>CM023453.1:167680992-167860264 GCA_013339765.2 Haemaphysalis longicornis | reverse complement strand
GATGAAGACTGGACCACCAGTCGAAACGTTAGTAAACATGTTCTTTTTTGTTTTTTGAGACTTGCGTCGGACTTCTACTTTTTGATATTTTTTCTGGACCATTGGAAACTTCTTTTGTTCGACCGCTATATATATATATATAGATTATATATATATATATATATATATCTATTATAGAATATATATATATGATATATATATATATAATTCTATTCAGAGGCTCTGTGAGTCGCCAGGCGGGAGTCTTTATTCGTGCGGTCACAGCGCCACGAAGGCCCAGCAAGAAAGGCGATGTCGATGACACTGTCGCCGCCGAGATGAAGATGATGCGATGATGAAAGGGTGCACACCCAGACGAGGGCGATATATATATACACATATATATATATAATATATATATATATATATATATATATATATTATTATATATATATATAGCGAATCAGAAAATGGGCAATGAAGGGCTCGGTAAAATAAGACAGAACATAAAGGTTGGCAGTCAAGAAAACATCCTAAAGCAAAGGGGAGGTTGTGGTGTATCATAGAAACAGATGCAGAAACGATGAGGCTGTGCGGATAACTAAGCTTCGCAGGTTATCCTAGTGGGGGATTGACGCCACTTGAAAGTCAGCCTCGATCACAGTTGAGCACACACCTCTTCGGCCACATTGGTGCGCCTGAAACGGCCACTCTCTCTATTACAATATATATTGTATATATATATATATAAATATATAATATATATGAAAATATATATATATATAGATATATATATACATATATATATATATATATATAAGGGTTGGCAGTCAAGAAAACCTCGTAAAGCTAAGAGGAGGTTGTGGTGGGTCATAGAAAGAGATGAAGACTGTTTGAGTCGAAAAGAAAGTGGTGAAAACATGCCTGCCGGGTGGGATCCGAACCCACGACCTCCAGAATACCGGTCTGATGCACGGAGCCCCTCATTTCCTATATATGTATATATTATATCTATATATATATTATATATATATATATATATATATATCGATATATATAGATATATATATATATATTTATATATATATATATATATATATATATATATATCCTATATATATATATATATATATATATCTATATATAGATGTAGCAATCTAGAGAAAGATAAAACTCACAAAGCGCGCAGAAATAGTATAAGTGAAGAGTCGGATACACAGCCAAGAACAATAACAAACAAGGTTTACTTACGTAGCGGCAACGGCACTTGCCTTCATCAGAGTACAGTTACATGATTTTGCTGTCACAAACATTTGGAACACATTTCTTATATAGCTTTGCAGAAAACTGTGAGAAGGAGCGGAAGATGTTTCGGAAACGGAGAGTATGCAGGCAGTCGGGCTACGACTATGTTACAACAACAACATCAACAAAAAAAAGAGGGGGGGGGGCGGATCGAGAGAGAGAAAGAGGTCGTGTTAACAGAGCAGCCTTCAAGGTTGCACAATGACGGGGCAAGGCATGCGGCGTGGGCTGCAAGTTCACACAATGCGGGAAACTGGACAATCGCGGTTTCAAAAGAAAGGGAAGAGTATATAGTAAAGTATTCAGTGGCTGGGGAGACTGGTTGGGGCGGAAGCGAAGATGGGTGTGCCCCCCCCGGATAAAGAGAATACATACGGGGCACAAAAGAACATTTCACAGAAGCTGGCAAATGAACCGGAAATAGGTAGGCTCACAATGGGTTCAACATGAATAGATCACAAAGGGTTACACATTCCTAAATGGTGGTTGGAACGAGGCGTAATTCCCCAGGACAAACGGCATTGTTGAGCCGCATTAGGCTAATAAAGCTGCTGTATTTGGAGAGTTTCTGCGAATTCTGATGGGAAAATCAAGGGTAGGAATAATGGACATGGTTATAAAAATTATGAGGCCGCAAATTTTATTCGAGGGATAAGCACGTTAGTTTTCCCTAACTTTCATTAATCCCAAGTGTGGCTGACCCAAACTTATAAATGAGATAAAATTCCCGAACCTCGCCGTCATGGTGCATTTTGAAGGCGGATTCTAAAACTGTTGGTTTAAGATGTTCAAATGCATGCCCGGGACTCTTGACATGTCTTGACAGGGGCAAATAGGGGCAGCTTTTTGCATGAGAGCGGTGATTATTGAACCGTATGTGGAAGGGCGTTTCAGTTTGGCCGAAATATTGTTGCCTATAAACAGTGCACTCTAGAAGGTATACGACATTAGCGGAGTCAGAGTTAAAGTTACCTTTTATATTTACGTAGTAGTCTGAAGCCGTGCTGGTGGCGCGCTGTGTAGTGGTCATGTGTGGGCATACTTTACATCGGGGTTTATTACAGGGCATGCAGCCAGTAGTTTCCGGTCGGTTGATACGAGAGTTAGTAAGAAAGTCGCCTAAATTCTTATTACGCCGGTTGACAACACGTGGTGGTTCAGGGAATATGCTTTTTAAGCGGTCACTCTGCATGAGGATATTGTGATGTTGCTTAAGTACGTTTGACACTCTTGGAGCGGAGGATGAGTGGGTTAAAACAAAGTTAGTTTGCAGGTTACCGTTCGGGGCTTTTTTCTGACATATTATGTTACTGTCTACTTGGTTGGCTCGCACAATAGCGTCGTCGATGACTTTTTCCTGGTATTTTTTATTCAGGAGGGCGGCCTTGAGTTCTGGACAGTTTGAGTCAAAGTCGGCCTGGTTTGAGCAAATTCTCCTAAATCGGAGGGCTTGGCTGAAAGGTATTGCTGTCTTGCAGTGTCTGACATGGCTACTTCGGAAGTGCAAATACTGCCGCGTGTCTGTCGGTTTTCTATACAATTTAGTTTGAAGCCGACCTTGCGAGGTAGTAACGGTGACGTCTAAAAAGTTTTCACTGTGTTCCGAATAGGAATGAGCAAGGGAAATACTAGGATTGGCTAGGTTAAATGCCTCAATGAAGGTAAGAGCTCCGCCTCACCGTGTTGCCAGATCATGAGTATGTCTTCAATATACATTTTATAGTACAATGGCTTTAAATTTTGAGTGTAAAAAAAGTTTGATTCAAGGTGAGCCATAAAGATATTTGCGTAGTTAGGTCCGATTCGAGTTCCAATTGACGTTCCGCTGACTTGCACCTATTGAACTTCATCGAACCAAAAATGGTTAAGTTCAAGAATAAGCCTAAGGAAGGTTTGGAGAGCAGAAGAATCGATAGATTTGTCGCACGATGACTGCTCATACGCAAGGGATACAGCGGCGATGCCATCTTCATGGGGGATGTTAGTGTACAGTGACTCAACATCGAGGGTGACTAGAAGGCAGTTATCAGGAAATTCAATGTTTCAAATGTCTGACAGAAAGTCATTGGTATCCTTAATGAAAGAGGGAAAGCTGGGCGGAATGTCGCTAATGAGATTATCCACGAGAGGTTTTCGGTAACAGTGTTAATGCCAGAAACAATGGTGCGCCCTGGGTTGTTCACCTCGTGAATCTTTGGGAGAAGATAGAATTTATTGGCTACTGGGCTTAAGGGGATATGGGAACGAGCCGTGGTTTTATTTACTGTTTTATTTTTAACAAGTACAGCAAGTTTATCTTTGACAATTTGCTTATAGTCTTGAGTTGGATCATTGGGTAGTGCTTTATAGAACGTCGATACCGATAGTTCCTTATTGGCCTTGTTAACATAGTTGGTTTTGTCAAGGATTAAGATTGCGCCTCCCTTGTCGGCAGGTTTAATAATTATTTCGGGACAGCTTGCGAGTTCCTCTAGGGCTTTCTTGTCGTTGGTAGTCATGTTGTGGTAAAAATAAATTTGTGTTTGGTATGCTTTTCGCACATCGCGTTGGACAGCTTTGACGTACATGTCGAGGCAACTATCACGCTGTGTGGGAGAGGTGCAGTGCTTATAGCTAGGTAGTGTTCTGCGGGCTTATTCCATGGCGGGGTGATCGTGGAAGTATTCTCGTAGCCTCATCTTTCTGGCAAAGTTATCTAAGTCCTTAAAAAGTTCAAATTAATCAAAACCACCAGTAGCCGGGCAAAAGTTTAGGCCCTTTGACAAGACGTTCATCTGAGCAGGGGAGAGGGTTATACTTGAAAGGTTCATTACATTCCCGGTAAGATTTTCTTTTGTGAAGGCAGACGAGGGAAAATTATTAGTACAGGGGTTTAACTGAACTGTTTGGGGTGCAGTAGTCGAAGCATTTATTACAGTCGTAGTGACATTATTGGTCGTATTATCAGAGTGGGGGCAGTTACTAGTGCCGGAGCTTGTTAGGTACTTACGCGTGTGGCAAGTGTTAGAAATCTTATCTCAGTTACATTTTCGGTCTTTTGTTCGGGATATGGCGGAGGCTGTGTTGGATTGGTAGTTGCTTAAAAGGTTCAACTCTCTTTTGCTTAGTTCCTGACTACGTAGTTCCTCTTTCTTTCGGAGAGAATCGGCCGTAGTTTTGTAGTGATTGAGGATTATTTCAGTTAATTGTAAAGATGCTTTATCCAGTACCTGTTTCCACTTATTCATGTTGGACTGGGAGAGTTCGGTAGTAGCAGGTTTTATTCTAATCCTAAGACCCCTGGGAGCGACCGCGGCAGTCAAATACTGTACTATCTTCTATCTATCTTCTAACTTCTATCTTCTCCCAAAGATTCGCAAGGTGAACAACCCAGGGTGCCCCATTGTTTCTGGCATTAAGACTGTTACCGAAAACCTCTCGTGTTATGTAGACAATCTCATTTGCGACATTCCGCCCAGCTTTCTCTCCTTCATTAAGAATACCAATGACTTTCTCTAAGACATCTCAAAAATTGAAATTCCTGGTAACTGCCTTCTAGTAACCCTCGATGTTGCGTCACTGTATACTATCATCCCCCATGCAGATGGCATCGCCACTGTATCCCTTGCGTATGAGCAGTCATCGTGCGACAAATCTATCGATTCTTCTGCTCTCCAAACCTTCCTTAGGCTTATTCTTGAACTTAAAAATTTTGAGTTCTATGGAGTTCATTACGTGCAAGTCAGCGGAACGTCAATGGGAACTCGAATCGGACCTAACTACGCAAATATCTTTGTGGCTCACCTCGAATCAAACTTTCTTTACACCCAAAATTTAAAACCAATGTACTATAAAGGTATATTGATGACGTATTCATGATCTGGCAACACGGTGAGGCGGAGCTCCTCACCTTCATTGAGGCATATAACCTAGCCAATCCTAGTATTTCCCTTGATCATTCCTATTCGGAACACAGTGAAAACTTTTTGGACTTCACCGTTACTACCTCCCAAGGTCGCGTTCAAACTAAATTGTATAGAAAACCGACAGACACGTGGCAGTATTTGCACTTCCGAAGTAGCCATGTCAGACACTGCAAGACAGCAATACCTTAAAGCCATGCCCACCGATGTAGGAGAATTTGCTCAAAGCAAGCCGACTTTGACTCAAACTGTCAAGAACTCAAGACTGCCCTCCTGTATAAAAAATACCCGGAAAAAGTTATCGACGACGCTACTGTGCGAGCCAACCAATTAGACCATAACAAAATCTGTAAGAAAAAAGCCCCGAACGGTAACCCGCAAACTAACTTAGTTTTAACCCACTCCTCCTCCGCTCCAGGAGTGTCAACCTTACTAAAGAAATATCACAATATCCTAATGCAGAGTGACCGTTTAAAAAGCATATTCCCCGAACCACCACGTGTTGTCTACCGGCGTAACAAGAATTTAGGCGACTTTTTTACTAACTCACGTATCAACCGACCGGAAACTACTGGCTGCATGCCCTGTAATAAACCCCGATGTAAAGTATGCCCACACATGACCACTACACAGCGCGCCAACAGCACGTTTTCAGACTACTACTTCGTAAATATGAAAGGTAACTTTAACTGTGACTCCGCTAATGTCGTATACCTTCTAGAGTGCACTGTTTGTAGGCAACAATATATCGGCCAAACTAAAACGCCCTTCCGAATACGGTTGAATAATCGCCGCTCTCATGAAAAAGCTGCCCTCATTTGCCCCTGTCAAGACATGTGAACCGTCCCGGGAATGCATTTGAACATCTTAAAGCAACGTTTTGGAATCCGCCTTCTAAACGCACCACGACGGCGGGGTCCGGGAATCTTATCTCATTTATAGGTTTGAGTCAGCCACACTTGGGATTAATGAAAGTTAGGGAAAACTAACGTGCTTATCCCTCGAATATAATTTGCGGCCTCATAATTTTTATAACTATGTCCATTAATCCTACCCTTGATTTTCCCATCAGAATTCGCCGAAACTCTCCAAATACAGCAGCTTTATTAGCCTAATGCGGCTCAACAATGCCATTTGTCCTGGGTAAGGACGCCTCGTTCCCACCATCACTTAGGAATGTTTAACCTTTTGTGATCTATTCATGTTTAACCCTTTGTGACCCTACCTATTTCCTGTTCAGTTGCCAGCTTCTGTGAAATGCTCTTTTGTGCCCCGTATCTACTCTCTTCATCCGCGGGGGCACACCCATTTTCGCTTCCGCGCCAACCAGTCTCCCCAGCCACTGAATACTTTACTATATACCCTTCCCTTTCTTTTGAAACTCTGATTGTCCAGTTTCCCGCATTGTGTGAACGTGCAGCCCACGCCGCGTACCTTGCCCCGTCATGGTGCAACCTTGAAGGCTGCTGTGTTAACACGACCCCTTTGTCTCTCTTTCTCCGCCCCCTCCTCTCCTCTTTTTTTTTGTTGATGTTGTTGTCGTAACATAGTCGTAGTCCGACTGCATGCATACTCTCCGTTTCCGAAACATCTTCCGCTCCTTCTCACAGTTTTCTGCAAAGCTATATAAGAAATGTGTTCCAAATGATTGTAACAGCAAAATCATTTAACTGTGCTCTCATAAAGGCAAGTCCCGTTGCAGCTACGTAAGTAAACCTTGTTTGTTCTTGTTCTTGTGGTGTATTCGACTCTTTACTTATACTATATATATATATATATATATATATATATATATATATATATATATATATATATATATATATATATATATATATACACAGAAAGATAGGTCAGCAGTCTACAACGCCAAAGGAGGCATAGGGGCGTGGTTAGGCTCTTTTCTTTTTCACTACGGTTAATGAATTAAGCATTTTTTTACAGAAGAAAGAAAGAAAGAAAGAAAAACACGCGCCCAGAGTGGGGGCCGAACCCACGCCTATCGATTACATGTCGAATGCCTTACCAATTTGGCTATCTGGGCGACTGTGTTCTCCTTCTCTTTCTGGGCTATTTATATTTACTAGAATTGTATCTGACGCTTGAGGGTGGTAGCCAGCGCCACTCTGACTACACGGGGAGAAGGGGACCTTCTTTTCAACCCCCGGGGCGTGACTCGAACGTCTACAGCCTGTCATGAGCAAGTAACTGGCGGGAAGCCCTCTTATGCTACCTAGGCATCAAGGCTGCCAGAACCGAGACCCTCGCTAAGCTTTCGCAGAATAATACAGTAAGGAAATGAGGGGCTCGTTGAGGAAATACAGAAAGATAGGTCAGCAGTCTACAACACCAAAGGAGGCATAGGGGCGTGGTTAGGCTCTTTTCTTTTTCACTACGGTTAATGAATTAAACATTTTTTTACAGGAGAAAGAAAGAAAGAAAGAAAAACACGCGCCCAGAGTGGGGGCCGAACCCACGCCTTTTGATTACATGTCGAATGCCTTAGCAATTCGGCTATCTGGGCGACTGTGTTCTCCTTCACTTTCTCGGCTATTTATATTTACTAAAATTGTATCTGACGCTTGAGGGTGGTAGCCAGCGCCACTCTGACTACACGGGGAGAAGGGGACCTTCTTTTCAACCCCCGGGACGTGACTGGAACGTCTACAGCCTGTCATGAGCGGGTAACTGGCGGGAAGCCGGTAAGGCATTCGACATGTAATCGAAAGGCGTGGGTTCGGCCCCCACTCTGGGCGCGTGTTTTTCTTTCTTTCTTTCTTTCTTCTGTAAAAAAATGTTTAATTCATTAACCGTAGTGAAAAAGAAAAGAGCCTAACCACGCCCCTATGCCTCCTTTGGCGTTGTAGACTGCTGACCTATCTTTCTGTATTTCCTCAACGAGCACCTCATTTCCTTACTATATATATATATATATATATATATATATATATATATATATATATCTGTACAAAAAAGAAAACTTTAATCAGATAACGACTTCGATTGTTGCCTACGTTTCGGCAAACTTGCCTTCGTCAGTCCAAACACGCTCAAGCCTAGGCAAGTTTTCTCGAAACTCTGCAACGCACTGAAGTCGATAGCTTGTCATAAAGTTTATTCTCTAATTTATTTATTTAGTTCATAACTTGTTTGTTAATGAAGAGGGCAGGCTTTCTCGAATAATTGGCATTACACCGATGGCAAAGCTAAAACTTGTGTTAGTAGTCTCACATCCTTTGCATTATTTTAGGTTTTGTTCTCTCTCCTCCTTTGTCTATCTCTATCTCTTGGAAATGTAACTTTCTTTGTATTGTTTGAAAAAAAAAAGGAAGTGGTGTAAAACATGGTCTCTGGTTGCGGCCGCAATGCAGGGCCTCCCTGCTAAACATTCAATGCCTTTGCTTGCATATTTTGGTGGGGATTCTAAAGAGAGAGAGTGTTCGCTTTTCGTTATACTGTTGTTTCACGAATTTTTGCAGAGAGAAATTGCTTGGACAGTTAAGAGGACATTTAAATAATTTTTTTGGCACAGTATGCTAATAAATATACGTTATTTAATCTCACCTGCCAAGTCCTGCGCTTCTTCTATATTCAGGAGGAAGAATTCCAATCACAGTTATGCAATTTACTTTATGTAAATTGACACGGACGCCTTTCATAGCTTTGTAACGGGTACGCACTAGCAGTGTAGGCATCGTTGAACCAGAACTTTTTTATCACTCCTGCTTTACACCCCTCGTTTTCAAATTCTCGCAACTATTTGCATGACACATTTCAGACTTTTCCAAAGCAAACGGGCTTAAAAGAACGCACGGGCGCAGAGATAGACGTCCGCCAGCTCTCCGACGAGTTCGGCGAACGTGGCTTTGACATCATCGTACACAACGATCTATCAATGGTGGATACCTTGCAGGAGCTACAAATATGTAAGTTGAACTACTAAAACATGTTTGCGGTTTGTGCGCAAGTTTCTGTTTTGATGTCGCGTATATATTACCGGCAATGGTAAGTCTCAACCAATACTGAATGCTGATGAACAGGGGTGTTATAACTATCGGCAGTCATTTTCGACCTTTCCTAGGCGCTGCCTTTTTGTCACATCCGGCACGCGTGAAGGTTATGCCGTTCACAAGCACTTTACATGTATACAAGAACGCGTAAAACAAACTGCGCCGGTGAATAAAGGTCCCTAGCCAGGCACGAACTAAAGCCTTTTTTACTTTATTAATGGTAATAAAAAGTAATAGTATTTCTAGGAAACAGGCTTAATTTTGCTTATCTCTAAAACATTGGCGCAGCTGGCACTAGTGGTGCAAGCCTGGAGAAAAAAGCAGAGCTGGCGGCCCCTCTGCCGACCAGACTGCTGCACCTCACATGAATATCTGTACTTTCCACCGAATATTCTTCGTGACTAGGCCCGGAATATTTTTCCCCAGCCTTTGACATCTCTACCAATGTGGACCGAGTTAGCACGCGCTAGTGCCGGCAGGCAACCGGCTTAGTCAACTCGCCGTCTGTAGCGAGAACTCGTCAGGTGTGCCCCCCACTTCAGACACGAACGCGTATGAACTGGCGAGAAGAGCACGCGAAGGATCACGCCACGAACTCTAGGAAGAGTGTTATCGATGGTCGAACTGACCGACGCCGGGTGGTACTCACGAGGCGCAAGCTCACGTGCCTTCAGTATTTTTTCTCGTATAGGTTTTACGAGCCGCTCATGTGGGCCAGCCCTCTCGCAACCTTAGCGGCGCCAGGCACTCCTCACGAGGCGCATGCCTACGTGCTCTCGGTTTTTTCTTGGTATTTGTTTCTGCTAATGCTATTTTGTGGAACTAAAAGATCAGACAGTTCTGCTCCTAAAATATTCCTTAGCGTGAACATGAGCGGATTTGTTGCCGAAATGCATCCAAGCAGTGTCATCAGAGTGAGCGATTCTTATGCTCTCCAATTGGCCAGGCTGCCGCAAGAAAAGAAAACCATGACATTAGTGTCGGTGGTTACGTGCTACTTGAGATAAGCATCCGCACTCAACTGGTATCGATGGGAGAATGAGCGTTCGGTATTCCTGTCCCCTGAACACAGAGAATGACAGTTGATTTATAGAGCTGCCACTTGGGTACGAGCCATCGCCACTGCATATTCTATAGAGTGCCCATTCCACGTACACATTCATTGTGTCCCTCGATGCACCGATGCTGGCATCTAGGCACCCTACACTTTAACGTGTTGCAGCGACATCTGGGCAGTACACGTTTTCTTCCACGCTCTGACTCCTGGTTTTACACAAGACGAAGGGAGAAGTTACGATACTCCTTTGCTTTTAGAGTGAGGTGAGGGGCCAGCTGGTGTCTTCTGCCATTGCCACCATGCATGGTTGAGTTGACCGGCGGGAGAAACAAGCTTGTGAAGAGCAGGGCTTCTCCAAAAAAACGTGCTGTTGAGGTAGTGGGCACATACCGAACGACAGGATTACCGCATAATAGACGAGGACGGTGGCAGGAGTGATAGGCGCTTGTGAAGCGCGTGGCACGTCTGCTACCGTTATCGTCTTTTTTGCGCTAAGCCTTCCGCTCAGCAGGATTTCCGCTGGAGAAAGCACCGGTGGTCTAAATTCGCCACTAGCGTAAATGCGCCTGTGGTGGTCAATAAATTGAAACCTGCCAAAGCGGAACTCTTCGATTGTCAAGACCGAAGCTACCACAAACTATCTGCATTCTGTTTTACACATATTATAAGCCTCGTTTTAGGTACCTGTGGTCTAGCTGCGGTGACTCCGAGAGAAGTAAGGAAGAAGCCGGACGTATTATTGCTGCTCCACAAAGAGAAAGTAGTATATGTGGAAGAATTCTACAGCATTCCTAAGAGGATTGTAGAACCTGTGGTTAAGTAAATTGGATTTATAAGTTAAATGTTGTACAAGACTGCGATATTCCGTTCCACATTAAGTTCAAACCCTTCGCTTGCGGTGCGTTGCAAAACATTATTGAAACGTTTCGATATGTCATGCCACACCTCTAAAGTGACCTAGAAATTACAAAATCACCATTATTTACCAAACGTATGCGCAGCGTTGGGCTGACAGAAAACTTAACTCGCAAAAAAATTCCGGGTCGTGAAAAAAATACTGGCAGTGCAGAGGCTACAACCAGTGGTGTTTGCTCCCAAACCCTCGATTCTACACCATGGCTGCTGAAGCAAACCGGCGGAGCACTTATCCTAATTGCATATAAGAACAGAAGAACAATTCCAAAAGTACCAGTAGATAGCGCTAGGTGCGCACGGGTAATAGCGGGCTTCTCTCAGCTAGAGAATTAAATCTCGCGAAAAACCTACGTCTAGCACATACGTCTAGCTGCGATTTTGAGGCTGTTGACAGTTCTTACGAGGATGTCCAATAGGCATGAAAAAAACTCTGAGTGTACGATAGTAATTGGAGGTTTTACTTAAATAAGTTAAAAGCGTCACATTTCTCTTATTTGTGATATTCCGTGGGCACCAGTTCTCTGGCGTAGTGAAAACAAGTGTGTAGATGGGTGGGTTGACGTCATCGCTAATTAGAACTGGCGAACAAGCATTGAGCCCTTTACAGCTGATGTCATCGACACTGCCGAATTCTGTGAATGGATAATCAACCACCGGAGGGTGGAATGCTTACATAGTGGCCAAGTACGTACCTTTCAATTCACCATGAACTTCTTTTGGTAGCTGCTGACATGGCATCGTCATTGAGCAATCCTCTTGAGTGGGTGCGCGCAATTTGCTGGTGCGTATGAGTTGATATAAAAGCCAAAGCAGAAATATATAATGATAAATTTAATTTCCCCTGTGGTACAGAAGTGGCGCATCCGGCACGGTGCTAAGCATCAATTAGTTACGTTAAGAGACCGCACACGTCACCTAAAGCAACCAAAGCATACCGAACCACCGTTGCTGATAAAAATGTCGGCACTTATCTTTTATAGTCGGTTGGCATACGGTAATGACGGCTTCAAAAATACATTAGAATTTTATACGTTTCGGCTTGCCGTTGTTCAATTGGAACAAGAGGTTCTACCTCAAAGCTAGGAAGTTCGAACCCCATGGGTTTTTCAGCAGCTGGTTGAAAGAATGTCAGGACGTCACCTGTGTTGAAAAGGAGGTAAGTAGATGGCACCAGGTTCTTGCGGAAAGTGCCGGGGCTGTACCATTTAGGAGTCAGTATGCTGATTTGTAAGTCAGCGGTAAGCTTATGGCGTCATCATGACTGGCCCGTACAAATAAATAGGCATGCTGCAAGGCCTCCATTCGGCCTTAACCTTCTTTGACGTTTACATTGACCCAAACGACAAGCCAGCGTCAAGGGTGTACTACGGCAAGGGGCAGGTACAAGTTGAAAACGTTAGACTTAACGTTACACTTAGGTGAAAATTGTGAGCTAACACCGGCTGTCGCATACCAGATGGCGACGAACGGCTGGAGCATATCCTCGTTCCCTTCCAGGGGCTACCCTTAAGAAAAGTTTGTGCCAAATGTAGGCAATGATAATTTTCAAGACAAGTTCCTGACACGGAGATTTAGAACAAAACATTCTGCTCCAACTGTGCGGAGTGACGCGTCAGTGATGTTCGCGCATTAAAAGCACAAATGCAGACTCGTGAGCATGCAGTAGAAAACCTTGAAATCGGTAAAAATTTCTTTGGTGAATCCGAAAATTCTTTTGAAAATAAGCCCATCCAACACGATATAAACAACTCAAAAGGAAAAACGGAAAATGAGATCGACTTCATTCGCAGCCCCAAATCGGTATCGTACAGGATGTGGATGTGCAGTGCAAAGCGGAGTGTAGGGATCGCGGAAGCGTGAGATGGATAATGAGGCTAGATGAGAGAAGGTACAACAAAGAAACTGCTAAAAAGAATGAATCCAACCTTAATTCAATAAGAGGCGTGGTACAGAAGTTTAGAACAACTGCTTAGAACCAATTCGCCGTATGAACGAGCAAGAGTGACGATAGCGTTTGCAGACTGGATGACAATATAAGAGAATTGCAGACTCAGATAAGCTGCAGGAGGGACAGATGCCGGAAAGAAATCGGTAAATCATCTAAAAAAACAAAGAAATTTACGGGTAAACAGATGAGTAATAAAGTGCTAGTTGCCAAAGTTTCCAGGATTGAATCGCGGAAGCCAAATCAGCGGGTACCACTCGTACAACATGGAAAAAATGAAGGAAGCTCACGCTAACACGTAAGACTTCAAGGTGGCGAAGCTGGACGCAACAGTAGCGTGTTTCCTCTTTTTCGCCTGACGGCGTTGTTTAAGCGCCGCCGCTGTACGAGCGACCACACCTAGATGGTCGTCCTACTCCATCACACACGGTTGTGCGCGCATGTCGCCTTCCTTCGTGGTGCGCACTTCGTCCTTCGGGCATGTCGCCTTCCTTTGTCGCGGGAGGTGGTGCGCGTGCCAGCACCTCCGCCAGGTGGTGACACGGGTCCCGCGCGCTTCTCTGTTCCCTCCGCGGAAGGGAGTGTGGTTTGACCTCTAGCTATCAAGGTCAACAGTGGTCACTCCGCGACGACTGCCCGAGGTAGCTGACTGTAGCTTTCCTTACAAAATTGAAGGAACATTACAACAAACTGGGACAATAAGTGCAGCGGAGAAACAGCTTAGTTTAAAACAGATAGAATCTTCGCACTCAAAGGTAAAAGGGATAACACAAGAAAGCGCATGAATGAGATGATAAAACCGTGGGAATATTATCTGCACCTTTGTACGTTAACAACATAAGTTCCCAAAAAACAGATGAGAGAAGAGGCCTAATTCGCGATGAAGCAAAATCAGCGAAAATTGTGTGCAAAAACCACTGAAGCGGAATAAAAAGAGGAAGACTACCAGGTGATGGTAAAATATTTTTACGTCTTGCAAACAATGCAGAGAATGTTGCTGTAAAAATTCGGAAAAACTTTTTTCTGTATGCACCACAACATTTAATGTTTGTTTTCTAGCCTGGAAAAACTTCAGCCTAGCCCTCAATCACAAAAAAAGGATATAAAAATCATCCAAGTCAAACTGCCCTCTCTCGAATACTCCTCGGTTAAAGTGGTAATATCCAGGCGCATCTGAGGCCCGGTGGCATTAAAACAGGCGTAATTTAGGAAAGCCTGCCCAACCATAGACTACACTTATTTTATCAACCAGGTTGTGACCAGGTCTACAGGGGGCAGTATTGCCTTTTACATAACATTCACAGATTAGTAAAATGCGTTTACTTTAGTCCACACTGCCGCAGTAATGAAAAAATTAACACAGACGAGTACAGGGCACTAACATAGAGCTCTTGAAGGACATGGCTGTCGCGCGGGGTGGTCCTTCATATGAAAGGTGGGAAGTTTACTATCAGGAAGAGCGCCAGATTAGTAGGCACTTTTTTTCCTACTTTCTGTAGTTTGGTAAAAGCGGCATTTGGTAAGCTGGATGATTGCTTGAAATTTTGAATGCGGTGAAATTACGAATATTTCAGCCACTTGTGATTACAGCGTTTTATTCAGGGAGTCGTGAGAAGACACTGCGTGAGCTATACGGAATCCCACTCACAGGGTGAAGGCGCAATTATGAAATAATTGAAAGTCATGTAACGCACATATGTAGTACGACTTCGTGTCAGCGTAAGTAAGAAATATTCCCGAACTGGTTGGGCATGAGTACCCTGGACGAGTTGTCAGTTTTTATTCCAAACACAAGAGTGAAATCAGTCGTGGAAATATGATTGGCAGGATACATAGGGCAAGCGCCATCCGATAATGAATAAAATTAATGCTACCTCTTTCTCTAAAGTTGATGTTGAATCACTGCGTACTCACAAAGGCATCTTACCGGAAAGGATCCTGGAGACCAAACACAAAAGACATGAATAAGAAGCGTTTGTCGGCCCGAGGAATCACAATAAAAATGATAAGCGTAACGATTTTGATATTGGAAGTGAATGTTTTCGATTAAAAAGCAAACCCATGAGCAAGATTTTCCCGCAAAAATTCGAAGGAAAACTGCCTTTATTCAGCAAGCCCTTGCTTGAAGTTACAACCTGCTGGCTATGATAGAGACAGTGTCGTTACGGAGAGGCGGGACTTGAAGAAAACGGGAACGCGAAAGACGTATGGGATCAGATTAATCCAGAACCGGGTGCGAATTCGGACAGCGTAGTATAGGAATTTGTAACTTTAAAAGAGTCCATCCTACACAGTGGATAAAAATAGGCTTTTGATGACACTGATGATGACATTAAACGTATCTTTAGGCACTGTCAAAAAACTGCTGTGTCATATTCGGACGGCCAGTTGTCTTGAGACCGAAGAGCGCCAGCCTCTCTGGTGGTGGAATTACTCAACATTGCAAATATGGGTGTCACTTTGACATCGGCTGCCCATTCAATTTTTTTACACCGCAGCCACGCGCCGGTCATGACAAAAAAGAAAGTGACTCCTTGCTTGGCACGCGGTTTAAGATACTAGCGGAAAGTGTTGGAGTGAGTTTTTCTGACGGTTTTTATTGAGAAAAGCAATAATAATCGCCCATTGCAAGGTACCACAGCCGTTTTACAGCGAAGCTCTTAGCGTTCTCGTTGGTCGGACAATTTACCCAGGCAGCACAGGACTGTTCGGCCTAAAACAGGCCGGTGTACTTTGCCCGGTGATTTCCTGTCCGGCCGTTTTCCGGCAGCCATGTTCGGCCCATGCCCAAATGTGGGCCTTTTGGCCGTATACGGCCGTATTACCATGGCTGTCCAACGGCCAGTGTCCGTCGGCCAGTCGACCGGCTTACGGTCATACGGCCAGATTCCCGCCGTAGGGCTCCGGTCATTCCAAAGCCACCCGTGTACGGCCGAAGTACGGCCGCCGGAGGACAGTCGAGATGCGGTCGTCGGACTCCAGCCGGACTAAAGCTACCGGAAATACGACCGTGTTAGGGCATTGGAGTTCAGCCACAGTACGTTAACTGTACTGAGGCCGGTCACTGCATGTCGCACAAGCAGATGACTCATTCGCGCAGTGCAGAAGCAGCACAAACCCAGCATTTTGGGTCCAATGCAGCCACATCAAAGTGAGCTCGCGCGCAACCACCAGCCGTCAAGCTTTCAGCGCAGCCTTGCTTAATTACCAGCCTCAGTTGACAGCAAAATTCCTTTAATTGCTGTGCCTCTTTTACTGCCGAACACAGAAAATATTCAGTTCTTCGTAGAGCTTGAATAGATGTATTGTCCAGGTCCTGATATCCTGTGTAGGGCGGCTTACCTGTAATAAACGGGGAAAGAGGAGGGGGGGGGGGGGCAGGCGGCGGAGGACGCATACTTTAGTGGGTTGAATTTCAAAGAGATAAATTGCGCCGCTTTTAGCCAATTTCTTTTAGGGCAATATTCCGGAACACTTTCATGCTATGACTACATAAACTATTTTTATAACAGTTGCTTGACCAATTTTGATGTATATAAAACCGGCGTGAATGCCTTTACGAAGCGTTTTGGTTCTCAACAAAACACTCAGGAGCATTTAATATAACTCCTTCACAAAAAAGTATGTCCAGTTTTTGCCCATTTTTCTTGCAAAGACATTTTCTACTCGATCAACTTTTCTGATGATCTTGCGCAGGGCTGATCCTAAGAAGGAGCGAACAGGTACTTTCATTTTCAATCAATTTTAATGTTGTTTTCATGAGTATACGTCCACACCACCTAATAGTACAAAAGAACTTAATTTTCTTCTAATGTCATACTACGTTCAAAAAAGTCTAGACGCGTTGCGAATGACGCCCTGCTTCAGGTGGCTGCAGTTGTATCCCTCTGTGTTCACGCAAGGAAAGGCGTAAAATTAGAGTTACATAATTTGTTTCAAACCAATAACATAGCAATGGTAGCATGCATACAGGAAACCTTGCATACTGCAACGAATAGGGCAATAAATATTTTATTGGTCAAGGTAGAATGCGTAGGGTTCTCAACCCGTCGGAGGCAAACTTGCGCCTCTGCAAGTTTATTTATTTATTTATTCATTTATTTATTTGATGCCTGCTTACCTTTGCATGCATTACAGAAGGGAGATACATAACACTAAGCATTAACTATGAGACAAAATAACAAAATAATTCTACAAAGCGCGCTGAAAATCGTCAATATAAACAGTTAATGCAATCATACGTGGAAGATAATTACACTGCAGTATTGATGTAAAATAAAATGAACCGCGCAAGGCGTCACCTTTAAAAGAAAGTTAATAATTTGCTTTAAGCTAGCGGTCCCACTTTGCGTTATGTAGAATGGCACTTGGACATACTTCTCCCCTTCTACTCCAGTTTTCGAATGATAGATATTACGAAAAAAGTTCAACCTGTGGTTGGGTCTGTGATCTTTCACGTCCTGCCATTTCAGTTTACTTTTACTTTCTCTCAAGCTAAATTGAGCGTGCCAATTACCTAATACGAATCGCACTAACATATTCTGTATGTTTTCGAGCGTATCAACCAGCTTTTTGGTGTAGGGATCCACGAAAACACATGCGTACTCCAAGAGTGAGCCCACATGAGTGAAATACGGTTGTTCTTTTCAGTTAGATGGAGGTTCACTGAAATTTCTTCTCAGAAAGCCAAAAACATATGCAGCCGTAACTTTTATGGTGTGACCCTACCTATTTAACCTCTAACCACGCCCTAAATAAACTCCTAGGTATTTATATTCCCTGGCCGTTGTCACAGCAGCGTAATTTACGGTATACGTATTCAATTGGAATGAAGGTTTTCTTGCAAAGGTGTCGTTAACACACTGTTTAACCCTCCAAAACCTTTTCTGAATCAGCACACCAGGATGTTATTATATTCGAATAAAGCTGCAGGTATACGGAATCACGTTCATTCGCTATAGTCCGGTAAACTACACAGTACTTTTGAACAAAGCTATAGGGCCAATAGTAATAACAATGCAAAAACCGATTCCTTCAGCTCATAGGATGAAATGTACTACGCAGAAGGTGATATGGAACACCATCATTTGCTTTTATGCAGTCCAAGAATGTACAGTCAACCACTTTAAGCTTATCTATTGCAAGAGCCAAATCGTGCGTGAACTCAACAATCTGCGTTGAGCAAGAAAATCCTGACAAAATCCGTGTTTGCTATGATGCTGGCGATTATGTTTAACCAGATGAGTCATATCCCAAGAGTAGCTAAGCTCACCTTCAAACATGGCAACTAAATTAACAGCTAGGCTTCGTCAGTGACCATGCTCTGTTGTTATCGCAAATTTAAAATAATTTTTTTTAAATAGGCAGTTGTAAAATCCCATGAAGTAACATAGTGCAGGGCATGACGTTAATCCTACCAATGCACGAGCGAGTCTCTTCTACGTTTATTACCAACAACATAGTGCAACATTGCTTGTCGCAGTTTAATTGTAAGCAGAATAACTTGCGCTTTTGCTCGCACTTGCGTTTTTTTGGTGGGGAGTCCTTGACATGGTGGCGGTTTAGCTCCTGCGTGGTGGCCGCTTGCCCGACGCCCTTGAAGGCCAGTTATTTTGGTGAACCATCTCCATCTCGGATCGGACATCTATGCCGGGTCGTTGTCTCCAATGCTCTCCATTTCTTGAGGGGGCGAATAGCCTCGAGCTGATGCGTCGACGAAGCCGGCGGCAGAGGCGTGGTAGCGGCGATGACTGGCGAGGCTCACCCGTCGGTGTGGCACAGTCTTCTTGTGGCAATAAATGACATTTCGCTGGCCTAAAAGGTTCCCTGCTAACGTCCAGTGAGTCCTTGCACCTTGCCCGTTCACCGAGAACACTCATTACTGTTTGACAAACGATGTTCGTTCATTTAAAACGTAGAAACACGGAGCGGATGAAAAACGCGTCCCCGTCGTTCGGCTCCCTAACGGGTTTTTCTCCCCCCAGAAAAAAAACGGTCGGTGTCCTTCCAAACACGTCTGTGCATGAATTCTCGGCGCCCAGGCGCGTGCCGTTGTTCGGATGTATACGCCGTTTGCCGAAAAAATGACGTATAACCAGATACCTTACGTAGGCCGGTCTCCTCTTGAACACCGGTTGCCAAATATTCTGTGGCCATTCGCTTGCCGTAATTCGGCCGAGGACAGCTAACCGAATAAAAAACGTATATTCTGGGGCCGTACGTCGGCCGGTATCCTTCATAACACGGGTTGCCCGAAGAAAACGAATATTCTACCGCCGGACGCGCCGTTCACCGTTGAAACAACGAATGCACGGCAGCCGCGCTCCGGCCGGTATCCTTTCGAACACCAACTGCCGCAAGAATACGCATATTCTGTGGCCGGTCGCTTGCCGTGCTTCGGCCGATTACCGCTTCCCGAAGAAAAAACGGATGCCCTAAGGCCGTACTTCGGCCGTTCTCTTTCTCAACATCGGCAGCCGTAAGAGAACTGAATATCTGGCAGCCGGTTAGCTGCCGTTGTGCGTCCGGACACGGGCGGACGGAAAAATACCGAAGCGCTGGTTGCCGAATGTTGGCCGTTCAACGCATGATCAGTGGCTGCCAGAATCTGGATGCAGGCCGGACATGCCAGAAAGCGGCCATAGACTCGCCGGTCTTGGGGCACACTTTCTGTGCCGCCTGGGTAGTAAACAGAAACCTAAGGAAAGAGCCAGCAGTTCTAGTTCAAGATGATTAGTGCAGGCGCTAGGATAATCAGGCATACAGCATAAAGCTCAGTATATTCGTACAAGCATCGCCCCCACATGATGGATGATGAGGCGCCTGTGAACAATGAGACCCCCCCCATGTACTCCGGGTAAAGATTAGGTTTACACCTCTCAAAAAGTCGATTAACGTCATTAAAAAGCGATCATGAGTCAGGCTTTGCCATCAGAGGAGCCGAGCGCAAGCGACAAGTCCACCGGGACGACAAGGAACATTTTCATACCCTCGCCCATCACTTCGCTGGACATCCACTTTCGCAGAATGGTATAGTGTCGATTTTGTTATTCAGGAACAACATCGCAACGGCGGCCACCTCTAGACCCGTGGAACGCGTTTAAACGTACCTTTATTCTGACACTTCGCTGTTACTGGTCAGCAGTATTATCTGCCGCCTTATATAGAACGGCACAGGGGGCCCAGTTGAAACTAAAGAGGTTATTATTGCAGGAGAACTCCGCAAAAATGGGTGAGAAAACGTTCTGAATGGTGCTCATTCAGTGACTTTCGGCATCATTGTAAAAACACAGATTGAAGGCGGGCCAGTTGGTACATAACTAACTTATAAAACAGCGCTAGAAACAGGACTACAGAAAGGGCACACAGACAGGGCGCTGACTAACAACTGAGTTTATTGTCACTGAACGGGCAATAAATACGGAAAGAAAGTGACACGTGAGGAAAGAAATAACAACTGAAGGTACAGTGATCTTCAATGATCTTCTTTTTTTTTTTTTTTAGTTGTTAGTCAGCGCCCTGTCTGTGTGCCCTTTCTGTAGTCCTGTTTCTAGCGCTGTTTTATAAGTTAATCATTGTAAAAGCTGCGGTTGTCTTCATTGCTCCAAGAAAAAAAAACCGTTGATCTCCTTTGGCAACCACAGCCAGAACAATTGACGGAGGCGTGTTTCACACAAACAAAGCTGTCAGTGAGGTTTCGGCATATTCACTTCAAAAAAAATAATTATCGTTTTCATACAAGCGTCACTAACAACTGCGTGACATTTTTAAGATAACATCATTAATTTGCTCTTTCGCAGTTCCCTGTACTTTATCAAATGCACTTATTGCTAGAATTACGCAGTTCTGAGTAAGAGCACACCTTTTTTTCTTTCTGGTTGTTTTCTTGGAAGCCATTTTTAGGCCCCAACACAAATTGTCTCCCCAACAATGCCAACTGCGTGATTAAAAATCGTAAGTAATTTAATAATTAAGCTTGAAGGGGACCTGAAGCTTACACAACATATTAACAAACAAGGTCACTAGCTATATAACGTGAATTTAGGAAACGCCTCAAAGGTAATGCGCTCTTAAGAAACGGCTACATGAAAAAATTTTGTAGTCCGTGAAATAAGTCTAATGTGGCATTTTAGACACGTATTTGAAACAAAGAATCACAGCGCTGTGTGCAGCATCTTCTAAGAAGACATGGCATCTGTGCTTCTATGCGTACTTGCAGAAGCACCTGGCTTCTATATTCAGGAGAATCCGGTCTGTGCAGCCAATTCTGAAGCCATTCTCAAATATCACCGCAAGCGAAAACCCTGCCAAATGCCAGGCGTTTCGCCCATCAGCATGGCAAACTCGTAATCCCCTAAGGCTTGAGGCAACCAGAACTGATCACAACGAACCGTTTCAAAAAGAAAACAAGCACTACAAACCATTTGTCACGCGTATCAGTTTCGTCGTTCTTCGTTTTTTCTGTCCTGGTTTGTAGCGTTCGTTTTCTTGAAACAATATGCACCAACGTACCCAACACCATCACTTAATGACGAACCCTTGTAGTATGCCAGTGAGTAGTGTCATTAGAATTGATTTGTTTTAATAGCGAACCTGTTTAGCAAATCGTAATTTTTTGTGTCCACAGTTAAAAATACCTAGGAAATGGTAAGCGCGTGCACGGGAGCACGGGCCTCGCGGCGACCTCCCGGCACTTCACAAAACCAAGAAATTGCCTAGCGGTCGTGTGGGGGTCCCTCCCGATGACCGCCCTGCGTCTTCTGCGTACGTTTGTCAAGCTTAACATATTCACTTAGGGAGATTGGCGAAGATTGCAGCGACCACACGGAAATTAAAAAAAATTACCCCATCTTCCCGAGGAGAACCCTGAGTAGAATGCGGAGCATCGGGGAGTTCCGTTAAGTTCCGTTGTGTTAGTAGTTGGGTTTGGGGGAAATGTAGCTGAACCCCGCTATGCTCCGCGTTCCACTTCACTTTGTCGAAGTTCCGGTACCGCCGCTCAAAGTTCTCGAACCGACGCTGCTTGACGTTGCCGAAGCTCAGGATCCGCTTCTCGACGTGGACGCTTCGAAACTGTTTCGCGCTGAGGAAGTTCAGGTTCCGCCGCTCGCTACAAGCGCTTGCGTTCAGCGTCGCGTGCCCTTCGCTTTGCAGCTTTGTCTTGAGTGGACGTAACGTTGCTATTAGTGTTTGGGCTGATGCTGACGTGTGCTTGCGTCAGCCCACTCACTGGCGGGACTGTTGCTTCCAAAACACTTCATCGGAAGCATCAACGGAGTCAACCGAAGCAAGCACTGCACTGAACGCGCGCAGCGCTCTACCCGCTTCATATTCACACTTGAAGGAGACGAGACTAGAGAAGGAGAGTAGCGCATGCGCCGCGAGAGCAGAAGCGAGAACGCAGGGGAATCGCTAGCAGGTGGTAGGAGAGAAGTGGAGAGAGTAACGATCAGCTGTTGGAGAGCGGGAAGGAGGCGAGTTGCGCATGCGTAGTGTGAGTGCGGACGCCGACGCCGCGGGACATACCCCCAGCAAGAGATGCTCCGCATCTAAAAAAACTGAAAAATGCGAAATGATTGTGTGTGTCTGCGCCTCGCGCTGACCGCCCAGCATCCCCGGCGCACATTTGTCCAGCCAAGCACACCCAGTTAGGGAGACTGGCCACGATTGGCAAAAACACTTCAGCGTTCGCCGTAATCGTGGCAACACTTGCTCGAAACGAGAGGGACACGCCATAGCGTACGCCCCTCCTAGATGATGTCGGATGATTATTTCTTCCAAATAAAATGAGAGAATCAAATTGGCTGCAATATTGAACTTAAACATTCGTGAGGGTCTTGAAGGTTCAGCACAGTTTCGCTACCTTTAATTCTTACGCATTAGTGTGATCTTCCTTAATTTTTTATGTGAAGCTACGGTTTTGTAGGGAATAGAAGAGCTGTAAACGCAAGAAATCTAAAGTGCATCGGATCAAAAATGGCTGCAATGGTGAGTGACAGAAATGAATAGGTTATATGTAATGTGTCGAGATATTTTAATGATTGCAACTTTTGCAGAACTGTCAGGTCACAGACAAGGTACCCGCCTGCTGACAATACGTAGAGTATTGCCGAAATCACAAAGTTTAGTTCTAGACACCAAACGGGGGCCACATTAAATCCCTCTCCAAGTTTTGTTGGCAGGTACAAATTTGTGTCAAAGCCGCATGTGCTGAATTTTCATTTTTTGAAACCCACAATTGTGAAGGCCTTCAGTGCTGTTTTTTGTTTGCTCTGTTTTTGGTAAGTCATGTGTCTATGGGTTTGCCAACGCGTGTTCCACACAAACGAAAATACCGGCGCCGGCAGCTCTCAAAGGAAATTCTATTCCTCTAAATTGTCCTTGCAGAAGGGCAAAACTATGTACAGAGTGGTCCCTTTCCGCGAAGAAAAAAAGCAGCGTCAGAGAAAAATTCTTTCCCATACCTGCGTTTTGTACACAGAATGACCCATGGGCAAAATAATGGCGCTGGACCCTGTGGGGAAAACATTTTTTTCCCACTCCCAAACAACGAAGTGATCAATTAGCACTGTACTCAAAGGGTGGTAGAAACAGCTACCGGGTGATGGTGCTGTATCAAACATATATCAAGATTTGCCCTTTGTAATATAGCCGTGGCATATTTGACCCTTTTTATTGTTGGAAAATTTAAGTCCGGCCGACTGACTGATGCGAAAACATACGACACAGGAAGCCTAAGCGTTCTTTAAATTGTCTTAAGTACACATGAAGGTAGCAGAGTCGATTCCTAGAGAAGGCAAGCACTGCCGGGTGCGGCAGAAAGTTAGATAGGCAGATGAGATCGCGAAGTTTGTGGGGATAAATTGGTTACAGTTAGCACTGAAACGGGATAACTGGAGATTAATGGGAGAAGCCTTTGTCCTGCAGTGGGCGTAGATGGGCTGATTATGATTACTCACATACTGCGCAGCATCAGATAAAGTGGGATCGCGTCGCTGTATATAAAGATTCCGCAGAAGCTGCGAATCCAAAGGTAATAAAGTCTGAAACATAGTCAAACTTATTCAGGATAGTAGGAAGGCTTGTTAGTATGTACACCTTCTCTTTTATTGCACTCCTTGTCTGACAACATAGTGTAACAGTTTTCGGCCACACAGAATCATACGTGGAACAGTGTATACGGAACTTGTGGGTGATTGTTTACTATTCTGTCATAAGTGATTCCATGCCTATTTGTTTTCGCGTATAAACATACATTTCTTTGCTATCAAGTTCCAACGGAGAGTTCGGGGCTGTAATGTATGGTTGGTGTCTTTTTCCTTGAGCTTATCGCGCTCCTCTTCAGCGTGAATAATACCACACTTGTTCAGTCCGCCATCCTTTCACAGGAAAGACACGCTGACAGCGCTTACGACACATTCTTGTCAATATTTAAATCTGCCTACCAGGACTGCTTCACCTCCAAGTAATTTAAAACCAAAAATTCGCGCAAACCTTGGTTAACGCCTCAATCTTTAAAATAAATAAAAAAGCAAACGCTCTGTTGAAACATCATTTAAATACTAGAGATAAGACCGACCTACATGCGTTTAAAGTGTTTCGAAATAAAGTAACTGGGATCCTCAGACAAGCCAAATAGAACTATTTGCATAATTTATTTAATGCAGAAACCCTACGACGAAACGACATTGTATGGCAAAGTCTGAACACTACTAGGCCGAGGACTGCAGCACACGCAAGATAAGCAGGAGCTAAACTTGAATGAAACATTGACATCTGGCGCGCCGCTTGCCAACGCCTTAATTAATTGTTTTTTTTCGTCCCTCGATAAAAGTGCTCATGACTTCCACGCCTTAGACTACATGCCGGCCCGAAACTGCGCCAGCGCATTTTTGGTCCAGGCAAACAATTACGAAGTCTATCGCACCTTTTTCAGTTTTCGGAACAGCAGGGCCCGTGATGCAGATGACATACAGATACGACCAGTCAAATACACACTAGATATAATTTGCCCTGTGTTTGTGTATGTATTTAACCTTAGCTTCTCACAGGGCGTATTTAAAAAAAATTATGCAACTAGCGAAAGTAAGTGTCATCTTCAAGTGTGGTGATTTGAACTGCTTATCTAACTATAGGCCAATATCGATACTTCCGGTGTTTTCAAAAGGACTTGAAAAGCTAATAAATGACCCAATGACTTCGTTTTGCGGGAAGCATAACCTAATAACAGCATCAAAGTTTGGTTTTAGAAAGGGTCTTTCCACGGAATGCGCGCTTTTAACACAAAAAGAAATAATCCTCCAGGCTATTGAAAATAAACTGCTAACACTCGGCGTCTTTGTGGATTTTAGCAAATCATTTCACCGCCTAAACCACAGCACCGCCAATTGCCATACACTACCTTTGTACGCCCAAAGTTTGATTACGCTTCAGCAATTTGGAACCCCTATCAAACTTGTTTGATAAATTCTCTTGAGTCTATTCAAAATCGTGCAGCCCGTATTATTTCTTCTACGTACGGCCTTCCTTCGAGCATCTCAGCTATAAATCGTCCCTCGGTCTCCCCACACTTGTTTCTAGGCGGAAAATAGCAAGGGTCTGTCTTTTTCATAAACTATATTATACATTTCCCGACATACACACTTCATTATTGCTACCCCCACTGCGTACCTCACGCCGCCTACATAACTCAATGAGCAAGCAGCGCCTGTATGGCTCCACGAATGCGTTCAACAAATCCTTTCTTCCTATCACCATAGGGGAGTGGAATAACATGCATGAATCTATAGCAACTGAGCGCGACCATAACAAATTCAAGATGTCATTAACAATACACGTATACAACGAGACCCCATGTCCGAACAGCATGTAGTACGACCAAACCAAGATGATAGTGTATAGTTTTCATGTATGGTGTTCTCCTTGCTCTTTTTTATCGCTGTTACCTCATGCGCTAATCTGATTCTTGTTGACACATCCCCCTCCTATTGGCGCCCCATGTGTCGTGTCCTCCTTATTTCCTCTTGTGACTACATGTGCTCAAACTACTGAAGGGATCACTACAAACCTGTTGTGCGCCAACTTTGCTTGTGTGCCCTCCATACATCTGGCTCACCTTTTCATGAATGATGGTAAATCTGTTGTATTTTCTCCCCCGTTTATTTTTCTTAAGCCGTTGTTACCCCAATGTTACCTTGTTTTACTTTTCTTAAGCCATTGTTACCCCATGCAGTCAAACGGCTGCTGGGATGAGTCCCTTCTTCTTTCTTCCCCCAAACGGCTTTTCCTGCTTTACATGTTGCCCGATCTTTCTCTTTGGTTTTTTATTTGTTTTTCCTCCTGTCTTGTTTTTTCTTTTGTTTCTCGGAACATGTATACGCTTTCAGGTTTTTCGCTTCCGCCCATTTGGGCAATCCTACTGTTATTGCTGTCGTCATGTTTATGTAGTCTTAGTGTTCTTGCTGTTGTCGTGTTTACGGGGCTTTGATATTGCCCCTGTGTTTTCCCCTTGTTTTATCATGACCATCGGAAGCTCTCGTTTCTGTCCCCCCCTTATGTAGTGCCCAAGCCAGGGCCTTTAAAGGCAATTAAATCATGATGATAATGATGATGAGAAGCTTGAACATTATGGTTTCAGGGGGATATTTTTAGATCTATTGAGTAGCTATCTGAAATTCCGTTGCCAAAAGGTAATTATAAATGGCCAAATGTCTGACGTGATGAGTATGCAATGTGGTGTACCGCAGGGAAGCATTCTCGGTCCCCTCCTATTTATTATGTATATAAATGACCTAGTTGGAATAGACCATTCTAGGTGCCAAATATGTAATCTATGCTGAATAAGTGGGATCCGCTTGATCCCCTTTCCTCCTCCCGCACTCAAACCAACAAACACCTTGGGCCGACGCGCCGGCGGGCACCGATTCTTCCCGCGCACTGTCCTCTAACCGCGACGCGCACCGACTCTCGTCTTATGGCTCTCTCTCCTGTTCATGCTGATGGATGGCTCTCTCTCGCTGTCTCTCTTTTGCGCTCGGGGATCGCTCTCTGCTCGGAAGGAGATGAGGATAATAGGGAATAATCGGACTGAATAAGCCCCGTGGCCTCAGCAGCCCGTTGAAGCCCGGCCTTGATCCCTAACCCGGCCTTGGCAACTTACAACTCGGCCAATAAACCCCTGGTTCGTCCTGGCCCCTTGGAGCCTGTCGTCGCCTGTGTCGGTGAGTCGAACCCGTCACGGCGTCTACCTTGTGGACGCCGCGTACCTCTCTGGACATTTTGGATGGGTCAGTTCCGGGCGTAGGGGGAACACCCTGAACCCCACTTAGGCCCACAAGGGACCGTCGAGCTCACATCGGCGCTCAACGTCTCTAACGAAGCTAGCCGGGGTGGTTTGCTACCCCGTAGCTAGACCCATTATGCCCACAGTGTTAACGTTGGCCTTACGATAGGAACGTCTGCCGTAGAAATCGTCACTACATTTCGAAGTCTTGGAGTGATCCTTGACGAACACGTAATGTGAAATAAGCACGTAGATTCGCTCGCTAACACATTATCGCGAACTGTCGGGGAACTCACCAAGTTGCGCTTTCTACTACCCACCAATATAAAGCTACTTATCTACACTTCTCTTTTTCTTTCGCAGCTCAACTACTGCTTGCTGGTCTGGGGAAGTACTACTACGTCAAATAATACTAAACTACACTTATTACAAAAGAAAGCCGTACGCGCTCTCTGCAATTCATCATATGATGCTCACACAAAACCGCTTTTCCAGAAATTGGGTATTCGCACTGCTCCGGGTTTATATATCTACATACTTACGAAAAGATATAATCTTGGAATAAAATATAATAACACTTTCATCACGAAACTATCTAACCTAACTCGAAACCATCCCCGTTATGAGACACGCCGTAATAAAACTTGGTACATACCGCACGCACGTACTAATTATGGCACCCAGATGTTGAGCTACGCGTTACCATCGTTCACAAATTCGGTACAACTTTGAACGTAAAACTTCACCGTTACTTGTAGGACCTTCACCTGTATTTCTGAATATGAAATTTTTCGATGTGTTATACTGCATTATAATTTCCTATTCGCCTGATTAGAATTATGTACAAAATGTGTTAAAACAATTTCACAATGCCCCAGTAGTGCATTGCCCCATTCGCTTGTTCTAAACATTGTATAATAACCAGATTGAAACAATTCTTGTTGCCAATTGCTTCCTTTTTATTAGTTTTTTCTCTTTATGTTCTGTTTAATCTCTGTTTTCTCTCTCTTTCGGATCCATCAATCTTTTTTTCATCTCTTTTGCTATCTTGCTACATGATGCAGAAATGTATTACCATTAGGGCGCGCAGACCTTTGTCATGCCGGTGATCGCAGGCTTTTGGCCTTCGCCTTGGCACCTGTATGAATTGGCTGTTGTCAAATAAAATTGATTGATTGATTGAAGTTGCACTAACACTAATACGAACTTCCGGGGTTGTTGTTGAGGTGGCTCATTTAAGCAAGTGGCCGACACTCCCTTTGCAGGATTACACCTACTTGCAGAATTATAATTCCGGAGTAATTGGTTAAATTCATCACCTTTGAGGCTGAACAACTTTGTAGTGACCACCCTAGGACAAAATACGTGAGGTGACTGTTTTTCCATGCAGTGGGCAAACAGGACTACACCCAAGACGACAGCTTTGTCTGCTGGATCCTTACGCACGGCGATAACGGCTGTTTGTACACCGCCGATGGCGAACAATTGATTGAGGATAACTTCATAAGCCCTTTCCGCAAAAACAAAGGCCTTCTTGGGAAACCAAAGCTGTTCTTCATTCAGGTATGTGTTAACTTCTTCTCACCCTTGGGGGGACAGCATAATGGTAAGGTTGGGGAACTGATTGCTGCCTGCCGCCCAGGTTCCCTGCTAATGTAAGAAAAAAGTGTTGCTACAGCCCAAAAGAAAATCACCGTGAAATAAATTTTATTGGAGCTAAAAGTTGTTGAATAGGTCATTTTTATTTCTGCTTATTTAATTTACCGTTTCTTGAACATTTTATCATACGATGCAGTAGGATTTGTCCAACCCAACTTCCATTATGCTTGCCCTAGGTACCGTGTTTGTTCAATTTAGTGACGGTAGAAATAGCACGTTTTCAAAACATTACAGTACATTCCAAGTACTAAGCAATGGGTAAAGAAAGAAAATAGAAGATCGAGGCGCTATACGCGTTTCACCGAGCTCCGGTCAAGAAGCCAAAGAAAACTGTCCAAACCAACCTGCTTTTTGCGCTAGTTTGTATCCTGGTGTAGCGCTGCTGGGGCTAATCACTTCTTATATTGAGAAAGGCTGCTCTTTCGTACTTTCAACTGAATACACTACGGTGCCTGTTCCCCAACACATTCGCATCCCTTTTAATCCTTCGTATCCTACCGGAAGTTTTACTTCGAAAACTGGTCGCGGCACCTGTAACATTACCGAGGCTCCTGTTTCTGGCACCAGTTGAATTTTCAAGATTCAGGTAACGGCTCCCCTTGAAATAGAAATGGGACCCTTAGACGATTGGTCGATTGAAGTCGTGATAATGATAGATGGCTGTCTCGTAGTGGACGCCACGTAGCAAAGAAACAGCTACTGCGAGAAATTGTGCAATATCCACTCTTTATCTACGCGAACTACAGTGAAAGCTCGTTGATTCATATCTCTAGTGAGTCAAAATAGTAGAATTCCGAATATCAAAATAGCCAATTTACGAGAAAAACTTCTCACTTGCAATTCTTTTTTGCGTACGTTTACTTTGAAAGAAGTCGGTGGTGCTAATTTGCCTTAAGTCAGGTAGCTTGGTAGACAGAACAAGTTTTCCAAAGGGCGACAATCCGTGCAGAGCAAGAGTGTCGCATAAGGCATCGTAGCAGACTTCTTCCAGAAACACCAGATCATCCTCACATTCTTTCGCAGTAGGACACGCCAGGAGCGCCATCCCACGGGTCCTCTTCCAGGATAGCGCATTGCCGCTCACGGTTCGAGAACGGGTTGGTTCGAATTAGGCGGTGTGGGTCAACTTGTGCAAAAATAATGATTGTCTGCGCCCACTGAGCAATGTACATTTTACAGGGGCGAGTAGCAACACCGAATCATCCGAATTTGCCAATTAATTGTGCCCGAGTTAACGAGGTCTCACTGTATTTACAACTTTTAACTTATACGAGATCCCTCATCCCTACCCCACAGAAAACGAAGTCATGGGAGAGTCCATCACTCTGGCTGAACTAGGCACGCCGGATTTCCCGCACATTCGCCGCAAACAAAATGCTAGCCGCAACGTAGAATCTCTATCGCCATATGCAAGTAGCGGTGCACAACATATACGCACGAAGCCGTGAGACCATAAAAGACCCCCTCGGGGAATCACACCGATTGAGCCATTTCTCCCAACGACGTTAGGATTGTTCTGCGTACACGAGGCTGACTAGCCCCATCCATTTTCATTGTAGCGACTCTCGCGTACATGACAAAAGCGCACGCTCAAGTAGCTCCCAGCTGTGAAATCCGCATTCAGGACAGATCCCGTTTTAGCGTGGTCAGCCCTCCCTCCGAAGACCGAACGCTAAAATATTCACCATTATCACCTATCCTAGATGGCGAGAAACGCTGTGACGTAGCAAGTCACGTGAGAGCGCCAGCAAAAACTTCTCAGCGCGTCATCAATACTCCAGAAACGGACAATCCTAATCAAATGGAACAGATTATCTTCCTTACTTAAAATCCCCAATGTTCACCGCCTCAAATTCTGGAATATGTCAGATACGTTTCGATAGCCCACACGTGTCATACAGAACTCTACACAGAGCCGCTGCTTACAGATGAAACCGCCTACGTCGGAAAACAAAAGCATGCCCCCGAGTCTGGTAGACGGGCCACCGCCGGGATGTGTGCCCCAATAGAAAAAAATTAGCCGCGTATCTGCTCCTTTCGTTGCAAATGTCGTCAAAAGACGATAGTCTTTGTAGACATTTGCCAAGGAAATGCCCCCCTTTGCTTTCTCGCTCACCTCTCATGCTGTTCCTTTACCACCGCGCTCATTCCAAGGTAAACACACTAAAGGTTTGCGCAAGGCGATTTGAATTTACCGCGTTCCGCTGCTACAGGCCGGGTTCCTCGATGCCAGCGCTGCAGTACGGCGGAGAAGCGCGTGAATGGAGGCGGCCGACTATAAGGTTTATAGAGCCGCGTGGGCGTTCTCCACGTGCGTTCCAAGCAGAACGTGGCCGCCTCCTGGCGGCAGAATATGCCGCCATAAGGCGGCTGGTTTTCTGTAGTAGAAGTAGAATATCAATTGCTATCGAAAAACCAAGCATACATGAATTTTGTCATAAAGGAACACTGTAAATATCCCTTGTGTACTAATTTCGTGCTTTATATATGCTTAATGTCTTGTTCTTCTTCAACAAAGTTGACAAATCTGAACATATAAACCGGGCTCAGACGTTTACATGTGGCTGTGAGTATATAAGACTATTGCGCAATATCAATTTTACTTTGGCCGGGTGGCTGAATCGAGTCACAGACAGACAGACAGACAGAGAGACAGACCAAAATTTCTCGGTTTAAGTAGCCCAAGAAAGACTATCGTCTTAAAAACTGCACACCGATTTCCCCGATGTAGAATCACCGACGCCCCCGAAAACCACCCCTGCACTTTGCGGCCCATTGTACGTGGAGGAGCGCACCTCACGGGCTCAGTGGACTGCCCGCGAAGTTACAGCGTTACAGACCGGGGCCCAGTCCGCTTTCCTATGCACGAGTTGTATGACAAAAAAGCCACATCCAACCCTTGATATTTTCCCACCGATGTAAGCTAAGGACCCGAAGACTCACGAGCCAGCTCTTCACTTACCGCCTGATCACCACAAGATCGCACGTGGCGAGTTTGAACACATGCTTAAGCTTCGAATCGTTCGACCGCCTTCAAGCCCTTACGCATCCCCAGTCCACATGTTGCCAAAGCCGTCACCTGGCAGAGGAATTGCGAAGGTTTTCTCTGAAAACGTTCTGTTCTAGAAATGTTAATCAGAACATTTATTAAACCACCCTCCATCATAGAAAAACAAGAACCGGGCTTTCGCGTCAGAGTAAGTGGATGCGAATGATTTCAAGACCCGAACAATCCATACATCGCAGCTTGTGTACATCGCAGCATTCAGACCACCCATAAATGCTTCGACAATATGTCTTTTGCAACACAGATTGCGTAGTGCTATTGGAAAATAACCAAGAAAGGACGGTTATTGTGAGAAACTCACACCCAGGATCACACTCGAAACACCACCGGATATATCCACAAGAAATGGAAATAGCGCACAAAGATATCTACACCGGACGTTGCATTTCATCACAACATAAAAAAATTAGTTGGAACAACAGAGTTAACAACTTGGGCAGCGACCACGACATCTTACAGCTTACCATCCCATCCTCCGTCACTCCAGTACCTGAACGCTACGAAAGTGTATGACGAATTGGTGTGACATCAAGTATAACCCACAACCAATCTGATCATCAGCCTTCCGAACAACCAACTAGGGACACATGGGTAGCTTAACACCTTAGGGATAAAAAGCGTATTATCAGCCAGCTATTCGATCCAGAAATGCAAGCAGAAATGGTAGACGCGCGCTTCCGCTACATCTTGGCAGCTCCTTAATTTACGGGACATGTTGAAAGCAGATAGGCAGAACAAACGAATAGTGAAAATTGCGTAACTTACCGAAAAAAAAACGAGACTAAACTGCAACTACTAGATCAGGAGAAGTTTGCGACCAATTAAAGGGACACTGAAGTGAATTTTTCAAGCTCCCGTTTTTGCTTGCACTGCGTAGACTGGCTCAAATTAGCACACTTTTCATCGTTTATCCGGTTGACAAATCGGTAAATATTTTACAAAGCGGGAAAGAAGAAAAACTACCATGCGCGGTTTGCGGCGGCCGCCCCAACTAAGCTGTGACGTTGGGAGGAGGGGGCACCGTGATTGGACGATGCCCAACGTTAGCAATCAAACAAGTATCGGTTTCGGTTTTGTCAAACAAGATGTTTGACATCCGATGGCGTCGTTTGATGGGCATTCTCAATATCCCAGTAATCGTAGTACCGCGCTTCTGCCTTGTCGGCTGTAAAATGCATAAGATAATCCTCCCAGGACGGCTTGCAATCGTAGCATTCACTAGCCGAGGCCTACGCAGTACATGAACGCCCTCCACGTCCCCGCAGACGCACAAATGCATGCACTTTTCCCCCATATTTGGAGCTTGCCTCACTCATGCCTGTGTCGTAAAAAGCGTGTTCGCACCAGGCCAAGGGTCTGTTGATTCTGGCCTGTGCCTACTGCCCGCAAGCAGTCAGGGCTTATGGCAACAGCACGCCAACGAGAACTCGCTAGCGCACCAGTGCCAGGCTGCGCGAGTTCTGCCGACTAGTTCGTAGAGCAGTGAACGTTGCGGCCTAAAAAAACAGTGAACTCAGTACAGAAAACATCGGCGAAAAACAAAAAAGTTACCTTAAAAAAAACTCCTCCCACCTCCCCGAAGGGGATCGTGCGGAAATGCGAATGCATTGGGTGCACCGATGAGTGCGCTGCGGCAAGCAGTCACGGAGAGAGGCGCGCGCTCCACTGCATTTATATATATTTTTCCGAGCGCAGCGAGCGGAGAGAGGGTACGCGGAGAGGAGAGAGAGACCCGCGCAACACGCCCGCCCCACGCGCGAGCTCTCTCCGTCGAGCTCCGCGATGTGAGCGCCCTCACACGCCCGAGCGCGCTCCTTCTCTCCACTCACTCTCTGCTACTCCGCCCGAGCTCCGCGATGCGAGCGCCCTCACACGCCGAGCGCGCTCCTGCTCTCCCCTTGGCCTCCCCTACTCCCGCTCGAGCTACGACGTGCTCCGGTTGCTAGGCGCGCCACAGCTGTTGCCAGGCGCACGCCGGCCAACGCACGACAACCCCCGACTAAGAAATGCATTCGCATTTAAACAAAAAAGCTTGTACTCGCGGGGATTCGAACTTGTGACGGGCAAAACACTTGCGATGATATACCGAGCGCTCCAGACCACACGGCCACGGGCGAGAGCGCTGCCGACAATGGCAAAATAAGGTATATAATGTATAACCAGTTTACACTTTTATTTCCTTTTACTATTTCAAGAAGCTTAGGTGACTATTTGTTGTATTGCGCTTGTGCAGTAAGCGTCCCCCGAGTTTCCACAATAGCTCAAGTCTAGCAATTGCACTTCTCAGACGGAAAATCGTTAGCAGATGCGTAGTCGTGCTGCTGACCGATGTGCTTGTTCGCCAGCACCCTAGTTTACGCTGTGCGGTAAAAATATCAGTTGATCTTATTTCCTTAGTACCAATATTGACTTCGCTGACTCTTCTACCCCTTCAAGAGGCCTTATATTTCCCTACTGGCGTACCAGTCAGCGAAGCGTCGCATGTGCGCTTGTGCAGCGCTTGTGTGAAGCGACCTTGACTTGGAGCTAGATACAGAGTACAAACTAACGAAGTAAAGAAAGGCACATTCTTCCATTCACAAACGTGTTGTGGCTTAGTTTCAACTGATCGAGTGAATTGCCATGACCCGTCGGCGGCCGGCGGACTAAACGTTGGGCCGACTGACCCGGTCGCGGAAGGTCGGCGAGCCGTGCAGCAGCGCAGCCAATTGCCAGCTCCACTCCTGCTGACGTCATACGAAAACGCCAAAGAAAATGGGCGAGAGTGCAGAGAGGAGGACAGCATTTTCGAATTGATTTTTCTACTAAATAAATTCGCGTAAACGCGCTCAGAGTGCTCGAAACAGGGCCTAGGGACCCCGGACTACAATTTGCGCTCGTAATCCCGCATTGTTTACAAATCACTTCAGTGTCCCTTTAAATGGAACGCTCAGCATCAAAGGCACATGGTCCCTGCAGACACCTACTCTACCCTTCACAGTCCAAAACAGCGCAAACTAAAAGCATGACACAGTTACTATCCAGCTAAAATGGTACACAACAAAAGCTCGGTATCCTTCTCAAAGACAAATACATTATCAGTGGAGAGCAACATCACCAACCAGAATTTCAGGGAGCTCCAAGATGCAGAAATCACCGAGGTTGAAGTCAGGGCAACACTTGATAATCTCAAAACTGACTCAGCCCCGGGTAAAGATGATGTCACCAACAAAAGGTCGCGTAATCTAGAGGACCAATTCGTTACCAAATTGACTTACTTCAAGCAACACTAGAGCTCAAGTACTATGCCTTAACCGTGGACCCACGCAAACATGTCTTTAATTCTTGCGCCTGGCAAAACATTAGGCATCGATCACCTTAGAAAGATATCACTGACAGCTCGCAAAAAAAAGCTTCTAGAGGGCATCGTACGAGCTGGCCTCGTATAGCACCGATATAAAAAAATCTCTCCCATCCACAACGGTTGGCTATAGTGCTGGGCTTTCAACTAGTGGCGTTCACCTTCAACTTTATCATGACCTCCTAGCCACTTTACCACGGGCCTACACAGTTGCAGTTATTCCCTTATACCTTACACAGCCCTTTGATAGAGTCGCGCATCAGGCAATTTTACAGGGCCTTTCGACCATCTCTTCGGGAATAAAAGCATACAACTAGAATCAAGGTGTTCTCACCCCCCCCAAACAGTGACACACCGATTTGGCCCACTAGAAATGGAAGAACTGAACCTACCATCAACAGCTATACCGCAAGAACCGGTGCTTTAATCGCTACTTTTTCTAAGCCTTACTTCAAACTTACCAAGCCCTAAACAAAAAAGAAAATCTTCACCATAATACCTATGCGCAAAATATTACTCTCTAGGCCAAAGGGGGCAATGATGCGCAAATATCACAAATCCTCCAAGGTGGTGAGACAGCTGTGCTAGAGGGCGGTAGCCTTGCTGCCCTCCAATGCTCCTTCCTGTAATCAGAGCTAATACTTCTACCTCAAAAGTAAAGGCAACATTGGAATCCAAATATTGCAGTTTACACTGAGTCAACTCCTATACCAAGTGCCTCAGAAATCAAAATTCGAGGACATCGTAAAACAATTCTCCTCTTACGTCAACATTAAACAATCGGGTCGCAGCTGATACCCGAACATCTTTAAAGCTGATCGACTTCATCATAAGCCGTATTACCTAATCAGACCCGTACATCCTCTCAACTAAAGAGGACCTAGAGAAAATGAACTGTGTGATACGACAAATGTGCAAGATTGCCTCACTTGTCCTACCAGACACTTCCACTGCCAGGCGTGAGGCCACCGGTACCTATAACACGGCAAAGAAGTTCATAGAAATTCACCGTATTGGCCAACTTAGTCGAATAGCCAAACACTTCCGTGACAGTATCTGCTTCAGCACCTCAAACTTAAAGCACCAATCATCATCACCAATATCAGCCCTAGATAGCCTATTCAGGTACAATTAAATTACTATTGATTATCTCCTTTGTCGCCTCAACAACCCGCCGGCCCACCCTTCAATGACTTACACGGAAGACAATGGAGGCTAACACAGACGAAATCTCTCACCAACAGTGCCCTCCTCCATCACATACATACCTCAGTACATCCCTCTTCCTTTTGCGCACTATGCGAAGGCCACGGTGCCACGCTATATATAGACCTGCCCATATGATCCCTTCCCACAAATAGATTCCTCGCATGACTGGGCAGCAGCGCAGAGCTTCTCTGACCTGGAAAAAAAGAAGATTATCATAGCCCGGGCTACGCCGCACAGATTCCGCTCTCATCCATTACCCTCGCTTGGAGGTCCCCTTCAATAAAGTCTATCTCTCTCTCTCTCTCTCTCTCTAACTCTCTCTCTCGCTCTCTTCCGTCTGTTGCAGATATTCGAATTTAGGTAATTCCGATTTTAGTGGAGGTAAAGGAGGACATTCCAACGAATGTAATACAGAGTCACACTGTGCCTCTCAGCAAGGGCAGACAACATCCTTCAAAAATCAGCATCGCTTGGGGCGACGATTGTTGGTTCTCTGTTTCCGGGAAAAACCCAAGGTCGAGTACAGAAGGCTTCCGCGGAATTTTCTCGTGGGCCTCGTGCCTACGTCAACCCGGCTGCGGAATAAAAACAAACACAAAAAACCCAAATAAAAGAATAATATTCTGACGGGCGCTTTGCTTTAAGTAAGGTGCCCGATCTTGACACCGGGCTTCAGGGACGTGGCAAGAAAATTTATAGGTGGGTGTTATACGCCCCCGGCAGAACCTAAACCAAAACGGAAATATAGCAAGCGTGCTAGCACCATTACATTTTCATTTTTTTACTTTTCATTTCGGATTGTAAACACACTGGACGAAAAACGGCCAAAATGAGGACGATAAAACGAGGGTATGAACCACTCACAAATATTTCCGAGGTATTCTGACACCGAAACAACCCCTTCCCCAGGCTATGCCCCTCCCGGGCATGGCCGAAACGAGCTCTATAATGCTTGTAACAACGTAGGAATGATTAGCAGTGTTAGCAATTATTTGACAAACGACCTGGTAGTGCTCCTTCAGAAACACCATCAGCCATAACATTACCCATACAGGTTCCTACAAACATGCCCTGCCAAGAAATATAAACAGCGCAATCGGCAGTGACGTTGACGACAAAAGGCAAATTAAATGCAAATTGTTTTCCTTGCGTACAAAGCTATTATTGACCTCGTGTGCTGGTAAGAAGGCGCGACTGAAATTGAACCCGTGGCGCCGCCAAGGGATCCCGTACGTAGGGGCAGGAAGAAAGCATGAAGCTTGCCGGGCGTAGTAATCTTCCGCCGTTTCCAATATCAGAGAGATCTGAGGGATACTAAAAACAATAGTTGCTATACCCACGGGAAAAAACTCTATATCAGCAATCACATCTTCGGCGTAAACGAAAGAATTCAGGCCCAAAAAGTGGTGTGTGTACTCCTGGCAAACGGTGTGCTCGAAGTGAATAGTTTGAACTGTACGTGCAGGCGAACGTAAGGGAAGAGTACATAGATTTTAATGTGGGAGCATTTTTGCTGAGCACCCTATAGCACAAACTGTGTGATACCTTGCATTTGCACAAAAACAATCATTTGACGACCGAAGTAACAAGTTTAGTCGTATTATTAGTGCTAATGTTTATCATTTGTCGATGGAGATAAGAAGGACACAAACACGGATAGCATCAAATTTAACTCGCGAAAGCAAAATTCCACTTCATTCACCATCACGCGATGAGTTAAGACAAAATACAAAATCACGATTATACAATTCGAACAATGCAAAATTCCCCACAAACACCAAACGTTAAACCGCTTCATGTTGCACAAAAAAGCATAGTTAGAGAACTTAACACATTTGTTGCTATGCTCCCGTAAAGTAGATATTTGTCACTCACAAGAAACCACCAGGAAATTAAAAACACGAACATGGCTAGCAGTGAGCTAATGAAATATTAAATAATATTATTCGTCGTACTCGCGTGATGTTATTGAAAGAGAAATAACATAAACACAAAAATACAAGCATAAACACACCCGCCGCGGTGGCTCAGTGGCTAAGGCGTTGCGCTGCTGAGCACGAGGTCTCGGGTTCGATTCCCGGCCGCGGCGGCCGCTTTTCTGATGGAGGCGAAAAGCAAAAACGCCCGTGTGTACGAGATTTCGGCGCACGATAAAGATCCCCAGGTGATCAAAATTAATCCGGAGCCCTCCACTACGGCGCGCCTCATCGCCTGCGTTGCGTCGGCGCGTTAAACCCCACAATCAATCAACAAGCATAAACACGAGAAATATTACAGAAAAGCACCAGCCTATCTATAAATGATCAGAATCGGTGTAGGAATAATTGTACAGTAGAAAACTGCCCGAAGTTTGGTGAGTTTGTTTATATTTCACATACAGTGTTCTTTGTTTCTTTCTGTACGTATCAACGAACCCAACGCTCATTCTGCTAAGGAGCTCCGGCAAGAATTTTTTTCGTGGCTGGTGCTAGCACGCAACGACGGTGGCTATTTACGTTAACAGCTACGAGCCTTCTCTGGGCCAGCTTATTCTACGAGGAGCGATTGAAACCAGGAGATCCCAGTTCGAACTAACCATTCTGGATACCCACTCGTTCAAATTATCGGTAGTATTCCGCCAATCAGATATACAGGCTGTGCCGGGACCAGGGCGTGGAGGCATTACTCTAAAGTTCGAACTTACCGAGTTCTAAATAACGAGCTTTTATTGTATTTAGTGGAGCGAATGTGTGTGTGAGGAACCCAACGCATTAGACCACGACGAATTGCAGTACTCTAAACGATACCTTATTTTAGTGGCAAGCGGTAGTGCTGAAATAGACATGATCGCGAGAACTTACACCCACGTGTAGCAGGTTACATAGACGCAACACTGATTCCAGCTGGCATAATACTAACAAAATTGTCAAAACGGTAGTTAAGGTCGACGGGGTAAAATTTTAGAGAACTGATTCAAACCCATCCCCAGCCGCTTTATCTGGATAAGCACACCAAACCCGTTTAAATGTTGGACCTTTCGTCTCGGTGCATCTTTAATCTCGATGGACATTCAAGCAATACCCAGGCGGCACAGAAAGTGTGTCCAAGACCGGCCCGTCTATGGCCGCTTTCTGGCATGTCCGGCCAGCATCCAGGTTCTGGCAGCCACTGATCATACGATTAACGGCCAAAATTCGGCAACCAGCGCTTCGGTATTTCTCCGACCACCTGTGTTCAGATGCACAACGGCACCTACCCGGCTGCCAGATATTCAGTTCCCTTTCGGCTGCCCATGTTGAGAAAGAAAACGCCCGAAGTACGGCATTAGGACATCCGTTTTTCCTTCGAAAAGCGGTGTTCAGCCGAAGCACGGCAAGCGACCGGCCACAGAAATCCGCATTATTGTGGCAGTTGGTGTTCGAAAGGAGACCGGCCGGAGCGCGGCTGCCTCGCATTCGCTCTTTCAACGGTGAACCGCGCGTCCGGCAGCAGAATATTCGTTTTCTTCGGGCAACCGGTGTTATAATGAAACACCGACCGACTTACGGCTAAGAATGTACGTTTTTCATTCGGTTAGCGGTCCTCGGCCGAATTACGGCAAGCGAACGGCCGCAGAATTTTCGGCAACCGGTGTTCAAGAGGAGACCAGCCTTCGTAAGGTATCAGGTTATACGTCATTATGCGAACAACGGCGGGCGTCTGGGCGCCGAGAATTCATGCACAGACGTGTTTGGAAGAAGACCCGCCGATGTAGGACCGCTTTTTCCTGGGTGAAGAAACAGCCTTTAGGGAGTCGAATGGCGCAGACACGGTTTTCATCCGCTCGGTGTTTCTGCGTTTTAAATGAACGAACTACCTTTGTCAAACAGTAATGAGTGTTTTAGGTGAACCGGCAAGGTGCAAGGACTCACTGGACATTACCAGGGAAAGTTTTAGGTCTCGAAATGCCATTTATTGCCACAAGAAGACTGTGCCATGCCGACGGGTGAGCTAAGCCTCGCCAGTCATAGCCGCTACAACGCCTCGCCCGTCAGCTTCGTCGACGCATCAGCTCGAGGCTATTCGCCCCCTCAAGAAATGGAGACCATTGGAGACATCGACCCGGCAGCGATGTCCGACCCGAGATGGCGGTGGTTGGCCAAAATAAGTGGCCTTAAAGGGCGTATAGCAAGCGCCCCACCCCCACCCTCCCGCAGGAGCTCAACCGGCGCCATGTCAAGGACTCCCCACCAAAGGCAAGGGTGCGCAAAAGCGCAAGTTTCCGGCTATTCTTCTTACAATAATACTGCGAAAAACAATTTTGCCCTATATTGTTGGTGATAAACGTAGAAGAGGCTAAGCTCGTGCATTGGTAGGCTCAACTTCGTGCCCTACACTGTGTTACTTCATGGAATTTTATGACTGCTTATTTAGAAAACAAGTGTTATTTTGAATTTGCCATAACAACAGAGCCTTGTGAATGACGAAGCCTGGATATTATTTAGTTGCGGTGTTTGAAATTGAGATTAGCCACACTTGGGATATGACTCATTTGGTTAAACATATTCACCAGCATCCTAGCAAACAGGTTTTTTTTGTCAGGTTTTTCTTGCTCAACGCAGCTGGTTGAGTTCACGCACGATTTGGCTTTACCAATAGATAAGCTTAAAGTAGCTGACTATTTTCTTTTATGGCTAAAAGCATTTGACGGGGTTTCATATCACCTTCTTGTTAGTACATTGCGGGCAATAAACTGAATAAATCGGTTATTGCACGGATATCCGAGTATATATCTCTAAGACAGCAGTTGGTCGCTCTCAATGGTTGTTCGTCCGGATATATTCCGGTGACCTCAGAAATTCCCCAAGGCTCAGTTGCGGGCGCTCTTTTTCTGTTATATATAAATGTTATTACTAGTGGCCTCAAATCTTTGTTCAAATGTTCGCGAATGACTGTGTAATTTACAGGACTATAGCGAATGAACGTGATTCCGAATACTTGAAGCATGATTCAAATTAATAACATCGTTGGAGTGCTGATTCAGAAAAGTCGTTGAATCTTAAAAAGTGTGTTAACGTCAACTTTACAAGAAAACCTTCATTCCAATTGAATACGTATACAGTAAATTACACTGCTTTAAGAACGGCCGCGGAATATAAATAACTAGGAGTTTATTTAACGAGTTTTTAGAGAAATAAGCACGTTCACAACATAAAAGTTACGGATGCACGTGTTTTTGGCTTTCCGAGATAAAATTTCAGCGAACCCCACCTAACTTAAAAGAACAACCGTATTTCACCCATGTGCGCTTAATGTTGGAGTCAACATGTTTTTTCTGGGATCCCTACAGAAAAGAGCTGGTTGATACACTCGAAAACATACCGAATAGGGCAGTGCGATTAGTATTAGGTATTGACACTGTCAGCTTAGGATGAGGGAAAGTAAAAGTAAACTTATATGGTAAGACGGAAAGATCTTAGACGAAACCTGAGGTTGAAATATTCTCGTAATATCTATCATTCGAAAACTGGAATAGAAGGGGAGAAGTATATCCGAGCGCCATTTTACATATCCCAAAGTGGGATCGGTAGCTTGAAGCAAATTATTAACTTTCCTTAAGGTGACGCCTTGCGCGATTCATTTTATTTGAGATCAATGTGAGAGTAATTATCTTCCACATATGATTGTATCTACTGTTTATAATGACAATTTTCACCACGCTTTGTAGAATATTTTGTTAATTGGGTCTCATATTTGATGCTTAGTGTTATGTATCTCCTGCTGTAATGTATGCAAAGACATCATCATCATCATCACCAGCCTATCTACGCCCACTGCAGGGCAAAGGCCTCTCCCATTATTCTCCAATTACCTCGGTCCTGTGCCAACTGTGACCAATTTATCCCCGCAAACTTCTTGATCTCATCTGCCCATCTAACTTTCTGCCGCCCCCTGCAACGCTTGCCTTCTCTAGGGATCCACTCTGTTACCCTTAATGACCAGCGGTTATCTTGCCTTCGCATTACATGCCCTGCCCACGTCCATTTCTTCTTCTTAATTTCTACTAATATGTCTTTAACACAAGTTTGCTCCTCCTGACCCACTCCGCTCTCTTCTTGTCCCTTAATGATACACCTATCATTTTCCGCTCCATGCCCGCTGAGTCGTTCTCAATTTAAGTTGACCCTCTTAGTGAGCCTCCAAGTTTCTGCCCCGTAGGTGAGTACCGGTAAGATGCAGCTGTCATACACTTTCTTCTTCAGCGACAATGGTAGGCTGCTATTCATTATCTGAGAATGTCTGCCATACGCACCCCACCCCATTCTGATCCTTCTAATTATCTCTGCCTCATGGTTGGGATCTGGGGTCACAACTTGGCCTAAGTATATATATTCGCTTACCACTTCCACTGCCTCGCCATCTATTTCAAACTGCTGTGCTGTCCCGAGGTTATTGATCATTACTTTAGTTTTCTGAATATTAATTTTCAGGCCCACGGTTCTACTCTGTTCGCCCAGTGCGGAAAGCATGCTTTGCAATTCGTCCCCCGAGTTACTTAGCAAGGCAACGTCATCAGCAAATCTGAGGTTACTGAGGTATTCTCCATTAACCCTTACTCCCACCTGTTCCCAATCCAACGTTCTGAATACTTCTTGTAAGCATGCTGTGAATAACATTGGAGAGATTGTGTCTCCTTGTCTGACACCCTTCCTTATAGGTATTTTACTGCTCTCCCTATGGAGGATGATGGTAGCTGTAGACCCATTATAGATATCCTCTAGTATTCTTACATAATGTTCATCTACCCCTGGTTCCGTAATGCCTGAATGACTTCTAGGGTTTCGACCGAGTCAAATGCTTTCTCATAATCTATGAAGGCTATATATAGCGGTTCAGTATACTCAGCGCACTTCTCTATCACCTGATTAATCGTGTGAATATGGTCCATTGTTGAATAACTTTACGGAACCCTGCTTGTTCTTTAGGTTGACTGAAATCTAAGGTTGCAGAAATTCGGTTGGAGATTACCTTGGTAAATACCTTGTAGACGACTGACAGTAAGCTGATCGGTCTGTAATTTTTCAAGTCCTTCATGTCGCCTTTCTTATGGATTAGGATGATGTTCGCGTTCTTCCAAGATTCCGGTACCATTGCGGTCATTAGGCATTGCGTATACAGGTTGCCAGTTTTGCAAGTACAATTTCTCCGCCATCCTTCAAAGGCAAGAAGTTATCAAATAAATAAATAAATAAGCTTGCGGAGCCGCAAGCTCGCCTCCGACTGATTGAGAACCCTACGCATTCAAACTTGACCAAGAAAATATTTATTTTCTTATTTGTTGCAGTATGCAAGGTTTGTTGAATGACTACTACCATTGCTAAGTTATTTGTTAGACACAGAATATGAAACTCCAGTCTTACGCCTTTCCTTGCGTGAACACAGAGGGATACAACTGCAGCCACCTGAAGCAGGGCGTCATTCGCAACACGTCTATAATTTTGTTAACGTTTTACGACTTTATTGAAATTAAGTTCTTTTGGACTATTAAGTGGTGTGCACTTAAGTCATGAAAACAACATAAAAATATGTTGAAAATGAAAGTACTTTGATCTCTCCTAGGATCAGCCCTTTGAGAGATCGTCAGAAAAGTTGATCGAGTAGAAAATTCTTTGCAAGAAAAATGGGGAAATACTGGACATACTTTTTGAGTGAAGGAAATTATATTGAATGCTGCTGAGTGTTTTGTGGGGTACCGAACCCCTTCGTAAAGGCATTCGCACCGGTTTTATACAAAAAAACTGGTCAAGCAGCTGTTGTAAAAAGAGTTGATTTAGTCAGAGCATGAAAGTACTGTCTTAGAAATTGCCTTAAAGTGGCACTTTCATCTTTGTGAAATTCAACCCACTAAAGTATGCGCCTTCCGTCCCCCCCCCCCCCCTCCTTCCTGTTGTTACAGGTAAGCCGCTCCAGAAGATATCAGGACCTGGACGATACATCTATAACAGCTCTGCTAAGAAATGAATATTTGCTGTATTCGACAGTAAAAGAGGCACAGCAATTAAAGGAACGAATATTTGTGAGCACTGTTGAATAAATTATTTTGTTGTAAACTGAAGCTGATAATTAAGCAGGCTGCGCTGAAGGCTGGACGGCTGGTGGTTGCGCGCGGGCTCACTTTGATGTGGTGCAGTGGACCCAAAATGGTGGGTTTGTGCTGCTGCACAGCGCGATTGCGTGATCTGCTTGCGCTGATGCAGTGGTCGTCCACCGTCCTCAGTACAGTTAACGTACTGTGGCTGAACTCCAATACCCGTAGCACGGCCGAATTTCCGGCAGCTTTAGTCTGGCTGGAGTCTGACGACCGCATCTCGGCTGTCCTCCGGTGGCCGTAGTTCGGCCTCACACGGGTGGCTTTGGGATGGCCGGAGCCCTACGGCTAGAATCTGGCCGTATGAACGTAAGCCGGTCGACTGGCCGACGGACACTGGCCGTTGGACAGTAATGGGAGTACGGCCGTAAACGGCCAAAAGGCCCACATTTGGACACGGGCCGAACATGGTTGCCGGAGAAAGGCCGGGCAGAAAATCACCGGCCAAAGTAGACCGGCTTGATTCAGGCCGAACAGTCCTGTGCTGCCTGGGTAACTTCTGTCTCGGTAGATCTTCCGGTCTCGCCGTTCACGTTACGGATTAGACCTTCTGAATCGCTGGATCTGCGCCTCGATGAGCATTTAAACCCCAAGCGCAGTCTCAAGTCATGGTGCCGGCGGCAAAAAAAGAAGGGATGATAATGAGGGCGATAAAATATCAATGCCTCTGCTGCTGATAAATCATGCAAGCGTCACACGTGCGAGTAACGTGGCGATACGGATTTGTGAAGGCGGAAAAGACGTGCGCATCGGGCAAAACATCTAGTTTATGAGGGAGAGACACGAATGTTGGTGCAGTGTTCAAGACCCACCAATGGTTCTCCAGTTAATTTTGGAGGGATGTTTGTACCAACATTTACCCACTGCCTTTCTATAAATAATTTTGTAGCAGGTGTGGTCCAGTCTGTGAGCCTACTGGTTATTTGTTATAATTTTATTGGCATAACATTATTAAACGTAAGTACACAAAGCGTAACAAAACGACAACGTGCAATGACCGAGAAGGCAGTTTTAGCTTTACGATTAATCCAAAAAAGGCATTCCAACTTTTTTAAAGCCATATGAGACGTCTGCCGGGAATTGAGAAGATAAGTGTTATGAGAGTAACAAATGTTCTCTTCATACGGTTAACAACTCTGGCTATCAGTTTTGTCTGTTTACCTTTATTTTATACGACCTCATGTGTTCGAGTTAGCAGACAACAGCATCTTAAGATGACCACCGTGAATAGGAGCTGTGTTTAAAGTCTTAATTATCTACTGTAGTCATTTACAAGACTCAGCGTTCATCCAGTAGCGGTACTGGTGCCATATTTGTGTTACCTATGACCGTCTAATGTTTTAGAGGAATTCATCATACTAGCGAACATTAGGACAGGATCACAGCTAAAGAGAAGACGAAACACACGCTAGACTAGCGTGTGTTTCGTCTTCTCTTTAGCTGTGACCCTGTCTTAATGTTCGCTAGTATGATGAATTCCTTAGTATACAGTAACCAACTCGCCCAACTTAGCGTTTTAGAGGACTTTTTAAGAAGCTAGTGCTTCTAGCGTACACACTTTGGACAGATCGAGTCAAACATATAGATACGCTATACCATGCCGGCCTTTATCAACCATTTTTGAATATTTTTTTCTGACGAGGCTTCGGCTTCTCCCTAAGGGTCATGTAGTTATTCAGGAAGTTTAGTTAAGATGTTGCACAGGTTTGACGAAATGAACTCATGCACATTTGTGCCATCTTGGAGACCTCATTCTGGCACTGTAGGCTTGCAGGCTTAATAGCGGGGAGAAATACGCTTCATGCCGATTCTTATGTTTGCTTCGTGCTGAACATTCATGACACGTCTCAGGATTGTAATGAACCTTGGTTTCTTTTGTATTTTTCCGTCGTGCACTAAAGACCTGCCGTGGACACATTGTGGACCAGGGTCAAAGTGTCGTCATCGACATTTCTGACTCCTCTTCAAGGATCTGTCGTATACCAAATCAGGCTGACTTGCTAGTCGCCTACTCTTCATTTCCAGGTGAGTGATCTCTTGCACGGTCGGATCGGTACATGCACACTCTTTACACTTGCCCTCCGAGGTATACCTTCACTCCGAGTTACAGTATGCTGAGATTCACCAACCGTTCCAGCTGTCCTCTTTGACAAAGCCGGTCCCATTCGGCACAGTCTAGTTCGGCGGTTAGCCAGGAAGTTTGTTGGGAATGTCTTCAGGAACAGACTTCAGTCCCAGGTCGTAAAAAAATTGCATTCATCCTTTAGTGTTGCTTTAAAGTTGAGCTTGGTCCGTTGGCGTTAGCAAAAGAAATGCCAAAACAAAATTGGTCGCCATCCCGCCCGGCGAAAGTGGATGTTCAGCAAATCTGTTGTGCAGAAGTGCACATGGTGATGGAGGAGCGTATGAACTATTTCTCGACGTCTCAAAGGGCTTGTCACTTGCGCGTGGCTAGCGTCACTAAATATCGGCACTCTTCTCTCTTATTCTTTCATGACGCCGCCATGATCACTAGTCTGTTCGCATTACGCGACATTTGTTTAGACTGCGACGATCCTTGTGACCGCCATTTTCTTCGCTATGCCTTTTAGTTGATCAAGTGTGGTACGCTGAGCTGGTCCTCCTTTTCTGCGACTGCGCGCGACAGACGCCGTTCCGGATGCGAATCAAAGATAACGCGTGCAACAGCACTTCAGCAGCAGAAGTGTGTCAAAAGATGCTGTTCCCTGCATCTTCGGTAGTGTTCTCAACAAACTATCCTTGCCGAAGTCAACGGGGGGGCCATAGATGCGGCGATCTAGGCCGCAGTGGCGGCCCTATAATACCTTTGCTACTGTCATTACACTTGGCTTCTCTTGCGGAAAATGCGGAGTGCGGCAAAGCCTGACGCATGCGCCGGGCATCTTGTGAAAGAACACCTCTATTTAGTGACAATAGTCCAACATAGCCTTCAGAGATAATCACAAACAATCTTTACCAGGATAACAATGTGGGGGCCCTATGGTTCATAGGGCCCTTATAATCCATAATGTGGGTTTTGTAAACGCATTTTGAGCTTGGTGCTGTATGTATGATTAGACTGAGGCATGCGCTCGGCGTTTTAGGCCTTAGAGGCTTGTCGGTTTTGCCCACGGCGATGAAACCGTCGGTGTGTAGAGGCATATTGCTTTGCTATAAATATCATGTACTCCGGTTTAGTCAAGGTCATTCCAGCTAGCGACAAAATGAGTGTTAATTGGGTGGCGAAGGCTCTAAGGCGTCGAGCATTAACCCTTTCCTCTCGCATCGAAGCGCTGTCGATGCTACGAGCCGACAAGCTTGAGAAAAACAACCTAGAGACACTTGTCACGGTGCTTGGCTCCGAGGTACGCGCAGCCATCGGCTCCGCTTGGCGGTTTGTCCCGAATTTTATTTTTAGCAGACCTACGAGCGTGCTCCACCTACTTCTGGCTGAGTTGCACTGCTTTTGGTGTTGGCCGTGGTAGCAATGGCACGTCACTTACAGCATAGGAGAAATAAGGGGGCACAAAGCCAACACGCTCGATAACGACAATAATCGAAGATTTCGAACTGGGTGCGGCCATGGCCAACAGATCTCTGCGACGCAAAGTGGCGCAATATTGACTTTGCGTCACCGCAGTTATTCGGTAACTGCTTCATAAAGCCGCGCCGACAAACGATCCTATTTGATGCATTTGTAAACCGATTTTTAGCACTAGTACGGCTCTGGCAGGCGGCGGAGAGTTCAAGCTGCGACGTTTTGTGCCGATTCGTGCGTGGTCTATGCCCACCGTGAAGGCACATAGTTGCCAAGGTCGCGTACGAAGCGTCGTTTCCTGCAGAAGACGCTCCGAGCTTGTCACCCTTAGTAATAACTCGGAAACGAAGCCCTATATCAACAAGCCCAGCTTATCTGTGTGACGCATGGCGACGATCGAAATTATTTGACAAATATACGCCTTGGTGGAGAGGCGCTCTCGTAGACGCCGCCGGAGCCACCTCAACCACCTGCGGCTTCTTGGAGAGCCGGAAATGCTTGCCTGGTGCATTCAAAAGAACCCGCAAATAGTGGCGCCGTTGTCTTTAACGCCAGTTGCGTCATAGAGGCTACGTCAGAGACAAAAATGCTGCGTCAAAGCTCTGTTGAACGGCGACAAGACATCACACGTAAACAAGGACGTAAAATACGCTTACTTAGCAATAGTGCCCTTGAAAGTACAAACTATTTAGGGCCCCGTCACTGACATATACCTACAAATGTGGTCCTAGTCGTACTTGTGATGACCAGTCAGTTTACCTTCGCGAGCAGGTAGGGTAATTCCCCGTTATGTAGTCGGCGTCATGGATTTGCTTGCGGTCTCTTTTAGCAAAAAAGCCAGAGACATATTTATGCAATCCGTAACAGACTATGAGCAAGCACGTACTGAATAATGATGAGCACTACGAGCTATCTGCAAGTTCCTCCGCCGGCATCGGTTCCGAGATGACTCGAAATGTTGTGGTTTATTGTCTCATATAACGCGCCGAAACAACAGAGGTTTAGAGACGCCAGTAGAGGAGGGCTCAGGATTGATTTTAACCACCTGGCGAACCTTAATTAAGGCGCACCGAAGTCTCGAACACGCGGCGGGTTGTGCGTTTCGCCTCCATCGAAAGAGATGGCTTAAAATATTTCTGTAGCTTCGTTTGCTTGATTTGTTGGTTGGATGCATGATGAACGCCCTATCGGATCCTTGACAGCCGCAAGGGTTTTTCTCAGCAGAAAGATGGTATGCAGGTAAAACGGGGCCTGTGACATCTTTGCAAAAGAAGACTATAGCCTGGTCCTTGGGCTGACCGTTTTCATTCTCAGGTCCAGGCTCACGCATTTCATACCCCCTTTCGCAGGTTACTTGTCCTGGCGCCGCGAAACGGACGGCTCGTGGTTCGTGCATGCCTTCTGCTATGTGTTGAGAAACAGCACTGGATCGGAGGACCTCTTCGCCCTCCTGACGAAAGCGTCCCGCTTTGTAGCGATCAAGTACGAGGCGAACACGCCCGACAACTCCTTCACTCATGGTGCGAAACAGATGCCCTACGTGACCTCGACTCTCACCCGTTGCGTGCGTTTTCCGAAGATGCCTTAGAAGTAAACCCGGTGTAGGCCAGGCACAGATCGGCTCAACGCTGGGAGATTTCAACTTGGTTTCTAGGGAAGCGGCTTGAAAAAATTCTTGGAGAAAATAAAGGTTGCGGGTACGATCGTAGAATAAAGGAATTTGAAGTTTCAAAGCTTGTTTTTCGCGAGTGGTTCACACTTACCTCTGCAATCAAGCAATCAAGGTGTGATTTTTCAAACATGCGCACGTAATTAAAAGTGCTACCACGCACGTTTGGTGTGTCTCTTGGCGTTGTTGATCGATGACGTAGCTCTCGATACGACCATCAAGCGAGTCTGGGTATATTGCCGTTCAGAAGTTTAGGTGGCGAGTTAATTTTATGGCACCGCTACGGCGTCCTTCGACAGTCGGTTTATGAAAGCTCAGCCACGTGAACACGTGGTTAGTGTACGTATATCAACACTTCTGTGTGGCAGTGGGCTTCTTTCGTCCGTCCAGAGAGGTGGATATTGTATGGCGAGTGCCTCTCCGTGTTCTCAGCAAGTTTCTTCTTTTCTTTCACTTCCTTCAGTCTGTTTACTTTTCTAGGACAGTTGCAAGTTGGACGAGTTGGTACGTGTTCTTACGTGTTCATGCCTGTCTCGTCCTTCGCGCTGTGATTAAGTATGTTTACTTTTATTGCCTAGCATTCTTTTCCGATCATTTCACAGCTAGGCCAACCTAACCCCCTGCATTTTCACGAAGTGCAGATTTGCCGCAAAAAACACCTTTAATAGTCATAATGGCGTTAATGGGACAACTGCTTGAACGGAATTTTGAAAAACGAGAAAAAAATATTCACAAAAATGAACTGACAAAATTAAAAAAATGCAGGTAACAAATACCCCCCACATCCCTAGACTAATCAAAAGACTTCAGCAAAAGAATGTTTGTAATCGGGAATACAACATATGTATTTGATCCCAGCTCAGAGAGTGTTTGTCCGCATGAGGTATAACCATCAACCCAAACCAAGAAAGTTTCAAGGGCTAGTTCGTTGTTACATTTTATACTAATATCAGGAGTCTTCTGCCCAAGAGTGACTCGCTTCATCACCTAATTGATACCATGGGATGTAATTGTGTCGCTCGTACCGAAATCTGGCCTAATGCTCCCATAAGTGTCCCTAAACTATAACCTGCTTTCCCTAACTTCGACATTTTTCGGTGCGATCAATCATGTAACCGTGGCTGCGGCGTACTACAGTTTACAGTGGTCAGCCATAAAGGTTCCTTCCGCTCTTGAACATTTTTTCTACAATGCGGTGCCTCTTATCCGCCAAACATTATTGCATTTGTTACCGCCTGCCCGACGCTTACCAATCCTTTATCATTAATCTTCACGAAACGCTTCTTTCTTTAGTATATTCCCATCGCAGGGCATCTATTCTTTTGTTCGGGGACATTAACCTTCCGGTAATGAATTGGCGAAATCTTGCTGTGACGACAGCTAGGCAAACACGGAAGCTGACTGTGTGAACACGTGATCCCGGTTTTGGTTTAAAACAGATTGTCACTATTCCGACTAGACAGACTGACAACACTTCCACGATCCTCAACCTTGTTTTTTTCTTCTAGCCCCGAAAGCGTTACGTGCATTACATATTATCGGACCACTCCATTATCCACGTTTTAGTTGAAAGCCATGTGCCAGCCCAGCCTTGCATTAAAAAAACGTTAACGCTGTACGATAAAGGCGATTACCGTAGCAGGAAGGCCAACCTTGAAACTTTTTATGAAGAATGTGTCCCTAACTTTTTGATTGTCCCGTTCACAGCAATTGGTTACTCTTTTATATTAAAATGCAGACTCGGATAAAAAAATACGTTCCCACTATTCCTGTAACTAACCGGCTAACGACCCCTTCCTTTAATTACTCACTAAAACCTCAAGAAGAAATGAAGCGCCAATATAAAAGAGCTAAGATAAAAACCAATGCTAGTGCTTGGTATAGGTATAACCAAGCTGAAAAACGTTACCTTGCGCTTTCGGCTAAGACAAAACGGTATTTTCATACCACGTCGTTACCTGGAATGCTACAGAACAACCCAAAACAGTGCTCGAAAACAGTTATTCCAGACCATACAAAACCTATTGGCTTGCATGACAAACCCAGCTTTCCTTTTCCAGGCTTTGATGTTGCCCTGAAATTAAAATGTGCCTTTTTATTGGCGTTCACCTAAGAACTGTACACAGGATTACCCAACTTTCCTTTCTGCAGTCACACAGTCATGACCGGCGTTACCCTTAAAGCAAACGGCGTAACAAACTAACTGAATCACTCAAACTGACTTCGTCCTCGGGCATGCATGACACCAATTTGAAAATCCTAAAATATACTAAATACAAATCTAGCGCAATACTTCCGCTCATTTTTCTGCAATCACTGTCATCTGGAGTGGTACCACAGGACTGGAAGCTGGGCACAATCATTCGAGTGCCAAAAAAAGGCGGCCCATGATCTCAGAGAAAATACCTTTCCAGCTCACACACCCCCGTACTCTGAAATAAATGGGACACGTTATTTACCTCGCGCCAAACATCTCGCGCGACGACGTCGTCGAATACGTGGACGCGGCGATGGAGAGTTGGCCAGGCGCGTAAAGCCTCGGACCCGGTCGTGGTTGTTGGGGACTTTCGTGGACTGCGAAAGGGCGGCGTCATGCTCGCCAAACTTGGCTAGAGGCTCCCACCACCATCAACGGCCTATCGACCTGGCCTTTGCGAGGACTGATACGCGCGGTCTTGCACATTTACCGCTCATTTTACCGTCAACTACAACGACACCAACAAGTGCTGAATAAAGACTGTCGTTTCACTTTACTTGCGTGTGTGTGTGATCTCCTCGAACATACACTTTAATTACCAGATTTCTGGACGGGGGTGTTAAATGCAACTAACGGGCGATGCCAACACAGTTCAACATAACTTCCTGTTTATTCCACTACTGTTTTTTATTCCCTACTGCTTGATTTTGAGAAGGCGTCTAAAAACGTTCCGCATAACAGATTATTTCTACGGCTCTCTCTCCTAAACCTTGATGTCGCTGTATTCACGTGGTTACAAAATTTCTTAGCTAACCGCAAGCAGCTGGTCTTCACTGACTCGCACTTCTAGCTTATCTCCCCGTTCTCTCGGGAGTTACTCAAGAAACAATTTTAGGGCCCTTGCTAGTTCTCATATACATAAATTACTTGCCAACTAAGATCCAATCTAATATACGTCTATTTCTGACGATTGCATCCTCTATCGTTCCATCTACTCTTGTAACGAAAATTAAGTTTTCCAGCGTGAACTTAGAGTTATTTAAAATAGGTGTCATCCATGGTTAATGTCTGTAAATGTCACTAAAACCTCATTACTGTCCTTCCAAAGCCGGGCGACATACGTCTCCCATCGCCACGTATTTGGTAGTCCTAACGTTTTATCTTGCCAAACCTATAAATACCTAGGGGTTCCTTTAACCCAGGATCTGACTGGGTAAACTCTCATTTCGAACGTGACCAACGATGCTTATCGTGCTTTTGTAATATGCGGCGTAATTTACGTTTTTGTTCTTCATCCGTCAAATTTATACCATATCAGGCATTCGTCCGACCTAAAATTGAACACACATATGCAATCTTGGATCCCCACATCTTTACAATATTTCCTATATTCGAATGTGTACAAAACCAAGTGACAACGTTTATTTCTTCGGCCTACTCCTACCACACAAGCGTCACTAAACGCAAAAGCCTAGCTAATCTTTCTCCGCTCGAAACAAGGCAAAAAATTCTTCGGCTGTGCTTTATACGTTTTATCATTCACGCATTGCTCCGACAGTCAATGAAGAAGTTCATCGTCCCTGTGACCACACCAACCATCGATTGGCTATTTATCCAGGAAGGAGGCTCACCTCTGTCCATCAGCGTTCATTCATCAAAACCGGAAAAGACTAAAATTACGTGCGAACGAACACCGTTTTCCTTTCCAGTCACATCAATTTTCATGAAACTATCGAAGACATTCTGTACTTGCCATCCACCACCTTATTACCTATGATTATTCCCCTCTCATGTAAAACCCCAGAATAGGGGCCTCTGATGTATAATAAAAAAACAATATTAACAAATATCGCGAAAATGAGCCAACTGTATAAAGGAGAGATTTTCACAAACTGCTGATTTTTTCTAAGTGGCACCTTATTCGTTGTTTATTTATTCATTTATTTATTTAATTTATTTTTGATACTGCCGGTCTCATACGAGGCCAAAGCAGGAGGGCATCAATTTTTGGATACAGAATACACCGTTTACAGTTTCACATTTTTACAGCGGCATATTTGTCAGACAACGCATAAGAGAATACAGAGGCTGGAGTAATAGATCAATATAGATAATTCGTAAAATGGGCTTTCGGAAAACGCAATTAAAAAAAAATAAAAACAAAAATAGTTCACACAAAAGATCACACAAAATCAAAAAGATGAATCTCATGCATCTAATGCAAAAGACTAAACTAAGAACTTAGAAAACGAAAGCTCGATGTTTGAATAAACAGAATGCGCAAATGAGCGAACCATGTACACCGTGCATTACCACAAAAATGCAGAATTGGCGCAAGAAAAACCTTCAACTCGTTATAATAGTGTAAATGGAGGTATTTATACCAAGATAATTTTGGAAAACCCCAGCAAACCAAAAAAGAAAAAAGCTTTTTCACAGAAACGATCTGACAAAATCAAAAATATGCATCCTATACTATCCTTCGCTGCGCAGCAACCGACGCAAAGGTCTCAAAGACCCTAATGCTTGACCCAAGCTCGAATCATCCGTACAATTACATACGGCCCTCCATACCTGAGTCTCAAGAATAGCCAGCGCGACAAATCGACTGTCCAAAGCCACTAGTCCGGCAGCCTACTCTTAACAACTTCTATCCACATGATAATTAAACTCGCCTGCAGAACACCTGGGAAAAACTCGCTGGAGCACAGGAGGCGACTGAGCTCGAGCGACTCACACTAACCAAAAAAGGTCGCCATACACAACGTTGCCTTGGCTCGATGCACAGGAGACCTCATATAGTAAACAGCGCACGCCCCTTGCCCTACGACAACTTATCACTGCTGCTCCCATCCCTAGAAATGTGCATCCTGTATGCAATGCGTACCGAACAACAGCCAGGGTCATCACCATCAGAAAATCCTGTGGAGACAGAAAACCAGAGGTTCGATACACAGAGGCTGCCCGCTACCCCCAAAAGTCTGCGCATGCCACCAGCGTTGTTAACAACCATGGTACAGAACTCGCATCGGCCAAAATTCCCATCCCGGAAAAAAAAACTTCATAGGAAATCGCCATCATCCTCGCTGCCACCACGGGCTCAGGCATCACCTTAACGTAATGTCAGACTCCAAAAGCACCTGTCGAAATTACCAACTAGGTCCTTAGGTCTTATTTCTGCTCACGCCATTCGAATCCTGAACACACTACAGGCCCCTCTCTCACCTTTACCAATCGTGACATAGACTGGCCCCATGCCATGCATCCCTCGAGGGGAATGAAGCGGCTCACGCCGCAGCCCGCGAGCATACCTTCCACGCCTTCCCCTCCTTGGTGGACCGACCGATGGCCTCCACCGACGACATTCCCAAACGATACGTCGACGTGCCCACTAACTACCGACTGCAGGGCCGCATCTATTCCCCACCACACCCCAAGATTACCAGAGAGGACGCCATTACCCTCAGACCACTACAAACTAACACCTACTCTCACGGAACACTACTAAATTCCATCTACTCAAGAACATACACATTGACTTGTTAACACTGCCCATACCCAACATCCTCTACCATACGTTGTGGGAAGGCCGACAATCACCGTCACTAACCCCTACCAAACCCCACCCTGGCGCAGTGGGAGGACCAGCTCATGAGCTGGCAGTGTTGATGCCATATGGAGCTTAAGAGGGATCAACGCTGGTCGACCACTCTCGACATGTCGTAGACACTTGAGTCACGGCCCGGGGGTTAAAAAGAAGGTCCCCTTCACCCCGAGAATTCGGAGTGGCGCTGGCTACCACCCCCAAGCACAGGAAACAAAAATACCTAAACATAAATACCCCAGAAAGTGGAGGGGAAAATCGCCCCGCCGGTAGCGTAGTGGTTATCGCACCAGACCTGTATTCTGGAGGTCGTGGGTTTGGATCCCCCTGGCGGGCAGTTTTTTCCAATTTCTTTCTTTCTAAATTCTTTATCTGTTTCAATCACCTACCACATCCTCCCCTTTGCTTTCCCAGGTTTTCTTGACTGCCAACCCTTATTTTTATTTATATTTTCTATATATTTGCTATTTCTATATATATATATATATATATATATATATATATATATATATATATATATATATATATATATATATATCTATATATATATATATATATATATATATATATATATATATATATACAAGAAAAGAAAACGTTCAACAAGGTAAAAGCACGATTGTTGCCAACGTTTCAGCAAAGATACTTGCTTTCGTCAGGGCGTCAGGAGACTTTCGTCAGGAGACTTGCTTTCGTATATATATATATATATATATATATATATATATAATGTATAAGTAAAGAATCGGATACACAGCACGAACAATAACAAATTAGCTTTACTTACGTAGCGGCAACGGGACTTGCCTTCATTAGAGTACAGTTACATGATTTTGGTGTCACACATTTGGAACACATTTCTTATATAGCTTTGCAGAAACCTGTGAGAAGGAGCGGAGAATGTTTCGGAAGCAGAGAGTACGCATGTAGTCTTGCTATGCCTATGTTAAAACAACAAAAGAGAGAGAGAGAGAGAGAGAAAGAGAGGGGGGTCGTATTAAAAACCGTTTTCAAGGTTGCACCACGACGAGGCCATGTAGGCGGCGTGGGCTGCAGGGTCTAGAGAGTGCAAAAAACTGGACAGGTGCGGTTTCAAAAGGAACGGAAAAGTATACAATAAGGTTTTCAGTTCGTGGGGAGACTGGTTGGGACGGATACGTAGAGGCATGAGCGAAGATGGGTGTGCCCCCCGCGGATAGAAAGAATAGATACAGTGCACAAAAGAGCATTGCACAGGAGCTAACAACTCAACAGGAAATAGGTAGAGTCCATAGATACCAAAGGGTTCAACATTTCTAATTGGTGGTGGGTGTCGCGGAAGCTAGCGCGAGTCACGGCCCAGAGCCCTAGACGTAGCGATACGTGCTTTTTTATTAGCTGTCCTCGAACCAACTACCCATGATAACAATGCGCCGCGTGAACCTGCCCGCTTTCCCCTCTCCTTCATTTGGAACATCTTCCCGCGCGCCAAGATGGTCAGTCGGCGAGTTCAAAAACGTGCCGTTATTACACAGGAAGATTGCACATAAAACTTCTCATGTGGCGGTAACACTTGGCGAAGTCCCCATTTCAATTGAAGAGCCTTGTCGCCCAGGATCACGATCGCGATGGCGTCCAACTCCATCGTCGGTATTCGACGTGTGACTTCCTTCGCTTGGGGATGGAGTCAACAGCGTGAGAACCTTCCGGTTACAGGCCAGCGTATGAGGTTTCCTGCAGCCACCCGAAAACTGACGTTCCGGCTCCGCAGACACAAATGGCTGTGCACACTGTTTGGCCTCGGTTTGCTTTGAGAAACGGCTGATGCGCTCTACGCTCTGCCTGTTGGTTCCTTCGCTGCTGCTGCCCAAGCTACGTTTCTGGCGTTTCTCCACATGCGTATGTTTACGGTTGGCTGAACACGCATTGGGCGTTCGGTTTGTCTTCATCTCCCCCTTTGGTGGACTTCCAGAACTGACCCGTCTCGAGCATGCCTTTACGTGCCGTCTTTCGATAACGCGCTCGGGTTCGACGTCGGATCCTTAGGTGCATATTCTTTCGGGGCCATTTCGGGGGATCGATTTTTCTTGCGTCCACGTGTGGATTGACAAGTGGGCTTCTTCTGGGCAGGTTCTTCCTTCGGTGTTTGCTCGCTAGAGCTATCCGTTCTCCATCATCTCCATCATCACGTCTTCAATTACTTTGGATTTGGTGCTGAATCCTTTACAAGTGCTCGGGTAGGCATTAGGCGACTCGGGTTCATGCGATGAACTGGAACTGCAGTTCCGCCGCAGCCACACAGCACGTGCGCCTAATTCTAAACGCCGTCGTGTGCCACCCGAGAGGACCATGGCGCTAGTAAATCTACAAGCCGTAGATCTTGAGTGTTCCTTGAATCGTCCAACCTAGAGCTGTTTCTGCAGCTGTGAGATCTGCATTGATTCGCTCTATTTTTCCTGTGGCCACCTTCCAGTAGGCGTCCGATCCAACCAGTATGCCGATTTCATCCTATTTCCATGTATTCGGCTGGTCAGCAGCGTCGTACCGCTTTTCAATGAGGAAATTGACGATTGCGCTATCGAGTTGCGGACTGGTGACCGAGCAAATCTTAGGGACCTCGAAGGCTTCTAACGTGATTTAGTCTCCGGGAGCGTGTCCGCGTAGCGTCACCTCTACTCGCCGGCAGCGTAATATCTTCTGAGCCTTTGTCCTGCCGAACGTTACCAACGCTAGCTCTTCTGTGTCGAGAACATTTCACTTAAGGGCTTTAGAGAGATCCTGACGAATGAACGTCCGCTGGCTTTCGGTATCCAGAAGTACTCGCACTAAACGTCGCCGAGCACCCTCTGCCCAGGCTCGGGCCATCTGCAGTAGTACTGATGTATCTCCGGAGTGGCCGCTCGTAGCCGTCACCACAGTTGGGGGTGCACCTTGTCCAGCTTGTACCTGCGGCGTTGGTCTGGGCGTGGTGTGGTCAGACGGCCGGAGCACATCACACAGCACGGTGAGGTGACGCCCGTTGCAGGTACTGCAGGTTAGGTTGCGCGACGCTCTGCATTGACGAGCCACGCGGTTGCGTCTGTCGCACTGGAAGCAGCAGCGAGCATTGCGCAATCGTGCCCTCTTCTCGGCCGCCGACTGGCTGACCAGGCAGTCCGCCACCTTGTGACCGTGGCTGTCGCATAAGGGACACGCCGGTGTGGCTGGGGACTCGGTCTTCGCGGTCAATGCCAGCGCTGAGGGGTGGGTGCCTCCGATTGCCCTGGGGTGTTCAAGTGGGCGTTCTGGACGGACCGACGAGATGCGGTTGATAGAGGCTGCCATTGCTTCGTGCGCCGTGCTGTCTACTTCTTCCTTCGTCCTTGTTTTTTGAGCGCTTCTGTATTCCACCAAAATGAACACATACCAACTAGCCCAACTTTCCGTTCTTCTGCTTCCCTTCCTCGCGAATCTCAATTTGGATCCTCAAGAATTCCAGTAGTTTCTTCACCTGGCAACCATGTCCTTGACTCATCGCGGATTCCGTCGCGGATCCAGCAGTCGACCCTTGGCCCAGTTCCTTAGAACTCTGCCGGTACATCAAGGTTATGTCATCGGGCAGGCATCGCAGGAGCACATGGTTGAGAACCACGGCATACTGCTCTTGCGGAACTCCCGGGGCTTCCAGGGCGCTGACGCGGAAATGTACCTTGTCGTACAACTCCCGGAGCCTGTCGATATTCGTCGAGCTACGTATCGGTGTGAATGCCAGCAGTTGATCGATATGCTCGTTAATGAGCAACTCTGGACGGCCAAAGCGTTGAACGAGGGCGCTCACCGCAACGTCGTAGTTTGCTTCCGAGAGTCGGATACCCTCGATGGCTCGCCTGGCATCACCGATCAAGTACGTCAGCAGGTACTTGAATTTCTCGATTTTTGTCAGCTCGACGTTGTCATGAATGGTCACGCTGTAGTGATCCCAAAAAGCTTGCCATTCCTGCAGAATTCCCGAAAACGCTGGAATCCGAAGTTTCGGAAGGCCGACTGTCCGATGCCGTGACGCAGGCACGATGCGTGATGACGTATACCCGTCGGATAATGGGCTGAAGCAGCTGCTGTCCCGCTTTCGCTGGCTACGGGAGCATTCGGCTGGGCATTTCTGAGAAGAAACCGTGCCCGAGAGACGGCGTACCAAACCTTGCGGTTGTACTCTGCCGCTCCCTCGAGCTCTTGCTCCAGCGCGTCATCATCCGTTGCCTCGGCGATCTTCCCGTTGAGCGCCGTGAGCTCAGCGTCTTGCTGCACGATGTAGTCGACGTGGGAGCTAAGGGTCGCCGCGTCGGGAGCGGGCTGCTGCCGCAGGTCATTCAGCTGGTTGAGAGCTCGCGTGACGCCGCTCCTGACGACGCCACGAGTCTTTCGAAGGCGGTCGATCGACGAAGCCATGCGGAGATGCTCCGAAGGGCGAGTTCCCGGGTTGGTCGGCACCAAAGATGTCGCGGAAGCTAGCGCGAGTCACGGCCCAGAGCCCTAGACGGAGCGATACGTGCTTCTTTATTAGCCGTCCTCGAACCAACTACCCGTGATGATAATGCGCCGCGTGCCCCTGTTGTTGTTGTTGTTGTTGTTCGTTGATATTATTGGTGCATACCCAATCAGGGGATCGGCCAAACATCAGTCGCTAATTCGAATGAGATTACTGCCTAGGTGAATGATTAAAAGAAAATTAGAATAAATTTGGAAGCTTTTTTTTGTGTTGGAGGAATTGAGTTTGGAATTTGGTCAATATTGAAACAAAAAAAGGAAATAAATAAATAAGGTAAGAAAAATAAGACGAGGAAGAAAAAGAAGAAGTAGTAGAAGAAGAAGAAGAAGGAGGGGGGAGAGGAGGATCACTGCCTGCTTTCCCCTCTTCATCATTTGTAACAGTGGGAACGCGGCCTCCTCACCAAAAAGAAATGGCATTGTTGAGCCGCATTAGGCTAATAAAGCTGCTGTATTTGGAGAGTTTCGGCTAATTCTGAAGGGAAATTCAAGGGTAGGATTAATGAATAATGCTAGAACAATTCTGAGGTCGCGATTTTTAATCTAGGGATAACCAGGTTAGTTTTGCGTAACGTTCAATAATACCACGCGTCGCTGATTCAAACTTATAAATGACATGAGATTCCTGAACCTCGCGATCGCGGTGGTTTTGAAAGCGAATTGTAAAATTGTTGCTTCACGATTTCAAATGCATGCCCGGTACGGTTGACATGTCTTGATAGTGCCCAATAAGGGCAAGTTTTTGCAACAGAGCGGTGATTATGGAACGGTATTCGAAAGGGCGTTTCAGTTCTGCCGTTAAAATGTTGCCTATAAACAGTGCAATCTAGAAGGTATACGACATTAGCAGAGTCACAGTTGAAGTTACCCTTTATATTTGCTTAGTAGTCTGAAGCCGTGCTGGTGGCACGCTGTGTGGGCTTCATTACATACAGGTTTATTACAGGGCATGCAACCAGTAGTTTCGGGTCGGCTGATACGAGAGTTAGTGAGAAATTCGCCTAAATTCATATTATCTCTATACACAATGCGTGATTGTTCGGGGAATACGCTTTTTAAGCGTTCACTTTGAATGAAGATATCGCTATGTTTTTTAATATTGTTGACACTCTTGGCGCGGAGGCTGAGTAGGTCAAAATTAAGTTTGTTTGCGGTTAACTTTTAGGGCGTTTCTTTACAGATTTCGCTATGGTTTGATTAATTGGCTCGGTCAATAGCGTCGTCGATAACGTGTCCCGATTATTTTTTATTCAGGAGGGCGGTCTTGAGTTCTCGACAGTTTGAGTCAACGTCGGCTTGGTTTGTGCAAATTCTCCTGAAACGGTGGGCTTGGCTGTAAGGTATTGCTGTCTTGCTGTGTCCGACATGGCTACTTGGGAAGTGCAAATACTGCCACGTGTCTGTCGGTTTTCTATAGTTTACTTTGAAGCCGTCCTGGGGAGATAGTACAGGTGACGTCCAGAAAGCTTACACTGTGTTCCGAATAGGAATGAGCAAGGGAAATACAAGGATGGGCTAGGTTAAATGCCTCAATTATATGAAAGGCTCCACGTAACCGTGCGGCCAGATCATGAATATGTCATCAATATACCTTACATACTACAGTGGCTTTCCATTTTGAGTGTCAAGAAAGTTTGATTCGAGGTGAGCCATAAAGATGTTGGCGTAGTGTGGTCCGATTCCAGTCCGCATTGACGTTCCGCTGACTGGCATGTAAATACTCCGTCAAACTCAAAATTGTTAAGTTCAAGAATAGGCCTAAGGGAAGTTTGGAGAGTAGAAGAATCGATAGGTTAGCCGCACGATGACTGCTCATACTCAAGATGCCATCCTTATGGGAAATGTTAGTATATAGTGACGCAACGTCGAGGGTGACTAGGAGGCAGTTATCAGGAAATTCAATTTTTGAGATTTCTGAAAGAAAGGCATTGGTATCCTTAATGAAGGAGGAAAGCTGGGCGGAATGACGCAAATGAGATTATCCACATAGCGCGAGAGGTTTTCGGTAACAGTGCCAATGCCAGATACAATGGGGCGCCATGGGTTGTTCACCTGGTGAATCTTTGGGAGAAGATAGAATTTACCGGCTACTGGGCTTAAAGGAATCAGGGAACGAGCCGTGGTTTCATTTATTGTTTTATTTTAACAAGCTCAGCAAGTTTATTATTGATCATTTGCTTATAGTCTTGAATGGGATCATTCGGTAGGGTTTATAGTACGTCGATGCCGATAGCTGCTTATTGGCCTCTTTAACATAGTCGGTTTTGTCAAGGATTACGATGGCGCCTCCCTTATCGGCAGGTTTAATAATTATGTCGGGACAGCTTGCGAGTTTCTCTAGGGCTATACGTTTATTCATGTTATGGTGAAAGAAATTTGTGTTTGGTATGCTTTTCGCACATCGCGTTGGGCAGCTTTGATGTACATGTAGAGGCAACTATTATGCTGTGTGGGAGGGGTCCAGTGCCTATAGCTAGGTAGGGTGCTGCGGGCTTCTTCCATCGCAGGGTGATCGTATAGGTATCCTCATAGCCTCATGTTTCGGGCGAAATTATCTAAATCATTAAAAAGTTGAAATTCATCAAAAGCATTGCTAGCCGTGCAAAATGTAGGCCTTTAAACAAGGCGTTCATGTTAAATTCACAATATCCTAATTTAAAGTGACCTCTTAAAAAGCATATTCCCCTAGCAAACATGCGTTGTCCACCGGCGTAACAACAATTTAGGCGACTTTCTTACTAACTGTCGGATCAATCGACCGGAAACTATTGGCTGCACGCCCTGTAATACACCCCGATCTAAAGCGTGCCCACACAGGACCACTACACAGCGTGCCACCAGCACGGCTTCAGACTACTATGTAAATATGAAAGGTAACTTTACTGTGACACCGCTAATGTCGCATACCTTCTAGAGTGCACTGTTTGTAGGCAACAATATATCTGCCAAACTGAAAGTCCATTCCCAATAAGGTTCAATAATCACCACTCCCATACAAAAAGTTGCCCTTATTGGCCCCTATCAAGACATGTGAACAGTCCCGGGCATGCATTTGAACATCTTAAAGCAACGATTTTAGAATCCGCTTTTAAAACTCACCACGACCGCGAGGTTCGAGAATCTTAATTATCAGTTTGGGTCAGCGACGCTTGGTATAATGTAAGTTACGGAAAACTAATGTGCTTATCCCTCGAATAAAAATGGCTATCTCTGAATTTGTATTACATTGTTCATTATTCCTACCCTTGAGTTTCCCATCAGAATTCACAGAAACTCTCTAAATACAGCAGCTATATTACCCTAATGAGGCCAACAAAGATATTTGTTTTTTAGAAGGATGCCGCGTTTCCAGCACCACCTAAATGTTTAATCCTTTGTGATCTATGGACCCTACCTATTTCCTTCTCAGTTGCTAGCTCCTGTGCAATGATCTTTCGTGCCGTGTATGTATTCTTTCTACACGCGGGGGGCGCACCCATCTTCACTCATGGCTGTACAGATCCGTCCCAACCAGTCTCCCCACCCACTGAATGCATTATTGTATACATTTCCCTTCGTTTCGAAACCGCGATTGCCCAGTTTTCCGCACTGTCTGAGCTTGCAACCCATGCCGCGTACGTTGCCCCGTCGCGGTGTAACATTGAAACCTGATTTGTTAATACGACATCCCCCCCCTTATCTCTCTCTTCTCTCTTCTCTTTGTCTCTCTCTCTCTCTCTCTCTTTGTTGTTGTGGTTGTAACATAGGCATAGCCCGATTGCATGCATACTCTCCTTTTCCGAATCATCTTCCTCTCCCCCTCAGTTTTCTGCACCGCTATATAAGAAATGTGTTCCGAATGTTTGTGACAGCAAAATCTTGTAACTGTACTCTGATGAAGGCAAGTCCCGTTGCGGGTACGTAAGCAAACCTTCTGTGTTATCGTTCGTGCTGTGTATCCAACTCACACTATTTCTATGCGCTTTCTGAGTTTTATCTTTTTCTCTCTCTCTCTGTCTCTCTCTCTTTCTCTCTCTCTCTCTATATATGTAAATATATATATAAATATATATAAATATAGATGGTAAGTAGAGACAGAAACAAACGAGAAAAACGTTAAAAATAAAAAGAAAAGTTTACTGACGTTTCAGGAAGAGGACTTTCTTTAGAGTATAGAATAGGATGGTGTCAGGGTTATATGTATAAAGAAAATGCAGCAACGGCGAGGGCAAGGGAAGGGAGAGTATGTACAATGGCATCATGATTGGTGGGTAGAAAAAATGAGAGAAGTAGAAGAGGGAGGGCGGGAAAAATGATTAAAAAGGATAACAAGAACCCAGAGTCACGCGCGGTACGATCATGAGAAAAAAGAGCGATACAAGAAAAGACACAACGAGAAAAAAAAACAAGGTAATGCCCTTCCTCCCCCGTGGCAACAGGGGTGAAAGAGGGGTCAAAACAAGATATGCCCATGCACGTGTTTGACATCGGCGAAAAAATCAGTCACCGAAACGAAGAAAGTCCAGAGAAGATATCCCCATGCACACAAAGGGCGAACATCTTCCCATACAAACCCGTTCTCAGAGACAGCGACAGGTGATTGAAACATGAGACACTTGGCTTCTGTTGGTGGGAGGCAAGGGTAGCGCCCAAAAGCAGTAGGACAGGCAGTTTCGGCAGCAAATGAGTGTACATTTAAAAAAAAAGGCATGGTCAAACAAGTCATGAAAAGAAAGAAAACAGAAGCCACGTGCACGCGTATGACGCGGCACCGGACGGTATGCATCTGGCCGGTGCATGGTACCACTTCAGGAAACGCCGAGGCGGTCAGCAACGAATATTAGAAAAAAGCAATACAAAAAAGAAAGGAGAGATGAAAGCAATCATACACTCTCGCGTGCACAAATTGATTACAAGGTGAGAGTGTCAAAACTAACAATGGTATCGCAGCCTTCTACCCAGAATATAATGTCCAGACTTGCTTGTTAAATTTGGTTTAGTGGAGTGGAGCCATTGTGCTAAAACACGCGGTGCTAGCACAAAACTATAACCATCTACGGGGGTCGCCAACTCAATATTATCGAGGGAAAGAAATGAACAGGCATAACACTAGCCTGAGAAATGCAGCCGAACTTTTAATCGGAGGAAAGACACGTCAATTTCTTATAACATTTATTGATGCCAAACGACGCTTCTTTAAACTTCTAAATGAGGCAGGACTAACGAACCTCGTGATCGTGATACGTTTCAAAAGTAGATTCAAGAATTGTGGCCTTCAGATGTTCAAAAGAATGACGAGGAGTTCTAACATGCTTTGATATAGGCAAAAAAGAGCAGGTTTTTGCATGAGAGCGGTGATTGTTAAACCTCAAACGAAAGGGTGTTTTAGTCTGGCGGACGTATTGTTTACCGCAGAGGGTGCCTTCCAGCAGGTATACGACTTCGGCGGAATCACAGTTAAAGTTCCCTTTTACATTAAAATAATATTTTGAAGTTGCGCTGGCGGCGCGCTGTGTGGTGGTCATTTGTGGGCATACCTTACACCGTGGTTTGTTACAGGGCATGCAACCAGTAGTCTGTGGTCGGCTGATGCTGGATTTTGTGAGAACGTCGCCCAAATTTTTCCTGCGTCTATAAACAACACCTCGCGGCTCGGGAAATGTCGTTTTTTGGCGTTAACCTTGAGCAAGAATATTGTGATGTTTCCTTAGTACGGATGCAACTTTCGGAGAACAGTTTGAATGGGCCAAAACGAGGTGTGTGTGTGAATTGGGTTTTGGAGCTTTTTTACGGAAACTGTCGGCGTGGTTCAACTGGTTAGCTCGTGTAATCGCGTCTGCGATCACCTGCTCTGCCAACGCAAACTTAAATTTTTATCACCCTTCTGTCAGCTCTCCCCAGGCTATCAACGCTAACAAAAATATCACTGGAAATGTGATGAACCGCTCTACTATTACCCTGTCACCAGATCCGAGGAGTGCCCTGTCAAAAGGTCTAAATTTTTGCTCAGCAATTGTCGGTTTCGACGATTTTCAACTTTTTAACCCGCTCTGTGTTGGAACCCCTGCTTTTATCTCCCAACCCGGCGCATGCATTTCTGACGCAAGCTTACCCATTGACTCCATACGTGCTAACTCTAACACAGTTTTCCTGCATTTCGCAACTAATGACCAGAGCTCTTCTTCTGCTGAACGTCCTTTTTGTGACTACCGCTCGCTGACTGACCTTATTCTTCAATCTCGGCCTAACATCTCTACCATCTACGCCAGCTTGATTCTTCCGAGCTCCACTAACCGCCGCCGTGACTACCGAATCTCCCGCTTTGCCATTGGCTGCAATAAAAAAGCGCGGCGCTTTAACTCTCTTCTTCGCGAATTCTGCCGCCACTCTCGCTGTGTTCGCTTCATTGACCACGGCTTCCAGCACCTTCCCGCCCGCAGAGTCCTTGCTTCTGATGGCCTGCACCCCAGCTTCGAGGGTGTGGCTGTGCTTGCTAGCCACATCCGCGAGATTTGCTTCTCGCAACAGCGCTGCAAGCCTCCTGGACGCCGCGAGGTCGCATGGACGAGCACCCAAGCACCCGCAGTGTCCTCATACGACAGTAAGTTCCCACCGCTGCCTCTGCTCCCCTCCAGCCCAACCCCCCACACGACGTCCCCGGACGGGTCTAGGCCCACTCGTCAGAAGTCCACTCGTCATAGGCCACCTCGTCACAGAGGACAACTCGAAAACACAGAACACAGAAGGGAACGACGGGACAAGCCAGCTTGTCCCGTCGTTTTTTTGTGTGTTTCGTGTTTTCCGCTGGTTGTTACTCCAATCGAACATGTACCGACAAGCCCAGTCCAGCGCCTTGGTATCTCAAATTTCTTCTACATTGGACTTCTTTCGTCGTGTTCAGCCAGCTTTTCCCGTCGTTCTCTTCTGTGTCCTGTGTTTTCCGCTGGTTTTTATTCCAATTAAACTGGTCAGGGATGGCAACTTGTCACAGGGCATTTCGTAACAAGAATTCACGTATCACCGGAATATTCGTCACACTGAGAACTCGCATTACGAGCTTGCTTTGGAACGTTAAAGCGATGTTTCCTCATGCTATGTATACGTCGCTCATTTAAAAATAATATAGGCGAGCAAGTGTTCTTTCAAAATTTTTTGACGTAGGGAGTTAGGTGAATATGCCGTCATACCGAGTTAATTATATTAAAATGATAATAACATGCAAATTTGTATTAAAGGGCACCCAGAAAAAGTACACAAATTATAATAACCGACGCAGTGATCAGGTCATGCATGACATACAAAAATGTTAATTGCACTCGCTTTGTATTGTTTTACTATTTGTACTATTGCTTTGTTGTCTGACTGCCTCGTTGTGTAGGCGTCTTCAACGCTGGGTTCCGACGTTGTTCACTGCACAGTTCAGAAGCGGGTTCTGCGGGAAATATTCCGAAGCGGGTTGACTGGGGCACCGCTGTCGTGATCAGCCAGGATTCTTGCGATGCGATCATTGACATCTTGGTATTTACGTGCGAGCCGTGGGTTGTGCTGTCCGACGATGACGTTGTGCTGTTGAGCCCAAGGAAGCGGGTTCGATTTCCGGCCGCGGCGGCCGCTTTTCTGTTGGAGGCGAGAAGCGAAAAGGCCCGTGTGTTCGAGATTTCGTCGCACGCACTATAAAGATCCCCATGTGGTCAAAATGAATTCGGAGCGCTCCACTATGGCGCGCCTCATCACTTGTGTAGAGTCGGCGCGTTAAACCCCCACAATCAATCAAACCAACAAATCAGCAATTTCAAACTTAATGCAATGCCTGGTGGTGTGTCGTTCAGTGTTTATATAGAAAGCTACCAGCTTAGCTATGGGTAAAGCCTTGCGTGAGTTATTGCAAGCTTAGCCAATTTTTATTTTATTCGCAGACTGAAAGTGTGGGTGCGGGTTGTATGCAACGGCAGGTTACACGCACGAAAATACAGAAGTTCACCACCTCAACGCCCGGGACGATCAACACTTGAAGAAGTGCAGGTCGCGCTGACCTCTCCACCCCCCTTTCCCCCAAAGAAAAAAAAAACAGGTCTTTATGCACACCTGTCGTCGCACAGACCTCCACACGCCCTCTAAAACAGCCGTAACGAATTTACCATTGTAGAAACCCGCCTAAGACCGGCTTTCAAAGCCAATTTCCGGTCAGGGCTTCAAGGCATTTGTTCAACCGGCTGCGGTGTAACGAAATCGATGCGACGAAAGGACGCCTTGTACTAGAGTTCCTATCTCGAGATGGCACTGTACCAAAAGGCTGGTGTGACGAGTTGGCCTATGACGAGTTTTCCGGTGACGAGTGGGCTTGTGACGAGTGGGCTCAGTTCCCTCCCCGGGCGCACGGGCCAACCGGCCATCCCCGCATGCCGCCGCGACCACCGTGGCCACGGACCTTCGGCTGAGCGCCACGGACGTGCACCCGGAGTCGCCGGACGCCCGCCGCAGCCTGCCACCCCTGCGTGCTCCTGAGACCCCGGCCACACAGCGCCGACGCATCGCCAGCAGCCCGACCCCGAGAGGCCGCGGCGCCCACACCCTGCCACGCCCGCCCTCGGGATCGACAGCGACCACCGGATCCCCAACCACAACCGAGCCACTAGAAAACTGCAAGCAGCGAAGCCGCGCTGCATTCGGACGCCCCTAAGCCAGCCCGTGCCCCGTACAACTTCCGCAAGAAAGTGTCTTCTTCGCCGACCAACTGACTAGGACTCAGAAAACCCGGTAATGCAGCCTCCTACCAGTGTCAAAACAATTCTTAAAATTACGAAAGTTTACTGAAAAACGCATACGTTCCCAAATGCACGTTTCCGCACTTTCACAGTATTTGTCTGCCGAGGTAGCTCCCATGGGTTTGAGGGTTAGGCTGAGACCTGCAACTGCCCAACTCTCCCCATCTAACGTGAGGATGTGGCAACAGGTACTAGACAACGAATCCTTGCAATTAATGCAGATAACTCTACATTACTGCGAGAATATGTCCCATCCCTCCGCCACGAAGAGGAAATTCTTAGTAAAGAGCTAAGCGAAAGAGAATCAGACCTTCTACGCAGCTACGAATCCAAAATAGCCTCCGTCATATCCGAAAGAAAAGTGCGTCAATTTTCCCAAGATAATATTCGTAGCAATGACTACACCCGTAAAAATAAAGTTAGCATCCCTACTAATGGCTGTCCATTATCTGGGAATGCACATGAAAATCGCCCTTCTAACGCGATTAACGCACCAAATACTGACCATTCACCAGCCCACATTCGCACCGGTACTGGTCAGTCTGGCAACGCAAACCCAAATTTTATCCCCCTTCTGTCAGCCCTCCCCAGGCTATCAACGCTAAAAAAAACTCACTGGAAATGTGATGAACCTCTGCAGTATTACCCTGTCACCAGATCAGATGAGCGCCCTGTCAAAAGGTCTGGATGTTTTACCAGCAACTGTCGGTTTCGACGAATTCCAACTTTTTAAGGACTTAGATAACTTCGCCAGGAATATGAGACTGCGAGAGTTCTTCCATGACCGTCCTCCAACCGACTAAGCCTGAACTGCATTGCCTAGCTATAAGCACTGGACCCCTCCCACGGAGCGGGATACATGCCTCGACATGTACATTAAAGCCCTTCATCGCGATGTACGAGCAGCATACCAAGAGGAAATCTCTTTCCGCCGTAACATCACGAACAAAGAAAAGAAAGCCCTGGAGGAACTCGCAGGTTGCCCCGAAATAGTAGTCAAACCGGCCGATAAAGGAGGCACCATCGTGATCCTCGACAAAGCTGATTATGTCAACGAGGCTCATAGACAACTATCAGATTCTACGTTCTACCGAGTACTCCCTAGTGATCCCCCTAATGTATATAAGCTAGTTGTCAAAGATAAACTCACTGAGCTTGTTCAAAATCACGAAATAACTCAAACACCTGCTCCTTCTCTTGTCCCCTTAAGCCCAGTAGCCGGTAGATTCACCTTCTCCCTAATATTCATGAAAATAACAACAGAGGTCGCGCCATTGTTTCTGGCATCGGTACTGTCACAGAGAACCTCTCGGGCTATGTCGACTCTCTCATTCGCGACATTCCCCCCAGCTTTCCATCCTTCATTTAGAATACAAATAATTTTCGATCGTATATCATGAAGGTAGAAATGCTGAACAACTGTTTACTTGTTACCCTGGATGTCCTGTCGCTATGCACTAACATTCCGCATGCAGATGGAATCACCGCTGTATCATGTGCGTATGAGCGGTCGGTGGGTTATAAACCTATCGATTATCTCACCCTTAAAACTTCCCTTCAACTTATCCTTTAACTTAACAATTTTGAGTTTGATGGTGTCAATTACGTGCAAGTCAGCGGAACGTCAATTGGAAACAAAATCGGGCCCAACTACGCGAATATCTTTATGGGATGTCTAGAGTCACACTCCCTCGCAACCCAAAATTTGGGTTGCGATATGGCAGCATGGTGAAATAGAACTTCTTGGGTCTATTGCGGCTTTTAACCTTGCGCATCTTACTATCTCACTGTCCTATTCCTACTCTACGTACAGCATATATTTCTTGGATCTTACGGTCACAGTTTCTCAGGGCAGGCTTCAGTGTAATCTCTATAGGAAACGTACAGACACGCGCCAGTATTTGCACTTCCGCAGCAGCCATGTCAGACACTACAAGACTGGAATACCTTACCAATCTCACCGTTTTAGGCGAATCTGCTCAAGCCAGGCGGATTTCGATTCTAACTGCAGAGAACTTAAAACCGCGCTCTTGAATCAAAAATACCCAGAGCAGGTGATCGATGACGCAATTACACGAGCTAACCAATTGAACCGCGCCGAAATTCTCCGTAAAAAAGCTCCAAAACCTAATCCACAAACAAACCTTGTTTTGACCCATTCGGCCTTATCTCCGGAAGTTGCATCCATAGTAAGGAATCATGACAATAACCTTGCTCAAAGTGAACGCCTAAAAAGAATATTTCCCGAGCCGCCATGTGTTTATTATAGACGCAGCAAAAATTTGGCGACGTTCTCACAAAATCCAGCATCAGCCGACCACAGACTTCTGGTTGCACGCCCTGTAAAAAACCAGCGGTGTAAGGTATGCTCACAAATGACCACCACACAGCGCGCCGCCAGTACACCTTCAAACTATTATGTTAATGTAAAAGGGAACTTTAAGTGTGATTCTGCCAACGTCATATAACTGCTGGAATGCACCCTCTGCGGCAAACAATGCATCGGCCAGACTGAAACACCCTTTCGTTTGAGGTTTAACAATCACCGCTCTCATTAAATAACCTGCCCTTCTTCGCATCTATCAAAGCATGTTACACTCCTAGTCATTCTTTTGAGCAGCTGAAGGCCACAATTCTTGAATCTTTGAATCTAGTTATAAAACGCATCACGATCGCGAGGTTCGTGAGTCCTACCTCACTTGTAAGTTTAAGTAAGCGGCGTTTGGAATAAATGAATGTTATAGGAAATTGACGTGTCTTTCCTCCGAATAAAATTTCGGCTGCATTTCTCAGGCTAGTGTTATGCCTATTCATTTATTGCCCTCGGTGTTATTCAGTTGGCGGCCCCCCGTAGATGGTTATAGTTTCGTGCTAGCACCGCGTGTTTTAGCACAATGACTCCACTAAACCGAATTTAACAAGCAAGTCTGGACATTATGTTCTGGGTAGAAGACTCCGGTACCATTGTTAGCTTTGACACTCTCACCTTGTAATCAATTTGTGCACGTGAGCTTGTGTGATTGCTTTCATCTCCCGTCTTTTTTGTATTGCTGTTTTCTAATATTCGTTGCTGACCGCCTCGGCGTTTCCTGAACTGGTACCATGCGCCGGCCACATGTATACGGCCAGGTGCCGCGTCATACGCGTTCACCTGTCTTCTGTTTTCTTATGCCTCTTTTTTTTTTCAATGTACACTCATTTCCTGTAAAAACTGGATCTCCTACTGCTTTTGGGCGCGACCCTTGCCGCCCACCAACAGAAGCCAAGTGTCTCATGCTTCAATTATCTGACCCTGATTCTTAGAACGGTGTGTATGGGAAGACTTTCGCCCTTTGTGTGCATGGGCATATCTTGTCTAAACCTTCTTCGTTCCGCGTGGCTGATTTTTTCGCCGATGTCAAACACGTGCATGGGCATATATTGTTTTGACCCCGCTTTCACCCGTGTTGCCACGGAGGAGGAGGGGCATTATCTTGTTATATTTTTCTCGTTATTTCTTTTCTTGTTTGGCTCTTTTTTCTCACGATCGTACCGCGCATCACTGTGGGTTCTTGTTATCCTTTTTAAATGCAAAGCATCTCTTACTCGACCCTCCATCGTCTGACGTCCGCACCTCTCGTCCTCTCCACAACAGCTGTGATTACGAACGACGCTCTATCTACCCTCCTGCTCTCCACACCACCTGTGCGCCGGCGCGCTGCTCCTCCTCTGCACTCCCTCTGCTCTGCAAATAAACTCGTCCGTGCTCCACTCGCTTCCTTCTTCGGCACTGCGCCGTCCGATGACTGCAAATGGACGCCAACAATTGCGTCAGCGAACTGGCTGGCAGACCTTCAACTAGCGCCAGCCAGCACACTGTCAGAACCGGGAGCACCTCCAAAGAAAAGGCTGCACGCAGGAGAGCTCGCGACGCCGAACGTAAAGGGGAACGTCGAGCAGCGGATCCCTCGCTTCGAGAAGGAGAAGCCGCTTTAAAACGCCAGCGGCAAGTAGCTGAACCAGACGGCGTTCGGCAACGTGACAACGCTTTGAAACGCCAGCGTCGAACAGCGGATTCCCTCGCTTGGAGAACGAGAAGCTGGAAAACGTTCCCCACTATTCGATAAATAAAGAAGACATTTACTACACTACTGCACGTGTCTTTACTCTAACATCCAACTAACACGCTACTACTCCACGGCTTTGCATCCCCTCCCGGTTCCTACGTGGGAAGATGGTGTAATTTATGATAATTTTATCCTCTCCTCCCTCTTCCACTTCTCGCATTTTTTTACTCCCCATCAATCATGATCCCATTATACATACTCTTCCTTCCCTTTCCCTCGCCCTTGCTGTATTTTCTGTATATATATATAACCGTGAAACCAACTTATTCTGTACTCTGAAGAAAGGAAGTCCTCTTCCTGAAACGTCAGTAAACTTCTATTTTTATTTTTAATGTCTTTCGTGTTTGTCTCTGTCTCTACTTACCTTAATTTTTCGCGCTCTGTGTGAGCTTTTATGCTTCCAGACTATATATGTATAGGTCAAACCTTGGTTCCAGACACTTGGAGAACACTGAACAAGGGTTTTATTGTTCCCAACAGTTTCGAAAAAGGTGGACCTTGCTTCTTCGGGGGTTATCTTAGAATAGACAGAAAAACGCTCATACACACTTTGCCTCCGAGGGCTTCCCTTTCTCCTCACCCTCGCCAATCAGAACTCTCGGGGATAGTAAAAGAGGGGGGTAGTAAGAATACATTTCGTAACTATATCAGAGAAGGTGGGCAAAAGGAAGAAAAAAGGAAGGGAGAGAGGCAAAGTTGTAAATGAGAAGAAGGCACTGTTGCGGCATTGATAGACAGAAAAGAGACGCATAAAGTTGAACCAATTTGTGTCTACAGAAAGAAACGGCGTGCTGCGTCTGGGTGCGGAGAGAGAGGGAGAGACATATGCATAACATTTGGAGAGTCGAAACTCGAAAGCCTCAACAAAAAGGCCCTGGATGGCAGAGAAGCATCCCAACCTGTGCCTACTGGTGATCAATGGTAAAAAAGAACAAAAAACGTTTGTTTATGGCGGTTTGAGACCGTCGTTGACAGACACAAGTGCCACATGGCCCGCAGGTGGCCGAAGTAACGTTATCGGGAAATGAAACATTCGTGCACAGCCTTGAAAAAAAGAGTGAGTCCCAAATGCGCGGAGGCTCGCACGGGTCAGTCTCAGTGAAATGGTCCGGAAAGTTTGCGTCGAAACCGATTTGTAGAGGTCAGCAGGTCAGTGTGATAATCAGGAGGTCGATCAGACAGCGAAGCCAGTTTGAAGAATCTGTTTCAGTAGACGGAGTCAGTATCTCGCAAAATGTTCGCCGGCCACTGCGAGGCACCGATGAAATCAGCCCCTTTTTACAATATGGTCACACAGTCTGGGTTTCTAGCTGCTGCACCGAACTGCCGCCAACAGGAGCAGCTGGCATGGTCCGCTGAAGATCAGCCACGAAAAGCACCACCGAAGTATTCCCGAAGTGCTGTAGGCGTCAACAGGTCACCCCTGTCAGCGTGACAATCAGGAGCTCGATCGCACAGCGAAACCAGTGGGAAGAATCTGTTTGCGTAGACAGCGTCAGTATCTGGCAAACCTTCGCCGCCGACTGCGAGGCACCTATGAAATCCGGCCCTTTTTAACGATGGTCACATGGGCCGGGCTTCCAGCTGCTGCGCCGAACTGCCGCAAAAAGGAGCAGATGGGCTGGTTCGCCGAAGAGCAGGCACGAAAACACCTCCCAAGTATTCCCGAAGTGATGTAGGCGTAAGCAGGTCACCCCAGTTAGTTTATTAATGAGGAGCTCGATCGTACAGCGAAGCCAGGGCGAGAATCTGCTTCAGTTGAAGGAGTCAGTATCTGGCTGAACGTTCCCCGCCGACTGCGAGGCACCGATGAAATCCGGCCCCGTTTAACGATGGTCACATAGTTCGGGTTTCCAGCTGCTGCGCCGAACTGCCGCCAAAAGTATAAGATGGGCTGGTCCGCCGAAGAGCAGCCATGAAAAGCACCACCGAAGTATTCCCGAAGTGCTGTAGGCGTCAGCAGGCACCCAGGTCAGCGTGACAATCAGGACTTCCATCGGACAGCGATGTCCGTGGCTAAAATAAGCTGCAGTAGACGGAGTCAGCATCTGACAAAATGTTCGGCGCCAGCTGCGAGGCACGAATGAAATCCATTTTTTATTGATGATCACATGGTCCGGGTTTCCAACTGCTGCGCCGAACTGTGACAAAAACAGGCAGAATGGGCTGATCAGCCGAAGGGCAGGCATGAAAAGCGCCACCGAAGTATTCCCGAAGTGCTGTAGGCCTCAGCAGGTCACCCAGGTCAACGCGATAAACAGAAGTTCGATCGGACAGCGACACCAGCGGCTAGAATGAGCTGCAGTAGACGGAGTCAGTATCTGGCAAAACTCTCGCCGCTGGCTGATAGGCATCTCTGAAATCCGCCCCTTTTTATTGATGATCACATGGTCCAGGTTTCCAACTGCTCGCGGAAATGCCACCAAAAGAGGCAGAATGGGCTGATCCGCCGAACGGCAGGCATGAAAAGCGCCACCGAAGTATTCCCGAAGTGCTGTAGGCTTCACCAGGTCACCCCGGTCAGCGTGACAATCATGGGCTCGATAGGACAGCGAAGCCAGAGGCTAAAATCAGCTGCAGTAGACGGAGTCAGTATCTGGCAAAACGTTCGGCGCCAGCGCGAGGGACCATATGAAATCCACTCCTTTTATTGATGATCACATGGTCCGGTTTCCAACTGCTGCGCCGAACTGTCACCAAAACAGGCAGAATGGGCTGATCATGCCGAAGGGCAGGCAATGAAAAGCGCCACCGAAGTATTCCCAGAAGTGCTGTAGGCGTCACCAGGTCACCCCGGTCAGCGTGACAATCATGGGCTCGATAGGACAGCGAAGCCAGAGGCTAAAATCAGCTGCAGTAGACGGAGTCAGTATCTGGCAAAACGTTCGGCGCCAGCTGCGAGGCACCAATGAAATCCACTCCTTTTATTGATGATCACATGGTCCGGGTTTTCAACTGCTGCGCCGAACTGTCACCAAAACAGGCAGAATGGGCTGATCTGCCGAAGGGCAGGCATGAAAAGCGCCACCGAAGTATTCCCGAAGTGCTGTAGGTCGTCACCAGGTCACCCCGGTCAGCGTGACAATCATGGGCTCGATAGGACAGCGAAGCCAGAGGCTAAAATCAGCTGCAGTAGACGGAGTCAGTATCTGGCAAAACGTTCGGCGCCAGCTGCGAGGCACCAATGAAATCCACTCCTTTTATTGATGATCACATGGTCCGGGTTTTCAACTGCTGCGCCGAACTGTCACCAAAACAGGCAGAATGGGCTGATCTGCCGAAGGGCAGGCATGAAAAGCGCCACCGAAGTATTCCCGAAGTGCTGTAGGCGTCACCAGGTCACCCCGGTCAGCGTGACAATCATGGGCTCGATAGGACAGCGAAGCCAGAGGCTAAAATCAGCTGCAGTAGACGGAGTCAGTATCTGGCAAAACGTTCGGCGCCAGCTGCGAGGCACCAATGAAATCCACTCCTTTTATTGATGATCACATGGTCCGGGTTTTCAACTGCTGCGCCGAACTGTCACCAAAACAGGCAGAATGGGCTGATCTGCCGAAGGGCAGGCATGAAAAGCGCCACCGAAGTATTCCCGAAGTGCTGTAGGTCGTCACCAGGTCACCCCGGTCAGCGTGACAATCATGGGCTCGATAGGACAGCGAAGCCAGAGGCTAAAATCAGCTGCAGTAGACGGAGTCAGTATCTGGCAAAACGTTCGGCGCCAGCTGCGAGGCACCAATGAAATCCACTCCTTTTATTGATGATCACATGGTCCGGGTTTTCAACTGCTGCGCCGAACTGTCACCAAAACAGGCAGAATGGGCTGATCTGCCGAAGGGCAGGCATGAAAAGCGCCACCGAAGTATTCCCGAAGTGCTGTAGGCGTCACCAGGTCACCCCGGTCAGCGTGACAATCATGGGCTCGATAGGACAGCGAAGCCAGAGGCTAAAATCAGCTGCAGTAGACGGAGTCAGTATCTGGCAAAACGTTCGGCGCCAGCTGCGAGGCACCAATGAAATCCACTCCTTTTATTGATGATCACATGGTCCGGGTTTTCAACTGCTGCGCCGAACTGTCACCAAAACAGGCAGAATGGGCTGATCTGCCGAAGGGCAGGCATGAAAAGCGCCACCGAAGTATTCCCGAAGTGCTGTAGGCGTCACCAGGTCACCCCGGTCAGCGTGACAATCATGGGCTCGATAGGACAGCGAAGCCAGAGGCTAAAATCAGCTGCAGTAGACGGAGTCAGTATCTGGCAAAACGTTCGGCGCCGCTGGCTGAGGCATCTCATTGAAATCAGGGCCCCTTTTAAATTGATGGATCACATGGTCCAGGGTTTCCAACTGCTGCGCGTGAAATGTCAACAAACAAGCGGCAGAATGGTCTGATCCGCCGAACGGGCAGGCATGAAAAGCGCCAGCCGAAGTATTCGCCGAATTGCTGTACGCGTCAACAGGTTCAACCCCGTTCAGCGTGACAATCATGGGCCGCGATAAAAGGAACAGGGACGAGCCAGAGGCTAAAATCAGCTGCAGTAGACACGGAGTCAGTATCTGGCCAAACACTTCGGCGCCAGCTGCGAGGCACCAATGAATCCAACTCGCTTTTATTGATGATCATCATGGTCCGGGTTGTCACAAGTGCTGCGCCGAACTGTCACCAAAACAGGCAGAATGGGCTGATCTGCCGAAGGGGCAGGCATGAAAAGCGCCACCGAAGTATTCCCGAAGTGCTGTAGGCGTCACCAGGTCACCCCGGTCAGCGTGAACAATCATGGGCATCGATAGGACAGCGAAGCCAGAAGGCTAAAATCAGCTGCAGTAGACGGAGTCAGTATCTGGCAAAAGTTCGGTTCGGCGCCAGCTGCGAGGCACCATGAAATCCCACTCCTTTTATTGATGATCAACATGGTCCGGTTTTCAACTGCTGCGCCGAACTGTCACCAAAACAGGCAGAATTGGCTGATCTGCCGAAGGCAGGCCATGAAAAGCGCCACCAGAGTATTCCCCGAAGTGGCTGTAGGCGTTCACCAGGTTCACCCCGGTCAGCGTGACATCATGGGCTCATAGGACAGCGAAGCCAGAGGCTAAAATCAGTCTGCAGTAGACAGAGTCAGTATCTGGCAAAACGTTCGGCGCCAGCTGCCGAGGCACCAATGAAATCCACTCCTTTTATTAGATGATCCCATGGTCCGGGTTTTCAACTGCTGCGCCGAACTGTCCACCAAAACAGGCAGAATGGGCTGATCTGCCGAAGGGCAGGCATGAAAAAGCGCCACCGAAGTATTCCCGAAGTGCTGTAGGCGTTCAACCAGGTCACCCCGGTCAGCGTGACAATCATGGGCTCGATAGGACAGCGAAGCCAGAGTCTAAAATCAGCTGCAGTAGCACGGAGTCAGTATCTGCAAAACGTGTTCGGCGCCAGCTGCGAGGCACCAATAAAATCACTCCTTTTATTGATGATCACATGGTCCGGGTTTTCAACTGCTGCGCCGAACTGTCACCAAAACGGCAGAATGGGCTGATCTGCCGAAGGGCAGGCATGAAAAAGCGCCACCGAAGTATTCCCGAAGTGCTGTAGTCGTTAGCAGGTCACCCCTGGTCAGCGTGGACAATCATGGGCTCAATAGGACAGCGAAGCCATAGGCTAAAATCAGCTGCAGTAGAACGGAGTCAATATCTGGCAAAAGTTCGGCGCCAGCTCGAGGCACCAATGAAATCAGCCTCCTTTTATTGATGAGTCACATGGTCCGGGTTTCCAACTGCTGCGCACGAACCTGTCACCAAAACAGGCAGAATGGGCGATCTGCCGAAGGGCAGGCATGAAAGCGCCACCGAGTATTCCCGAAGTGCTGTAGGCGTCACCAGGCTCACCCCGGTCAGCGGACAATCATGGGCTCGATAGGACAGCGAAGCAAGAGGCTAAAATCAGCTGCAGTAGACGGAGTCAGTACTGGGCAAAACGTTCGGCGCCAGCTGCGAGGCACCAATGAAATCCACTCCTTTTATTGATGATCACATGGTCCGGGTTTCAACTGCTGCGCCGAACGTGTCACCAAAACAGGCAGAATGGGCTGATCTGCCGAAGGGCAGGCATGAAAAAGCGCCACCGAAGTATTCCCGAAGTGCTGTAGGCGGTCACCAGGTCACCCCGGTCAGCGTGGCAATCAGGGCTCGATAGGACAGCGAAGCCAGAGGCTAAGCAGCTTGCATTAGACGGAGTCAGTATCTGGCAAACGATTCGGACGCCAGCTGCGAGGCACCAATGAAATCCAGCCTCCTTTTATGGATGTCACATGTGTCCGGGTTTCCAACTGCTGCGCCGAACTGTCACCAAAACAGGCAGAATGGGCTGATCTGCCGAAGGGCAGGCATGAAAAGCGCCACCGAAGTATTCCCGAAGTGCTGTAGGCGTCACCAGGTCACCCCGGTCAGCGTGACAATCATGGGCTCGATAGGACAGCGAAGCCAGAGGCTAAAATCAGCTGCAGTAGACGGAGTCAGTATCTGGCAAAACGTTCGGCGCCAGCTGCGAGGCACCAATGAAATCCACTCCTTTTATTGATGATCACATGGTCCGGGTTTTCAACTGCTGCGCCGAACTGTCACCAAAACAGGCAGAATGGGCTGATCTGCCGAAGGGCAGGCATGAAAAGCGCCACCGAAGTATTCCCGAAGTGCTGTAGGCGTCACCAGGTCACCCCGGTCAGCGTGACAATCATGGGCTCGATAGGACAGCGAAGCCAGAGGCTAAAATCAGCTGCAGTAGACGGAGTCAGTATCTGGCAAAACGTTCGGCGCCAGCTGCGAGGCACCAATGAAATCCACTCCTTTTATTGATGATCACATGGTCCGGGTTTTCAACTGCTGCGCCGAACTGTCACCAAAACAGGCAGAATGGGCTGATCTGCCGAAGGGCAGGCATGAAAAGCGCCACCGAAGTATTCCCGAAGTGCTGTAGGCGTCACCAGGTCACCCCGGTCAGCGTGACAATCATGGGCTCGATAGGACAGCGAAGCCAGAGGCTAAAATCAGCTGCAGTAGACGGAGTCAGTATCTGGCAAAACGTTCGGCGCCAGCTGCGAGGCACCAATGAAATCCACTCCTTTTATTGATGATCACATGGTCCGGGTTTCCAACTGCTGCGCCGAACTGTCACCAAAACAGGCAGAATGGGCTGATCTGCCGAAGGGCAGGCATGAAAAGCGCCACCGAAGTATTCCCGAAGTGCTGTAGGCGTCACCAGGTCACCCCGGTCAGCGTGACAATCATGGGCTCGATAGGACAGCGAAGCCAGAGGCTAAAATCAGCTGCAGTAGACGGAGTCAGTATCTGGCAAAACGTTCGGCGCCAGCTGCGAGGCACCAATGAAATCCACTCCTTTTATTGATGATCACATGGTCCGGGTTTCCAACTGCTGCGCCGAACTGTCACCAAAACAGGCAGAATGGGCTGATCTGCCGAAGGGCAGGCATGAAAAGCGCCACCGAAGTATTCCCGAAGTGCTGTAGGCGTCACCAGGTCACCCCGGTCAGCGTGACAATCATGGGCTCGATAGGACAGCGAAGCCAGAGGCTAAAATCAGCTGCAGTAGACGGAGTCAGTATCTGGCAAAACGTTCGGCGCCAGCTGCGAGGCACCAATGAAATCCACTCCTTTTATTGATGATCACATGGTACGGGTTTCCAACTGCTGCGCCGAACTGTCCCCAAAACAGGCAGAATGGGCTGATCTGCCGAAGGGCAGGCATGAAAAGCGCCACCGAAGTATTCCCGAAGTGCTGTAGTCGTCAGCAGGTCACCCCGGTCAGCGTGACAATCAGGAGCTCAATCAGACAGCGAAGCCGTTGGAAAGAATCTGTTTCAGTAGACAGAGTCAGTATCTGGCAAACCTTCGCCGCCAACTCCGAGGCACCATTGAACTCCCGCCCTTTTTAACGATGGTCATATGGTCCGGGTTTCCAGCTGCTGCGCCGAACTACCGCCAAAAGTATCAGATGGGCTGGTCCGCCGAAAGCAGCCATGAAAAGCACCACCGAAGTATTCCTGAAGTCATGTAGGCGCGGCATCATCATTTGGCAGAATTCTTCTGGCGCATCTGTACTCCGAGATATAGAACTGCGAAGTTTAATTGCAGTTATCATGATTACATATGCTATACAGTGAAGATAGGTGCAAAGCTCCTCCCTTTTGTTCTGTTTGGAAACCGCTTCCGAGTGCCGCAGATTGCGATAACGCCAGCCAAGAATGAAAGGGTGCCATTTATCCCTTTCGCCTTTGCCTAACCCCGTTGTCTAACTATACACCGTACACAGCAGGTACGTCATAAAAGGGAGGAGATTTGTGCCGGTCCTAACTGTCTTGCATGCGTAGTCATCCGAAGGGGCAATTAAACTTTGCAGCTCTAAATCTTGGAGTAGGGATGCACGAGAAGAGTTCTGCCAAATGAAACTGCGTAGAAACACGATTGCCTCCAACTTTTAATACAAACATGCCTGCAGCCGCTAAGAAGTTAACTTTTGAATTTTAGTAAACTGAGCCTTCGACATAAACAGTTACCATGTCATTCCGTGTCCCCCTTTACTGTGGAGGTTGCCTTCAAGTACATCTAAGCGCCTCATTTAAAAAAGACGTGGCGACTTAACTTTGATCACCCTGTAAATTCACCTTTCATTGCTCAATATGAGCCCAGACGCAGTTTTGGGGGTCTGAAGATTTGTTACGCTCAGCAGTTAAACTAGTTTGCGCCTGTGATAGCTATTACCTGTCCCTAAGGTAAACTGAGGTAGACTGAGACAGGGAGTTTTTTTTATGATCGTAAGTGATTTCTAAAACCTACCTTGCGTAATATTTATGACCCAGTATTACAACACAGTACTGCGTAATATTTATGACCCGATAACGCGACACTAATCAGTAAGTCGCAAAAATGATTGCGAGTTATTTTTTTCTTGCTGGAAACGAATGAACCGAAAACTATTTTGGACACGTTTGGTAAATGCAGTACTTTTGTTTTTTTGCGTTTTCATCTTTGACTGAATCAGTTCCCTTTCCCTTGAAATTAGGTGTACATTTACTACAGCGAGGCAGTATGCTTGGCACGTGCCTTAGCTTCTTCGGCGCGGAACATGATGCCACCGGTTCCACCTACGCCACCTACTAGGGCTATATCGGGGGTGGCGAACATGGCTGCGGACAGAGACAAACACACATTCAGGACAGTTTTTTGTCACAAAAGGAGCTTCTAATTTGTTTCACGCTTGGTGCCATATATGAAACTGATGTTTGGGGATTTTAGGGCTGTAAAATTGCATTGATAGAACACCACGGCGAAAATTTTATGACAAGATCTATCTTCCAGCGTTCACATTTACGAGTTCGCTTTCGCTTCTATGACTTCTTTTTCCGAACAAGTAAGACACAGGCCCGTGTGGGCGACAAGGTTCAAATCAAACATATTGCGGAATCATTATGACGGCGAGGCCATAGGATACGGTGCATCCCGAATGGGCAAACGCAGTGGGATTATGAATTGCACTGAAGTCTCCTCATTTGCACTGGCAGCAAGTGCGTGATATAGCATTTTCACATCAATGACTTGAGTGGGCGTGCGAGCTTCCTTTGTGGCAGTATGGCTTGCACGCATCTTTTCTACGCCCCTCAGGCCCTGGTGATCCTTGCAATGACTTATCTGCTGGCAACTTCACCCCCCTACTTGCAGCCGGATTACTGTGGCCCCCGTAGCTTCGGGTTGCCTTACTCCGATGACCCAGCACGCTGAATACTTCCCGTACCAACTATCTGCAACCACACAAATCTTCTTATCTTCCCAACCGACGCATATGAAATCGCGGCTGTTCGGCGGAATTATCACTGGGCATGGGAGCTGCCTTCGTGGCAGTATGGCTTACACGCATCTTTTCTACGCTCCTCATGGGTGTAGACGCTCCTCACTTTTCTCATAAAAAGCGGCAATCAATTCCTATTTTTGCTCCCTTGCCCACACGGGCTTTCCGCGATTGCTTGCGGGTGCTATGACATGGTTTTTTTTGCTACTCTCTTCTACGGAGATTAAAACAAATCCGGGCCCGACATTTCGCGCCCACAACCGATAACAGACAATTCTGGCAAGCTGTTCGAACTATTACAAGCCATTGACCCGCACACTACGGAGCTTAGCACTGACATTAAAATTATAAAACCCATCCTTATTGCTATGCAAACTAAATTTGTATATATATTTGCCCGCCTTGAATCCCTTAAAACTGCAAATAATCAGTAACTTGGTGCAATACAAGAAGAACTTACATCGTAAAGACCACTGCCGAGCGTTTCACAACCCAGAACGATGCCATAATGTCTCAACTACAAGACCTTGAAGACAGGTCTAGACGAAACAACGTCGTCCTCTATGGCATTCCAGATGAGCGAGAAACATGGGATCAGACTATAAAAACGCAGTTTCTGTGCTGCCAGCAGCGGTCGACAGTAAGCTGTCCCTGAATAAAATAGAGCGTGAGCACCGTATCGGCTCCTTCTCTCCTTCAAAATGCCGCCCCGTCATAATTACGTTCCTGTAGTTTAAAGTAAAAAACGAGATGTTAGCTGTGCGTTCAAAATTAAAAGAAAGTAACATTAGCATATCAGAAAACTTCTCACCGGCTACTCGCGAAGTAAGGCGAAAGCTTCTGCATTTCGCAATGCACTTACCAAATTCTCTCGAGTTTTATTTGCGACATAACAAGCTGTTCGTTGGCAAAAAATGATACGTGTACAATTCGCAAAATGAAGCCAGAGCAGAATCTGCGCACGCAGTTCCTGAAGCACGTTCATCCTGAAGCACGTCCTGAAGCACGTTGACAAAATTGTCACGTCAATTAGCTGGGCAAAGAGGACGCAGAAAAAACGAGACGTTTAATACGCAATGAAAATAACGCGCGTGACTCCACACATCACAACGCTCCTCACTGTAGTAGCGTAAAACGTTCGGGGCGCAAGCACTATACACAGTTAACTTCCGCTCACTTTCCACTTGATGTCCATTGCTGGTTGCAGCTGTAGTCACTAGGGTACGGTAATCGAAGACCACTTGAGAGGCTTGCACGACACGCTGCCGGAGATCAGGGTGCGTAGCCCTGGGTGCCGTGGGGACCTTGTTTCTGGTGCGCAGCCCGAGCGTTCAAGCCACGTAGCCCCACTGGTGGTCGTCTCTGAAGCCGCCAAGGGTGCGTTGTTGCGCTCAGAATCGTTGCCGCGCTCAGAAGGCCGGCTGGGCGCCTTTCCAGGTTCGGTTCCTAGAGCTTCCATACAGGCGCTGCCATACCTCCTTCGTCAACCCTAGTGCCTCGGTAAGGGCTACCAGTTTTTCTGGGTCCATGTTCCACCCGGCTTAATTGACAGTGACAATGTCAAATGATGGATCCTGGCAGGCTCGCCAAAATTGTCACGTCAATACACCAAGTAGACAGGACACATAGAAAAAACGGTTTAATCGAAGAGGCCGATATTTCCGAGCACACATCAAGCACCAGTAAACAGTCAAAGAAGTGCTCTCGCGGCTTGAGTTTGGGCAAAGGTCTAAGTATTGTGGCGCCTTACGTTACGGCCGATGTCTTCCCATTTGACGATTCGGGCAAGGCGACCGACAGTCGTGTCTCGTAGTGCTTGCACGAAGTGGGCCCAGCCGACACCAAGGGAGCGTAGCCTTAGTTGCGATGTTGAACTGGCGTCGCAGCGTAGCCAGAGCGTCCCAGCCCGGTAGCTTAGCTGGTAACCTGGAGCCACCGATGAAGTAGTGCCTCGTAGTCTCCCTCCAGGTTCGTCGCCTGGAACTCCGGTCGGTAGGCCTGAGGCGTCGTCAGGCCCCGATCACGCTGGGGTCGGCTCCAGGAGCGTAACCTGGGCTTCTCCTCTTCCTTCTCTCTAAGCTTGTTGTTGTTGTTGATCCTGATAATTAATGGCGCATACCCAATCAGGGGATCGGCCAATCAACAGAGGATGGTTAAAATGAATGGAATTCTTATCAAATCACGAGACGCCTTGGAAAGATCATTTAGATCAGTTGGTTTTGAAAAAAAAACTGGAAAATCAAAGCGAGGATGACCAATCTCAATCATAAATAGAATCGTTTGAATTTTCAATGTAGCGCAGGAGAGCAGAGCATACATCCCGGCGGCAGAACCCCGTTTCGGATGCCCCGAACGATAGTATAGCCGGCCCTGTTAGGGATATCCCCAAACTGTAAAGCGGCACCTCCAGGGACTGACGTCTCAGTCGGGAAAAAACGTCGGCATGTCAACAGGTAGTGTTCGACAGACTCGTCTTCATTGCAATAGCTGCACAGAGCTGTTGGCACCAGACGAGACCTGTGCAAGTACCTATTTAACTGGGGTACTCGACAACGTTAGGCTGTAATAACCACCTCTAATTTGCGTGAATGGCACCATTCAGGTTTCCATGAGAATTTCAAATGATTAAAATCTCTTGATGACAGTAAAACCGATTCTTGCTGTTCTTGGAGTTTCAGCATCCTACGGTACCTAGCTGCTATTATTAAAGGTGTCGGGTTATTAAAGGCGCAAAAAGAGCTATCGGTGCAAAAAGAGCTATCGATGCTATTATTAAAGGCGCAAAAAGAGCTATCGGTGCTACAGAGTCGGCAGTCTCGTTGAATGTGATCCCCGCATGACCAGGAACCCAAAGAAGGTTACTTTTAGTGAAGTGAGGTGGCAGGAGTGACCGAAACGTGTGCAGAAAAGGAGTGTCTTTAGGGGAAGAAAGGGCTAAGCATACAGAAAAAAGAATCAGAAATTATGATTCCAGACGTAATTGATACATCCAGCCTTCCTAGCGCCAGGACTATTGCCAGGAATTTCGCGAAGAATTTGGGGATAAAATCAACCAGACGAACCGAAAAGGCATCCAGTTAAGGGAAAGAGAAAATATTCCTATACCGGATTTTTCTTCTCGTGTAGAGGCATCTGTATATATTATAGCACCTGGCTGCATGGAGGCCAAATAATCTTCGAGAAGACGATTGAGCAGTCGGGCTTGTAAACGTTTAGCATTTTTGGGGAAAATGTTCTGGAAATTGATTGAAAGAGGAAAACGCCTGTCAGTATATGGAATAACCTGATTTATTGCTACACCCAACGGAGAAAGGAAGCTCTGTACCGAAAGTGCTTTGTGGACTATAAGGATCTGGGCCATTGGTGCACCATAAACGCACCTGGCTCTGCAATAAAGATAAACTGCTACCTGTTCACCTGAGAGCTATAAGATCTCAGAAAACTTTCCACAGTAAGTATCCGGAACCCATTAAGCAGAGAAGGAACGCGCGCTTCCAAGTAAACTACTGCATTTGCTGCATTCTTAGGCAACCCCAAGCAGTAGCGAGGAGCCTGGCGCTCCAGAATAACCAAACCTCCTTTTCTTCTTCTTCTCATCTCCCTGTTCATTTAAATGTTAGCACGCTTCATATATTTGTTTGGCACATACTCCTCTGGGGTTTTAGGCACATACCACTTCTGGTGGGTTGCTCATGACACATACCCCACGACACTGCAAGCGCGGCACAAAACTCGAAATCTCCGACCACATAGGGAAACGCGAAGGGACGTGGTACGTTAACACCCATGACCGTACTACTTGCAAAAGTTAATAAACGAGATTCAGTTAACTCTTTAGTTGACACATGTAAGGCTGAAATTATTGCAATAACGGAAACTCGGTTGACCTCAAACATGCATGAAGCTGAACTATGTAACAACCCATCTCGGTTTAACACGTACCGCTGCGGCCGTACTTTATTACAAGGCGGTGGTGTTCTTCTATCCATAAACAAATCCATCATATCTTACCCGATTAACTTACGCACTGAAATAGAACTTGTATGGGCATATGTGGAACTTAGGCACAAAAAATTGTGGTTGGGGTGTGTTATCGCCCCCCTAACTACCCGCCCCATTTCGTCGTCGAGCTTCACGACGTGCAAAACATCGTTGTCACACGGCACCCTACGACTAAACCTTTTCTAATGAGGAACTTTATTTTTCAAATATAAACTGGCTTCCATTGAACCATCCGTTATGCCATTTTCATCCCAGAGCGCGGAATGTGTTAGCCTCTGGTCACTTTTAGATGCAAAGCATCTCTTAGTCGACCCTCCGTCGTCCGTCGGTGTCCAGCGCCCGCACCTCACCCTCTCGTCCCCCTCTCCACGCCAGCTGTGATAACTCTCCTGCTTGCTGCTCGGCTCGACTCGTGCCGGCTAAGGAAGACACCAGCAACACTGGCGCTCCAGGAGCCCTAACCAGGTGTAATAACGCCGCCCTCCTCCACGCCCCTCGGCTCGTCTCGTGATGGCTCAGGAAGACGCCGGCAGCACTGTCGCTCCACGAGCCCTTAAAGGGGAAGCGTGCTCGTCTCGTGCCGGCCCAGGAGGACACCGGTGACACTGTCGCTCCAGGACCCATCTCATGGTCGGGGCTATGTCCCTCTGTTTTTGTTACACCGTCCACACGCCCTTCTATGCCCCCCCCCCCCCCTGCTCTTGCGTGTCTCTCCTCCATTCTCCTTTTCTTCAGGTGTATAAAAGCAGGTGCGCGCGCTGCGCGGCGTTCAGTCTGCTCCGAGACACCGCCTGCGGCCGGTTCTGTTCCGGTGTGGAACCTACACGGAACCCCCATGCTTTGCATTGCAACTTAGTTCCCTAGGAGGAGATGGTGTAATTTTTTTCGCGCACACAGCTTGTTACCGAACCAACTCGGACCGCGAACGACCCCGCTAATTTTCTCGATTTGATACTAAATTTTCACCCAGATACTGCATTAGCCATATCTTATTTACCATCCCTGAGCGACCATTTATCAATTAGTTTTGTCATTCCGCTCCCTGTAATAAAACTGAAAAAAGAACTATACGTATTCGCGATTACAGCCAAGCAGATTTTGAAACAATTAACCGTAAAAAACCGTAAACAAATAACCGTAAAAATTGAAACAATTAACCGTAAAAAAACAAAGCAAACTAAAACAAAAAACCGTAAAACTAACCCTAAAACAAAAACAAAAACTAACCGCTCTCTCTCTCTCTTTGTATTTTCTCCGCTTATACGTTTACTTATTCAAACAATTATCCGTCACTGCTGTATTGTACTAAGTTACGTACATCTGCTTGTCCCCTTATTTCTTTTTCTTTTCTTTTCCTCACAAACAGTGCTCTTTGCTAATGTTTCATTCAGTATCCTTCTTGTTATATGCTATGTTTTGTGATATCTACTGCAATTTTTATTGTTGTTGTTTATATCATACACATCCACAAAAAAACATTCCACGTGTTCCTAATATTTTTTACTACATGCAATGTCTTGTATGCCGCGCAATGAATCGCCTGGGCCTTAGTCAAGTTGTTTATACAGCTTTTAGCCCAGGAATGTATGTATATTCATCTAGATCCATTTTGGTGAAACTGAACTGAACTGAACTAAAGAAAAAGTGAACTATTTAATAAACAAATACCTCCTTTTGCACACCATCACATCTAATTTCCGAGCCCCGTGGTACACCACGTACTTATAACACCTCTCGAACTAGAAGAAACGCGTTGCCGTGCTCCAAAACATTCTTCTTGTGCTGCCAATTGTGATGCTTACGAGGCAGCTAACCTTGGCTACGTGTCAAAGGTAAAAGAAGCGAAAAAACGTTCCTTCCAAAACACTTTCCCTAACCTGCTCTTAAACGATCCTAAAACGTTCTGGCGAGTAATTAACCCCAACACTAGTGATTCAATCAACCTACTTGATGAGCATGACTCGGTCATTCCTGATAGACTATGCCCATTGTTTTGAAACGATTTTTTTGTAGTAATTTTGTTACTTCTGGTCCCAACATTGTTATTTACAACACACCCACTTATGAATTCCCAAAAGTGAGTCCAGTAATTACCAAACCCAAAGGAACAGACAAAATACTTCAAGAGCTGAAGGTTTGCTAAATCCCTCGTATTGATTTATTAACCACGAATTTTTGAACGGTACTAAATTGTATTGTTCTCTTATTTTGTCAAAAAATTTTCATCAATTTATTGACACCTGCACTCTTTCTAAGGACTGGAAGGTCGGGAAGGTGGTGGCCATTAAAAGTCAGGTAGTACAAAATAACCTTTCAACATCCATCCAGTCTCCTTTACTAGCATTCCTTGCAAACAACTGGAACACAGACTTTACTCAAGCATTGTAAAATTTCTCGAATGTAACTCTTTTTTTACCAGCGCCCAACATGGCTTCCGTAATTGCATGAACCAATTTCAAACTGGTGTAACACGTGGCTAATGGACCTCAATGCTACCAAATGTAAAGCAATGCGAATTTCTAGCTCCTAATCTAGTCCTGTTACGTACTATCTTAACACTTCCCCTCTCGACTCAGTGACTTTTTACCGCTATCTTGGTGTTCATATTACTTCCTGCCTCACCCGGTCACTTCATAATAACACCATTATGAACAGTGCTAACAGATCGTTGGGAATCTTCGCCGTAATTTCTTTCCCGCACATATAACATTAAAACAAACGTTATATAAAACTTTCATCCGTAGCAAATTAGAATACGGCTCTTTCATATGGGATCCCTGTACTAACAACTTAATTAGCTCCCAAAAATTAGTACAGAATAACTCCGCTCGTTTCATACTCAAGTAACCACAACCATGCCGCTAGCATAACGTCCATGAAAAACACATTTCACGTTCGTTTCCTTGCATCTCGTCATCAATTTTCTCCCCTATGCCAATTTCATAAAATATTCAATCACAGTTCTCATTTGCGCACCGCACTCATACTTCCACCAATGTACATTTCCCCACGAGTCGATCACGTTCACAAAGTTAAAATTCAGCCCTGCGAACTACAGCTTGCCTATATTCCTTCATACCACGTACATTAAAAGAATAAAACCACCTCCCGGACCAACAGCCACCATTGTCGACCACCAACGTTTTCGTACCGCACTGGCTAATATTGTATACCCAGGAGACCAAAAAGCCTGTACTCATCCAATTAATTTTTGTATTTGACCTGTATCGTAGTATGCGCTCCCCTCTACAGTGCCTCTCACCTTGAAGGTAGATGGAAATAAATAAATAAATAAATAAATAAAATCTTGAAAGACATGATGTAAAGTATAGTTGAGTATCCTAAATTTTTACATATGAGCTGCGCCTACTGAACTTTAAGTGACGTCCGCGCCGTCACCACCCCCGCCACTGAAGTTTGGCGGTAGAGCAGTTCACTGTTGCATTCTTGTTGACAAGCAACCTCAAAAGACAATCTAGAGACGGCATTTGTACGACGCAGTAAGGGCGAATCTCGTTTTCTGCCCCACCGAGCACCCGTCTTAAACGGGGTGGATATCTTTCTGGGCCCAGAATACTTCAGCGATACCGCCTTTGCAGACCTATATTCTAGGGACACCGTTTTTGCAGCCCCCTTTTTTTACGTCAAGCCCACATCTCTCCTTTCATGCGTAGGCTACGCTGAATATGAAGCGGCGAACGAGCAGGACCCAGAGGAAAGCACTTGCAGCAGCACATGGCTTGCTGTGAGAACACGGGAGCGTGAGCGAGAAAACGACCACTACTCTAACCTTCCTATTGTTACAAGTTTACACGTCGCATCACCAAAGATTTTATAAATAGTAGCTTAGGCTTTGAATTTCTACCTAATGACCCGTCGTTAAGTTGAAATCAAACGTTTGTTCAGGCGCTGTGATATCACTGGCCGGTGAGATAGCGGAACTGTTAAAAACACGCTAAAAGAAGGAGCGCTGTCTTGTTTGTTTCCTTGTTCTTCTATGCGGAGTGATGTCCGCTCGGTTCGAATGTCCGCTGCTCCGCACACAGTCATCATGACGTTGCCTTGGCATGTCACTAGGCTCAATATGAAAGATGCCGAGCCATAAACTTAAACGGAGTTGTTTACTCCTGACACCCTGATTTGATAACACCTTCAATCTATATATCGTTAGAAAAAAATCCACAAGTTTTCCAAGACTAACCTCAAGCAACTGCCTTATAAAAGCTCATTGGGAAACAATAAACAGGCAGCCCTAAACTGAGCCATTCTGACATATTTTATTTTGAAATAAACTGTCGAATCACAAATATTTTAAACGCTCACAAGTAACATGCTTTTCTGTAGTGGTACCAACGCCTTATACCTCGCGCTCTTTAATGCCTCTGAAGTTTTGGGGACGGATCAATATCAAAACAGCGAGAAAACTCAACCATCCGTTAAATACACGAGCCCGTAATTATAAAACAGTGTGGACTCGACCTGGCTTGAAAGTGCTCTTTGAGGCGTAGTGATGAGGGGTCTAGTAAAAAACAACAGCATTATGTAGGACGACAGCAACCACGACCAGAAGCTGAAAGAAAACCATGGTTTGTTGCGCTGTGAAAAATGGAAGTCATAATTTTAAAGTACGTTACACCGAAGAAAAGATCAGGAGCATACAAGGCCTGCTAAGAGCAAGCCGCGATGATTTGAATAGAGATAATGGTGACGTTTGAATCCTATAGAAGGTTGCGTACTCAAAACAGGTGCAACTGGGACATGTATGATGGGTCATTTTATTGAGAATAAAAAGCAAATGTTCTCTCTGTGCGACACAAAACCCATGAGTTCAATCAAACATACTCAAGTTATTTGTTTGTTCGGAATATTTAATAGCAAGCATGCGCCTAAATGCAAAAGATATCATGGTAACCTCTCCTTAAGCTGACCCTTCGTAACTATCGGGAACGTGTTATATAATTGAAAAAAATCACGCCTTGGGGGTTGATTGCGCGCACTTGAAGTTGCAAGTGGGCGACACTAATAGATTATTTAGCCGGTGAATTAGAGCAATAAAAGAGAACAGTGAACCAACGATGGTTTTCTTGTTGGAAGTACTGGTAGAGAACAAAGTCCTCATTTACCAAAATGTCTTCAAGACGAAATCTCGGCGGTTACCTGCACACGAGTGCACTGTACTTCACGGTGTGTGGCGCGTTCTATAAAACCAAAACCAGCGTTGATTTCACTTGTTTTTTTTTTCAAATTCCCTTCGAGCCATCTGCCAAAAAGGCTTGCTATACTCGGTTACAACTCAAGAACGGCACCACCTCATGTAGTGTATCACTCCGCCAAAGCGCGGGACCTGTGACGTCAGTGCGCGCGCGTTTTGAAAGGGGTTTGCTATGAATGCGTGATATCGCGTGCCTTGACTCACGTAGTTTATTTGTCGTCACTGGAGTCGTTTATAAGCATATTAAGTGGAAAAAATCACTGGAATGGCTTACGCCATGTTCAAAATATTCCGAGTAGTGCCCTACTTGCGCCGCGCGGAGAAACATCCGGCTACATTGATAAGGCACAGCGGCCACTTCCGGTGCCGCTCTTAAGTTGTCACCGAGTATAGAAGGCCACTCATTATTTTTTAAACTGTTGTCGTGACGCCAATATGTCGCCAGTAAATAAATTATTTTTGAAGCGAATCATGGTAATTGAAAATGTCAAAATTATACGAGATCCCTTTCCCCCTAAATTTGATATTTTAATACACAGATACAAAGTTCATTGTAACAAGGCGGAAAAACTTACCGGTAGAACGTACAACAAAATATTTACCTGAATTGCTTACATTGAAAACGGTCGTGTAAGATGACTGGGACAGAAATCAGGTGGCTTGTCTACAGCACTACAAATAATTGTGGTCTGGATCTCAACCTTAATGTAACTAAGTAAAACGACGTATCGTTTAACTTTTTGTTCTTCCTTACGTGCAGCGAAAGGGCCGAAAAAAGTATTATGAAACTATAACCGTAGCGCTAGCCAGGTAGCACTGTTTAAGCTATAACTGCATAAAAGGCGCACGCAAAAGGTTCATGCCTAGCAATTTTTTGATAGGTTTAGGTAGCATCTTACGGCATTTTTCAAATGCCGGATGCACTGATTTATTTCTTCATATTTTCTGTGATGGGGGAGATACCTATGCCGAGATGGTAAAAAAATACAAATGCAATAGCCGCAATAGGTTAAGCAGCGAATCTGACACATCCGCGCAGTGTTTCCTTTTGTGTTACTCCTTATAGGTAAATAAAACATTTAAAATTGTAAGTTGTCTGGCTTCCCTACCTTCCATTGTTCCCTTTCCTGTTCGCCGTGTGGCTGAAGCTACCCGCTTCTGAGAAGTGCGTATTACGCGTGCCCATCCCATTTGGAAGTTCAGTGGGGCTAGTGATGGGCATTGCCATGTTGATGCTGACGCTCTTGCACCGGCCCCCAACCTACCCGCCTGTATCGCTTGATCAGTGGTTCACCCAGTATGCCTCAGCGCTCGCGCCCTTCAGCCAGCGAGATAACCGTGCTTTAATTTTGCTTTACTTCTAACTCCTTTACAACGCATTTTAGATGAAAAGCATCTCTTCGTCGACCCTCCGTCGCCCGGCGTCTGGCGTCCACACCTCTCCTCCTCTTCACACCACCTGTGATAACACAACTCTCTCCCCACCTCCTCTCCACACCACCTGTGCGCTAGCGCGCGCTGCTCCTCCTCTCTCCTCTCCACACCAGCTCTGAATCACGCGCATGCGCGCTGCTTCTCCTCTCCACTCCCTCTGCTCTGCAAATAAACCCGGTCCGTGCTCCACTCAGTTCCTTCTTGGGTACTGCGCCATCCGATGACTGGAAATGGACGCTAACGATTCCGTCAGCGAACTGGCTGGCACACCTTAAACTAGCGCCAGCCAGCACACTGTCAGAACCGCGACCAGCTCCGAAGACAAGGCTGCACAGCCGAACGCTGCCGTTTACGTTCGGCTCGCGACGCCGAACGTAAACGGCAGCGTCGAGCAGCGGATTCCTCGCTCCGAGAACGAGAAGCCGCTTTGAAACGCCAGCGGCAGAGTAGCTGATCCAGATTGCACGGCTTTGCATCCCCTCAGTGTTCCCACGTGGAGAGATGGTGTAATTTTTTTCTTACAAGTTTATCGGTTTTCCCGCGCAAAGCTTTTTGGGTATACGGGACCGCTGAATATTCCTTTCGGCTTCCATATAAAGGTTTCTTATGAGGTATTGGTTCTCTTCCTGAAGAAATTCATCATTTATTTTGACGCTGCAAACAACGCGATCCCCTTTTTATGTGAAAATTGTGAGTCCGGAGGTCCGGACTTTCGTTTACACCAGAGGATCTAGAACTTGCTTTAGGCAAAGGCAGTTGACGCGTGTGTCACAAATACCACTCGGTTTTCAGTTGTGTACTGCTATTACCCTGAGAGGGTATGCTTCTGCGACTGTACGGGAGTTCGCAAAAGGTTTCCTTTGAAGTCGTGGTTGAATTCCCTGTGAAGAGTTCAATCTTGGCAAGTGCAGTTTCAAACTTTAGGGTACAAAAATAAAGTTTTCAGTTACATAGATAGCAATAAATTACTTCTTGATATTTGAATTATATTCTATGATACCTAGAGATCAAAAAACCACCTCGAGTTTGATACACGCGGTCAAAACAAAACGTACATCAGGCCTATACTTTTAACCCAGCACCGTGCTGTATATTTTTATAGAATATGTAGAAACATAATTTACCACAAGAGCCCAAGATGTCAGTTCGTACAGATCAGAGCCGATAAAACTTCATTGTTGCCCCGGGTGGGATCGTCCTCAGGTCCAGTTCGTACGAAAAGAAAAAAAAAGTGGCGGTCTATGCGATTCTGCGCAATGTGTCTAATGATTATGGGGTAAAGACGGCAACTGACATCTTACATTTATACTTTAGTGAAGCATCCCTGGAGAAGAAAGTACGGCGAATACAGTAACGCTCAGTGCGTTTGCTTTCGCAGTGTTTTTTTAAATAGGAACGCCACGAAGCAACGTCAAATTGCGGAATGCTTTTGTTGCCATCCACTACTTGATGCTAGTCTGTAGCTTCTGTGACGTTTTGTGTTTCCCATGTTTTCTTTCGCTGCCGGACAACCTAGGCCAAAACAGGCATCTCATAAAAAATAAATAAAATAATAAATAAATAACTAAATAAGTAAAATAAAAAATAAATCACTATATAAAAATAAATAAAATAAATAAATAAATACCTCGTCAAGTAGACGCAATTTCCACTTACAGGCCTTTTTAATAAATATCTGACCCTATTCATAAGTGCCGAAAATGTGGAGGTGTGCAATTGGCGGTCTAATACTTACTCGTTAATTTAAAAACTTGAAGCAACGTGGCGACAACATGAAGGAGGTTTCTTTGGTCCCATGGAATGAAATACGAAAAAGTGTTTGAGAGCTTTTGGCAATATTTATCAGTTGTTATGTTTTGTACTGAACACTGTTTTCGTGAAGACATTCCCTACGGGAACGTTGTGCAGAACGCCAAAGGCGCAGTACGTGACACAAAAATATTCACCTAGAATCGTTCATCTACTGGAATGACGCATTTTAAAGCCTTGGAACATATGTGAAAAAAAGTTCGCTTTATGTTTTAATGCGTCACATTGCTGACCAAAACGAGAACAAGCATGTTTAAAAGGAATATTTCGAAATATGGACATTGTTTTCGGCCTTTACAAAATGGCAGAAAGTTAGTTTACATCTGCTACAACTGAGGCATAGTTTTAAACATACCCTTTCTGTTAGAGTGTATCACTTACTATTGTACTCGTTGAAAGCTTTGTACATCGGATAAGTTAAGGCACAGATCCAGGAAGTGGATCTGCATACAATACCGTGAACGTTTAACCACCACTTGAGAAAACAATTCAAGAATATTTTGATTATTTCAGATATTTTTAAACTTAACCCATCACCGCAATACCGATTTTGTGGTCGTAACTGCTCCAATATAACTTTTATGAGTTCACAGGGTTTAAAATGGGAGATATGCATTAAACAGGAAACAGCAAGCAAACTTACAAACACTCGCGCACACTAAATGCTAAACACGAGGACCATGTCTCCTTCGAAGTATTTACGCTGAAGGGAAGAGAGAGCAAGCACATTCAACCAGTGGTTTTCGAATCACTCAACCGTGACTACCGAAAAGTCGTTTAGTACATAGGACGACAGCTCTACCGTGCACCTCAGGTGCGACACCAAGGTTTTTGGGTTTCTTCCCCTACAAAAAAAATCTTCGAATCTGTTTTTTCTTGTTCAACAGCATATCCTCTTCGCCAAAGAGCCATTGGTCATAAAATACACGTCTGAAAACAATGTTGTGCTTCTATAGTTGGGTTGTAAAAATAAAGGAGGGAAATTGGTTCTTTGAAACTGTAATTGCTGCTTGAAAGGTGTTTTGACTATTTCACTCACTGGTGAATACACGTAAGTAGATATTTTCTCTATAATTGAAACTCGTGCACAAGTAATAGAGAAAGCTGATTAAAACTTTTGAGAAGTCCTTTCCAGTTGATGAAATAAAACGTATTTTCATGGATATCTAAAAATATACGGTCTGTTTCGGAGTTTCGTAACCTGAAAACAGTGCTCACATCCCGGAAGAGCAAAAAAATGGCTTTTTTCGCCGTGGTAAAAAAAAACTCTATGCAGTTTTCAACGGAGTGCAATATTTTCGCAAAATACCTCTGAGGCAGCAAATGGTGCCTTTTTATAATTCCAAGGTTCCCTGAACTAAAACTACGCCAACCAGCGGCAAGGCTGTATAATAACGGTGGTCATGCGCAGGAAACATTTACGTAATCAAACGAGCCACGACACTAGACGCACTAATAATCACACCGACGAAGCACGCACGACTTCACTTAAAAAAAAAAGAAATAGTCTCAACATATCAAGGGAAGTGCGTAGGGTAGAAACCAAATAAAATTGTACAAAATTAAAACTATGTGATTGCAGTTGCCCAAATTTAAATATTTCGTATGTCTGTTTAACAGGCGCTGAGAACTGGGTAACTAACAACATGAACACCGAAATCCAACAGGCGGAATCATGGTACAACACTGGGTAAAAAAGGATTGATTTTTGTATTTGGTCATTTATTGATACACAGAATGCTATCATCCATTCTCGTTTTCATTCGTGATCAAATGTCATATTTTACAGCTACCTGCTAAATCTCAGGCGTTGACGAGTGGGTTAAATGAGGCTTCTTCTGTAGAGATTCTTCTTCGGAGAAATTTACTTTTATGATATTCAACACAGTATTTATGATCATGATAATGTTCGAATTTTTATGGCGCAAGCCCGTCTTACGGCAAAGAGCGCTAAAGGATGGTTCTTCATTCCAGTGATATGTCTACTAAAAGTATTTCAGTAAAAGTTACCGTGAAATCATACAAAATCAATGAAGATGACTGGTTTAAAGAGTCAGGTTGTAAGGATACATGATAAGAAATGAGCTGTAAAAATTTGATACTAGGGAGAAAATCAATGACTCGCTTGATTGAAAACATGGGCTGGTCTCGTAAAAAGTACAACGGGCGTAACGGGATGTGTTCTTTGTATAGCTGTGGGAAGTGCCTGCCTCTCCACCTCCCTCTCCACACCCGCTGCACATGGGTCTTGGCGATCCAGAGAGCAGGTGGGAGTGTGTTACGTGTGTGTGGCCTATCCGTAACCTGGCTAAGGTTACTTCGGTGTCTGTTGCGTGCGTCAGTTGTGTATCGTCCCAAGTGTGGCTTTATTACATGTAGTTTCTTGTCGGTCTGTTCACTACAATGTGTTTTCCATGCTTTACGCAGGTGTTGTCTGATGAGTGGCTTGAGGTCAGTGTAGGGTTCTGTTTTCATGCCTAGAGTGTTTCTTAGAGTAGCAGCTGCGGCCCCTTCATCAGCCAACTCGTTGCCAGTGATGCAAGTGCGGCCCAGAACTCTACAGCCACTCACATTCAAATCTGAGGCACATGCTCACATCAATGATTTAAAAACGAGATTGACGGCCTAATTTTTGGAGGACCTTTGGGAAGGTAATGTATGCACGCCGCAGCGTAAATTTACAAACATGACGGGGTTAGCGATATTATGTTCGATAATGTGATTTACAAGAAATATACCATATGCTTCCACCATTAAAATGCTGAAAATCACATTAATGATTTTACAAGCACTGAAGTTCGCTTTGTGTGGAGCACAACACACCAGAGTGGGTGTTTTTGACGTATAACTTAAAAATTCTGCAGCCCCATTTTGTTCCCGGAGAAACATGAAATGCTGAAAAATGGCTGTTGTGGGTACCGTGCTGTGGGTGCCCTGTAAATTGCACATTACATAATGATGTGTGTTCACGTAGCTATAGCGTAGTTATGAATATTTATGTCGTTTGTTGAGGACTGTTGAGGAGGAGGTATTCTAGAGGTAGGTTTTATATATCAGGTAAGGAATATTTATTATGAAAGATATTCTTGTCCTGCCAGAAGAAGCCATTTTAGGAGAAACTGAGTGGACTGGTTGATACGAAGCTTTTCAGCAAGAAAAAAACAACAAACCCAAGATATTGCCGCGAACCATACATTGGGTTTGTTTATTTGTGTTTTGCTTTTACCGCCCGGCTGCGCCGGTCTGTGTTATCTCTGCGCCAAGGGAAGCGCGTGTTCCATTCTTTCTTTCTGTGCCGCATGTGTTATCTGTTGTGATAGGGAGAGCATTTTGATCTAACGTGAACAGCCCAGAATAATCTTCTTGGATCTACTATGTTCTCGATGCGAGTCGACATTTCGAGAACCACGCGCGCCAAAAGATAAAAAGCCTGCAGTGCGGACGCCGGGGCATTCGATTCGACGACACTCGCCTGTGCAAGTCACTTTGTTGACCGCTGCTTCGCCGCCTCTGTATTCTTTTGAGTTGTTAGGGGAGCACAAGTTCGCTCCAATAAACGTGTTTCTCATTCAACACAACTGCATCGTCCTTGTCTTCGTGACATCTGGTGGAGGTGCGGGATACGCACCCTTCATGCCCACTAAACCTCGAAAAGCCGCCAAACCAGTCCAACAAGAGCCAGCCCCCGCCTGCAAGATTTACCGCCTGAGTTCGGTTTGATGCCAGAAGGGCCCAAGAAAAGGAACGCTGCAACCAACACCATGGTGCAAGAAACAACGTCGCCAATCGTCCTGCAGCAGCCCCGGGAACCGCCATCGTTCCGAGGAGCCCCCGCAGAAGACCCAGAAGAATGGTTGGAGAAACTGGAGCGCGTCCGGAAATTCAACAGGTGGGACGACGCAGAAACGTTCCGGCACGTTTTCTTTTACTTGGAAGATTCGGCTCGCACTTGGTTCGAGAACCACGAGAGCTCCTTGACAAACTGGGCTCAGTTCAAAAGCGAGTTTACTAAGACCTTCACTACCGTCGTGCGGAAAGAAAGAGCCGCCCTTTTGTTGGAAGGTGTCGTGATCTTCGTTGAGGAGATGAAGCAGCTATTTCGCCGCGCGGACCCCGAAATGACGGAAGAAAAGAAGTTGCGCTTCTTAATGCGCGGAGTGAAGGAGGAACTGTTTGCTGGACTTGTCCGAAATCCGCCCAAAACCGTCGCCGAATTCGTGACCGAAGCCAGCACCATTGAGAAAGCCCTCGAAATGCGTGCTAAGCAGTATGACCGCAACTTTGTTGGCGCGGCCAATGCGAACGACTTTGGCAGCACGCGGATCCCGGCCGACAGCCTACGCGAGACTATCCGCGCAATAGTGAGAGAGGAGCTGCGGAAACTTCTCCCAACGCCGCCGCAGCCCCAAGTCGCTTCCCTCACCGACGTGATTAGAGAAGAAGTGCAACAAGCGTTGGGAACTTCTACGCCATCCGAGGTACCCCGAGAGCCACAAGCTATGACATACTCCGCGGCTGTTCGTCGACCCCGCCCTGCTCCAACACGCCGTCAAGAGGCCCCGCCGTACCGCCGCCCACTGTCACCCGCCCGACCCCCGGTAGCCCGAAACCAGACGCCGAGGAAGACGGACGGATGGCGAACTCCCGATAACCGTCCTCTGTGCTACCACTGCGGAGAGGCCGACCACATTTACCGTCGCTGCCCATACAAGAGACTCGGACTGCGTGGTTTCTCCGTCGACGCACCTCGCCCTCTCCCTGGCCAACGACCACGTGAGATCGACGAGTATCTATCTGAAACCAGCCGTGGCCCAGCGCGTTTCAACCGTTCGCCGTCGCCCTACCCCTACCAATCGCCGAACCGCCGTAGCAACGCTGACTTCGCCCGTGGAAGGTCCCCCAGCCCACGCGGGGGAAACTAAAGGCGGCAACTTCTGGAGGTGAAGTTGCTCTACGGCGAAAAACTAGAAACCCTCCAATGACGCAAGGACGCGCTGAAGACAGTGATTCACGACATGCCCTCATCCCGACGACCCGACCTAACCCTGACGAGACTCCCGAACACGACGACAGCAACACGGCGCGACGCGTACCCGACCTGACCGAGACGTCCGTTGAGAAGACGACGACAACGACGATGCACAGTGCCCGACCATCAACACGTACAAGCAGAGATACGACGCCCCGACGAACCCGGAACTCGAGGAAGACTGCATCTGACGTCAAGGTGTCCATCGACGGCTTTGACGTAGTCGCCCTCGTAGACACGGGAGCTGACTATTCGGTAATGAGCGGACCATTTGCGTCTAAACTGAAGAAAGTTATGACCAGATGGGACGGTCCGCACATACGCACAGCAGGAAGCCACCTCGTGACGCCAAGTCGAACGTGCACATCGCGCGTCACCATAGACGGCACAACGTACCCTGCGGCGTTCGTCGTTCTGCCTAACTGCTCCCCCGATGTGATTCTCGGAATGGACTTTTTGACGGACAACGGCGCAATATTTGATCTGCAGACCAAGTCGATAACATTTTCCTCCAATCACTCCACGACGCCGCAGCCGAACCCCGATCACCGTGCTGCTGTCAGGATCGCCGACGATCACATCACCCTGCCACCCCGCGCAAGCTTGATGATCGCCGTCTACTGTGAGGATGCTGCTTCTGACATCGACGCTATCGTAGAGAGTGATCGAAGGTTGCTTCTCGACCGCGGTGTCTCCGTCGCAAGAGGCATTCCGCACTTTAAGCAACGCCAATCTCACGTTTTGGTCACTAATTTCACCGAAGAGTACCAGCATTTAAACACGGGAGCTGCAATTGCGTTCCCCGAAGAAACGCAAGAAGCAAGTGATGTGATCGCAGTCGCCGACTTTGAACGCACACCCGTAGAAACATTCAAGCTCCCGCAGCCATTCGACGTGAATCCGGCGCTACCGCAAGAACAACGGAAAAAATTATTGGCTTTGCTGCATCGCTATAGCGAATGTTTTTCGTCGAGCGCAAAACTACCTCAGACCCCTCTAGCGAAGCACGGAATAATAACCGAAGATGGAGCCCGACTACCCGACAGTCACCGTATCGTGTCTCTTCACACGAACGGGAAGCCATCAGGACTCAAGTCGACGACATGCTGAGCGATAACATTATACAGCCATCGAAAAGCCCCTGGGCTGCGCCCGTCGTACTCGTAAAGAAAAAAGACGGCACATTAAGGTTTTGCGTTGACTACCGGCGACTGAACAAAATCACGAAAAAGGACGTGTACCCCTCCCCCGAATCGACGACGCCCTCGACCACCTCTGCCACGCGAAGTACTTCTCATCGATGGACCTGAAGACCGGCTACTGGCAAATTGAAGTGGACGAGAGAGACCGACAGAAGACTGCATTTATAACCCCAGACGGCCTATACGAGTTCAAGGTGATGCCGTTTGGGCTGTGCACAGCACCAGCGACGTTTCAAAGAGCCATGGACACTGTGCTAGCTGGCCTTAAGTGGCACACCTGCCTCGTATACCTCGACGACGTAGTGGTATTCGCCCGGACTTTCGACGAACACCTTGCAAGGTTGGAGTCTGTACTCGAGGCCATTCGTACGTCGGGGTTGACGCTGAAGCCTGAAAAGTGCCGTTTTCGCATACGGGGAACTCAAGTTCTTGGGCCACGTCGTCAACGCCGCGGGAGTCCTACCTGACCCGGCAAAAACTTCAGCCATTGCGAACTTCTAAATGGCCGAAAGACAAGAAGGGCGTGCGAAGATTTCTCGGGCTGTCCGCATACTACCGGCGCTTCGTCGCAAACTTCGCACGCATTGCAGAGCCACTCACGCGCTTGACGAAAGATAGCACCCCTTTCAGCTGGGAAAAACGACCAAGAAAAAGCATTCGGCGAGCTGCAAAAACGCCTGCAAAGCCCGCCCGTGCTCGCTCATTTCGACGGAAATGCCGAAACGGAAATGCATACGGACGCCAGTGATATAGGCTTGGGTGCCGTCCTTGTCCAAAAGCAAAGCGGCTGCGAAAGGGTAATCGCCTATGCCAGCCGTGGTCTGTCGAAGGAGGAGAAAAACTATTCTGCCTCTGAGAAAGAGTGCCTGGCTATTATATGGGCGATTTCAAAATTTCGCCCATACGTGTATGGAAGGCCATTCAAGGTTGTAACAGACCAGCATGCGCTGTGTTGGCTCGCCAATTTGAAGGACCCTCTGGCCGTCTTGGGCGGTGGAGCTTGCGCCTGCAGGAGTTCGACGTTACAGTCGTTTATAAATCCGGCAGGAAAAAACACTCCGACGCCGACTGCCTGTCCCGCGCCCCCGTCGACCCACCACCACAAGACTCTGATGAAGACAGCGCGTTCTTTGGGAGCGTGACGGAGAGCGACCTAGCCGCCCAGCAGCGTGCCGACCCCGACTTACGCGTCATAATCGAGTACCTCGAGGGATGCAACGTTGCCGTTCCTAGGACCTTCAAACGCAGCTTACCAGCATTCAGCCTGAGAAACTCCGTCCTTGTGAAGAAGAATTTCAGCCCCGGAACAAGAGCGAATTACCTTCTCGTCATCCCCGCGGACCTTCGTGACGAAATTTTGGAAGCGTGCCACGACGACCCGTCTTCCGGACATCTCGGCACAGCCCGCACTATGGGAAAAATCAAGGCGAGGTACTACTGGCCTGGCCTTACCTCTGACGTCACCCACTACGTCCGGAGCTGCCATGACTACCAGCGACGAAAAACGCCGCCGACAAGACCCGCCGGACTTCTGCAACCGATCGCCGTCCCATCGAGACCATTTCAACAGATTGGAATGGACCTTTTAGGCCCGTTCCCTACGTCACGATCACAGAACAAGTGGATTGTCGTGGCGACAGACTACATGACGCGCTACGCAGAGACCGCCGCTCTTCCGAGGGGGACTGCACAAGAAGTGGCGAAGTTCTTTATAAGCCAAGTTGTGCTGCGACATGGAGCCCCGGAAGTCCTAATCACAGACCGCGGAACGGCATTTACTGCGGAGCTGATGCAAGGAGTATTACGCTACAGCAACACGGATCACCGAAGAACGACGGCGTACCACCCCCAAACGAACGGACTAACAGAACGTCTGAACAAGACAATCGCAGATATGCTGTCAATGTACGTTGACGTTGAACATAAGACTTGGGACGAAGTCCTCCCGTATGTCACGTTTGCGTACAACACGGCTATCCAGGAGACGACACAGCTGACGCCGTTCGAGCTTGTCTACGGTAGAAGGCCGACTACGATGCTCGACGCCATGCTTCCGCACGTAGAAGACGACGACCTCAACGCCGATGTCCACGGGTATCTTCAACGTGCGGTGGAGGCCCGCCAGCTCGCTCGAGTTCGTATAACGGACCAGCAGCTGGTGGATGCGGGCCGCTACAACCTCCGACGCCGAGACGCCGAGTACCAACCAGGGGATCGTGTGTGGGTTTGGACTCCCATCCGACGACGCGGACTCAGTGAGAAGCTCCTGCGACGGGTATTTCGTTCCCTACCAGATTCTACGACGTGTTGGCCAACTTACCTACGAAGTGATCCCCGATGGTGACTCCGGCACATCACGACGACGCACGCGGCCTGACGTCGTCCACGTGGTTCGCTTAAAACCTTTCTACGGACGATGACGAACTTTTATTTTCATTTGTTCGGACTGTCGCTTATGTTAGCATCGGGTCGATGCACTCTTAGAGGGGGGGGGGTAATGCCGCGAACCATACATTGTGTTTGTTTATTTGTGTTTTGCTTTTACCGCCCGGCTGCGCCGGTCTGTGTTTTCTCTGCGCCAAGGGAAGCGCGTGTTCCATTCTTTCTTTCTGTGCCGCATGTGTTATCTGTTGTGATAGGGAGAGCATTCCGAACTAACGTGAACAGCCCAGAATAATCTTCTTGGATCTACGATGTTCTCGATGCGAGTCGACGTTTCGAGAACCACGCGCGCCAAAAGATAAAAAAGCCTGCAGTGCGGACGCCGGGGCATTCGATTCGACGACACTCGCCTGTGCAAGTCACTTTGTTGACCGCTGCTTCGCCGCCTCTGTATTCTTTTGAGTTGTTAGGGGAGCACAAGTTCGCTCCAATAAACGTGTTTCTCATTCAACACAACTGCATCGTCCTTGTCTTCGTGACAATATTTAAAAAACCATGCTTAAAGAGTGGCTTGCACGTACAAATTGCTGGAATTGGTAGAATAATACAGAAATGTTGATGACGTGCCTGTTCCAGGTGTATTTGGTACTAGGGTTCATATCTCAGTCATGAGTGCAAATCTCCGTCACCGCCTACGCAAAGTCCTGACGCCTGCGCTGTAGCATATCCAAGTTGCTGACAGCGGTACGCCGGCCGTTGCTTTCATGTAAACCTTTCGTTTCAGTAACTGCGGCCACAACACCACTCTTGTCTCCTTTTAGATGCGAAGCAGCTTATGGGCATGCCGGTTCCCTCTGTAGCGCCCTCTGGTTGGCGCTCTTAGCCGGCGCCTTGGCTCCGGCTATGAGAGATGAGAATATAGAAATGAGCAGCGCGTGCTAGGTGCGCCAGCACGGCACGGGCAGTTCGATTCCGAAAGCCTGCACGCTGGTACTTTCTCTCTTGCGCTGCGCTGCGACTCCGCGGTTTTCGACAGTGGTGACTCCGGACTATGACATGAACGACCCCCGCAACCTCGCGCCCTCGGGCCCTCTTTTGCCTGACGCTTCCTCGCGGCCGCCGGACGTCGCAGTCATACACCTCCGTCTGTCCACCTTCGTGCGCAAGAACCCACACGTTAGGTTCGCCCAGGTCGATGCCGTCTTCGATCTGCACCGCGTCACGTCGGAGACTACTCGGTTTCGCCACTTGCTTTGCAACCTGCCGCCTGAGGTGGCTGATGAAGAGGCAGACATCATCGGTGCACCTTTGAACGATGCTTCGTACCAGCGGCTCAAGCAGAGTATTCTGGACCGAAGCACGGCGTCCGAAAGCGCGCGCCTCCGGCACCTGCTCACCCACGAAGAGCTTGGAGATCGCCGCCCTTCCAGCTGCTCAACACCATGCGACAGCTCGTGGGCGTGAGCAACGTGGACTCGAACGGTGCACTTTTAAAGGAGCTTTTTCTGCAGCGCTTGCCACAGTCCACTCGCATTGTTTTAGCTGCTGCAGGGGACTTGACCCTCGACCGCGCCGCCGAGCTTGCCGATAGAGTTCACGACGCGACTTCTCCCTCAGCCGCTATCCTCGGTTCGACAGCAGGGTCATCCGCCGTGTCCCGCTTAGATAGAGACTCGGATCGATCAACTCGCCGCTTCCATTGAAGCGCTTAGGACGTCCTCTGATCGCCAATGCGGCTCCTCCCCACGTCCTAGCCGTCATTCGTCTTCGCCGGGAGGTTCTTGCTCGCGCAGTCTTCGAAGCTCGTCTATTTTCTGGTACCATCGCACTTTCCAGCACCGCGCCCGTCACTGCACTTCCCCATGCAGCTGGTCGGGGAACGCGACGCGAGATCACTGATGACGGCATGTGACCTCGCCTTACAACCTGGCCGCCTTTTCCTGGTTACGGATCGCATTTCTGGTTTGCGCTTCCTTGTAGACACGGGTGCTGACGTCAGTGTATTAACAGCCACCAAGGATGACCGTACTTCTAAGTGACCTGGGCCTACGCTTCGTGCAGCGAACTCTACCTCTATCGCCACGTATGGTCTGTGGTTCCCCACCCTCGACCTTGGTTTGCGGCGTGCTTTCCGGTGGGCCTTCGTAATAGCCGACGTCAATCAGCCCATCCCCGGCTCCAATTTCCTGACCCGTTTTGACCTAGACGTCAGCATGCGTCTCCATCGCCTGATTGACAGCAAGACACGCCTTTCCACCCTAAGCGTACTGTCTACTGTCGCTCCAACTGGCATCCGCACGCTGCTTCCCTCATGCCAGTATGCAAGAATCCTCGAAGACTTCCCTGAGGCACGAGACCCTGCAACTTAAAGCAGCCGCCCAAGCACAGCGTTACCCACCACATCGTCACGCGTAGTCCACCAGTCGCAGCTCGGCCGCAAAACATTGTTTCGTGGCCGAGCACGAAAGCAATGATTCGTGTAGAGCGGCCGCAGCTCGGCCGCTCTACACGAAATGTTGTTTGCAGCAGTACGAATCTGCGTTCTCCAATATCGAAGAAGCATTGGCGGAGCACGTCGACTGCTGAAAGCGCTTCACTATAAGCATCGGACGGCTTTCACTCGCGACTTCATTGGCAACGTTTGCGAGCTCTTCGCACAGTCCACCGATGCTGCTGTCTTGGTCCGGACTCGCTGACTGGGCGAGTTCCGTCGTAAGTCCCACGCGTCAGAAATAGTTACGGAAAGTGTCGGCCGTCACGTCGCTCCGTGCAAGCCGCAATGTCCCAGTCGCGGCTCTCGCTCCGTGGTCTCGGCCAATCCACATCTCAATCGCCACTCCGAGACCATGCATTTCGGCGGCCATTCTAGGAGCGCGGAGTTCGATATATCGGATGTGAACTTCGCTATAAGGAATATGTTTCCCATGTATTTCCGTAACTGAAATAATTTTGTTCGATATATAGCATAATTCGCTCTATCCGGGTTCGTTATAGCCGGGTTTGACTGTACCCCACTGCGCCGATTTTGTGCATCTATTGACTGAGCTTCTTCGCACAACCACGAGCTCCTCATCCGCAATTTCCTGGTCTCCCGAAGCTCAAGCCGCTTTCAACGCTGCCAAACAAGCCGTCGCCGATTCGGTGCTTCTCATCCACCCGAGAACCGCCGTCCCCACTCGCATTATGGTGGATGCATCCAGCGTTGCAATCGGCGCTGTTATCCAGCAGAGAATCGGCTGCGAGTAGCACCAAATGGGTTTCTTCTCTCGGAAGCTCCAACCTGCCGAGACGCGCTACAGCGTTTTTGGTCGTGAGCTGCTCGCCATTTACGCCACCATCCAGCACTTCCGCCACTTTTTGGAGGGCCAGTCCTTTCACGTTCTTACGGACCATAAGCCTCTGGCGTACGTTTTCCGTACGAACTCCTCCAAGTACGCCGCACGAGAACTCCGTCAGCGCCGCCTATATTTCGGAATTCACGACGGAGATTCGGCACATCAAAGGTACCGACAACGAGCCGGCTGACGCGCTTTCACGCATTACCTCCATCGGCAGTGCTCCATCGGCTGTGGACTGGGAACGCCTAGCTCAGGCGCAAATTGAAGACCCTGAGCTGCAAGCACTGCGGGACCACCCGGGTTTCCTTCTTCTACAATTTGTGTCTCATCCGCTCGTGCCTGGGTCACTGTGGTGTGACATGTCAGCGGCGGCGCCTCGACCCTTCGTTCCGGCTGCCTTTCGGCGTGCTGTGTTTCACTCGCTCCACGACATCTGCCACCAAAGCATGCGAGCCACGCAGCGACTCATTACACAGCGGTACGTCTGGCCGAGCATCAACACTGATGTCCGCTAGTGGGCCCGTTCGTGCCTCGCTTGTCAGACAGCCAAGGTGACCCGCCACACGAAGACCCCAACGCAGCCTTTTTGCCACCTAGCTGTCGCTTTGACCACGTGCATCTTGATTTGGTCGGACCATTTGCTCCCTCCCGTGACTGCCGGTACATTCTCACAATGATTGACCGCTTCACCCGTTGGTCCGAAGCCGTACCGATTCCGGACATCACGGCAGAAACGGTCGCAAAGGCCTTGGTTTCGACATGGGTTTGCCGTTTCGGCTGCCCCGGCATTGTTACCACGGATCGAGGCAGGCAGTTTGAATGTACTCTGTTCACTTCCCTCAGCTGCTTGCATGGCACTAAACACTGCCGCACCACGGCATACCAACCCTGTTCCAACGGCATCGTTGAGCGGCTCCATCGCCAGCTAAAAAGTGCTCTCACTGCGCGTCAGGATAGAGATTGCTGGGTTGATCACCTTCCTGTAGTGCTTCTTGGCCTGCGTTCCATCCTTCGTCGCGACCTCGGCTGTTAAACTGCTGAACTTGTCTACGGCGCACCCTTGCGGCTTCCTGGCGATTTGTTCGTCCCTACGGCCTCCTTGCCCCAGCCGCTTGAATACCTCCAATGCCTGCAGGACTGCACGCACCACCTGCGACCGGTCCCACCTCGGTCTTCTGACCACCGCATCTTTGTGCATCCCGACCTGGTGTCTTCGACACACGTTTTCCTCAGGCGGGACGCTGTAAAGGTGCCTCTTACCCCCTCCTAGGATGGGCCGTACCGTGTCCCTAACAAGACCCACAAGTCCGCCACCATCCTGTTGAATGGCCGCGAAGAAGTCGTCTCGTTGGACCGCCTCAAACCGGCCTACCTCGAGACGCCACCCAACCAACTCCGCGCAGACATCGCAGGCCTCAACACTCCACTGCTCGCCCCCAAAACCAACGCCCGCCTGCCTTGCCGTCGCGTGACGTTCGACATTCCGTTTGGGCGGGGGGCCCTGTAGCGCCCTCTGGTTGGCGCTCTTAGCGGGCGCCTTGGCTCCGGCTATGAAAGACGAGAATAAAGAAATGAGCAGCGCGTGCTTGGTGCGCCAACACGGCACGGGCAGTTCGATTCCGAAAGCCCGCCACGCTGGTACTTTCTCTCTTGCGGTCCCGCTGCGACCCCGCGGTTCTCGACACCTCTACCATTTTGCGGCTGCCGTTGTCGGCGTCCACACCCCCACTGCGCATGCGCATCCTCCGCCGTCTCCTCTCCTCTCCGGCATTCCTCCTCTCCTCCCCGGGATTGCGCAATTAATGCAACACCTGTGGCTCCGCGCGCGATAATGCGAAGCAGCTTAAAGTTAGAGGCGCGACGATAGCCGCTGCATACTCCGCTCGGGGCGCCACTGCAGCTCCGCGGTATAAATGACGCGCTCGCACGGTGCCTGCTTCGCATACTACTCACGGTTCCCCTACGGGAAGATGGTGAATTTTTTTTTCTGGACAAATGCCCTCACGACGTTATTCTTGGCCTGATTTCTTGTCGGAGAACGCGCACTCAATGATTCTTCAGCGGGACTTCTTCACCTCGAGTTACCGGATTCTGATAACGACGTACCCCGCAATGCTTACGCTCCTCCAAATACGTTCAACTGCCACGTCAAGAAGCGAGGTATGTTCCCATCGCTACTTCAACTGCGATTCCTGACGGTGACTACGCTGCCGTCCCATCGTGGACATTCTCCTGACAAACACGGTTAACCTCCCAATCGCTGTTGTTACCATCAAGTACAAAAGCGTTAGCTTTCCTCTCCTCAAGAATGGCTTTCATACTCATATCTTTCCCGAAGGAATTACAATCGCCCCCGTACTCCTTTATGTGCACCCGTCAATTGTTCTTTTGCTTTGAACCATCCGGCAATTCAGCACCCAGTGTCCGATCTCCTCTTTACCACCCCATAAAAATGGGCACCACGATGAGCCCAAAGCTACCACAAACAAAGGCAAGTGAACTACGCTGCCTTTCAACATAATTTGCGGATGTGTACGGCTTTGGTGACAAAGCTTTGGGACTCATCAAATCGGCGCATGTGATGCGCTACCCATCCTTCGGCGCCCGTACCATGAGTCCCATACTGAGAGCTGTCATCGAGAACGAGGCTTACAAAATAATCACCAAGAATGTTCTCAAATCTTCCTGTATTCCCTGGGATCCACCGGTCGTTATTGTAACGAAGAAAGATGGCACTTTGCGATTCTGTGTAGACTACCGCACCTTAACGCCGTAAGGAAGAAGGACGTTTACAGTCTTCCCAGAATCCTCAATGCCTTGGATTGTCTACAAGGCGCTAAGTACTTTTCGGCCATCGACCTTTGCTCAGGTTACTGAAAGATTCCAGATGAGGCGGACTAAGAGAATTCCGCTTTTGTCACCCCACACGGCTCATATCAGTACAAACTCATGCCTTAGGTCTCTGCAACGCACCAGCTATCTTCGAACGCATAATGGAGGCTATCTTGCGGGGATTCAAACGGCCCACATGCCTGTGCTTCCTCCATTACGCCATTAATTTTTCTTCGTCGTTCGAAGATCATCTCTATCATTTTTCCAAAACTCTTGCAATTTTCCGCCCGCCGAGCTTACAACTCAACTCCGCGAAAGGTAAGTTCACCGGGCGACCAGCGGTGGTGGTCGGACACCTGCGGCCGGTGTCCACGCTCCGTCGACTTTCGCTTCGACGGCCGAGAAGGGCTACGTTAGTTCCGGGACCTACCTGAGACTTCTAGTACTAGCGGCTACCACGGGGGTAGCCGCCGAGGAACTACTTTGGGAGACGCGGTACCATCGCCGTCCACCTGGCGCCCAAGCGGAGCGACGCCGGCATCACCACGAGACGATGGCTACCACCCCGTCACGGCGACGCAAGGTTGCGATACGTCAGCGCCCACGGCCAGGGTAGGCCAGTCCAGTTCGGACACGTAATTAGGACACATTTAGGGACTAGCTCTTAATAGTTCTTAAGAAATGATGGTTAATAGAGTGTGAACAGGGGCCCCTGGATAGGACTGTCACGAAATATTTTGTGTTCAATTGATTCTATGTCGCTTATTTAAGAGATTTATACGGATTGGTTTTGGGCTGGTGATTTCTTGGCCGTGTTGAGTTACGGTGCTCTTTGCGTGTGCATTAAATTTGTGTTTTGTTAAACTTTTGAACGGCTCTCCCGCGTTCGTCTCTCTGATCTGGTCAGGACAGCCTACCATTTTCACGGGACCTTGTATTCTTTGCTTTTGCACGAACTCAGTTCGCGAGTCGACACTAAAGAGTTTTACCAAAATGCTGTGTCTATTGCTCAGAGATTTTTAACGGAAATGCAGTGACTGATATCTGTAACTCGATCTGTGGATGGTGATCTGGAGCTGTGGGAAGGGTGCTCGAGGGTCAGTGTATCTGATAGCACATTATTTCCTCAACCACAAAAATCACCCTTGGTAAATGTTGCTGCTCCCAGACGTTAAAAGAACCATTAGTAAATATATCTTAAAACGTAAAGGGCAGGCCAAAGTCACACGGGGTGGGAAGCGCTAGTGATTTCACGCGGAGCACCGGTCAAAAAATTGGCTCCGTATCTGCTCCTTTCTTTGCAAATATCGACAAAAGACAGTAGTCGTTATCGAGTTCTGCCCAGAAATGCTCCCCTTCACTTTCCCGCTCAATTCTTGTGTTGTTCCTTTTGCGTCGCGCTCCTCCCGAGGTAAAGACGCCACATTAAATATTTTCAATTTACCGCGTTTCACTGCTCCAGGCTGGGTGTCTCGATGCGAACGTTGCCGTACGGCGGAAACGCGCGTGCATCGAGGCGCCCTACTACAACGTTGATAGAACCACGTTGTCCTACTTCACGTGCGTTCCAAGCAGAACGTGAAACCTATCTAGTGGAACCTATGTAGTGGAGCCTTTCGTAACTGTTGCCGGCTGATTTCTTAAAATGGCGCCAGAAGCTATGGTGGCACGGGCGACAGCAGGCGGCGGTGGACTGATTTTATTCTGCCGTTGAAGTATTTATTCTCGCAAAAATCAAGCATGAATAATTTTTTTAGCGAAACACTGAAAATATCACGTCTGTATCAATTTGTTGTCTTATATTTGCATAACGTCTCGTTCTTCAATAATCTTGACAAGTATGAACATTACCGCGGATTTAGACGGGTACATTCAGCTGTGACTATATGTATAAGAATATTGCGCAGGCCATGTTTTACTTTGGTCGGGCGGCTGAGTCGAGTTACAGACCGACAGACAGACAGAACAAAATTTCTGGGTTTAAGTAGCCCAAGAAAGACTAGACACGTGCTAATGGGAGCCATTCTGCTCCACTTGTCTGCAATATGTACTCCGTACTTGCTCTTATCCATTAGTAATGAAAAAACAGCCGGGGGGCAATATTTGAAAACTCAGAGCCGATGTTATTAGTAATAATGAAGCGCTGTAGTATATTCAAGCATGCTTCCTCATCATATTCGGAGTTACTTGCGGACGCATGAAGGGGTCGCATGTGTTTGCATACACCACACTTCCACTTTTAAGGAAGCAGAAAAGCTTTGTCGAAGTGGTGTTTTCATGAACAACTCTACAAAAAGTTGGCTCCATGCTGTGAAGGTGGTTGGAAAGCAAACTTTAAACGACACCCACAACAATCGCCCATGCGACGTCACTCGAATTCACACACCTGGCTCTACAAAGACGGAAACGAGAGATTCTGCCGGCCGTTCTTTGGAATTCGAGGGGGCGGCGTCCCCAACGAAGCAGCTGCGGCCAACGCTGGGCTAGAGTGGGGGACGCCGCCAATTGGTATTCATCAATTGGTATTCATAAATTAAGAAAACGGAGTTCCATTCGTGGAAAGCAGTGCGCAAAAGGTAGCGTTTCTATAGCGGCGAGATGTCTGTATGTGGGCTTTATATTTTGACCACTTAATTCCGCAGGGTCCGGGTTACCCCGGAGGTTCTATCGAGCAAGCTAATCAAGCCGTGCGAAGAAAGCACGCAATGGACGCGAAACGCCGCCAAAACAGGCCCAAAAGCAACCGTCACTAAAGGAGACGAAAAAGCCATACCGCCGACGCACCCACCTGCCAGCAGGCACCTGGGTAAGTTCGCTTGGGAAATTCATCGTGCCATCTACCATGTGCTCCGTGGGTGAAACCCTCCGCCCAACACTCCCTACCCGCCAACCGCCGCTACCGCCGAGTTTGGAGTTTGCTGTCCCGCACGTAACGAAAAAACCGCTGGCTGTTAGAGGTAGAAAGGTTTGCTTTAAAATAGAAATTTCGGGGAGCTTTTTGCAGCAGCCGGATGTCCGCATCTCTGCTGTTAAGCCCACGCATTGGGTGAAACTAAGCGTGGTGCGAGGACATTCCTGAGCCTCCTGTGAAGCAGCTGCCGCGAAATTGCACACATGCTGGTACGTTCTATCTTCTGGTGAGCTTTTTGAAACTAAGTTCGCGAGACCAGGTGTACTTATCCACCAAGTAATTTATTTTGTTATCAAAAAGGCGTGTGTCAGCTCTGTTAAAGCACCTGGCATGTGCAACAAAATGCGCAGAATTTTTGAACGGTTTCCTCTCGGTTGTGCATCTGTAGCTTTCTAGCTTTTGATCCATATCCGACTATTCTAAATTGCAGCAATCTGGAAACGCAAAATTTGTTTCCTTTTCCGTCCGACGTTTTGCAGAGTAGAAGTCCATTGAGGGTGCTGCACCATCCCTGGCTTCAGTGCGAAACCCTGTTTACGCAATACTGCGATATTCCTTTGGCGGCAGCACATCAGGCAGAGTTCAAGGCCGTTTCCCATAATCATGCCAAACGCCGCCGTGATTAGCGAGGAAGTACTTGCCAGCCAGGCCGGGCTCCGCAAGTCATAACTTCGCAGCTTGAATTTTTGTCTTGGTTTTGAGACGCTTGTTCTCTATACTTGTGTTGTTTGCCATCACCTCCAAATGACTTTTGCCCTGAAAAGATAGTTTCGTATACTTCTTTTGCTTGTTTTTATGGTACTTACTCCTTGTAACATAAGTAACATTGATAAATCAAGAGCCGTTTCCGATAATCACAAATGCCAGCTTTGGCCTAGCACATGTCTTTCAGTAAAACATTAGGCCGCTAAGAAATACCCCGGGAACAATCAGGAGTTCTGACGTCTTTCACGTGGTTGATGATGATCGTGTCTTCTCTCTTATGTTTACTTGAACAAACAGAAGTTTCACGTCAAGGTGGAAATGCAACCGATGCAGTTGTTGCCATGGCAGCATGTATGCAAGTTCTGCAGCCGTACACGGCAGGCGTTGGCGGTGACTGCTTCATAATTCACTACGATGCCCAAACCAAGAAAGTCGGATGCGTTGTGGGAGGTAAGCAAGGACAAATTATTTTATTAAGGGCACAGGGAGATGGCACGAATTTTATCGGCACATATTATGTAACGAAAATCTATTAGTGATATTGGCTGTGGCTTGCAGTTGTGCCATAGCTGCGGAGATTTTCACAGTCGTTCTCCATCAAAATGTGAACTGAGTTTCCGTCAGGTGATGTTTGCATTTCGCCATATGCTTTCCCAATCAGACTAACAAAAATATGAATTTTTTATTTCCACGGGAAAGCAATTTGCGGGCTGTACATATTTATGTGTCTTTTTAGGCTGCGACAGCTCGAGTGCGCTGGCGTGTGCTTGCAACACCCTTCTGCGATTTCCTTTCGTACATTAGACTGCTGAATACCCCTACCGGCCTTAACATCAAACGACAAGTAAATAGTGAAACAGCGGATGCGATTGCAAATAACGGCACAAGTGACGACAGGGCGTCATTCGTCGTCACTTGTGGCCGGGTGAGCTAGGCCGGGCGACAGCTGAAATCTTTTGTTTTCTCGTCAGAGAGCGTAGCACTCTGCCTAACGCAAGACAATGGCATACCCGAGTCTTCGCCACCTGTTCGCAATATGCATGGCATTGTGCGCGCTCGTTTCTTAGATTTCGTTTACCTCTCTAGCACGTCCAGGTCAAGAAGACACGTAATGATGATGGTGGTGATGATGATGATTTCTATTGGTTTCTTCTTTGTAGCGGGGTGATTACATGCCATCTTACCAAAAAGGACTAATAAACTTATGTTTTATACTCTTGGTTTAATACTAGCGCTGCTTAGGGCAGGCACAAATACGATGGCAATATAATGGCAAGTTTCTAGCTGCATAGCTACATCTCTAATGCACAAAAAGGTAAACAAACCTTGTATGCGCCGTACAAGAACCTCGTTCCAGCCACAAAATAAAAAAAAAACATCCCCCTCGCGAGGAGCACGATCAAATGCAGAGCATTTCCGCGGGGGGCGCGCCTGCAAGTCGTATGGATTACGTATTGGTTGTTGTTGTAATTGTTGTCTTCCAGCGTAGACATTGTCGATGAAGTCGCTGGTGAAACGTGAAACATGCCGTGAACCCCTGCCGCGGCTATGACGCAACGTGGAGCGGCTATGACGCAACGTGGCGCGGCTATGACGCAACACAATCCAACACAATCCACTTTAATGCAATCCAATCCAAATCCAAACCAATCCAATCCAATCTAAGCCAAGCCAATCTAAGCCAATCCAATCGAATCCAATCCAATGCCCCTCGCGAGAGAGTGTTATAGCGCCAAAATCGTGCCACCACACGAACGCGTGATGTTGACGTCACGATCACGCCACAGATGTTAGCGACCGGAGCACGCGCGAACGGCATATGTGGTTTAAGCGCGAACCGACCGCGGCGAGAGAGCACGATGCGAGCGCCCCCACCTGTTCTTGCGCGCGAACCGACTGTTGATCAGCGCGAACCCAACGCGGCGAGAGAGGGTGTTGCGCACGTCCCCACCTGTTGTGCGCCCGAACCGAACGCGGCGAGAGAGGGCGTTGCGAGCGGAGAGAAGGCGAGGAGGACGCGGGGGAGAGGGCGCACCTGTGGCCGACGGTTGAATGAGTCAAGGATATAAGGCGTGTTCGAAACCTTCCATTCTGTGTCGGCTTTGTGGTGCAGTGGGTAGAGTACCATGTACCTTGCGTTCCGCCCGCAGAGTCGTTGGTTCGAAACCTGGCGCCGGTAAGTATTATTTTTTTATATAGTGTAGCGGGAGCGATGCGGACTACAGACGCCAACGCGGGTGACATCGTGAATTACTGAAATGCTCTGCATTTAAAAGCATATTAGGCAAAAATACTTTTTTTTCTGTAATAGTTGGTAACTGTCCCACGCAATATTGTCACAAATGACAAGACGACAGATGGATAGAGTAGGGCGAAACAACTGCTTAATTAGGCGAACGTGTGCCCGCCGAACTGAAGAGACGCGAACAGGGAGGCCGCCGCCGAGAAAGAGAGAGCTGCCCTGCACTACGAACGCGTTGCTCGTTGAGTCCTCTCACGTGCGTCCGCGAGGTGTGGGCTGGATGCCACTCAGCACACTTGCGCGTGCTACCCGGCGCAGAATCTTTTCGAAGGCGGTCGCATGACACGGCGCTGTTCTGCTGGTCTCTGGCACTCCCCGCTCTCACTAAACTGGAACACTTTGTCGGAGCGTGTGGCAACGTTCACCTATCTGCCTTTCGTCCGCCAGCATTCTAATCTTCTTTTCGTCCCCTCGACAGCCTTGAAGTTAACTTCTTCTGTGCTCCCCTAAATCTCAGGGCTTCTGGAAGCCGAATATTTCCCTTATCTAGATTTCGATGGATACCCTCACATTCTAACACAATGTGCCGCATAGTTTCTGGTTCCTTTCCGCAGACCACGCATACCCCATAATTTTGTGAATACTTCCCCACAAAGCTCTTAGTTCGCAAGCATCCTGCTCTAGCCTGAAAAAGCAAAGCACTGCCACGGGAAGTATGGTAGAAATTTTCCTTTTGATGTTCAATTTCTCAGCCCTGTTCATCTCTAACGACGTTTGAGATTCCAGTTATTTCTCTCCATTTATTCGTTTCAATCTGCCTTGCCTCTTTTTTGGTTACCTTGGTTGTTTTGGATTCTCCACTGTTCTTTCCGTATTTAATCGTTAGCCTTCTAGTCTTCCTTAACCACTGCGTGTCCATGCTTTTCAAGTATAGCTGCCTAGAAACTTTAGCTTTCAACCTTCGTTGAACCATTGCTCTCAACCTCATCTCAAACCATATTTTACACTGTGCTTCTCTAACCTCAAAAGACGCTGAACCCATTTCTCCCTGTACTGCTTCGTTAGTGGTTTTTCCATGTGCGCCTAAGGCCAAACGTCCTACCTTTCTCTGGTTTACTTCAAGTCCTGATACAAAGTATGATTTTAAGCAGAGTACAGCATTCGCAAACGTGAGACCCGGAACCATTACTCCTTACCACATTCCTCTTACTACTTCCTATTTGTTATACCCCCACAAAGCTCTATGCTTCATTATAGTTGCGTTTCTCTTTCCCTTAACCTTAAGTTGCTCCTCGTGAGTTCTTAAGTAGTTATCCCCTTCGTTTATCCACACTCCCAAATATTTATATTCCTTCACTATATGTAATTCGCCTTGCTGGGTAGACACTGCGTCAGTGGTAGCGTCATTGAAAACCATTATTCCTGATTTTTCTGCACTAAAATTTAACCCATGGTCGGTGGCTTCCTGGCCGAGAATATTTATTAGCCGTTGTATATCGGTCTGTTTATCAGCTAAAAGAACGATGTCGTCTTCGTATAATATTCCCGCAATACGCTGTTGTACTACTCGCCTTGCAGCAATGGGTAAGGGTAAACCCTACTTGTCTTTCTTCCAGTTCCTTTTTTAACCCTGTCATGTAAAGCATGAACAGTATTGGGCTAAAAGGGCATCCCTGTTAAATCCCCGATGGATGTTTACCTGCTGGGCGCATTTCTGTCGTTCCCATGTAAGGTGCACTCTATTATCTCTAAAGATTGCCATAAGGAACTGTATTAACTCTTCATCTTCCCTGGAGTTTCAGAATTCTTCACAGCCGTTCTCTGTTTACGTTGTCATGTGCCCCTTGAATGTCCAACAACGTAATCCTTAATGATCTATTCTGTGCTTTCGCAATTTCAATGCATTGCGTTATCACGAACAAACTGTGATCCAATCGCCTGTCTTGTCTAAATTCATTCTGCAGTTCCCCAAGTATTTCATTTGCTTCCATCTATGCTTGATTTTGTGAGTTTATCGCCTGCATTACGAATCTATACACCACTGACGTTACTGTGAGTGGTCTGTATGAATCAATACTGGCTTTGTCTCCTCTACCTTTGTATATTAAATTCATCCTAATTCCTAGCCGGTCCTCGGGTATTTCTATCACCTTATCTATTACCCTCATAAACGATTACTTACTTTAAGGTCCACGCAGGTTTATCAGTTGCATTCGTATTCCGTCCGGGCCGACTGCTGTCTGCGGGAAAACCTTTTGCGCTGCTCTTTTCCAATCATAGTTGCTCAAACCTATTTCCCTTTCCGAAGTCTTCTGTAGCGCTGATGTTATCGGTTCAGGCTTCCCTACCACAATTGCCCAAAACTTCTCACTAATCGCTCGATAAATATGCGCCAACGCGCGCTCTCGTTCTAAATGCTTCCCCTTTTCATCGATCAAGATTTTTTTATGTATATCGTTTTTGAGCTTAGTAACTTTACATGGTTCCAAAACTGCTTGGATGCGCTTTTGTCCTTCTTACGTATTTCTGCCATACATTGTTCGCTTTTCTGCTTCATCTTTGCTTGCACCATTTTCTGCACTTCTATTTTTTTTTCCCGCTAGATATCCAATTTCTCCTTCACTACCTCCGGTTCCATACCAGTTCTTTTTGCTTCTGTATGTTTTCTCGACGCCTTTCTTCACTGCTCAATAGCCTCTTTTACTTTCTTATTCCACCAGCTTCTCGCCTTTCTCTTCCCTTTCCATCGGTTTGGTTGCTTTGCTTCATTCATCTTAAGCTTTATGAACGCAATCATTTCGTCGTAATCCCAATTTTTGTCTCGTTAGATTTTGATTTCATCTTCCATTCTATCAGCGATGATCTTTAACTGCTCATTATTCAAATTAGTTTCTCCTATTATACCTATTTGTAAATTTGTCCGGGTTGCGCCTCCAAAGTGCAAGGTAAGCCACTTGTGGTCGCTTCGTAAGCTGTCTGTTCCATTTTCATCTATCATCATTTCCCGCAACCTTTCGTATACTGTCTCGGATACTAAACTGTAGTCTATGCTGCACTGCCTGTTACCCCTTTCCCACTTTAGTAGTGCGTCACACTTGCTTTCTATGTTTACTATTACAAGCCGGTTTTTCGGACATAGATCTATGACTAGAGAACCGTTGTTTTCTGTGTATCCATCCAAACTTTCTATATGGGCACTCCTATCTCCAAGTAAGATTATTTCGCCCAAATCTTTGAAGTCATTTATATCTCTTCTCAAACAGTTTATCATTTCCTCATTTTCCTCCCTAGCACTACTTCCGGTCCACAGATACATCCCTCCTAACCATGTATTTTTCCCCTTCATTGTGCCTCTAACCCATACATGCTCTTTACAGCTTTCATGCAGTCTCTGCCAGTCAATCCCTTGTGTAATGAGCATGCCAACACCTCCCCCTTTCTTCATTCCTGTGGTCCTGTTGGAACCTTCCCAAACATAGTTGTCTATGACAAGTGGGTTTTCTATGTCGTGGAGGTGAGGCTCGGCTAAAGCGTACACGTTTATTTCTTCCCGTTCAAGTTGGTATTGCATTTCCAGCCACTTATCAGGCTTTCTGCCTCCCTGCATATTTATGTAGCTGATAATATTTATTGCATTTGTTGTTTCCTTTCCGCTTACTGGGTCTATTTTTGTCTTTTACAAAATTGCTCGCTCCATTGTTTCCACTTAAATCGCTTCTGTCAACGTTCTCAGTTACGTATGCAGGTTCTCCGTGTAGCTCTAGGCCTGGTTGCCTCCCAGCGTTGAGTGTGCATGTGTCCCTCGCTTCCCTTTGTCTCTTAGTTTGCCTTCCTTAGCTTGGAGGAGCCTCCTAAAAAAGCTACCGGCTCTCCCTTCTGAACGCCACCCCACCTTGTTTCCTAGCCTGGGGCTGAAGTGAATACCGTCCCATTGAAAAGCTTGCTTATGTCCAAAGCTGCCCACTACCCTGTTCACGTATATCACTTCAAGCCCAAGTTCCATGCCGCGCCTCACGATCTCGCTGTTAGCAGCGAGTACTGCCCGTTCGGTGTGTACGCCCTGCGTCATCACCTCCGGCACGGTGCAGACTGCAATGAGCACATTTGGGGCCGTCGCCCGCAGGTCCTTTACCCCCGTTGCTATCTCCTGGCCAAGTTTTCCCTCCTCTGCCTTTAGAACATCGTTAAGCCCCGCGGCAATCACCACAAGGTTTCTAGCTTTACTAGACAAGGCCAGCTGCCCCTTCGCTGCAGTCGTCACCGTCTGCATCGTCTGACCTGGGAAACACCCCACCTTCACACGCTTATCCCCCTTTACCCTTTCCACTATGGCAGCGCTGCTCCTCTTCATGTTAGAATCACCCGCAATGATTACCAAGCTCGTTCCAGTGTCTAAATAAGGTCATCCAAATGATCCTTGTAGTTACCGGCCGGCATCCATTCTAAACATAATAATCACCGTTTTTGAAAGCTTATGTTCACTGAGATAAATTTTCTTCTTATTAAAAACCAAATAATCTGTCCTCGTCAGCATGGTTTCGTTACACATCCGTTTATAGCAACAGCCAATCTGCTGCTATCCCAGATGCTTATCTCCACCCATTATGAAACAATGTCGCAGTAGTGAGCTTTTTAGATATCAGAAAAGAATTTGATACGGTTTGGCATACATAGTTGTTGAAGAAGTTGAAAACGCATATATTCGGTACTGGCTCAAACAAGTTGTTTTAAAGCTATTTATGATCAAGACAACAGAAGGTGTTTCCACTCCTTGTATAAAGCAATCGCATGTGGAGTACGTCAAGGCTCGGCGTTGGGGCCGCATTTATTTCCCAATTTCTAAAAAACCTTCCTAATTCCGCTGCATTTTCAACAAATGTATGCCGACGTCACTGTTTTAGTTTCAATTGCTTAAGATTCGCCAACCATTCAAAATATGAACATGGTGTATTCATCAGCCCTTTCTAAGTGGTTTTTGCGTAGCAAATTAATTAATAATACTCATGAATAAAAATACCTAATCTTTTACTCAAGATCAAAACCCCTCGATTTTGACACTTTTAGTTAGCTATAGAAAATTGTAGAATTTAAAACGTGTCCTCTAATAATTGCTTAGCAGATATATCTGATCAACATCGTCACTGCACAGAGCTAAATCTGTGGCGTATGTAGGAAACTTGCTTTTTGTTGCAACACACTAATGAAGGTCCGTCAACACTTGTCACCTGACATTCCCCGCTGCCATTATTTCTTGCAATTGCACTGCCATATAACGTACTGTAATGAAACGTGGAGGGTAGGATGTGCAAGGTATTTAACTCCTCTTCAGCGACTACAAATCAAGTGTTAAGGATAATAACATACTCTCTCTGCTCTCAAGTGCTCTCCATTACACCTGATAGTGACCACAAAATTGCCCTCTTGGACAATCGCATAGCAAGTTGAACTCTCCCCTGCATATCATTGTTTCTCTTCCCGGGTTGTGCAATGAAACAGGCTACAAATGGAAACCCAAATCTTCCTGTTTGTGAAATATTTATGATGACGGGAAGATAGTGTGAGTTGGTGCAAAGATTGGTAATGGGTTATTATTCGAAACTAAATTGGCGAGGAATTTCAAATTGACGTGTAAATGTTTTATTTGTATCATCAACATGCTTAGTTTTATGTTGCTACTTTATTATACTTTGCTTTTCATCGATTTGCCTTGTTTTTCAATCTAATAACACATTTCTGTAAGTAGACCTGGCACTAGCCTTTGGCTATCTGTCCAAATACTTGTATTAATTCCTAAAAGCATTCTATAAAGCCGCCCTATGAAAGAAACTTGCCAAAAGGGATGTATATGTTTTGGCGAGAAATATGGTTATGAGAATGATGACAATGGCGGTAGCGGAGGTGGTGGTACTGATGATGGGGATTCCAACATGACCATTAGCACGTTTATTTTCACTGCAGTGGATATAGTACCCATTCTAATAGGGGCTCCGAAGGTAACGATACCAGTAAAAAACTTTGAAAAGTGTTGAATGATTTTTATGAGTGCTTATGGACTGGTTGACGAAAGTAATACTTAAAACAATATCGCAAATACCACGCAGTAGTACAACAAGGTGAAAAACGTTTTTACGGTAGAGTTCACGAAATTACTTATTCACAAGTTTTCTTCTATCTGTAGTGGCCGCAGCCCCGCTGCTCTGACTCCAGAGCTGGCAGTGTTACATAAGCAAGAAGCTTCGTCTCGCAAAAAGTGGCTTTCCGGCTTCTATGCAACAGTTCCTGGCGCTGTCAAAGCCTGGTTTCATATTGCGAGCAACCACGGATCTGGAAAAGTAAGTTACTTAGACCTACCCGCAGAACTCAATCAAAGCTACCTAGGACAGGTAAATACATTCTTGCCGGCTGTACCTTTTTCTGTTACAAAAAATATGGCTATCACAAAGACTACGCGCGTTTCATTCGGGTTACATTCCACACTTAATAGAATGGTAACCACATGTAGGTATTTTCAAGAGCGGCCAGACAAGTGCAAAAAGGCAGAGCAAGATATGTAAAAAGCAATAGAAAAAAAAGACTATTATAGAGACTACCGGTTAGTTTGTTGTCATACACGTTCCAAATAGAAACACAAAGAAAAAGCAGCGCGAACACAAGGCGAAAGGTGCGTACAGAGCTTAGGACGCTTGACCTTAGTACTCAGTTAGTGTCGACAGATCCTCTTTTGATACAGGCTTTGGCTTTCAGGAAACACATCAGCGTCTTTGTTTATGAGTATAAAAATGAGAATTACCCAAAACGTGCCTCGAAAATGGTCACCAAGAACCTAGCCACAACCGAGTGGAAGCGAGATGCCGCCCTTTTATACACCAACGTGGCCAGCCACATAAAACATGCGGTATGGCCGCATGTTCAGCTGATTTCACACACCTCACTGGCTGCCATTTTAGTTATATTATATAAGGTGTTTGATAATGACACTCAGACAGCGATTACGATGGAAGGTTTGGACAGATCGCGAAGTTCTAATAAAAAAGACAATAAAGGTGCCGGTGAAAGGTAGCAATACCAGAGAGTGTGAATATTTAGATAGTCTTTCATCATCATCATCACCATCCTGTCTATGCCCACTGCAGTGCAAAGGACTCTATCATTATTCTACAATTATCCCCGTCATACGTTAACTGCGACGAATTTATCTCCGGAACCTTCTTCATCCCATCTGCCCTTCTAACTTTCTGCAGGCCTTTGCAACGCTTGCCTTCACTAGAAATCCACTCTGTTACCATTCATGACCAACTGTTATCTTGCCTTCACATTACATGTCCTGCTAACGTCTTATTCCTAATTTCTACTTATATGACCTTACCAAGCGTTTGTTCTCTGACCAACTCCGCTCTCTTCTTGTCCGGTAAAATTACATCTATCATCTTCCGCTCCAGTTCTCGTTCTATCTTCCGCAATTTTAGTTGAACCATATGAGTGAGCCTGCATGTTAATGTCGCATAGGTGAGTACCGGTAAGATGCAGCTCTCATACACTTCCTTCTTCAGGGACTATGGTAGGATGCCATTCACTATCTGAGAAATGCCTGCCGAATGCACTCCCCCATTCTTATGCTTCTGATTATCTCTGCCTCATTGTTGGGATCCAGGGTCAGAACGTGTGCTAAGTAGATATATTAGCTTTCCACTTCGACTGACTCGCCACCTATCTAAAACTGCTGTGCTGCCCCAAGGTTATCAAGTCCGGGTGGCTCAAGGGGTCAGTGACAGGAAAGCGAAATTTGTGCAATTACGTTGGTATTACAAATGATAGCACCACAAACTTTACGTTATTCTCTTCACCTCAACCATAAATCATGCTCATGAAAGGGGCTTTATTGTTTAAGTGGTGTATGGATAGCCGGTGCCCAGTGTTTCCCATTGTTCCATGGGTCCTAGTGTCTGTCTTAATTAACCAAATTATTAGTTGTGATGTCGGAAGTCCTTTTTAGATAATACGAAACTGCTCACACGCTTCAGCAAAATAATAAAGTTTTGGGCATCAAAGGGTTAACCCTTACTCCCACCTGTTCCAAATCCAATGTTTTGAATACTTCTTGTACACGTGTGGTGGATAACGTTGAAGAGATTGTGTCTCCTTGTCTGACGCCCTCGTTATAGGAAGTTTCTGGCTCTCCTAATAGAGGGTGATGGTAGCTGTGGACCCATTGTAAATATCCTCTACTATTCTTACACAATGGTCGTCTACACCCTGGTTACATAATAACTGAATGACTGCTGAGGTTGCGACCGAGTGTAATGCTTTCTTATATTCGATGAAGGCTATATATAGGGGCTCAGTACACTGCGCGACCATCTCTATCACCTGCCTAATCGTGTGAATATGGTTCATTGTTAAATAGCCTTATTGAGACCAAACTTGTTCTTTAGGTTTACTGAAATCTAAGGTGCCGAAATTTTGTTAGGGATTACATTTGTAAGTACCCAGCAGACGAATGACAGTAAGCTCTTCGGCCTGTTATTTTCAAGTCTTTCATGTCCCCTTTCTTATGAATCAGGATGATGTTGGGATCTTCCAAGATTCTGGTACATTCGCAGTCATTAGGCATCGTGTGTACCGGTTTGCCAGTTTTACTAATACAATATGCCCACCATCCTTCAAGGACGGGTCTGCTGTTATTCTCACATGGCGCTTTGCCCCCTTAACGTTCTTTCAAGGCCCTCTATACGTTTTCTGTCGTTATTGGTGAGATGTCTATGTCCTCTCTACTACTTTCTCGTTCGGCATTATCGTGGATGTCCCGGCTACTGTACATATCTCTGCAGAACGCCTCGGCTACTATTTCTATTTTACACTATTTCTGACGAAATTGGCTTGCTGGTCTTGAAGTGCATACATCTGGTTTCTCGCCACGCCTAGACTCCTCTTCACTGCTTTCAGGCTGCCTCCGTTGTTTACACCATATTTTATTATCTCCATATTCTACTTCCGTATTAAACCTGTCTTACGCTTATTGAATAGCTTCGAAAGCTCCGCTAGTTCTATTATATCTGCTATGGAGGAAATTCCAATGGTGTGCCATTTCCTAATCAGATCTTCCGTCTCCTTGGAAAGTTGATGAGTATCCTGTCTAGCCATCGTGCCCCCGACTTCTACTGCACACTCCGTTATAATGCGTGTAATATTGTCGCTGGCTTCCTGTGTCGTAAACTCTTCTTCCTCGGTAAGAGCTGAGTATCCGTTCTACAGCGCTATCCTAAATTCTTCATCTTTGCGTCTTACTGTTAGGTCGTTATCGGTCTATTTCGTACTAGCTTGTTAGCGCTGCTCCTCAAATCTATCCTAATTCGAGAACTTACCATACGGTGGTCACTACACATTACCATTCTGAGCAATTCCACATCCTGCAAGACGCAAGGGTTATCCCATATTATGAAGTATGTCTCATTTCTATGCTCTCCATGAGGGCTCCTCTACGTCCATATCCGGCTCTCCCATTTGCAGAAGAAGGTGTTCATGAAGCGCATATTATTCCATTCAGCGAAGTCGACTAGTAGGTCCCCCGGCTATTTCTACAGCCTAGAACATAGTTTCGAACTGCCTTGCCTTCAGCCTTATTCTTGCCTACATTAGCACTGAAGTCTCCCAATCGAAGGGAGACTTTTGCTTCATTCAGTGTGGATTCCCCATTTTCATTGAAGCATTCAACTACCTGGTCGTCGTGGCTCGATGTTGGCCCGTAGCCCTTCACCACCTTGAGTTTGTGCCTCTTATTAGGCCTAATTACAAGGCCGGCAACCCTTTGTTAGTGCTATAGTATTCGTCTGTGTTGCCAGCTATGCTCTTATTGAGGAGAAGTCCCACTGCGAGTTTTCTTCTGTCCACTAGACCATGTTAACATAGGACGTGACCATTTTTCAAAACCGTAAGGGCTTCACTTGTCCTCCTAACTTCAATTAGCGCTATTACATCCCATTTATGCACTTTAATTCCCCGAACAACACCTCTAGACTTCCTTCGCTACATAAAGTTCTAGTGGTAAACGTTGCCAGGTTCAGGCTCCAATGGCGGCCTGCCCGGCTCCAGGGATTTTTAGCCCCCTCTGCTGCGTCACAGGTCTGACCGCCGCCATGGTCAGTTGCTTCACCACCAGTAAAGACTGAGGGCCGTGGGTTAATTGGCTCATTCATTGCTACACAAGGGTGTCCCATCCTGCTCTGGCAAGGGAGTGCGTTACCGGCAAATGTCGCCGTAGTCAGGCCGCACCCAGAGCCTCATTCTGTAATTCCATGAACACCCGATTTTCTTTATTCCGGTGGAAATCGTCCGGCACAGCGATTCTAACCACTGTCGTTCTGCAACCCGAGACGGATGCTTTACATCTACGCCACCACTGCACTATGTAATCTTTATTTACTTTTTTATCTGCCGGGCAAGTTTGTGCAGACCCGTAGCAGCGTCGGTCCTGGATAACGGAGTAGATATGGTCTCCATTCTTTGCTGAGTGAAATTGCCCACAGTCTCCGCACTTTTACGGCCGACGATGCCGGAGTGATTGGGAAGCCAGCGGAAGGCAATCATGGCCCTCTTGTTCAGCATGGTCATGCGACACTTATCCTAGTCATTAGCTGTATATGACCATTCCGGGACAATGCCGAAAAAGATATGTAAGCACAGGCTTTCCGTCGCTACGGAATATTTGCTACGCGATGTTTGCTTACTGGGGTTCAGTGCGCAACAGGTGGCGGTAAGTTACTTAAATTTAGTGGGAGGAGGAGTATCACGTTAGGCGCTATCTTGCGTTCTGTTGCCAAAGCCTTAAAAATCGATATAGAAGCACAGTGCCGACATTCCTAACTGTTACACATTCATCGGTTGAAGCATGGCTGCGTAATTGTTTTTCTCGTGAACGTAAGTCAAAGTTGGTGGCTAAAGCGCTAGTGGTAACGCCTCCGATATTAAGACACGCCCCACAGTTCTTCGTAAACCGGTCCAGAACACATGGTCGCAGCTGGCGTTTAGCTGGTTTACACTTATGCCGCCTATGTTTGCAGCTACAGCGCAAGGGATCTGCGAAAAGTGGCGATTTGAAGAATATGCGCAAGAATGTGACCCATCAGGCAACAAAGGTCACCGTTTCATTTGAAGCGTAAGTTGAAACGGGTCGGGGAACAGTGTGCCACAGAATTAGCTGCCGCTGTTCATTCCATCCGAGGGAGGCCAATACACGCGAAGCTCCTTCGATTGCGTTTCCTGAAGTGCCTGAACATCTGTGGAACCATACAACTACACGTGCGCTATACCGCTTCAATCAGTTCCATCCGGAAAACATTTTTCAACAGTTTTAACATGAAGCCCACCAATGCAAGAGTATGTCTTTACTTCAAACGCAGCTACATACACGGGCGTGAGAAGGCGTTATAAATTTTTTAAGCGTGTTAAGCTGAAGACACCTAAATAGACTATGGTAATATTCGCTGCGACCGTAGTTTCCGCCGCCCCTCTGCAAGAGCTGCCGTAGTCCACAACCATGAAGGGCAAAAGGTGATGATGTTGATGGTTGATGTTTATGGCGCAAGGCCAACTGGGGCAAAGAGCGCCAAAATAATAGTCATATATGAGGGGTGAAACCTTGAACACCAAGTAAAGTCAGCAAAAACAAAAGTAAAATCACAAAACGACAATGAGCATGCCTGGTGTATAGGGCCAGATTTCATTATGCGTGATAGTAAATGAGGTTTAAAAACTTGACGTCTGACAAATACTCAAACACACGTTTCACGGAAACAATGCCATTGTCACCTATAAAAATCAATGAATGTAGGGGAATATGTTGTCTGTAGAGTTCTCTGAAGTGTTTGTGTCGTGTTGTGTGAAGTGCCTTGCATGTAATTAGTATGTGCACAACGGATAGGGCCCCTCCGCACCTGCTGCACTGGGGTCTAGAAGATCCCGTCAGCAGATACGAGTGCGTTGCATGGGTGTGCCCTATCCGCAGCCTACCCAGGGCGACTTCGGTGTGTCTGCTGCGTGAGTCAGCTGTGTACCGTCCCAAGTGTGGCTTTATTACATGTAGTTTCTTGTCTGTCTGTTCGTCCCAGTGTGTTTGCCATGTTCTCCGCAGGTGTTGTCTTATGTGTAGCCTGAGGTCTGTGTAGGGTACCGTTGTAATGTCCACAGTGTGCCTGAATGCAGCAGCAGCAGCCCTCTCGTCTGCCAACTCGTTCCCAGCGATCCCTGCGTGTCCTGCGACGCAGCAGAGGACCAGCTCATGCTTTTGTGCATACACGGACATGATAGTGCTGAATACAAGATTAACTATGTGGTTCTTGGGGGCTTATGCGATGACAGTGCGCGAACAACACGCAAAGAATCTGTAGAAATGATGGAATTGGGAATTCGATTTTCAAGAATGTGTAGTACAATCAGTAAAATTCCATACGCTTCTGCTGAAAAAATTGATGTGTGGACGCTCATGGTTCTGGCTGCATTGAAATTAGGACCATGAGCAGCGCACGACACCATACTAGAGGTTTTTTAAGCGTCACTAAATAATTCTGCACATGTGTATTTAAACTGCAAAGACAGAAAGTGCTGCAGTATTGCAGCTCGTGGTACACGATTTTTGTCAAGTCCCATAAAAGAAAGGTCGCACGACACAGGGCCAGCTTGCAAAGGCGGCAAACTGTTTGAAAAGGATGACCTGTACACATATAAAAACGAAGCACTGAGATCCGAGGCTCGCTCTCTCATTCTAAGGGAAAAGGGCAGAGGAACGGATGGGCGATTTAGAAAAAGCAAAGATATTGATGTATCGTTAAAGACAGAATAAAAAGGATGATTATTCAGCCATGAAATTTTAAAAGCATATAGCAAGTCCATATACGTTCGTTGGTTCTCAAGGCTCCACTTATCACACTCCACATACCGACTCTCGACAGGGCTAGTGCAGCACTGGGTCAAGCATTCGCAACGCTGTTTGAGTCGCCGACCCATATACCACACTGCCATAGTCTAAACGAGACCCAACCAAAGCAGTATACAGCCGTAGTAGGAGTTCTTTGTAGGAACCATACGATTGATGGGAGAGAACCTTAAGTATATTCATTGTTTTCTGACATTTATGTTTAAGTTCCTTGATGTGTGGAATGAATGTGAGTTTCTGGTCAAACACAACACCTAAGAACTTGTGCTCCTTGTTCACAGGAAGCGACACGCCATTAAGAGTAATGTCTGGGTCCATATTGCCGCATGCTCGCCAAACGCCTCAGAGCTAAGCGCGTCCCACAGGCACACGCCGGTGTTGCCGCGACGCCCGAACCATCAATTATACACCCGGCCACCCCTCGCATGATCACCAGGTGGACTGGACCGCGACGTTGCGGGACGCAGGTTGACCGAAGACGCTGGGCGCGCGGGTGGTGTGAGACGCTGAGCATCGAGCAAGGTCACTTTTTTAAGTGCGAATGCACTTTATCCACCGCCGGCGGCGGCGGCGTTGGCGGCGTCCCCAGTGCTCTTCAAAGAAGAAACAGCATCCGGCGCCAGGTTTCGATCCGAGAACTTTGCGGGCCGCAGCCCGACGCTCTACCGAATAAGCCACGGACGCGACGCTGATATTGTCAGTAACGCGCCTTATATCTTTAACGCATTCAAACTACGTCGTCAATGGCGTGCGTTGGCGACTCAGCGGCGTTATAGCGGCTTGATACACTGCTTGTGTACACGTGATACTACAAACCCGATGGAAGAGACGAAGAGAAGGCGGCGAGGCGGTGGGCTGCGGGGGCCGAGCGCAAGCGCCGCAAGCGGGCCGACAACCGTGCATTCGCACTTTCACATTCTCCCCCTCGGGGAAATGCGGGGGAATTTTTTTTGTTCTCTTGTCTACGGGCCCAAGTGCGCCCCAAATAAATCAGTTTGATTAGGCCTATTCGTCTTTGTCTACGTGACAAACTGGTAGAGGTGCGGGGTACTCCTATCCCATGTTTCGAACGCCATCGAAGAGCCGCAACGCGAGCCCTTCGCAGCCTCCTCTTGTGGAAACTCCCGTTCACCGGGCGAGCCGGCGGCTTCAAGGAGCGTCGCCAGAGTTTGGACTTCTCCAAGAAACCAGAGCTAGTACCGGTGGACCACAAACCCAGCAGCAAGGTATGGCCACCCCCGTCATCAATTTCCAAAACCCTCGGAATCCGAAATCGTTCCATGGCGAACTATTCGAAGACGCAGAAGACTGGCTGGACCGGTTCGAACGAGTAGCTGCCTTTAATCAGTGGGACGACACGGCGAAGTCAAGACACATGTACTTCAGCCTAGAAAATGGTGCCCGCACGTGGTTTGAGAACAATGAACGGAGGTTAAAGACGTGGACGGAATTTCGAAGCGAGTTTCTGCAAGCACATGGAAATAGCGACCGCCGAGAGAACACCGAGCGCGAACTGCAATCCCGGGTTCAGCTCCCGAACGAAAGCGTGACCATGTACGCGGAAGACATGGAACGCCTCTTCAGAAGAGCTGATCCCGCCATGGTCGAAGAAAAAAAGGTACGCCACCTCATGCGCGGGGTAAAGGAACAGCTGTTCGGAGGCCTTGTTCCAAGCCCGCCCAAGACTGTGCGGGAATTTATTACCGAAGCTACTATGATAGAAAGAACGCTGCGGCAGCGTGCAAGCCTGTATGAGCGCCAAGCTAATTCCGCGTCGCACTCCGGTGGCTTTGGCAACGCGCTCGAGAACCCTGATGCACTTCGAGAGCTGATTCGCTCAATAGTCAGCGAGGAACTACAAAAACTCCGTGACATCCGCCAACCCTCGATTGGTTCTATTGCTAGCGTCGTTCGTGACGAGGTGCAACACGCCCTGCGAGCGCCTCCTGTCCATGCTGATCCGCCAGTGATGGTTCCCGACCCTCTGCACATGAGCTACGCAGACGCTCTCCGGCGTCCTGCTACCGCACCAGCTCCTCTGGTGTACCCCGGACCCATCATCCCCGTGCAGTCGGCGCACTCCGAAGCACCTCCTTCTGTGTACTCTGTACTCGGACCCCGCATGCCTTTGCAGTCGGCGCAGTCGGCTGCGTACGTTGGAGACCGACGAAGGAAGACGGATGTGTGGCGCACTCCGGATTTGCAGCCTCTCTGTTACCATTGTGGCGAAGCCGGACACTTGTACAGGGAGTGTCGTTACCGACGACTCGGACTGCGGGGCTTTGCCATCGACTCTCCTCGTCCGCGTCCCGAAAAAAGACCCCAGGCCATTGCAGATTACATTGCACAACAGCGCCCCGTACTCTCACCGCAACGCCATCAATCAAGGTCGCCATCTCCACGCCGGGTCTCTCCAAGGCGTTCGAGTTATACAAGTGCCCCACGGGGACGGTCCCCAAGCCCTGTCCAGGAAAACTAGGGGCAGCGGCCTTTGGAGGCGAGGTCGCTGAAGGAAGAGTTGCTGAACAGCTTCCACCGATGGCTCCAACGCAGCACGCAGTAACGGCGACGGCGAAACTTGATGATAATGGTCGGCTGTCTTTAGATATACCAGTGTTAATTGACGGTCATACATTTAAAGCGTTGGTGGATACCGGAGCGCACTATTCCATCATGAGTGGTAGGCTTACTAGAGGAGTGAAAAAGGTTACGACGCCATGGTGTGGACCGAAAAATCGGTCGGCTGGAGGGCACATAGTCACCCCACTCGGCATGTGCACCGCCCGCGTGAGTATTCGTGAATCGACGTTCGTCGCCAACTTCCTCATAATGCCCGAATGCTCTGGCGACCTGATACTCGGCATGGACTTTCTCCGCGAACATGCTGCGGTGATAAACCTTCGGGAACGCCGAATCGCGTTTGCTACTGAGCAGGCAGCCGAGAAAAGTGACAACAATGGTTGCAGACGGAAACTTCGCTTCATCGAAGAAGGGGTAAACGTGCCACCACGAACGAGCGTGCTCGTTCAGGTTGAGTGCGCTGAAATAAAAAATGGTGAAGTCATTGCGGAAGGCAACCATTCGCTTTTGCTCACAGCACACATCTGTGTCGCGAGGGGCATTGTGCAACTTCGTCATGGTCGGGCAGAATTACTCGTCACCAATTTCGGCTACGACAACAGTCGCCTCTTTCGCGGAACCACTGTTGCTTACGTCGACGAAATTACTGAGGTTGTGGAATGCTTCGCATTCGAAGAAGATCGCGGCGATTGCAATAGGAAGCCCACGCTCGAAAACGGCGACATCAATCCGGAGCTTTCTGAAGAACAAAAACAAGACTCGGGGAACTGCTGTTCAAGTTTCAAGATTGCTTCACCTCATCCACCAAACTACGTCGAACACCTATGACGAAACATCGCATCATAACAGAAGATGCAAGTCCTATACGGCAACAGCCTTACCGCGTCTCCTCAAAGGAGCGGGATGCAATCGAAACACAGGTAAAGGAAATGCTTGAAGATGACATCATCCAGCCGTCAAGCAGCCCATGGGCGTCCTCAGTGGTTCTCGTTAGAAAGAAGGACGGAACGCTACGCTTCTGTGTCGATTACAGAAAATTGAACAGCGTGACGAAAAAGGACACGTATCCACTGCCGCGCATTGACGACTCGTTGGACAGACTTCGGCGAGCCAAGTATTTTTCTTCCATCGACCTCAGGAGTGGCCACTGGTAGATCGAAGTAGACGAAAGGGATCGGGAGAAGACAGCCTTTGTCACCCCCGATGGACTGTATGATTTCAAAGTACTCCCTTTCGGTCTATGCTCGGCTCCAGCCACTTTCCAGAGGATGATGGATACCGTTCTCACCGGTCTGAAATGGCAGACGTGTCTCGTCTACTTAGACGACGTCGTCGTTTTTCCGAAACTTTTGAACAACACCTACAGCGACTGAAAAAGGTATTGGAAGCGGTTCAGTCGGCTAGCCTCTCATTGAAGCCGGAAAAATTCCACTTCGGGTTCACCGAATTGAAGTTCTTAGGGCATGTGGTGAGCGCAGACGGAATGGGAACGGACCCAGAAAAAACAGCTGCCGTGGCTTCCTATCCTGCCGCACGAGATAAGAAAGGCGTGAGACGCTTTCTGGGTCTTTGCGCCTATTACCGCCGCTTCATCAGCAACTTTTCAAGGATCGCTGAACCCCTCACGCGCCTAACCAGGGAGGACGTTCCCATTTTTGTGGACCGAGGAACAAGAGGAAGCCTTCAGAGAACTGCGTCATCGCCTACAGTCGCCTCCCGTGCTCGCTCATTTCAACGAGGAGGCTGAAACCGAGCTCCACACGGACGCCAGCAGCATGGGACTGGGCGCGGTGCTAGTTCAGTGGCAAAATGAAGCCTAGAAGGTCATTGCATACGCAAGTCGTGCGCTTTCGCGAGCGGAATCGAATTACTGTACCACTGAAAGGGAATGCCTTGCTGTGATCTGGGCAATAACGAAATTTCGCCCGTACCTTTACGGCCGCCCTTTTAAAGTAATAACCGACCACCATTCCCTGTGTTGGTTAGCCAACCTGAAAGACCCTTCTGGGCGCCTCGCACGTTGGAGCTTGCGACTGCAAGAGTTCAACGTTACCATAGCTTATAAATCAGGCCGCAAGCACAATGACGCCGACAGTCTATCTCGTGCCCCAGTCGAATCGCCATGCGAAAACGCCGACGATGACACAACTTCTCTGGGTGCAATAACCACGTCCGAACTTTCGGCCAAACAACGTGCTGACTCGGATCTCCTAACGCTCATCGACCACCTTGAGGGTAGAAGCGCTACCATACCACGGTACCTCTCTAGAGCTCTGTCTTGTTTCGTTTTACAAAACGGAGTCCTATACAAGAAAAACGGCGAGTCCAGCGACAGGGCATATCTCCTTGTCATTCCACAAGACCTCCGCGACGACATCCTCTTTGCGTCTCACGACGAGCCGACAGCGGGACACCTGGGTTTTACGCGGACTTTGGCCAGAGTGCGTCAGAAATACTACGGGCCTAGGTTCACCGCAAGCGTCAAACGGTACGTCCAAACGTGTCGTCAATGTCAGCGCCAGAAAACGCCGCCATTAAGGCCAGCGGGCTTACTTCAGCCTATAGAACCACCCGCCAAGCCTTTCGAGCAGATAGCCATGAACCTGCTAGGACCCTTCCCATTATCAGCTTCTGGAAACAAATGGATCGTAGTCGCAATGGACTACTTGATTCGCTACGCCGAGACAAAACCTCTATCGCGAGGAACAGCAGCTGAAGTGGCCAAATTCTTCATCGAAAACATCGTCTTACGACACGGAGCTCCGTCGCGCATCGTTACAGATAGGGGAACGCCATTCACTGCCCATCTGATGCAAGAAACGCTAGAACGCAGCCGTACCACGCACAGGAAAACAACAGCCTACCATCCGCAAACCAACGGGTTGACGGAAAGACTCAATAAAACATTGGCCGACATGTTATTGATGTACGTAGATGTACAACAAAACACGTGGGACGAAATACTGCCGTACGTGACGTTTGCCTATAACACGGCAACGCAGGAAACCACACGCTTCACACCATTTCGCTTGGTGTATGGACGGGAAGTGCAGACTATGCTTGACGCAATGCTACCTTTCGAAGAAGAGCATCTGGCAACGCCTGACGCATAGCAATTCGCCGAGCGCGCCGAAGAAACCCGCCAACTCGCCCGGCTTCACATCCAATGACATCAGCTCTCGGACGCCGCGCGCTACAATATTCGCCATAGAGAAGTGTACTACCGCCCAGGTGACAGAGTGTGGGTGTGGACACCGATACGCCGGCCGGGATTGTCAGAAAAACTATTGCACAGGTACTTCGGACCTTACAAGATAGTGCAACGCCTCTCCAATATAACCTACGAAGTTATCCCGGATGGAACAGTGGGACAACGCCGACAACCGCGTACCGAAACAGTGCACGTAAGCCGTACTTTCGCCGGTAACAACGTAACAGCCTGCGGTGTGATGTGCTTGTGCGCGTGTGCGTGTGATATATCGTACCTTGCAATCTACGCAGTAGTGGCAACTAGCATCGTGTGCGCCAGAAAATATGGTTTGTGCCATGTCATAACCGCCTATCGACCTCAAGGAACTGTCGGGACATTTTTCCCCCTTCTTCACTTTCCATTTATTACGTGCCTATTAGTTGAGCATCGGGTCGATGCTTTCCTTAAGAGGGGAATAATGCCGCTTGCTCGCCAATCGCCTCAGAGCTAAGCGCGTCCCACAGGCGCACGCCGGTGTTGCCGCGACGCGCGAACCATCAATCATACACCCGGCCACCCCTCGCATGATCACCAAGCGGACTGGACCGCGACGTGCGGGACGCAGGTTGACGAAGACGCTGGGCGCGCGGGTGGTGTGAGACGCTGAGCAGCGAGCAAGGTCACTTTTTTTGTTCTCTTGTCTACGGGCCCAAGTGCGCCCCAAATAAATCAGTTTGATTAGGCCTATTCGTCTTTGTCTACGTGACAATATGGACCCGCGCTTCCTGGAGAACAACGCAGGAGCTTTTTACAGGATTTAATTTAAAACCATTCTTGTCTGCCCAGCCGGCAAGTTTCTTTACACCAAGCTGGACTTGACGTTCGCAGATTGACATATTGCATGATTTATAGGATATCTGCACGTCATCTACATACATGGAATAAGAGATTGTAGGTGGAAGTGCCTTACCAAGAGAGTTCGTTTTTACTATCAAGAGAGTGCAGCTCAACACGCCACCCTGTGGCACGCCATTTTCTCGCACGTGAACCTTTCAGAGTGCACAACCAACTCTTACTTGAAACGTTCTGTCTGACAAGTAACTAACAAGAGTGTTCAACATGTTACCCGAAACACCGAATGACTTGAGGCCACTAAGGATCCCATAACGCCAAGCGGTGTCGTATGCCTTGTCAAGGTCGAAAAGGACAGTTAAACAATACTGCTTATGCGCGAAGGCATCCTTAATGTACGAGTCAAGAGCTACCAGTTAATCGTTCGTCGATCGCCCAACCCTAAAGCCTGCCTGGCAGCTCTCGAGAAGACCGTTGTACTGGAGCAAGTACACGAGCCTGCGATTTACCATCTTCTCGAAGAGCTTGCACAGGCAGCTCGTCAGGGCTATAGGACGGTACCGTGAGGGGGACGACGGGTCCTTTCCCTCTTTAAGGAAAGCTACAATTATAGCCTCCTTCCAAGGGTTTGGAATGTGCCCCGAAAGCCATATTATGTTATATAGGTGTAAGGGTGTTAGAAGAGTGTCTGCGTGCAGGTGTTGTATCATTGTGTATGTGATGTCTGGGCCTGGAGCTGAGGGTTTACACGTGCTCAAAGCAGCCCTCAGCTCATGCAGTGAAAACTCCGAGTTATAAGAAGATGTTGACCTATTGTTATCTAGTATAGGCTTCTTTTCGGCCGTTTGTTTGTGTTTCATGAAAGTGTTTGTGTATTGTGCTGAACTGGACACGTGTTGGAAGTGTTGTGCGATTGTGTCAGCCTGGTCTTCGAGTGTGTCCCCTGTTGTGCTGACCAGAGGCAGGCTGTGTGTTTGTTGTCCTTTGAGTTTTCGTATTCTTGTCCATACTTTCCGTGTGCCTGTGTAGGAGTTTATTGATGTTATCAAGGAACGCCAACTCTCTCGTTTTGCCTCACGGCAGACACGTTTTCCTAACGCCTTGGCCCGTTTGAACAAAATGAGGTTACCCGACGAGGGGTATTGACGAAGGACACCCCACGCCTTCTTCTGGGCCTCTCGCGCCCGCCTACAGTCCTCATTCCACCACGGCCTCCGCTGGTTGCGCGGGGTACCAGAGGCGTGGGCAATGGACTTTTCGGCGGCGTCGAGGATGTGTACCGTGAGCAGTTGGGTAGCTTCTTCAACGTGTAGGTGTCCTATGAATGTGTGGCGTAGTTTGGATGTCTCTGTAAATGCATTCCAGTTAGCTCTTGCTTCATTAAACCTTTTATGGGAAGATGGGCTGCTCGGGCCTGTACCTATATATGTTAATGAAGTGGGGAAATTGCAGAGCCAATAGCCAGGTCAAGGTGCGAGTATGTGTTGTGACCTATGTTATGGTATGTAGGCTGTTTATTTTTGAAAAGGCATGCTCCTGAGGATGTAAGAAACCTCTCTATCAGGCGACCCCAGGCATCCGTACGAGAAGAGCCCCAAAGAGAATTGTGAGCATTAAGATCGCCTGTTAGAATGTATGGTTTGGGCAGCCGGTCAACCAGCGCCTCGAAGTCAGAGCTCAAAAGTGTAACATCAGGAGGAATGTATATGGAGCATAGCGATATCAACCTGTTAAATATTATTAAGCTTATTACTACAACCTTAAGGATAGTGTTTAAAGTGACAGGGTGGCATGCTAAGGATTTCCAGACGATTATGGCCACACCACCAGCAGAGTGTGTGCAGCCATCCCTGTTTTTCCTGTATACCAGGTAACTATTCAAGACATTTGTGTGTTTAGAATTCGAATGTGTTTCCTGAACACATATTACACTTGGCTGATTGTATGCAGAATCTCATACACGTCGTCAAGATTATTCAGAAGGCCTCTGCAGTTCCATTGAACAATATTTTCTCTTCCCATTATTTAGTGTGAGAGCTACTGGAGTGTGTATGTTTATGTGTCGTCTTTCGGGGCTGTGACTCTTGGGTTGGGCTTTTTGGGCGGCCTATCTGTAGGCTTGGACTCGGAGGCGGCTCCTTGCGCTGCGTTGCAGGCAAGACCGGCACGACGTCTATCTCGTCGTCCGATGTCCTGGGTGTGCCCGTCGAACCGGGCCCCCCGGACTTGGCCCCCCTTCGGAGGCCCTTCGTTTGAGCCGCCCCCGCCGCTGGTGTCGGGAGCACCAGAAGTGGCACGGGCGGTGCCGTGGCGGTGGGAGCCGGTGCCCGTGGTGTCCATGGCACCCTCCAACGCACTGGAGGACGGGGAGGCAGAGACGGGAGCGGCACCGGTCCCGACGGAAGAGGTGGCCACCACAACCGCTGCTGGCTCAGCGAGCACAGTGGTGCCAGGCTGGGCTGCCTGAGGCACCCCCGGGGGGGGGAGGCGGGGACGGGACCAAGTCCGACTCGCGGTACTGGGTCCCCGCCGAGACCAGACGCCGCCCCGCCCCCCGGCGAGCCGCGTCGCTCTACCTGGCCAGGGGGAAAGAGGCGAACCTCTTTCGCGCCTCTGGGAAGGTGATGTTTTCAGTGACTTTGATGTTGATGATTTTCTTTTCTGGTTAAAACTTTTCACATTTTTTAGAGTAGGCGGCATGGGGTCCCTGGCAGTTGGCGCAGGTGAGGGTTGATGATGGACAATTGTCCGATGGGTGATCATGCTGGGCGCACTTTGCGCAGGTCTGACGGTCACGGCAGGAGTTGGTTCCATGACCGAACTGCTGGCACTTAAAGCAGCGGCGTGGGTTCGGAATGTAAGGACGTATGGAGCATCGAATGAAGCCTGCGTTGATATGTTCAGGAAGTGAGGAGCGGTTGAAGATCAGGATAATATGTTTGGTGGGGATTATCTTATCGTCCCTGCGCATCGTGATGCGGTGCACGGCAGTGACGCCCTGATCCTTTAAATCTTCAAGAAGGTCGTCATCTGTCTCGTTTAGGAGGTCTGGCTCAGAGATCACACCCTGCGAGCTATTCAGGCTGCGGTGGGGTGTGACCCTAATGTCCAAATCGACCATTTTCGTCTGACCGAGGAGTGTGGTTGCGTGCTGCTTGTTTTTTACCTCGACTAGCACTTCACTTGTGCGTTGTTTTTTGGCATTGTCGGTTTTCCCAATTATTCCGTCGAGGTATTTTGTAATCAAAAATACCCATTGTGAAGCAAGTGGGTGTGCTGCGTCAAGAGATTCGATAACAATGAAACGAGAATAGTTGTCTGGCTTGGGGAAGCTCATGCGTGGAAGTGAAGGAAACCAGACTTCAGTGCGGCCTCTATTCAGGAACCGATCACGTTTAGGAGGGGGGTTTGATTTTTTCATACGGCATAGAAAAAAGCAGGTAGACAGGGGTACTTTCTTCTTTGGCCTTACCCTGGTAGTCACAGAGGTCCCGGAGCGCCCTGCTTGGTAGACAGACAGGGAGCCCATCCGCCGTTGCTTGACCTGGGCTCCGACGGCCACCGTTTGAGGTTTCTACCCTTCACCTTAAAAACACATTACCACGGTAGGTCACAGCTTATGTTGGGGGGCTCGGGGTCCGCAGTATCGCCAGTACCGTCACCAAGATTACTCATGGTGCGCCGTGCTGGGTGGAGGGGAAAAGGGTATGTGAGTACCTTACGCCCCTTTTTGTGAAGCCACTCCCGCTATGTCGAACCGACAACTCAGCCCGCGGCCCTTCCTATCTGAAAGCACAGACACCGGGTCCCGAGAACGCCGAATAAGCTGGCCGGCTCCGCGAAACCTTTAGCAAATAAGCCGTAGTTGTGTCCTTCTCCACTACTTTTGTGACAGACGAGTTCGGTCGCAACGCTGCGCAAAAAGTGTCGGCGGCATTTCAGCATTTTGAACCGCTTTGGCTGTAAAAAGCAAGCAACACCGTCGGTGGACTTTTCAATCCTGACGTCATTTATTTTCACTTCCTGGACTGCACTTGTCATGCTAGGGGCCTCACATGTACATTTCGTACTCTATTTCAGGAACGGTATTGCAACGACACGTAAATGTGCGTACAGAGCATTCTGTGCTCCGTGGGTTCGCAGCTGTGCTGATACGATGCACCGCATGACAATATTTTCCTCACGCAGGTGTGGTATATGCCGCATCGCTTACCAAGAAAAAAGAGCAGCCATTTATGCACCTGTTGCCATTCGCTTACTTCTGTGTAGCGCTGCATGTGACCACTTTTTTACTCAATGGTAATATGCGAGTGGACCAGACCTCTTACAGCGCCAGAAAGCCACAAACACCAGGATAGACAAAAGCTTCTGTTTGGCTGACCATCTAGACTACTTCCAGCAGGGCATACCGGTACACAGTAGTCACTCTTCTTAAAAAAACCAATGGTGTGTGGTGCCTGATCTTATTGCCACATTAACATAATTAGCTACAATTCTCCGAAACCAAATATATTAAAGGTGTTTCGCAACAACAATGACCGAGCAAACAATTTCGTGGATCAGTCCGGCCGCGACAATTTATTCCTTTTGAGTTTCTCGGAGATACGATTTGAAGAGTGTAGCGACAAATACCTTTCCCTTAGAAAAAATCACGGCCATACATTCAGTCTCGCAAAATATTCAGAGCAATGTTAATTAGAGGATAAGAAAACGAAGAAAATATTGTAATATTTACGAATTCCAAAATTCGAGTAGCCAAGCAAAGGACAACATATTTAGAGACTCTGTGCTGTTATCCCTCCTGACGTTATACGGTACATAGGCAGTGAAATACTTCGCTTTGCCCACCGGAAAATGCCACTTTAAACTCTTTTGCAAGAACGTCAGGACAAAAATATATACCTTCTTCTATGATATGAAGAGTCACCAGGTAATAGAGGCTGTAACGACTTCATGTTAGGTTTCACCAGATCACGCAAAGCAAAAAATGACACTTCGAATACACCAATCTATTTCGCCAAAGTAAGTTGTTTGAGCATAAAATTGGAGATCTCGTTTTCATTCAGTGAAGTGATGAGTTGAACCATTTTCAAGAACTAAATAATTTAAACATAAGTAAAGGCACCACAACGAGCGGCCTTTTGCTCCACGTACCTTACCGTGGTTGCATGGGTCCTACGGCAACCAAACTAAGGTCATATATTAAACGCAGCCGCATGAGTTTAACCCCAAGGTTCTACATGTCCACTGAGTAGCACGCCGGAACAACTATACATTGCTTATCCCATAAAACCAACTCGCATGCTCTAGAAACCGACTGAATTGCTGGGAACGCAGCGCTGCAATAATATCTTTTTGGGGAGATATCCTGGGTGTCAACTCAATTCGAAGTGCGGTAAACGTGAGCAGGGAGTCCCTAGAGAAAGTGGTGTTTTTTCTTCAAGTCTCCCCGGTCGGTCTAGGTAACCCTCGAACAGGATATATTGAAGAGGACAGCAGATATTAACTATTTCCTCTCACGGGGGTGGGTGTGGAGGAGCTGCAGACTACCGCTGAAATTCCGCTTCTATTAGGGAAAGATGAATTACGCGTGCGTTGCAAAGCTGGGTGTCGGCTTGATTTTATCTCTCGTACATTAATTTAGGCGGCGGAACAAAACAAAGTGTATTTCCGTTTTAACAGCTGTTATTGTCTCCACTGACACATGAAGGAAATTAAGGGTACTTTAAAATCGTTTCTCCTCTTAATATAACATTATTAGAATTATTTTAACGTCTCGTTAAATATACGAACATCAGTAATTGGTAGAATATTATGGGATTTCAAAATCATTTCTCCTCTTAATATTGAGAATATTCAAATTATTTTAACGCCTCGTTGCAGATATGTTCATCAGTAAATGGTAGAATATAATGTGATGCAAAAAACCTAAAAATGCAACTGACTAAAGCAAAATGAGACTGTCAATATTCATGATAACAACCCTCAGAATTATAAAACCGCATCCCCTCACCACTGGTAAAAATACAGCGAGGGATAATACGATTAACAATTACTTCCACTCCGCGTTCATATTCAATAACGGCGCACTCCCGCAATTAGGCTCCAATGCGCATCCATCTATAAGACGGCTATGTATAATAGAAGCCGAAATTTATTGCTACTAATTACCACTGACCACAAGAAATACAACGGCATGGACAATATCCCGAAGGAGTTGCGGAGCGTTAACTTCGAATTATGAGGCGTTTTTTTTTCAAAATGAGCCAGATTCAATAACCGAAACTAGGTCAGATAGCACTGCACCTACAAGAGAAAATTTTCAACATTCCCATAAAAAGAGGCAGCAAGAAAATAGGTGAGATTACGCACTGCTAACCTGTACGCAGATTATAGTTCGTGTAGACAATGAGCCAGTTCCTTCTGTTTCACGGATCAAACTTTGTCACGTCCGTTCACACAACCGGAGTTTGGCTTTACGGTTTAAACTGTTTCATAGATCTTTTCAGAAGTTTTTGCTTTCGGAGCTGGATTGCCACATTGTAAACAAAAATACTCCGGATATGGAGTAAATGGCTTGACCTCTAGCGCTGTATGTATACGGCGTTTTACTAACTCCACTGAGAGGGATTATGTTGTAAACTCCCCCAGCATTACAACTTCTTTTCGGGCATTTGGCGGAGTATTTCTTGCTCTTAGTACTCCGCTGAGGAGGGGTGCTTTTCACAAAATTTTGCAGAGTATTTGGTGCTGTCCATTATCCCAATGAAGATAGGAGGTTTATCTAGCATTAAACGCAATGTTTTCTTTCATGAAGAATGAAGCAGGGAGTGTTTAGGCATACGGTGAATCATTTTATGTCACCCAAAGTTCCGCGACGAATAATGGTGTTTTTGAGTGTCTAGTAAAGTATTTCATGTTTTTAAGAACCGCGCTGACCAGGGCAGTACCGAGGCTTGTAAAGAACAAAACAGACATTTCTTTCTTTGTCGCACTTCAACCTCACAATAACACAATAATTGCGTTCAAAAATGCATCAGCTGATGCTCAAACATGTAAATGGAAACGAAGTAAATACGATAATAGAGACTAACTTCGCATCGAAATAAATCGGATCAAACTCAAATCAAATACCAATCAGTTGAACAAACATAAAACATCGTCGAAAATATATGCAGCTCCCAGCCATGCGACGGCCAAGTGGGGTTGCGCTACTGAGCCAAGGAGGCTGGTTTGATTCCGGCCAGAGCGGCGTTTTTCTGATTAAAGCGAAAAACAAAAATCTTGCGTGTCGATATTTTCGCTAACTTGATTTCGCTAACCAAAAAGCTAGCTTGATTTCCGTCCTTTTCGTTTTTTTTGGGACAGTTTCGGGTAGGGGGAGTGTAAAGAGAAATACAAACGCTTGCACAATACCTTAATTAAACGATGGGGGCTATTCAAATGAATATTAAAATTTAAAAGATTGATGCAACTAAATTAACAACCGCAATTATTACACTTGCCACCGAAACAGAGCTTCAGGCTTTGATTATCTGGGTAGACTTAGTGTTCCTTTCCACACATAGCGGCCCACACACGGCTCTCGAACGTTAAAATCAAGTCATCCGACTATATAAAACTATTAATGATACAATGTTACAAGAACACCTGGGACATTCAGTGCAACGTAATGTCCGCACCACGTCCTGTACCGATATGTGATTGCGACAGAACGTTCGTGCACCGAGATGCCCGTGCACAGAGATGTCCGTGCACCGAAATGTCCGCACCTGAACTTCCTTAACCGAAATGTCCTACGCCGAAATATCCGGATCCTGTTTACGTGTGACTGGTGAACAGTTCCGAGGTCACTTTGCCTTCACTGCGCGTTTCTCGGTTCGAGTACCGTTCCTGCTTAACTTTTCATCTGAAGGCATAAAACATTTTGAGGCTTTTAGGTGAGTTTAACGCTGGGCTTTTACATCCATTCGGCCCGCAGTATTTTGAACTAATAAAATACCCTAGTGGAAAAAACAACAATGTCACTTGCTTAACCCGCACATGAGCATAAAAACGCTTATGCCGCATTCTCTGCTCGGCAGCAGCAATCACCGACATGGGTGCGCGCCGTAAGACTTGGTTATGATCACCAACGCCTAGCCCGGAAAACTATGTGGGGCGATATTCGTGAGTGCGCGCTCGCTGCGCGAGTTACCTGAAATTCCACAGATTAAAGAGCAAAAAAGTTCCCCTTAATAAAGCCATGTTCCCTTCATTATCAAAGCACTTTCATCCCAACAGTATTCGTTGCTTATCCGTCAGAAAGGGGTGTGTTCGATTGCGACTGCCAATCGGTAGGTTTACAAATTTACCTTTGAGCTCATGTGCTGACCCGCTACCTTCTATATCTGCATTTCTTTCCATTACGATTCTAGTTGCATGGCGAACTCTTCCGGGCGCCAACAATTCCGTTTCCCAAACTGAAAATTCTACCGTGATTGTCTAGCATCACGGGTGAAATATACCTTCCTGTTTTAGTATAAATAATATATTCTTATCCTCTTTAACCAAATTTTTTAGCATCATGACCAAAAGTTAGCACGCTGAGAAACATTTCTTACAGGACATACCTGTGAAATAGCTTCATATTTGTATCGCATGTTTGCAGCTATGCATGCTTGACCTGTTTTCGCCGGCCATAAGCTTAGCGAAGAATGGCTACCCCATGGACAATATGAAGCACATGGCGTGGGAATATCGTTACCAGAAGGTACTCGGCATGCCAGGGGTTCGGCATTTTTTGAACGGTGATAAGATTCCTGGTCCCGGACAGACCTGCATCAATCAGCCACTGGCTGCTCTTCTAGAGGTAAGTAGACCTCGCAATAGTACGAAACCTATACATGCCAACGTAGTACAACAGTACTAAAAGAGGAAGGGGGAATTTCGATGATACGAAAATTAAGCCTGCCAGAGACGGGCAGGTGATATTGCAGGCGATTTTATCTCGGCGTTTGTACTTCATTGCTAAGTGAGTGCCAGAAGTTAATTTTATTGTGGAAGGATGGTTAAAAAACTCCTCACTTTGTCTATATTTCTATCAGAGACATTTCAGCCAAAAATATTTGAGAAGTACAACGCGAACAAAAATATGCTTTAACTTCTGATTTTTTTTCAGTGATGAGACATACCTATTTTTTAACGATCACAAGTATACACAAAACACCGTATATACGCTACGTACACGTGCACACTTCTTGCTCATTCCCTGAAAATGAGAAGGCCTCCCAAAAAGTTCCAGTTCCCTTTCAGCTAGAGCCACGGAGGCCGTACAATCCCAAATATTTCCCTCACGCCAAATTCCGGAGTCCCCAAAAAACCAAGTGTATTTATACAAGAGCGGCGTACTCTCGATAATTTTGAAATGAATGCACACGTTTTCATAAGTGTCATATTCTACTCTCTTTGCATGCTCCGGAATCGTTGATTATGGCCCAACCCGTCTGACCACTACAAGGCCGAACACACTGGAGTGGGAATATAAGAGTTTATATGTCCTATATAAATTTTCCTACACATGAAAGTTTCGATTCAATGCCAACTACTTTTTTGAAACTTTAGCATGAAATTTTCAGCACTTATGCAGTCTGCTACGTTGACTAATTCTTGTCTCAAATGTGCTAAAGTAAGATTTGCATAGCTTTATTAACACCGGATATTGATGTTCACTGACCCATTGGAATAACCTGGCAGTTTAATACTAGAAATGACAATTTTTCACTGTGATAATTATAGAGGGCAAATTCCGTATTGTGAATCTATTTGTACTGATGCGCTATGAAAATCAAATCTTTCAACCTTTTGGATATGAAAGCCCTCGCACGTCAACCTATAAAAATACCCACAATACGCCAAACATGAACGCAGATTTCGCAATAAGATAGCGTGTTCTATTCTGCGGAAAAGAAGTCTAATTGACTACTCTGAACGTGTCCTTGCTTGGTGACGAGCTTCGCCTGACAATTTCTAGGTAAAGGAACTTTTGCTACCTCTTCCCCAGGGACTTGCAAAAGACGGACCTCGGGTATTCTACGAAGGCTGCGTGGCCAAGAATTTGGTGAAAGCAGTGGAAAAAGCAGGGGGCGTTCTATCACCTCAGGACTTGGCTGATCACTTAGCTTCGACGGAACCCTTAGAGGCGGAGCCCATTTGCACCACATATCAGGAACGTCTATGCGTGTACACTACGCCGCTACCAACGCAGGGGGCGATTCTCCTGGAGACACTCAACATCTTCGACGCCATCCAGCTTCCGGGTAACTACTCTAATCGAAGTGCTTTAATCCGCCTAATTTGAACAGGGATGTAAAGCACGCAACCGTGAAGTGCTGCGGGTTATGCCAAACTGTAACGTCGCATTCACGAGTTTACATTGGTCCTGCCTCGAGGCGTTTAAAGGAGCGCATTGTTTTCGTCATGACCTCCTTCATACAACACCGTGCTGCGACGTTTAAAACACATTTTATGAAACCTACAATACAGGAAATGTATGGTATAGTCATAGACAATTGAAATACGAACCGCGGAACGCACGGCCGAAGATGCCGGTGCCGTCACCTGGCAGCGGCCGCGGTAAAAACACGGACACAATAGAGATGTCGGTAGCGAGGGTGCGTGTCCTACTGCGATATGGTGGTCTCTCTTTGCTCGCACGCTTGCCTTGTCGCCATGCCGCAAGGACGCTGCAAGCCTTGCAAGTACTACTGCAGCGGCAGCTGAAGGTGTTCGTCGTGGCAAGAGCGACGAAGCACGTAATTGCTCACAGCCGCGGCCAGTGCTTGGGCGGGAAACGTGTGCGTGCTCTCGGAAGGCGCACTGTTCAGTTATTCATGCGTTGTTGAAGAAAACCAGCGCCCAGAAAGAGCGACAAAAAAGCGTGCCGCCTAACTTCTGATGGCAGTGCAATGTTTTCCGTTCATGGTGCACTGGCTCTGGAATCCAATAAGCTGGCTGCCAAGAACCAGCCTTTTTTTTGAAGCAGTCATGGCTAAGTCACTCCGCGCTTTCGACGATTTTGAAAAAAAAATAAATGTACCCCCAGAAATTGTGTCCAACGATATGTACATATTGACTGCTTGCATTGAGGTCGCCAATTTTCAAAAGACTTCTGGTCAATTTTCGCGACTGCCAGTCTCAGCACTTGCTCAGAAAAGTAAAGTTTTAGGGGTTCGTACTTTTACTGGTGATCGACTGGTGAGGTCATAAAAAAGGGTTATCTCACTTTTCCTCTTGATGGATTCCCTAAGAAGGCGGGAGGAGGCGGTGGGAAATCACGTGGTGGTGCCTGTTAACTAGTTGTTCGCCTGCTTCTGTTAACGGTTTGATATGCTCAAGATAAAAAAGGAAGAGTTGAGCGGCAGGGGTAGAAGGGGGCGGCGGCTGTCCCGTCCGCTTTTTCAAACGAGTTCTCAACTCAATTGAGTGGGCTACGCCCGTTTAGATAAAATGACAGCATTATGAGATAGATAGGGTGAAAATGCAAACTGATGCCGCTAAGGCGTGGAATGTACTAAAATAAAGGTCCATATTGACGGAATCACGCGTGGTAAATTATGAAATACTCTCTTTATAGTCATCAGGCAGTCATCACAGTCACTGATTGGGTAAAATTCTAAATGATGCCTTAAGGGCGTGCGCGGAATCAAATTCAAGGTTTAAATGAAGGCATTCACGTAGGACAAGATAGCGTTTTGGTTATATCATGACCTAGACATGGTTACTCATAGATTTGGTTAAAATTCAAAATGATGCCACTAGGGTGTGCGAGGCATTAAATTGAAGGTTTCGATGAGGGAAATCACGTGGAACAAGAATAAGGTATGGCTGCATCATCAGATAGTCGTGGTCAGTCGTTGTTTGCGTTAAAATTTAAATTGATGCCACTAGGAAGTGTTGGGTATAAAATTGCCGTCTTGATTGGGGAATCCCGTGGGAGAAATACAAAAATGCTTCGTGGTTATAGTCATGGTGGTGGTGTAGTGGTTTGGGGGAAATGAAAAGGAAGTTTAGAGCACTGCGGTTATTGTAAGCTCGGCAGGGAGCTCACCTGCTACAACCCGGTGCGGGGAAGCGAAGTACAGGGGGAGTGAAAGGATAAAGTAGAGACAGAGAGAGGAAGGTAGAAAAAGGGGATAAAGAATAAGAAATATGGTTTTTGGTCCGCGTACATCAGTCAGACACTGCAGTGCGGACTACATGAGACACTCAAGGCGAATCTTATATTGGGTTAAAATTCAAAGTGACCCCCCTAGGGCGTTTACAGTATCTAAATTACGGTCTTGATGAGGGGGATTACGTGGGACAAATAAATAAAGGCTTCGTGGTTCTAGTCATCATATAGTTCTAGTCATCATGAGTCGTAAATTGGGTAGAAATTCAAGGTGAGGCCACTACCACATTTGAAGTATCAAATTGAACGCTTCAATTGGGGGGAATCGCGTGGGAGATTTAAATAATGCACCCTGGTTACTACAGTCATGGAGGGTATCGGTTGGTCAGATTTGATTAAAATTTGATATGATCCCGTTAGGATGTGTGGATTATGAAAAAAGGACTCGTTGAGGGGAATCACCTGGGACAAAATAAAAATGCTTCCTGGTAATAGGTATAAGATGTCGTGGTGAGTAATGGATTGAGTGAAAATTCAAAGCGATGTCACTATGGCTTGTTTGGTATCAAGTTAAAGGTGTGGATGAGGAAATCGCGTGAAATAAATAAAAAGTGCGCCGCCCTTATCATCATGATATAGTCGTCGCTAGTCATTGATTGGGTTTAAAATATAAAGTGATGCATAGGGCGTCAGGCATCAAAACGTCAAAATATTTTTCTCGGTGAAAGTAGGTGGATCGCAGGCAACCACCGGAAATAATGGGACTGAATCACGACCTGTTAAGCAAAAAGTCGTTATCGGTGCCCCACAGTTATAGTTCTCCTCGTAAATTGGTGGCACGCCATCTTGAACGCGAGGTTGGTTCGACATATTGCATCCCTCAACATCCCTCAACAAGGCTGCGTTAACATGAAACAGCTTAGAAACTATTGGGTTGACATACTTTTCATTTCATAACGGGTCCGTCGGGCCTATGACTGGGTGGCTTTATCATGCATTGCGTTCACATTCGACGCTGTGTGGCCTGTGCAGGCAGGGGGTGACACTAATGTTTACAGTTGCACGCTATATTCTAGACTACTCTGGCGCCCTCTAATGTTTTTCTGCTGAGTTAGGTAGAAATAATTCAAATGGCCCAACTCAACCATATATGCATCAGCTGCGGAATAAAAAATGTTTATAAGAACAAGAAATATATACTATGTAGACGTGATGTTTCGTCATGTTTTATCAGCGGCGCTGCTTTATAAACACTAAGTTCGAAATTTCTGGAAGAAGCACATATTAAAAGCCGAGCGTTCTGGAGTCTCGTGGCATCCACCGAGCTTCCTCGGAACGTGCAGTAGCTCTAGCAAGAAAAGAAAACTACAGTGCTGTCGTCAAGCATTACGTGCGTGTTAAAACAAACCTCCAGGGCTTATGTTAAAGATGAAAAGACAACATGCTAAGAGACGTCACCGCAGCCGCATTCTCTAGAAGCTATGAAGGGTAATTGTAGACTTGGCTGTGAGTGTGCCAATCGTTCCCGAGACGACTTGCAGATACCGCAACCGCAGCCTCGAGCCGATTACGAACAGCTCGCGGAAGTCTACACTGCTGTGTAGGAATTTGTATCCACCACCAGCCGTGAAGTAGACGACGCGCTCACCTCTTGGAAGCTTGTGACAACAATTACTATCACCGCAACTTAAGAAATAAACAATAATGCTGAATTTAACTACGTGTCTGGCTATGCTCACCTAGAACTGCTATGCCATTCAAGTTTTGCGCGTGAGCGCAAGCTTCCCTGAATTTTTTACTTTGTTTTTTCTTCAGCCAAAGCCGTGTGCTCATGTGTCTACTAGAAAAGTGAACCTCCCAAATGTGAAGCCCAATATCCGGTTAGAGATAGCGGTTGAGAAGAGCACACCACACATTGTCTACGCACCGAAGCGTTCAAATTTTACAGTGTCCAAAATGGTTCACTTGTGCCTTTCGTACCGGGATGTATGATTGTATAGGCAATACGAACTACTAAAAAACTCAGTAAAATATTATTTTTTTCGTCAAGGAAGTTTAGCAGGCGTTAGTCTTATTTCAGAGTCAAACAATATGAAAAGCAACAATGGGTATATTGGGTCAGCTTCAGTAAGATAACTGGTGTAGATTTGCTTTTACGCTGCCCTCTGCAGTGTGGTATCAGCTATTATGTGACAGGTATTTTATTAAGACTGGCACGGTACTGAAAAAAAAAAACTAGTATAGTTGTTTTCAAGTGGTCGCAGTGCACGGTTTTTAGAGATGTCATACTGGAAGCTTTGTCTACAATCACTGCTCGATTCCCATGACTAAATATGCGGCCTGGAATCTCCACACAGCGACCTTTACTGTTCTGGCATCGATGACGTTAACAAAACCTTGTTTTCTTTACGGTAAAATCTATGCACAGTTTTCGAAAAGTCTAGAGCGACAGCCTACGCGGAAAAGCGCTTTCTACTCCGTACATTCCTAGAAAGCAGCGAAACATACTCGAAACTACGAAAGGGCAGAACGTCGGGAGTAAACGACTTTAATATTCATGAATATGGGTCGCGTTGTTTCAAGGTTTTTTCTCTTCGGCTAGAACTTTTTTATCTGTTGAAAAACACTACCGATAAAGTTGATACGATATTTCAATACTTTTTTTTGCAATACCAGTCTAACAAAGTCTCATTGTGGTAGTTCTACGGCGTCTCAGCTTCTGAAGTAAAAGGCAGGAAATAGGGCAGAATATATCACAAATTCGTGGGAAATATGGAAACCATTTTTACGGAGCCATCTTTGTTGTTGTCGCACTTTTAAATGTTTGCCACCTGTTTCGTCGAGGCATTTATAGTCCCCCGGGAAAGGCTCGGTGTTCGCCTTTTTCTGTTCCTAAGAGCCACTGTGCTCTCCATTATCAAGTTGCAGATCGTTATGCATGCATATGACACATGAGTACGCCCAGATAGAGTTTGACCGGAAAACAACTATTGCAATGCCCGAGCTTTTCCATCTTGCCTACTTTTATAACGTTCGATTCAGCGCCCAAGCTATAAAAGTGGTTAAATAAGTTGAGTAATTGAACACGAGCTGATCAGTCGGTGCAAGATGTATGAATATAAAACTTCTGGTAGAGTTAACAGCTTTGGGTGAAAGGCCACAAATCTGTTTTTGAGAAATTCCAACGAATTTGAGGAATGGGAACATTATATGCTGTTATATCATTAAACATTTGTCGAGACACGTTGTTTGAATATTTGTTAAAATTTCCGCGCAGGAATGGCAGATAGCAAAGACCTAATTTTATCATCTGTCGACTACATTTACGAGTGTGATAAGCAGACCAATGTACGTAACCTCACACTTCCTTCTTCAGCCGGTGACCACAGTGTTGTACAACGTATTCAAAAGGCTGCAAACACAAAATACGATTGAAAGAGAGGAGTTAGCTGAGTGTTTGAAGGCTTTATTATTTCGCCCACACAAATATCTTGATTACCCTGCTGTTTTATGGTGACGACGAAGACGGTTGTTTTGCCTGGCTTGTTATCCAGACCAAGTGAAACGCTGGTACAACCGGAAATCACTGAGTACTTACAGGACTTATTCATTTCAAAAAATGTCTCACCCCTTGAGTGGGAATTTTGCTTTAGTGTTGATCTATTCGCTAAATTAGCGTAATTGCAATCTTTCCCCGCAGGCCCCGGAAGCGATCCAGGGGAATTCACGTCGTTATCGAGGCGCTTCGCCAGGCGATTTCGGACGGACTGCAATGCGTGGCCGACCCTGTCTCCGGCACTTCCATTTCTTCAATGTTGTCCAAGAGCCGAGCGAAGTTGATCGGGGCCCGAATAAATAAGGACAAGTACCACAGCCTCATACTTTCAAACCAGCATTCTCTGACAGAAAGAATAGGAAGCACAATGCGTAAAAGAATATACGAGCGTCAATACGAGCCATTTGAATGAACAAAGGTCAAGCATTGCCAGGCTATCTTGAGTGGGGTTTACAAAGGCATGAAAACGGCATAAAACATGGTAATATTTATGAGGCACGTGCAAGCTATACAATTGTTTTAGGTTTGCATGCTCGACGTTAAAAATTCTGAATTTCTAACGAGGTGTCAAATATTCCAAAGGACGCATAAACTAAAGAAAACTCCATTTTTGCTGGAAATAATGCCGAATTTAGACGCCGGTCGATGATTGTGAAGAGCCTAAAAACTGCAACAAAAAGTATGATGAAGGTTGGACTCGATATAATTTTGTCAATGTCATTCAGGCAAGGGGAATTCTCCTTCTTTCGCGGCAATTGCGAAGAACTTCCCGCGCAACACGAGACCTCCCACGGGCAAGATAGTAACACAACTTCCTTGGAATTATACACATTAAAATACCAAGCAACACGTTTGCTTTGGTGTTGCAATGAATACTTCGAATCTCCAACTGACAGACCTTCTCCTTCTTGCATTACAACTTTGCGACAGGAACACCCCTTTGAGCTCTTGGTTGAGCTAGTGATGGACTGGGCACGCGGCATAACAACCCACCACAGGAGCCCTAGACTGAGGGTTTCTTTGATTTCGACCGCAGACCTACTTTGCATGAAATAAAAATGTTTCGCCGCCGAAGTCACCACATGCACTACCACTAACACTGCCACTACCACTACCACTACCACTACCACCACCACCATCACGCTTTAAGCTGTGTAAACCTGATATTTTAAAATTGGCATAACGCAGAAATGACATTTTTTTACATTTAGCGCCCCTCAGCACTAGGTACATGATACTTGTGTTGAACCCTGGTTTTGTGAAGTCGGCTTCCGGGGCCTAATTTCGCGCGGCAATTGTGAAACGTGTTCTTAACAGCGTATAGTTTAGACTACCATCCACATTCACCTCCTAAACGAGTCCACGCGCTTGCAGGGTAAAATATTTTAAATAAATGCTCACTACACCAAAAAGTAAAACATCCGCAACTTTGTTCCGCTCCTATGTATCGGCACATACCGTAAAAACCCGCGTATAATACGAGGTTTTTTTTCCGAATTTTACTATGTAAAGTTTGTGCCTCGTATTATATGTGGATCCCAAAGTTTTCAGCCGAGAATGTGCACTTTCGGTTTTGGTTTCAGCGGAGGGTGCACCATCTTGCAGTGGCGTTAGCTGGCTGCTGCGTATCTCAGACGGCGCCATTTTGTTTGTCTTGACCACGCGAAGGATCGGTACGTTCACCGCAAATCTATCACGATGTCGGGTACACGAAGGCATTATTCGGCTGCAATTAAAAGAAAAGTTATTTTATGTGCCGAGACCATCAGGAATTGCGCCGCAGGGCGGTTATGCGAGCACAGACGGAAGGCCAGCAAATACAGGGATGGCCATTTGTCTGTTCACTGCCACGACTGCGGCTGCGTGCCACGGTTTGAGCAATGTGTGGTACGGTCGAAACACAAGGAACAAAAAGTAAGAGAAATAGTAGAGGCAGATTTGATTAGTAAAGCGGGGTTACCCTGTGTGAGCGTGCCGTCACTGAGTTTGTCAGATAAGGAAGCAACTTTTCTGCGCATGGCTGCAACACGTCGCCATTGGCGGTGATAGTGGGAAGGGATTGCGGGTAGGCTGGGGATACATATATGTACGTTTGTGTGAAAGAAAATTAGTTGGAAGTTAGCGCTGTGTTGTGCGTTCTCTCTCTGTCCTCGTTATTTTTGCGCTAAGAATTCGTCAATATCGCCACACCAACGTGCCCAAGAATCCGTACTAGTGAGCAGGACGGCAGTTCGGCGTCACCGAAGGCAGCATTCGCGGGTGGAGAAAGCAACTGGTGCTTGACTGGATAAAGTCTGTGTGGTGTCGGCGGCCTCGAGCAATGTTGGGGGTTCCCGTCAGTACTCGTGTTAAGGGCCTTTCGTTGCCACCTGGCGGATTCCGTGAAGAAGTTGTTGCGCGAACCCCGCACCGAACTCACTGTCATTCCAGGAGGAATGACATCCCAGCTGCAACCGCTAGACGTTTGCATCAACAAGCCTTTCAAAGACTGCACCAGGTCCTGCTACCGAGAGTGGAGGAGGCCAGGAGACCCGTAAGTGACAGCTACCGGATGGCTGACGCGGGCTTCTTCAGCGGTGCTTTGTGGCTGGATCGCGGATGCGTGGGTGGATCGCGGAACCAGAGGAGCTCGTCAGTCGCTCTTTTAAGAAATGCAGCATCTTCGACGCCTTCGATGGCACTGAGGACCACTTTTGTGGGAAGACATTTCCGACAAGGCGAATTCAGGAGACAGCGGCAGCGAACCTGACGATGACTGAACGGACGTCGGGGGACATTGCCAGCGAAAACTGACAGTGACTGAACGGTAACTGCAGTGCAAATAAATGATTTCTCTGCTTTTTACCTCGCATTATATGTGGATGAAAACATTTTTTCTGATTTTGCTGTCCCCAAATTACATCTCGTATTATATTCGGGTCAGTATTATACGCGGGTTTTTACGGTAAGCTACAAACAACAATTCTGGTACAAAAAGAGCACTAGCTGCTCCGGCAAGGGGCATACAACACATTACAAATACAATACAATATAATACAATACAATACAATACAAATACAAATACAACAATACAATACAAATACAACAAAGGCGCATACAACTCACATCATTGGAAATAAACATGTGAATGGTTGCTCAAGTAGGGTTTATTGAAGGAGCCACCAATGTGCTGGAAATCAATTCACGCGAACCCTAGCTGCAGTGCTTTGCTTTATTTTCGGAAGCTAGACCAGAGCACATTGCCGCAAATTATAGTATGCGTCCAGACTTCTCGTCGCTGCAAATTACACGGAAGCTTTCATGCGTGGATGGCGAATCTATCTTAAAGTTTTTCGTGCATCATAAAACACGGGAAATACATGCAACACATGATGTCGTTTGTCACAGGTATACACCAACACTTGATAAAGCTAATTTTCTCAGCCACAGCAGACCAATTCAAAAATGACTTTCCGATGGCCTAGCCAGAAGTCTTTTCTTCAGGAACCGCGATTGCCGATCGATTATATGCGAAGGTGTGTACGTGGCGCAAATTTGTAAGCCCCTACTCATGCCTTTACGCGTGGACCTCCAGCCTACAGGGCAGGCCGCCCCTTTGTACCCTTCCATAAAAATTCGTTTGGTTTTACGCTGGAGAAGAACCAAACGTAGCCTTTAATTGGCATAGAGATGCTCATAACGCGATACAAACAAAAAACAGCAATCACGCCAGCACTGTTAGCTCATTCAGTTTGGTCTATCGGTTTCTGGGTTGTCTTCTTAAACATTGCTCAAAGATTTTCTCCGGTCACAGTAAATATACATAAACACGGGACGTTCTTACCTTTTAGGCGGGTCAACATTCTGCTGCCAGAACCAGCAACAGCTGCCAAACACAGCGGAACCACATTCATGGCAGCTGCCGATGTGGATGGAAATGTGTGTGCCCTCCTTGGAAGCAACGCTCGTTTTCTCGGATGCGCTGTTGTGGAAGAACACGGTTTTTCTGTTCACGTGAGCAACACTATGTTCCTGCTGCGGGTTTTACTGCAAAAACTAAAGACGAAATGTTCAGGAAATGCAACCAATTGGTCATTTAACAACCTTTTCACATTACCCAGACTGATATTCAATTACCATTTCAAATGTATTGGCGATATGCTATGGTCGTTTTACAATTATTGGTGTTACGCTATGCGGAGATCGCTACAGGCTTTGAAAAATTGTTGCGCGGACCAGTTATAATAAAAAAAGTCACACCCAGTATATTTTCCCATTTTTGGAGGCTATCCTTCAAACTGAAGTAGTTTTCTGTACAAATGCTGTCACGCAATAACGTAATAGAAATTGATGACACGTACCATGTAGTTAAAGTTACACGTCTGCGCTTGGTATGCTTACCGTATTTTTTTGCAAGCTCTACTAGCATGCGGCATCTTTTTCTACGACATACCAGAATGAGATTTTTGCGACATAGGTCATCTTATATGTGTCCGTAAGCAAAAATCAGGAACCCTTCCGTTTATCCACTACAGTGGTTTAAGCAATAACCCTTACTACGGGCGAAACTTCAAATGCGAATTGCCAAAAATCAAGGCGTCAACGACAAAAGTGCAAACTAGCTGCGAGTCAGTCTAAACTCAGACGACAGGCAAGTATCTCTCACGAGAACTTTCAGCGCAACTCGTCGCTATGCTATCGTGGTCGTCAGAAATCTTAACTTCCTAAGTGCGAAGCCAAATTCTAATTCATTTAGGCCAAGAACAAAGGCCAGAGAACACAAATGAAATGATGGGCGACCCAAATGCGATGATGGCGCAATGGTATCGACATAGCATTCATAACTCGAGGGAAGCGATTCGATTTCGACAATGCAAACGTTTTGTCTTGTGTGATCATAAGCATCGTCAGCAAAATCTTCAAGTTCCCTCCAATTGTGTAAAGTTGACTTTCCTGCGGGCGATTTAATTACGACACCACCATCAGTAAGACCAAGTAAGCTCCGCTTTAAAAGAGATGAATACATGCTATCTTCAATTTGCGCGCAAAGGTGCCGCACATTGGCTACGCCACTGACAGTTACTCTGTGTGGACAGCAACAGTGTTTGAATTTTTGTTGTATGTAATTGGTAAAGGTTCGTTTGCTTGCTTATTAGTTATAAAAATCTGCATAACAATTTTGTAGTCATTTTATTTTTCGTATTAGTCACTCATGTATTGTCTGTAGGCAAAATATGAAAGGTTTATTGAAATTTTTACCCCTATCAAAGCGTTTCAACACGGGTGAACGTGTGCTGTATATGGGAGGTTGCCTTATGTCTTTTACCGACAGCTGGGTTTATAAATTTAGTGCCTATAGCGCTAGCGTCCGCATTATATGAAAATTTTCCGATTGTTATTTTCCTCACAAAACACTCAATCTGACCGCACTAGAGAGCTGTACATGCTGCTTAACTGATTATTAAAGAAGCGGAATAACTCTCTTCTAAAACACTTCGTAAAAACTATCACTATGCACCTTTAAATTATGCTTTCAACTTTCTGATAGCACATATTACTCTGCGAAAGCAAAATTTAATAATTTTTGGCAAGGCTTTACCATAGAAATTTAAATGTTATAACAGCCCTACTGGAACGTTCCGTATATACGGAATTATAGGAATACGGAGTTCATAAGGATTATGCCACCCCCAAGAACACCGAAAGAAGATGTTAGTATAATAAACAGGGAATCACATTAGTGTGCGTAATCAAGATGTCTGGCACAGGTTTCGTGGTTTTATCTTCAATAATAAGCAAAATGACGCTCCGTATGTTTTCCGTATATTCCGTATATACAGAATTCATACGGACAATGATTTGGTGGTTCTAGTAAACTTATAGATATAAAATCGGTGTCAAATTCTTGGATAAGTATGCCCTATTTCTTTCACATGTTTCTCAAAAATATTCCGTGTTTTGTTGCGGCTTTGCGTCATTCTAGAAAAGTACTCCGTATTCCCATATTTCCGTACATACGGAACTTTTAAGGAGGGAAGTGCTGTCAACCCTGCATTCAGGACAAACTTTGTGAAACCATCACACATCACGATAACATTTTTTTGCATCTGCAAATGCTTGAGATCGTGGCGAGTAAATTCAAGTGGAAAATCCGAATCAGTTTAAGCGATACTGTGTGACAGCCACGAAGTAACTAATATAAGCATCGATTTTGCTTAATTTATTGCGATGTCATTGAAGTACGAAATAATCTTAATAATATAAAAGAAAGCTTTTGGAAGTGCGTTTTATATTGCTGAAAAGAAAGAAATATGGGTTGTTTTTTATGTTAGGTTAACTGTTTCTTCATATTCTACGACAGGAGGGCTAAGTTTTTACATAATTTGATAGCATTACCCATATATAAATTGAACCTGCTTAAAGTGGAGTGTGGTCGTTGACGAAGAGCATGTTATCTCTGTTTCCGGAAGAGGCTAGTGGAGCATGAGCTGCTCTTTGGAGATTTGAATGGCATAAACTTTGTTTGGGAAAAGCTATAGCAAATTAAAATGTGATCCGTGATATAGAAAATAGTCAAGGGAGAGATAATTTAAGTTACCATTCGAAGGTTTTGAAATTGGCGTGGGCTTTAATGGGAAGTACACTGGTGTAATATCGCGGTCTAAATAAACTGATCTCCCATCAACATCAAGAAAAATTTGAGTCATTCAGGCTTCGATTTTTTTAGAGAAGGAGACGAATGACGCACATATCGTCACCAGAATACCGGGGTACACGTTAAGAACGTCAATAACTCTTGCAGTATATCCCTCCGCGGAGGCTACTGACCCGGATGTGAACGCGCGCGCGTGTTTTAAAATAACGTATAATGCGTGACACGGTATGTCTTTTCACAAGTAGTCTGTCTATCATCGGAGCAGTAATTTAGCAGGAGAATAATTGTCATTATCATCTTCATCATTTATTGAACCCTTAAAAGCCCCTTACGGGGTATTACTTAAGGGGGAGGCGAATGCACAATTCAACAGATGCATGTTTGTCAATGGTACACAGCATAATCATCAGTGAACTACATGATAAACAAAGTGTGAACAGAAGCAGATAAATTTACATAGAAGACAATGGCAACAATTCAAAATTTACTAACAAATCAAATGATTAGTGATTCGCTGTTTACATTTGAATGCGTTTTGTTGGTGGACTACTAGTTCAGGCACGTTATTCCAACCTTCAATGGCTGTAGGTAAAAAGGATCTGTTGAAAGCCTTAATTGAACCATGTAAGGGCTGTAAACTTAGTTAAAGAGGCGACGCGATGAACGGTCGGGAGGAAGAAGAATGGTACTGCGTTATGACGCGAAATTATAGTGTAGTTTATGCAGAAGCCAGAGCCGAGTGTTCTTGCGGCGAATGTGTAGGGGGGGCAGGTTGAGTGCTAGTTTAATTGTGCTAATACTTAAGCGGACTGTATTTCGAGCTGATAAATGTGGTAGCGCGGTTTTGAATTGCTTTTATTGCGTTGAGTAATTTTGATGAGGGTTCCAAATAGCAGATGCATATTCAAGTTTAGTACGCGTGAAGGTTTCGTAAGCTGGTTTTAGGATTAGCGGCGAAGAGGACGTAAATGATCTTTTGATGTAGCCAACTGATTTCACTGAAGCGGCAATGAGTTGTTCTATGTGATTGGACCATGTTAGTTTACTTGATATTATTACGCCAATATAACGATACGAGTCAACATGGGTTAAGGGTTCGAAGTTCACAGAATACTGGAAGGAAACTTTAGGGCGCTTGCGCGAAACGTGTATGAATTTACATTTCGTATCATTACAATTCGTACAAAATACTCAAACGACAGGAGTCACGCTCGCAATACTCAGCGTAACGCACTCTTGGCGCTGAGCGGAGGAACACACCGCTACGGTGATGAGCCGTAAAGGCAACACTTGGAACGTTGTAAAATTGCAAAGCTCAAGAAACGATAGCCATCAAAAAGGCTTGATTGATGAGGAGGAGGAACGTTTTGAAGGAGTGCACGCGGGGGCAGAAATTCGTCGAGTGATTAATGAGGAGTTTAGAGAAAGAGAAATGTGAAGCCTGCACCGATTACATCAGCGCCACGGAAGACTACAGAAAGGGAAGTAAGATTGAGCAACCTTGATTGGAAAAAAGCACAGCAAAATATTTCCCCCAAACAGCAGTGGGCCCGGACAGAATACCAATGCAGCTGATACACCTGCTGGGACGTAATAGTAAGGCATCGTTTATGAGGGCATTAGATAATGTGATACAAACCAAATACCCGAGGATGGGCTACAAACTAGGACGATTTTAATAAGTCAAAAAGGAGGCAAAAAAGCCAGTATAGATTCATACAGACCACTCACAGTAATGTCAGTTGTGTATAGATTCGTAATGCAGGTGAGAAAATCAGAAATTCAAGCACAGATGGCAGAAAATAAAAATCCTTGGGGAAATGCAGCATGGGTGTACTACTACTACTTCATCGGCAATCGGATGATAATTTGTACGTGATAACACAGTGCATTGAAATTGTGAAAACGCAAAAAAGACCATTATGGATTACGTTCTTGGACATTCAAGGGGCAACGTAAACAGATAACTGCTGGAGAATGTTGGAACTTCAGTTATTGGATGACTAGTTAATACAGTTCCTTATAGCGACCTATAAATATAATAGAGCGCAGCTGACATGGGGAGTGCACAAATGCGCCAAGCAGGTCAAGACCCATCGAGTACTGGAACAAGGATGCCCTTGAAGCCCAATACTGTTTGTGACTTACATGGCAGGGTTAGAAAAGAAACTAGAAGACATTCAATTAGGGTTTAACCTAAGGCATATGTGGCAAGGCGGAGTGGTATAACCGCATATTCCGGGAATGTTATACCAGACGAGATTGTTTTCCTACCTGATGACTGGACCGATATGCAACGACTCATAAATACAGTCGAACACGGATATATTGAACTCCAAGGGGATCGCGAAATAGTTCGATATATGAAAAAATTCGATATACAAAATATGAGCTCTGAGACCTCACCTGTGGCGGACGACCACTTACCGATCGGCGCATTTAAGAATGACAACTAAGTCCGCACTAACGACGCAACAGGATGCTTCATTTGCGTGAAAAGAAATCGCTGATCTTGGCCTGCTTCTTCGTCCTGTATATGGAATTAAAGACGCTGGTCTCGATCTTCTCGATGATCTACAGGTGCGACAGCCCAGTTCCTTCCATGTCGCCGCAACTACGTCGAATGAAGCTGAACGCAGCCGCCAGTTCACCGGTGGAGTACGATCGTGTAGCCTCATCCGCGTCCGGATGATCTTCGCCACTCGAGCTATGAGCTTGGGTTCCTGCAACCGCATCTACGATATCCTCCTCACCGGCGCTCGGAACAGCCTAAACATTCCTGTCAGCGTTCGCGAAGTTGCCGGTAGACACTCCGGCTGGAACAGCAGCCGGGAAAAGGGACGACAGCTCGCGAAACGTGTCGTCCATGCCCTCTTCGTCGTCGTCGCCGTCTTCGCAAGCTTCCTAAAATGCAGACGTCACGAAGCCTGCCTTCCGGATGCAGTTGGCCACGCTCTGCTTTACGCTGTTCCAGGCACCCGTCATCATGTGTATGGCCCCCAGCTGGTCAACTTTAAGCGAGGTGCCCACGCGCAGGTTCATCAAAAGCCTACCGAGGAGTCGCCTCCTGTACCCAACGGTTGAACGACTTAGTCGAGCGGTCGAGCGGCTGCAGCCTGGCTTTTGTGTTCGGAGGCAGAAACTTGAGCTCGATGTTGTCGAGCTCGCAGGTGGTTTGGTTGGCCGAGCAGTTATCCATGAGAAAGCAAGCGTGACGCTCCGAGGCCCGGGCTTCTGTCCCTGTCGGGTTTCGGCGAAGGCACTAAGCGACCGCGGAAACCTGGGGGTGCAGCGACCGCCGAAGAGCACCTTCCAGCTCACGCGGCGTTCGATATACCCAATGTCGGGAAAAATACCGTTCGATATAATCGTACAAATTCCTATACTTTTACACAGAATTTTCAGGGGGATAATTCATGAGTTCGATATAGACAATAATTCGATATACCCGTGTTCGATATATCCGTGTTCGACTGTATTAGCGTTCAGGAAGGCGCCTGCCTCGAGTTATATTTTAGCGCTGAAACATTGCGATTAATAGTTTTCAATGGCACAACTGGCGCACTACTAATTCTGCATGTCCAATTACCCATAGTCACGGAAAATAAATATTTAGGAGTGTGGATACACGAAGGGGATAAATACTGAAGAACTCACGACGAGGAAGCTAAGGGGAAAGAAAGGGAAACTCAGCTATAATGAAGCATAGAGCTCTGTGGGGGTATAACAAATATAAGGTAGTGAGAGGAGTGTCTAAAGGAGAAAAGGTTCCGTGTCTCACATTTGCGAATGCCATACTCTGCTTCAAATAAGGCCCTCTAGACGGACTTTCAGTGAACCAAAGAGCGGTAGGACGTTTGGCCTCAGGAGCGCATGGAAAAACAACAAATTAAGCAGTGAAAGGAGTTGTGGGATGGACGTCGTTTAAAGTTCGATAAGCGCACAATAAAATATGTTTCGAGGAGATCATGAGAGCAATCCATGAACGTCGGTGGACAGGCAACGACTTTAGATAACTATACCTGAAAAGTGCGGACACGCAGTGGCTAAGGAAGACCAGAAGGCTCACGATGATATACGGAAAGAACAGTAGAGAATTCAAGACAGTCCAGGCAACCACAAAAGCAGCAAGGCAGATAGAAACGAATAAATGGCAAGGAAAACTCGAAGCTAAAACTTAGAGATGCACAGGGCTGAGAAATTAAACATAAGAAATGAACATTTCTGCAATATTTCCAAAGGCATTGCTTGCTTTTTGAGGCGGGAGCAGGTTGCTTGCAAAATAAAAGTTTTATGTGGAGTATACAGAAAATTGTGGGGTATGCATGGGCTGCAGAAAAAAAACCGAAACTATGCGGCCCATTGTGTTATAATGCGAGGGTATCCCTCGAAATATAGAGGGAAATATTCGATTTCTAGAAGTCCTAGGAGCTGATGGTAGAACAGAGGGAGTTAACTTTAAGGCTGTGGAGGCGACCAAAAAAGATTAGAATGGAGGTGGGCGAAAAGCCGAGAGGATAAAATTGCCAAGGACAGCTACCTCCTGCACCAGAAAGAAAGAGTATTTTGTTCCTAATAGGTTTTTGTGCCTACCCGAGGAACAGCGCTAGTATTGAAGAGTTTAAAACATAGAAATAATTTTTTTCTTCCTAGTTTTTTGGTTGGATGACACGTCATCACCCCGCAACAAAGGGGATATTACTACCAATAGTTATGTTCATCGCTGTCATCTTTTAGTTGTACATTAGTATATCCAAGTGCATCAGCACCGCTACTAACAGTGCATTGTGCAATTATCATAAAATATGGCATGTTTATTGACCCTCCATGTTGATAAGCGCTTACATGAAGATTTGGCCAAATAATGTGGCAAGATAGACTGCGAAAAAATACGCTTTCACTTTTTTAGAGTTCAAGAGCCTGAACTATTGCGCACCGTTATTTATTGCGATGAAAACCCAACTGGAGATTTGTATAATAAGTGCAGTGACAGAGTACTCTGGGATAGAAGGAGGTAACTACACCTTTCATGCCTATGTGGACATAAAGGGCGCACCAAAGCGCTGAAACACCTGCTATGTGACTACGGTAGCCAACGAGAGCCTGAAAAATCTTCCAAGAGTGTGCAGCGTCCTGGAGGGACGCCACGCCAGGTTCGACTCACGAGAAAGCGACGACTACATCCAAAGGGCCACGACGAATCCGGGGCTTTATTGGCCGAGTAGTACAGCGCCTAGTGACTGAAACAAGTAGCCCAAAAACACACTGTGCTTAAGAGCGCCTCAGGGACAACCTACCTAAGAGACGGGATGGCCGGGGCTATACACGTGCGCTGAGAGCGAGATAGGTTTATGGGGGTAGAATTGCTGGGGTTTGGGCGAGTTCGTTCATATCGACTTGAACATTCAGCATGAACGAAAACCACAGGATTTAGCAAGACAAAACAGACACAATCTGATTATCAACGGAGTTCACTAACAAAAAAGAGGGAATATGTATACATGAAACATTGTACTACATTGGCAAAGCGCAACAGTCTTTTTCCCAAGATTAGTTAACAGGATAATTGCTACGCAGGTTCAGTTGTTTCTCTGTCAGAGCTACGAAAGCCGTGCTGACGCACGTGCCACCTTTCTTGCAAATGGTCACTCCTATGACGACCTCACGTGCGAAGCGATCGCGTGTCCTTCGAAGCACGTCGATCGTGCGCCTAGATTGATTGATTGATTGATTGAACTTTTATTAGGCCTGCAGAACTACCGCTGACATCGAGAAGCTAGCGCTCATCGATCGGGCCTAGATCAACCTCGAGGGGATGGCTGGGCCGTCCCTTTAAGGTCCCCCATCGGGGTCCTCCGGGGCCTGCCTAGCCATTGCCTCTCGGACCTGCTGGACGGCCCAGAGTTGGTATTCTTGGTTGTATGATGCCAGCACCGCTTCTAGCCGCGGCGGTAGGATTCCTAAGTTAGCTTCATCCGGGTGTGTCTTGCAGCCCCACAGCGTGTGTGTTGGCGTGGCCATCGCTCTTCGGTAGGCCTTGCACTTGCTATCTGGGTAGGCATCGGGATACATCCTGTGCATCATTTGCGGCGTCTGAACGGTCCTCATTTGCAGTTGTCGGAATGTAACCGCCTGGGCTCTGCCCAAGCTTTTGGCTGGGAGGAGGAATATTTCTTCGAGCCAGGCGCTACGCCTTCGTGATCTCGTTGAATTCGACTAATCTGTCTTTGGCGCTATACCAGAGTCGCGAGGCCTCGTTGTCGCCGTCGGTGCGAAAGGATAGCGCGCGCGACTTCGCGTGGGCGGACTCGTTCCGATTGCTCTTGCTCTCCGACACTTTGCCCTCGTGCGTCTGGAACCAGATTTATTTATTTATTTACCATCAGGGCCGGAAGGCATTACAGAGGGGAGGGGTTACAATCTACAATACAAACATAATAAAAAGCAGTCAGTTACAATACAAACGCAAATAAAGCAATCAGTTTGTTATATAAAGATACCTTCAGTTCAAGTAAATAAACAATTCAGGTAAATAACAAAAGCAGTCAGATATATTACAAACGCAAAAAAAGCAATCAGTTTATTATGTAAAAAATAATTCCCCTTATTATACAATGTTAGGAAGGGTATCGTGAAAAAAAATGGTTATCAGTAATCGATACAACTTCTGCAGGAAGGTGGATCCAGTCTCCTGATGTGCGGGGTATAAATGATTGCGCGAACGTTCTCGTAAGACATGAATTGAGACCTACTTTGTGAGCGTGATCAATGCGATGGGAAAGGTATGACGGAGAGGGAAAGAATTTATGGCGTAGCTCATTATGGTGGTATAGTTTGTGAAATAAGCTGAGGCGAGAAATTTTACGACGAGTCTGTAGTAACGGCAGGTCAAGACTGGACTTCATAGCAGTTATGCTGGCTGTACGGTTATAATTGGAAAGACTGAAGCGTGCAGAGTTATTCTGGACCATTTCAAGACGGTAGGTTAGTTTATCGTGACTGGGGTCCCATACTGATGAACCATATTCTAATTTAGATAGCAATAATGTTTTATACAGTAGTAGTTTTAATGAAGATGGTGCGTTACTGAAGTTCCTACGCAAGTAGCCCAGCATTCTGTTAGAGTTATTAGCTACATATTCCACGTGAGCATCCCACGCTACGTTAAAAGTAATATGGACACCTAAGTATTAGTAAGAGTCAACGGATTGCAAGCATACGTTATTGAGGTAGTAGGAACATCGAGTTACGCTAATCCTAGAAACATGCATGACTTAAACATTTATTTGTATTCAGTTCCATTAGCCAGGTATTACACCAGTTATTATTAGCAGAGAGATCAGATTGAAGTATTCGACTATCATTTTCGCTGGGTATTTTCCGAAATATAGCACAGTCATCTGCGAAAAGGTGTAAATTAGAAGTCACGACATTATGAAGGTCGTTAATATAGATAAGAAATAAAAGCAGACCAAGGACGGATCCTTGGGGTACATCAGAATCAACATTACTTAGTTGGGAGTTATGGCCGTTAGCTGAAACAAATTGGGTACGATTAGTTAGAAAATACTCAATTCATCTAAGGACATTCCGATCTATGTTTAGTTTTTCTAGTTTATGGAGTAGTAGTTTATGTGATACCTTATCGGATGCTTTTGAAAAATCCAGAAAAATACAGTCGGCGTGTGATGAGCGATCTAGGATTTGATGCAGCTTATGAGTTAGCAGTGCAAGATGAGTTTTACATGAGTATGATTTGCGAAATCGATGTTGTGCCGATGTAAAAAATGAGTTTGATTCTAGGAATTTTACCACGTTAGAGTAAATGACGTGTTCTAAAAGCTTGCAACAAGTACTTGTAAGAGAAATAGGACGGTAGTCAGCTGGAATAGATTTGGTCCCCGATTTGTAAACGGGAAACACCTTTCCGATTTTCCATGATGTGGGAAGACTGGGCATATCTAATGATTGTTGAAAAATTTTTGTTAGTAGGATGGCAGTGTAGGTGGACGTGTTTTTTAGAAATTTTGTGGTGATGTTGTCATAACCAGGGGAGGAATGATTACAAAGACCACTAATTAGTTTATATATACCAGCTATGTCGAAAAATAGTTGAGGCATGATGGTGTAGTCATAGTGATTTGTCAAAGGAAGGTAGTTGTGTTTTGCATCCGAAAAAATGTTAACAAATACCTCTTGCAATACAGTAGCACGTTGATCTTGAGGGATCGGGTTATTTGACGGGTCAACCAAGCTAATTTTGTCAGAATGTGACGGATTAATAGTTCGCCAGAACTGTCTAGAGTTGTTGTTTAGCATGGCTGGTAGTGTATTGGTTAAAAAGTACAATTTGGCATTCTTAATAGCTGAAACATAAGCATTTGAAGCAATATTATAGGCGGACCAGCGCGTGTTTGCTGGATTTCATTTGGCCTGGCGATAAAGACCCTTCTTTTTGTTAGCTAGACGTTTGATATGAATATTGTACCAAGGTGCATGCGTGTTAGCGGTGATTGTACGTTGTGGAATGTGCTTATCGGTTAGTTCATGAACTTTACGCGCAAAAATGTCCCAGTTTTCTTCGACCGAACGATCATCAAAATTAAAAAAAAAACTTGAACGATATCAGCGTGACCGCACTAAAAGAATCATTGAAGCTGCCATCTCTTGAATCACGTCGCATTGTTTGCCGGCTCAGCCTGATCCACGCTTTCTTCTATCGCCCACAATCATGGCACGCCCTCTTACAACCATCACACAGAACTTCATCCCGCATTAACCACAGCCACCCTATAGCACCAATCAGCGGCCGCACCTCAGCCATGAACAACTCCTTTTTCCCCAATGGAATTACCCTATGGAACAACCTGCCTGATAACATTGTCACGTGCGGCAACCGCCAAACCTTCCGAAATAAACTTAACAGTCACATATCACAATCTTAGTAAATAGAGCTAACATATGCCCTTGTAGATTACTTTTTGGAGCCATGTATTTTGCGTTTATGTCTATTGCAACACTTTTTGTGCCACTTTGTTTTTCGTTTTTTTCTTTTTTCTTCCTGCTGTTTGTGTTCCTGGTTGAGCAGAAATTCATACCTTGTACGCCCCCCCTTATGTAATGCCTTCGGGCCTTTAAGGTGGAAATAAAGGAAAATGAAATAAATTGTGACAAGGCGTTATTTATGGAAGCGAAGTAACCTCTGTTGTAGTCGTGTACAGTGTCTCTAACTCGTTTTGTTTTTAAGATCAGTGAGTGAATACCGAGTGTGGGAAGGCAATGGTCGCTTATTCCAGGCAAGTAAGTAATTGGGGAAACGAAATCAGGGCGATTAGTTAAGATAAGGTCGAGGGTATTTGCACAGTTATCCGCAATTCTAGTCGGTTCAGAAACTAATTGCGTTAAAGAGAATATAGAACACATTTCAAGAAAGTCGCTGGATTCCGGAGAAAACGAGGTAAGTTGAGCCTGCTCGGCGTGCCAATCTGTTAGAAAAATTAAAATCGCCAAGTAAGAAAACAGGCGATAAAGCAAAACGGTTTCGAATATTGTTAATTGCGTCATGTAAGTCGTTAACAAAATCGGGTGGTGAAGAAGGAGACCTGTAGCAAAACCTATTACTACTTTTTGATGATTGATTGTGACTGAAGCCCAAACCATCTCTAGGGTGTTTTTAATGTGCACGCATAATGACGGAAGATCTTTTGAAATGGCTAACATTACGCCACCGCCTCGTCATATGGTTCTATCGAAGGAATAAAGGGAAAAGTTAGAGGCGTTATGAAAGATTTCGGAGTCCCGGATATTTGTTGATAGCCACGTTTCGGTTAGGGCGATAATATGAGCGTTGCAGGTGTCGATGACTGATGACAGTGCGTCGCATTTGTTAACTGTGCTTCGAACGTTGCCAAACAAAATGGCTACGACAGATGGACACGTGGGTGAAAGTGACGAGCCACTGCCCCTCACGCGTTCCTATGTTAGGGCCTTTGGTTGACGGCCGGAAGAAGCGTCTTCCTCTGCCTACATTTCGGGTAGGGAATTCGAGATAACATCTTAGGTGTACCATTTGTGGTTGAGCTTCATTTTTTTGTACCTTAGCTGAACTTTGGGTGATCCAGGTTGGTTTTTGCCGAATTCAATCAGTTTTTTGTGTATCAGACGGGTACTGGGTGAAAAGTCCTCACCTGTAGCGAGGTCTTTTTCTTTCAGTTCTTTCGTCAAACCGCGGAATTTATCTTTTATTTTGAAGTTCCTGAATTTAACAATGATTGGCCGGACTTAGCCGTTTGAAAAACTACACAATCTGTGTGCGCGCTCAATTTCATTAGGCGAAAACCCGTCAAGAACCGATATTAGCTCGGTCACTATTTTGGTTTCTGTTTCTTCCAACGTTTCTTTTGTGTCTGGCATGCCGTAAAAAATCAAGTTTTTTCTGCGAGATCGGTCTTCTAGTTCGTCTAAACGAGATGCGAGTTCATAGTTTTGACTTGTTAGTTCGTAGGTTGTGCTCTGCAAGCTCAAAAGTTCCTGCTGTTGGCTTTCAATCTGCTCCGATTTTTGTTTTAATTTGTTGAGTTTAATTTGGAAATTGCACATTTGGGATTCAATGGCTTTCTGTCCATCCTCAATAGCCTTCATTTCAGCCACAACTTCGGTTTGCCACGCAGAACTTTGCAGAGCTCGAGAGTGTAAATCCTTGAGGAGGTGAAACATGACTTTTGTTTGTTCTGCGGGTTTCATCACGTAGAGTATCTAGGTCTAGTACGGACTGGGAACGTCTAGATGGACCGGGGTTGTTTTCTATATCGCCTGAACGTAGCAATAGAAAAACCATAGAAACACAATTGCAAACAGAATCACAGAACACTTGTGGGCACGGGAAAACTAATAGAAACCTGTCATCGGACTTTCTAGCCTATAGTGAATACGGCATACACACCTGCAACAAGCAAGGAGGCGATTAGCTATGTCGGCTGGACTGCGCCCGTGCCCACTGAAGACTGTAGCGGTGGGAAGTCTTCTTATATCCTTTTCCCAGGCTGTCGATGTCGATGAGGGAGGTGGTACGTCACAGAACTTCAATGGCGCCACCACACGCGGAGCGCACGGCCAGGACAGCTGCAGCGGCCCATCCAGCGGGGGAGGAGGCGAGCAGAAAAAGGAAGATGCCATCGCGCAGGTGCCGGAGTGGTCCAGGAGAAGAAAAGCCAGGGGGGGGGGGACGGTGATAAACAGCTGGTAGGCTGGACTTCGCCCGTGCCCACTCATGATGCGTTTTTTGGCACAAGTGTGGGCTCGCTCCAGGATGCGACAAGCCGTCGGTGAAACTTACCCCTTGGCGAAATTTCGCACTGCTTGACGCGAGTCGATGAGGACCGCGGTGCATTCCCCATAGAGTATCGCCAAGGCAATGGCCACCTCCTCGGCTTCTTCAGCTTGGTCGCATTTTACGCTCGCCACCGATCTCGTGTTACCCGTGCCGTCGACCACGGCCGCCACGTAGCAGCGTCCGCCCGCGCATTCCGCGGCGTCGACGAAGCGGGCTTTTGGGTACTTGCCGTACTTATCGACGAGGGCCTTGGCTCTTGCTTGACGTCGGCCCTTGTTCTGCTCTGGATGTACGTTTCTGGGTATTGGATCCACTCGCCAGTCTTCGCGAATCTCTTTCTTAAGCGTGGTCTTGCGTCCTTGTTATTGGTGGTACCCAATGCGCAGCTTCTCGAGGAGGGTGCGCCCGGCCTTGTTCCTCGACAGTATCTCCAGCTGAGACACTCTCTGCGCTTCGATGATTTCCTCGAGCGTGTTGTGTACGCCCAACTGCAACCGTCTCTCGGTGCTCGCCGTTTCCGGAAGGCCGAGCGCGATCTTGTGAGCCATCCTAATCAGGATATGAATCTTTTTGTTCTCGTACGCGTGCCAGTGATAAAAAGCTGCCACGTACCCTACGTGGCACACAACGAAACCTTCTATTAGTCAGATGAGCTTGTCGTCCCTCATGCCGCCGTGTCTCGAGGTCACGCGCTAGAACAGCCTGGTGGCATTGGCTGCACGAGTCGGTTCACCGTGCCTCCGTTTCTTCCATTCGCTTCCATGAACATAACAAGTACCCTTACCTTGGGCACCGTGGGTATGATGGTGCCGTCCTTGGTCCGGATCGTGATCTTGTCGCGCTCTCTGCTCGACTTGCCCTTGCGTGTTCTCTCCGGATGGTACACTAGTGGCTCAGGCTTTTTCGGTGAGCATCTAAAGCCCATGTCCTTGAGGTAGTCCTCGATTTCCTCGACTGCATTGTGGAGAGTCGACTTGATGTGTCCTTCACTGCCGCGACACACCCAGAGGGGGACGTCGTCGGCATAGATCGTGTGCTCCATGTGTTTAAGTTTCTCGAGTCTTTTAGCCACACCAATCATGACAAGTTGAAGAGCAGTGGGGAGATGACCGACCCCTGTGGGGTTCCCGTGTGACCCATGCTCATTTCTCCGACATTGAGGTCCCCCGCCACCAACTCGGCTCTTCTGTCTGTCAAGACGTCCCTGATTAAGTTGTAGGTCCCTTCGCCTAGGTTGAGCCCGGACAATTGCCTGAGGATTGCGGCATGCTCAACTTGATCAAAAGCGCTTTGAGATCAAGCCCCAGGGTGGCCTCGTTTCCACTCGTCTTGCCGTCAATCACCTGGTGCTTGATCTGTAGCATAGCGTCTTGGGTGCTCAGGCTCTGTCTGAAGCCTATGATCGCGTGAAGGAAGGCGTCCGTCTTCTCTAGGTACTTCTGCCACCGGTTGTGGACTACATGTTCGAAGACCTTGCCGACGCAAGACGTCAGCGCGATTGGTCTTAGGTTGTCGGGGTCTTGGAGCATGCCGGGCTTCGATATTGAAATCATCTTGGCTTTCTTCAATTGAGGAAGGAGCTTCCCCGTCTTCCAGCACTGGTTTTATTTTCCCGGGAGGACCTGTATGGATCGATCGTCCAGATTTCTCAGGGCTCTGTTCGTAATTTGATCGGCACGTGGCGCCGACTTGCTGTTGAGGTCTTGTAGAGCCGCCCGGACTTCCTCGATGTAATGTCTAGGTCGAGGTCTTCGCTAACCGCTCCGGCGTACGGGCCGTGTATTGTAGTGTTCGCCTGCGGAAGATATTTGTGTATAAGTCGTTTCTTGATGCCGTCTGCCCTTGATCCGTCGTCGCCTCGTATAGGAGCATGGCGAACCCATCCCTCTGGCTACTCTTGGTCTTTGTCTCGTTCAGAAGGTGCCTCAGGGTGTTCCACGCCTTGCCTTTCTGCATCTGCCCGTCGACGGTGTTCCAGAGCTCATGCCACTGCTGGTGGCATAGCTCCTTGCAGTGTCCTTTGATGGCGCGATTTAGTTGCGCAATCTTTTTGCGGAGCCTGCGCTTGAAGCGTTGACTGTTTCACCTCACCAGCAACGCGTTCTTGGCCTCGACGATGTGTGCCAGCCTGCTGTCCATCCTACTTACCTCCATGTCCGTCTCGATCTCCTTGGTAGCCGCCGCGACACTGTCGTTCAGACTTCGGCACCACGATTCGATGTGCGCGAACTCCTCCTCACCCCGCGTGTACCTCGTCTTTCTGAAATCGTTCCAATCTATCTACCTTACCTTGCGTTTTTCTTCCTGGTGCTTTCCTGGCAGTGGGACCTTGATTTCAATGATCATATGGACGCTTCCCAGATCCGTGCCGGTGTTGCGCCATTTCGGCGACTGCGAAACGAGGTTCTTTACGAAAGTGAGATCGGGTGTTCTGTCCTTCGATACCGAGATTCCCGTCTTCGTCGGGTATGCAGGGTCCGTGATCAACGTGAGGTCAGGGTCTTGTGCGTCCTGAGCCTGGTTTCGCCCCTTGATTCCGCTATAGTTGTACCCCACGCCGGGTCGGGTGCGTTGAAGTCACCGCCGATCAGGAGCCTCTGTCTATCCGCAATCTTGCAGGCCTTGTGTAGGAGTGTCTTGAATCGTTAAAGTCTGTTCGCGGGTCAGCTGTACACGTTGAGCATGAAAATGCTGCCCTTCCTGTTCTTGGCAGGAATAAGTTCGACGAAGGTGCGTTCTATCTTGGTTCTATTCTGATCGTGTTCGACGAAAGAGATGCCTTTCCTGACTAGCCTGATGACGCTTCGCCACCGATAAACTGGTTAACCCGTCCATCAACCCTTGCAGGATTATGACGTCCGGAGTCTTTCGTCTAGACTTGATCAACTGTTACACCGACGCTTTCTTGTTTCTAAATCCTTGACAGTTCCACTTCCAGACTCCGGGTCTCAGCATCCAGCGCCACGCGCCCACCATACTGTAGCGGATTCCAGTACTTCCGCGCGCGGCATGCTTTAGCGTCCAGCTCTGGTAGCTTTTCCACTAAAGCTGGACAAGGTGAACGCTAAACGAGCTAAAGCTGGACAAGCTTAAGCTGCACAGTCAAACGCGGGACACGGGGCTCCAGCCCCGCTAGGTGCTCCTACAGGGGCTACATGTTGGTCGTGTGTCCACTTCCCAGAGAGAGTGGAGGGACCTGGAATATTTTGAACCCAAGAACATTTGATGTGTGCTCAAATGTCGACACAAAGGCAGTTTTGTTTTTCGCCTCCAACACAAAAAAAGAAGTTAGATCGCTATGCCACAATTTCCGATGGTTGTCGCGTAATGCTTGCGAGCTGCAGTGCGCATTGATAAATTGAAGCCTTTGGTGGCGTTGTGACATCGATATAAATCACTAGCGCGTTCGCAATGAAGATACCGGCTTCAAAAAACGTGAGCCCCTTGTAGATCCTGTCAGTACATCTGGCACTGAGAAGAGGCCTGGGGTAGACGATCGAGTAAAGCTGGAACATCCGGCGTCCAATGGGCCGTTTGAATGGGTCGGCATCCAATGGGCCGAGGGTAGTTATATCGGGGAGCACAGACTCTTAACAGCCCAAAAAGAGCGCAGGCTGTGGCATTTGTCAGGACAGACCACAAACAGAAATTCTGCAAAAAAAACTGAATTGATATTTGCAAAGCGTGCGTGTGGATGGCAATTCAATCGTAGGAAACATTTTCGCTTTATACATTGAAAACAACAGCCTCCTGTAACAGAAGTGCGAAAACAATGACTGTTATTTTGTGGTTTTCAGACACGAGGTGCAGCGTTCAGCCTCACTCCAGGGCACGTGAACGCTTTTGGTCCACGTAAGAAGTCTTACCACTCTCTCATGCCCGTTCTTGTGACTGATGCTCAATCGCACGACTGGCTTTGCACTCTCGGAACAATGGGAGGCATCTCGCAGCCGGGCTTTATCATTCAGGTTAGTGAGTAGTGAATTTTAACTGTATATCACTTGAAAAAATGGGCCACAACCGATAATCTCCAAGGTAAATGGGTCTTGCTATGCATTGCAAGTGAGCGACAAGCTTGACTCAGAGTCTATATGCCATAAACCTGATAGGAAAAGAAATAGGCATTGTATGTTAAGTGGTAATCTGTGTAAGAGTTCCACGCCCGACAACGGCTCACTCTGGTACGTGGACTGTGCACGAGATTTATTGGGGCTGCGTCACACATTCCTAAATGTCCGCCGAGATCAATGAGTAGCAAACTGTGCCGATAACCAGCAACATATTCGTGTCTCGTGTAAAGGTGTCCGCCGGGAACAGAAACCCTTCCATTGCAGAGCTCCCAGGTAAAAAAGAGCGCCCGTCATGTTCAGGGCTTTTCGAAGCTGTAGCGCAGACGTGGCAGCGCCAAGTGAATGCGAAATAAAGGAAAGGAAAAAAAACCACACTACTGCACGCCGTGAACGATGTCAATGATACGAAGCACGGGGGCGCAAGTTGTGTATTGCCTGTGTAGGGAGCTTTATCGTCCGTGCGTGCTGATGCAGTCTGAGTTTTAAATAGGTGCAGTAAATGCGCTGTAAATGACAAGCGCCTCAGGAAAGACAAAATCGCGTTGTAGTACTTTGCACTCTCGGCATAGCCCTCGGCGTAGAGATGTGTGATATATAGATGTTTTATTGAATGTATTGTTTGTACGTTGTTACAAGTCCCGGGTTGCGTTTCCCCTTCAGGATAACTGCCTTGTGATCGGTGAAGTTCCGACAGTGGTTCTTCGAGCGGGACTAAATTGCAGTTGGCAAAGACGAGGTCTATGCACGTTGCTCCTGGTAGTTTTTGCCTAATGTTTCCATATCACAATGGGAGCTACAGGACTAGGTGCACTTGTCAGTACCGTATTCACTTGACTGTAACGCGTTTGCCTTTTTTCTAGGTTGTGCAACGTGAAGTCGAACCTCGCGTCACAATCGAATACCGAAATTGAAGCTGCCTATAGAACGCAACCATGCCCCAATTCTCATAAAGGGCTACAGGCTTGGCCATTCGCTATCTTTGTTGGCAACTTGTGCCACGGCCATTTCAATCAAGAACAAACCAATACTGACCCTCTTTCTTCCTTGTTTTTTGCCTGTGGATGGCGCGCTCAGCGCTTTGCCTTTGCTTTCGCATCGTACGGCGTAGGCCTCAGTGGTTTTTGTTGCCGTGAAGTGCTCGGACGCCTTGTTGTTCCGCTCAGTACAACGCTAGTTTCAGGATACGCGCTATTTTATAGGCTGAAAAAGGCAGTTCAGCGACTGCCGGATGGCTCGACCTATCAACCATTCGTGGATGGAGGCTCCAGAGGCAGCGTCTTGTCACATGCGAAACCGACTGAAAAGGTTTCAGCAGGCCTCCCTTCGGCCGGCACGTCGAATTTGAGAAGGTGCTGCTGATTTTGTTGCGAAACAGAGCAACCACGTCATGGCTGTCCGTACTGAAGTGATACAGCTGAAAACAAGTGATATGGAAGCACAGGTGGACAATTGTGGAACATATGTTCAAAGTTTCATTGGGGGGAGTGCAGACGCAGTGTTTGAAAAATAAATGTGCTTTTTTCATGCTTCCGCAGGCTCCGCTCGAGGGAATACTTTCGCAGATTTTATTTGGCGAGACAGAAAGTTTGTCCCCGCGTTAATTTCGCGGTTTTATTTCTTCATTCTGTATGCAAGAAAACGACACCCATCGTTTTACAATTGTGGTCAGGTTACAGTCGAGTGAATACGTTAATTGTCAGTGTTGCATATTTCTTTGACTTCCTGTTTTGTTCGCGAATTTACGTTTCCCGTCATAAACCAACTAGGCGAAAGCTGTGCCCAGCTTAAGCTCAAAATATTGAAAATACGAGCGAGAATACCATCGACAAACATTACAGAAAACCAACGGTAACAAACGCACGGGTTAAAACCTAGGAAAGATGGCACAGCATACAAAACGAAACTTATGAAAAACACTAAAGAACAACGCTATTGCATGAAGGGGAAGATGAAGCACAGGCGTCTTGGAGCGGAGTGGGGGCGACGTCAAGAAATAGTTTCCAGGATGTTTTGTTTTGTGTCAAAGAAACCGGCGACTCAAGGCCACAAACCAATTGAAAGTCGTAACCTACGAGGTTGGTTAATAACACGTGATCGCGTCCAACAAAACCCACCAGGCTTCGCAATATTTTTAGAATGTTAAGAGTCTTGCCACAACCAATCTTGAAACAAGAAAAAAAACATCAAACAAATCGCTTTGCTGCAGTCGGGCTATCCACATTTCCGTCCGCACTGTAGGATGTTCTGTGCTACCTCTGTGCACGGTAGAAAGTAGCCACAATTCTCGAAAACACTGCGAAGTCTGCGGCACCGTAAAGTTTAAGTGTTTTTTTTCACCCAGCTGAGCTGTTTATGATTAGGCTCGTTCTCTTGGCGTTGGCAAAAAAATAGCAAGAAAATGAAACTCCTCAGGGGCACGCCCCCAGCATGACCTTCGGCCAGCGTACGTAAACGGAGCCAAGTGTCCGTCGTATAGCTATGACGTCCTCGGGGCACCCACCACCACAAGCACACACGAAAAATGAACTCTGTCCTGTGCCGCCCGGATTGACTTCCGCCTTGCCGCGCAAGCGATGCCAAGCCTCGGTCGCCTAGACAAACGCCGAGTTCACGAAGCCGGTTTTCCCTTGTTTTAGGGCGTGCTAAGGAGGTCCACTTTGAGAGGGAGGTGAAAGCCTGCGGATGAAATGATCCCGGCCTGCCAGCCATAAAGAACGTGAAGTGGGAAGTTTGGAAATCCATGTGAGGTGCACAGGCGGGTATACGACAAAGGGAAAGGGGTCGACAGCTGTGCCGTTTCTCTCAGTCTTGCATCACTGGTGCGAGGTGCGCCAATTATTTTAATTTGATGTCACCCTCCGGGAATGAGAAACAAGCAGTCGGCAATTCAATTTAGATGAAAGCTCGGCTTGCCTGTTTTTGTGTGCGTTCGTTCGGTCACGTTGGCCGACGATGGTTGCGACAACATCGCACCGAGATTGTTCTAGACATCTGTCGCTTACTGAAAGAAAGCGTCCAGTTAATCAAAAACCTGTATGCGCTACCTCGCCACGTACTGTCTGGATTGATTTTGGTAGGAAAGATTAAGGTCAAATCAAACACCAAAGGGAAGTCGATTTTGTTGCAGGCGGGTTAGTTGCTTCAAAAGGCAGCGCTCACTAAGAGGCAATACTGGCTTTCGTTTTGTCTGGAGGAGAAGAATTAGGCAATATTTACTTGCCAACTGGAGTTTGTGGGCTACCAATCGCAATCAATCAAGATCGCCATTGCAGTGCACTGACATCGATGTCGAGACCTGGTTCTGTAGCCGTGTGTGTCTTAAGCACCCATTGCTTGTTTGTGTGTTTTTTTAAACACACATATATTGACTTCATTGGGTATTGTTGGCGGAGTGTGTCGCTGTGCCACGTTTAGGCCGCCGGTTGCATGCTATTTTCTTTACGAAACTTTGTAATTCGCGGGTTTGCTCCCTGACTTAGGTAATTCGTTTTTCGTTTCCGTAATAGCTGAGCGTGTGCGTCAATTTCCGCCTGTCGTGCCATCCACCGTTTATTCTTGAGAGTGCGAACACCCATTTATTTTACAAATGTTGCAGCTTCTCCTGAACATGATTCATTTTGGAATGGACCCTCAGGAATCCGTAGCCAAAGCCAGGTTCCGCCTGGGGGATTTCTTCTCCGCCAGTGCAGAGTAAGCAGTTACTTTTATAAGTCTCTATTAAAAAGGTCTTACAATTGTAAAAAAATGTTTTCGTGTGTGTCGCCAGACAACGGTTAATGCTCTTCACTTCACGTGCTCAATTGCAATAAAGATGCGGAGAACCTGCCATGTCAAAATAGAAAATTTTTCACGCGCATTCGTTTTGGTATGTTACACTGGATATTTTCTGATGGTATGTCGTAAACGAATGTGCAGCGCTAGTGTTCAACTCCAGACCTCTTGAGAAAGGTCAGCTTTTGAGAGACAGAAGCGAGTATACATCGGAAATACAAAAGTGTAGGCATAGACGTTGGCACAAAAAGTAGCGGCCGGAAGATGCGGAGTAAGCGAAAAGGACACAAAAGTATGATGACAGTTGGAAGGAGAAAAATTAACGGCGTTCTACTGAACGTAAAACCTGTCGAAAGTGCATAGCAGGGATTCCCCATAACCGCTGTAACGTGATTGCCGGCTCGCTGCTATCACCCGTCACGCTCCTTGCCGCCCAGTCTCACTGCTCTCTTGATGAATGGAACACATATTTGTCCAATGCAATCCAATTTCCCGCCTTCACCAAGTTCGCCCGCCCACTGCCTGAAACAGAGCCACCTGGAGTCCTGTTCTTTTTGTGCTTGCTTTTCCTCCACCCCGTGCCGGCGCCGCCGGAGCCTTACTGCGCTGTTTGGAACGCGCCATTTTTTTCGTGCACTGCCACTTTTTTTCTTACTATATTAAAAACATACCCAACTAGCGTTCCTAACTAAATGAACGCCAGTGCTGGCGCCTAATTACATGTCTTTTGCCTGAAAAGTACCTGCAGTTTTCTTTGCGTGAGTCAACGGTGAGATGTATGACAAGCGCCAGCGGTTCACAGGTTTCGAACGGTATGACTATTTAAACAATTGGTTTTTTTTTAACCCTCTGTGGAATGCCGCTACGACGATATGACGGGCCCGACTTTGCCCGTTATCTGGCTGCACAGCCTGACATCTTAGAGCGCTATGCGTTACACCTTAAAACAAGCTAAGACGACAAGGCGAGCCCTTAAAGCGCTCTGCACATAAAACAAAAATTTTTATAGTGTGTGTAGCGATGCGACAGCCGACGGCATACGTGGCAACGTTGCGTTGATGCAGCCCGGGACCATCCATCAACGCGCATGCAAAATGCTTTCCATCAGCGAGAGCCCTGAAGAGGAGTGCACGGAAGCTGGCGAAGCTGCGATGACATCTGGGGAAACTAACTGCGGGTCGTGCACACCGCGAACGCGGGAGAGAGGCCTGGACTGCTTTTCTGCGCTTCGGGTCGGCGGCGAAGGTCGCCCGTTCAGGTGCCCACTGTAACTGTCCGCTTTGAGGGCCCGCCGTGCATAAACGCTGGCGTCCCTACTAGTCGCCTTGAGTTCTGGAGCGACTTCAAGGAACGACACTTCGGAACGCGGCTCATGCTTTGTCGCGCTCTTGTTCTACACTACCTTGGCTCTTGGTGATGAGCGCATTCCCTATTAGGAATTTTTCTATTTTTCGTTTTCTACAATGTGTTTCGTACTGTTTGCCTTGGGGATAACCTCTTGCCGCTCAGGTTGTTACTCTCACAACCGGGCATTCTTCAAAGATCGTCAAAGATTTGTTTTTTTTTTTGAAAAATTCGGAAAGCTAATACTAAGTGCCCGAGCACAATCTAAACACCACACTCGCAATACACATCCGGCGTATTAAAAACAATGGTATAAAAATACAAACAATAGACTGCGCAGAAAATCAGACCCTACACTTTGACTCCATGCTATAACAGAACACCTGAACTATTTTTTCTCCTTTTCTTAAAACAGGGGTTCAGGGTGGTGAAGTTTTGCAATAGGATGGTGAGCAAACGATTGTTTACCGTGGGTACTTTTCTTGCAGCATATCGGGTTGTATATGAGTTTTTAGCTTGAGAAATATTGTTGCCAGCTTTATAGTTCATCTTCAGATCATACATGGGGTAAAAAACGGTCATGTACAAGTTATGGTGAGCTCCAAGCATTGAATTATCGCCGTTGAAGGAACTTGTCCTAATGTTTGCGTAGCAGCCGGAATATATATACACATAATCATCATCATCATCGTCCTACCCGCGCCCACTAGTAGACTCATCCATCCACCGAATTACTGGGCTTCCGCTTTTTCGAGACAATCTGTTGGTATCCACTCTGTTAACCTTAT
>CM023453.1:167543997-167680892 GCA_013339765.2 Haemaphysalis longicornis | reverse complement strand
TTCATAAGGTATTGTGTAATAACGTTAAGTATCAATGTAGGACTACATTTTCTCTCCGGTGTATAGTACGCATTTGAGCAGATTCGACATCCTTTCCTTTATTTTACTAGCGCCGCATTCTTTGCTTTGCAAAGCTAGAATTGTTGTTTAAAATTCTTTTCTTACCATGTCTTTTAGATTCATATGTTAATGAGGTTTTATTATTTAAACATGCCAAAATACCAAAGTCCTCCCAATTATCCTGAAGGCCTAACACATTGTGGTGAATAGGTCCCATCTTTGTTCTCTTAGCTTGGTATAACGCCTTCTCTAGAGGTTTTCGACTAGGTTATGCCTTCATTTAGTTTCTCATATTCACTTCTTTTACACCCAAGTTAAACAAAATGATGGTTTGTGCCTGTTGGTAGAACAGAAAAAGAATTGAAGCATTAATACAACGGAACAAGCGAGTCAATGTGATACAGGTGTACACGTGATAACGTGCGTACGAGTTGCATGCTACCGCAGCTCTTCCTCTCCACAAATTACACAAAGCACTAGGATTTTCGCACCTTCTATTCCTTTCTTCAGCTTTGTGGATGATTGCCATAGCGTGGATGATTGCCATACGTTGTTAACCTAGGTAATTTTTTAAGACTCGACAGTTGTGCTTCATTTTTTTGTTGTTACTGCAAAACGCCCTCTATATAATTAGGCAGCTTGTAAAGGTCTCTGCACTTAAGGCAGCGTATTTCCGAATCTCGGACACGTTGGTCACCAGGCTTATAGGTAACGGTTCTTTTTTCTTTGTTTCAGTTGAGTGGCCGTTTATCCGAACAATTGGCCTGAATAGTCATCCGACTATCCTCCATGTTTACGACTCCAGGCTTTTGTTGCCTGGTGGTTTTCTTGTTTACGCGCTTGGGTATGGTCGGTATGCCTCTTTTGGTCGGTATCCCTCTGTTTATTTGCTTTCGAAGCAAGGTACCCTGTCTTTTATTTTTTTCTTGTGCTTTCGAATGCTTTGCTTGAAATCTTGTTTTTACATAGAGCCGGAAGCAAAGAAAGCATATTTGTATATTTTGTTTGCTCAACCTTTCTTGCCTATTTTGTTTCGCCGTAGCCTTAAGTCGTGTTGGTGAGACCTTACGTATAGAATTTTTTGATATTTTGTTTCAGATCCAGCCTTAGGTTTTTCCTTTGGTTTCACTTTTGTTCGATGCTGAGGGGACATCGTTTTCTTGAAACACAAGCAGATATAAAAACTTGGTGCCCTAAAACTCTGTGAAGAATCACCGGCGAATATGGGTGCATTCCAATCAGTACATAAAAAAAATGTTGTTTTGTAATTTTTGCTTAAGAAATCAACCTAATGAAACTTTGAAGGAATAGAGTTTTAATTGTAACAGGAAAAGATGGGTCTGCCCTTTTTCTCTCCCGCGTCGTAGGCATCTCACTTCTTTGTAACACCCCAACCGACAACGCTCGACCATGAAGGGCAGCAGTCAGGTACCAAAAAGGTTGATTTGAAATCTCCGACCAGTGCAACGGCCATATCCACAGTGAGTGCATCAAGCTTAGCAAACCCTGTACACGCCTCCGCTCCAGCTCCACCCACTCAGCACAACTTGCAAACGGTGATGTCCGCTTGCTTGGGCGTGTAAGACACCAGTGAAATCTTCGCTTGGGAAGCCCTTCAAGCTGGGCAGAGACGCCAACTTAGAAGTTACATCAAAAGCCCTTCGAGAAACAACATAAAATTACTAACTCTTTGGTGTGAAAGCGTTTGGTTCTAGGCCAATTTATCGATGCATGCTGTACGTTATGTGAAGTAAATACAGGTTCACTCTAATAATAGTAAAGTACAGTTCAAATTGTGGTCCCTCGATGCCTCAATCAATTGTGTTTGTCTACTTTCTATAGGTAAATTTTTATCCACGGGCCTGACATCAGAACCCAAGCATTCCTATGTTGAAAGGCAATCAATTATACAGACATTTGAAAACCTGGTATTCTCTTTTGACGTGGCGGTTTACGTGATCAGTGACTTTTTTATGCTCTCTCTTGGACACCTCGAGAAGTTTTCTCTGATGGTCGAAGAGTTCAACAAGGTCTGTGAGCCTTTCAGGACCCCACTTTGACCACCGACGTTGTACACAGAAGTTTTAAAGCGACAAAAATGGTTTGACATAGCAGACACTGTTATAAACCTCTCAACAAACTTAGTACGCCGTTGATGATCCTCGGCACGAAAAGCCTCCAACAAAGCTCCACTGTCCAGACATCCCTGCAAACACAAACCTTCATTGTGCCTCAGAACTACCTAACATCCATAGAATGAGCACAACGAAGAAGACAGAACCCACCCCTGACCCTGAATTATTGATCGATAACATGCCGATCGCGAACGTCCCGAATCTCCGCAGTTTCGGCTTACACGCACTGAAGGACGGCACCTAGTCAATCACAATCGAAAAACTTCTGGGCGCTCTGTCACAACTTAATCACCTCTTGCCACGAGAATATATGTGTTGGATACCCATGACTGGCATAACTTTCGTATCCTTTAAACGCCAGTGACAAGCCGAGGCAACTACAGTGCGTCGTATTCCGCTCTCAAAACGCCTAATGCGAACGACTGAACGCGCTCCAACGCCAAGCTTTCTTAGAAAGCCATAGTTAGCCTGTGCGTAATCTCCCGGAAACTTAGAGAAGGGGATCTACAACACCCGGAAAGAGCTACTGAGTCTCCGTTGCATATTCAAATTGTCATACTTAAAACTCCCTTCGGCTACCCCTAGCTACAACAGCTCAGCTAAGCAACCCCACTATCGCACGGCCACAAAAGCCGCACTGCCATAAACATCCACCCGTTTCTCAAAATAGCACGCACTTTTTCAATGATGTACCCGTTCAACCAATCACCACAGAAAAACCACAGCCCGTGCTCTGGAAAACCAGAGCATAAATTGTCCCGCACACCCTGCACGCCCGAAGCGTCGCAGGCAAGCACAAGAACCTTACCTCGGCTTCCGCACTCCCCATCACCCTCGACGTGGCTCAAGCGTTAGGCAACGCAATAGGAAATACCAGTGGCATGGAATTCATCACCACCTACACCAAACCTCAGAGTGTATGCATAACATTCACCTAACGAGCATTTATGGATACACCCTGCGCGTCCTCCAGATTACCCCTTCCTTCCTACAATTCTCATATTTTGACCACCCAAAACGCTTCTCTGGAGGGAGGAGAAAAAATGAAGAAAGCTAACACTAACGCGTGCGAATTGAACGCAGGGAAGCTGTACGCAACATTCGAAATCATCGCGATTGTTTTGGTACACGATTGTACCCGATTTCCTTCTTCGTTTCCGCAACGACCCTTACCCCATCATTTTTGTTATAAGTCGGAGCTTCCTTCATTTTCGGAAGTGAAAATTATTCTATGTCACCTGGGGGAGCTTATGCTACGTCATGTCTTTCTCGTTTTTTGTACGTGTGGCCACGATTACTGGGAACGCCGCACCGCAGTCAATCTCGTTCCGAGCAAGTTTTGCCATGACTAGGGCAAATGGTGGACGTTTTCGGCCAAGTTCAGCCCACCTCCCTATGTGCGGATGCTTGGCTTGACAAACGTGAGCCACGGATACTGGGCGGTCGTTGTGGGGCACGCACATGCAAACGCTTCGCATTTTCATGCTTTTTTACTGTCGGGTGGAAGCCGCGAGGCATGATCTTACGAGCGCGCGCTCGGCAGTTGCTTGATATTTATAACTACGGACAGGAAAAATGATAATTTGCTGAACAGCATCGCTGTTAACAAAGCGCCTGCCATTATGGTCTGTGTTAGCACCAACCGATCAGTTTCACCACAACGTTACCTAATGTATCAATGCGTAGGACGGAGTCGTGGACTCAGTGATTGATGTGGCCTCCTGGGAATATTTCTGGTGTATAGGCACGGCGGGATCTGGTATTGACGAGGACATGTCATCGCCCAACCACCGACGACGCGCAGCACGCCGCTGATGAGTCAGAAGACGAGCAGAACCGGTAACGCATGAATGTAATTTCGTTATTAAAGAAGAACACGTATCTACGCTGGTCATCCTTCTTTGCCGTGCGAAAAATCCGGTGATTTTTTTTATGACAAGTTTGGAATGTAACTGTGTCACTCGGTGCAAACAACCACGAAACACAATTTATTTCAAGGGTACAGCAAATAAATACGGCAAACATGCGCACCACAAAAACCTTGAAAGACTCTTCTGAGATTCCATTTCGGTCAGATGACTTTGGTAATACGGAGCTAATCGTCTGCAGTTGCCACCTTATCCGCGGTAACAGGTTTACTTCCTATTCAACAGATGTCATCCGCAAAAGTTTAACGAGGGACCCAAATCATTAAAGAGATTGCAGTGACAACCTAAAAAAGTGGAGCTAAAACGATTGGATTATAATTGCCAAGGTTCTGATCAAGCTTGTTTGGTCGAGCTAACAAATGCTCTATAGAATAAATCGGCGCAATAAACCTGTTCACCTCACGGTTCCGCTCTTCAAGCAAAGCCTGAGCTGTGGGTTGCTCACAATGAAGGCCAAAGGTGATGGGTATGGTAACATGGCGCGTTCATGCCTCAAAATACCAAACGTGTTGAAGCTCGTACTTCCCACCAGAAATTTTTTCAAAAGTATCTTCTTCAAGATATGGCCCGTCATGTGAAAATGCTACAGATCGTACCCAGGCGATGTTCTTTTCACCGTTTATGGTCGCTACATATTCGCGCTTCGTGAAGTACTACTTCCCAAACTTTCTGGCTATACATTTAACTGACGGCCAATATTTTCGTGAGCAAGCTGCGTCAGAGTACTGCACGCACAAGGCTGCAAAATATTCGCCCTAAAACTAATCAAATCAAAATTTTGAAGGGCCAGTTGGGTCGCGAAGCAAGATGAGAGCCTCATCAGAGTGTAAAACAAGACAGTGGTCACAGAAAGGGACCGGCATTGTTTAAAAATGGTTTCCGGAAAGGAGCGATGAAAAATGTAGGTTATGTCAGAACCTACCGTGTACCTTCTTTCAAGATGACGAAGGAAACAAAAAACTCCGCCGAACAGTCTGGTATAATTCAGGCACATACTTCATTAGGAAGAATGCTAAATCATGAACGCTAAGGTTCCGAGATGTGGTAGACCCAGTACTGTTGTCAGGTTCAACAACGAGCCCCAAATAGACCGTTCACAGAACAGATTAGTTATCTACAAAACGGGTTCTATTTATACGATGATTGGCATCTAACGCGCTTGTTAAGCACCACGATGCACCAAACAACTAGAAATCACAACACATAACGTGTCCTTCAGCACCCACATATTACGAGAGGGATTAAGACAGGCTTTTTACAGCAAGATTAAACAGCCAGCAGAGAGACAGATAAAATGCAAAACACGGCGTTTTCTCAACATCTGTGAGAAAACGCCGTATAGCTCTGACAGTCTCATTCACACTCTCACTTGTCCTTTACTGCAGAGCTGGTAATTGTACGCAAGGGCAAAACAGTAACCTGGCCACCGTTAGCTGTTTTTGATAGGTCCCAACTTATAAAATTCCGAATCTCCGCGTCGTCTGTTCATGTCCTCTATTTCAGATTGGGAAGATGTACTGGCTGACAGGTCTTTCATTCAACGACAAAATGACTCGAGAGGCTTAAATTCCTTAGTGCTCCTAGCCTTCTTTTGCCGGGAAGAGCCATTGAAAATATTGTCCGGGCTGGGCCCAATCCCTCGGTGTCCATATTCCTTTCGGAGGGTACATGACCAACCGTGACATAAGGAGAACTTTCAGGCAAACTGTCACGCAGGTTCTCTGCAATGCGTGCAGCATGTCTTTTTGTCATGCACCTTGTACAAGGCCTAACAGCGCTAATGGAACTAGCTTATTGTGGAAGCTGTGCGAGACGTCAGGGTGGCATCACTAACGTAGGCTGCAGTCTAAAAAACAGACTTTTACATAGATAAGCATTGTGTAGTACTGGGATAGTTGGTGATTCATTTTAACACTACATCGCAACAGAAACAAAGACTTAAGCTGAGGCTCGCCCTGTGTGTCTCAGCTTAAGTCTTTGTTTCTGTTGCGCTGTATTGTTAAGACTTTTACATACTGTTTTTTTCAGTCATGTATGGCAAGCATGACGCCACCGACATCTGTGCGACGTAAGTCAGTTGTCTACGTAGATCGGCCGATGGCTCTGCAGAAAATGCTGTCTCAATTGCACAGCCACCAACGGTCCACCGGCGCTTTTAGGTGCAACGTCAATGCCCACCGGCAACTACTCTCCACGAGCGCAGAGCAGCTTAAATGTCATTTCCTGTATCTAGACCTTATGCACCGTCATTTGCATAATTTATTCATCTTGATGCCTTCCGTAAGCAATGAATACGCGGGATAACATATAAGTTTTTATCGCTCAGATCATAGTTGCATGAATCTTTGTAAACTAGTTCGGGCTAGAAACTAGAACACGAAAATGGTGTTTGGGGCCCGAGTTGAACTCTTACTGATTTCGAAACGTAATAATGGAATGTACTTTGGGTTAATCATTCTTGCGAAGTAGCACTCAAGTTTCCCTAGTCAATATCACGGCAATAGTAGTCCCCAATAAGAAAATAGCCCAGGCGAGGAATTAGGAATGCCATGAGAATAAGAAAATGTAAAGAGGCGCCTGTAAAAGAGCCGTACGAGGCAGCTACGTGGTAGCCAAAAACTAGAATGTTTCTGCACGCAAGAAGTATTATTTCAATGGACGGAATTTGAAAGCTTTTACAGTATTTATAGTATGAGAGGGCAACAAATCTTAAAAAAATAAATATCATCACCTCTTCGCCTGTTCCCATTCAGACTGCATTACCTGAAATGGCCGTAGTTTTGGGGCCGGTCACTATCGTGCCAGAATCAAAACGTCAAGGTTAGTGCTCTTATCCCCCAGGAAAGTTTGCACTTCTTGTCTTGCCTGTATTAAAGTCGTGAGCAGTAAAAACCTGGTTTTGTACGCCCTAGACTGATTCTAGTAGGTATAGAGTAGTAGTAGACTCTAGTAGGTAAATACACAGCGGTTCATACGGCTTTGCGGTTTGATGCTGCATGTGCCTGTGTCTTAAACCATTTGCTTTTGCGAACAAACCGCCGGTCGACACAGACTTCGGAGGATGCTAATTTGGTCTCCTGCGAATACAAAAAACGTTTTTGGTAATCTGAAAAGTGCGTAATAGTCCTTGCGTACAGACCAAAACGGGTGTGTGACCTTTTGGCATGCGTGAACGATTATTGCCTTGTCTGAGTGTAGACTAGGAAATAGTTAGCAGACGCACGTCCGTAGTATGCAAAAAACCTAACCTGTGACATCGTTAAATTTTTGAAGAGGTTACCGACACTTCAGGTCTTTCTTCTTGATTCAGCTCGTGTTCGTTACACATGAAAAATGATTAACAGCAATGACAGTGGCGATTGAGAGTCTCCAACTGTTCGCATTTTCGGTCAGCGCGTCAATGTTGAATGAATGGTAAGACATTAAGAGCGCAGAGACGGACAGGGCCATCGCAGAATTCCGCACCGGTGCTTCTAGGTGCAACGTCACTGCCCACCGGCAACTACTCTCCACGAGCGCAGAGCAGCTTAAATGTCATTTCCTGTATCTATACCTTATGCACCGTCATTTGCATAATTTATTCATCTTGATGCCTTCCGTGAGCAATGAATACGAGGGATAACATATAAGTTTTTATCGCTCAGGTCATAGTTGCATGAATCTTTGTAAACTAGTTCGGGCTAGAAACTAGAACACGAAAATGGCATTTGGGGCCCGAGTTGCCACTCTTACTGATTTCGAAACGTTAAAATGAAATGTACTTTGGGTTAATCATTCTTGCGAAGTAGCACTCAAGTTTCCCTAGTCAATATCACGGCAATAGTAGTCCCCAATAAGAAAATAGCCCAGGCGAGGAATTAGGAATGCCATGAGAATAAGAAAATGTAAAGAGGCGCCTGTAAAAGAGCCGTACGATGCAGCTACGTGGTAGCCAAAAACTAGAATGTTTCTGCACGCAAGAAGTTATATTTCAATGGACGGAATTTGAAAGCTTTTACAGTATTTATAGCATGAGAGGGCAACAAATCTTAAAAAAATAAATATCATCCCCTCTATCTCTGTTCCCATTCAGACTGCATTACTTGAAATGGTCGTAGTTGTCGGGCCGGTTACTGTCGTGTACGAATCAAAACGTCAATGTTAGTGATCTTATCCCCCAGGAAAGTTTGCACTTCTTCTTGTTTTGTCTGTATTAAACGTTCGTTCACAATAATGCTTTCAGCAAGCCTCAAACGACGTGGGGAATCAAGATGTGGTTGTCGTTCATTCCTTCCACTCTCTGTCTTAAAACAGGAACCACATTGGATTACTATTGTTGCGTCTCTCATATTTAGACGTCTTATAAACTATTTGAATGGAAAGCGAGAGGATCTTCATGCCCACGTCCTAACGCTCCCTGTAAAAAATGCACGCTCTTTCGCTAGCTCTGACAAGATTTACCTTGCACGCCACCAACAGACTTGTCACTGTCCGGACAAGGGTCAGTAAAACTTGTACTGCACAACTTAAGGTGTTTAGGGGAATCATGCTTCGCGGGCCATCTAGTAAACCTTCAGCATGGTATAATAGTCCAGCGAGCTCCACGTTTTGAGAAAGTGTGTAACGAATCTGACACCCAAGGCATAACACAACGGTAGTACTGCCACTTATAACGCATGGGTAGTATCTCGGCCACAGGCTGATTCATGCATTTTGTCTGACAGCATCAAAACATTTCATCACCACTACAACGTCTGCTTGCGATCTTTGAAGGTGAAAGCTTAGGGATTTTTATGAAATACCTGTTTACTGCTGAATGGCATTTCTGTCTCTCCCTTTTCGTTTCTGTGTCTTTGGTCCGAGTCAATAAATCAGGCGCAGTTTTAATGCAGGCCAAAATTTCGCCAGAGTCATACTTGCATGTAGCTGGCATGCTCCTTTTCTGTTGATAAGCTGTCAGAGCCACTTGTCACGCCCCATGAAGCATCCAGACAAGGCTCCTGAATCATTACCTGGTCTTATTTGGTTATAAACTGTACTAAAGTGTCCTTTTTTCTCTTCAAACTTCTAGATTCAATCAAACCTTGGTCTCGCCAATCCTCATGTTTAAAGGCCAACTGCACTCAAATTTCACCCTGGCTAAATGCCTTCTTAATGTGTAGTAGGTACCATGAGAACTACTGCGACTCGACGGGTAGCTCTGCGCAATGCGTGGTTATTCAGTTTCAGGCACTCAAAATAACGCCCTTGCAGACGACAAAGCACCTGCCGGCGTGTCGCGCAAACAGCCATTTAGCGGAAGTGACATGCCAGCCGTCCAGGCCGATCGGCCTGCCTCGCAGCGGGACAATCCAGGAAACTCTATTTCGCGCCGCCGGTACGCCTGGCTTTCATGGCTCCGATGAGGCTTCGTTAACCGTACGGTTCTCTCCTTTTCGAGTGTCGTCGCGACATCATGCCTACGCGGTGTGCTGCTGTCGGAGCGCACGATTAGTGTAGTGCTTGGGGACAAGCGCTTGCTTTTCCGCGCGCCTTCTACATCCTATCCTTGCTCACACTCTCCTCCTTGCTATCCGAGCCGGTCGCGTCGGCCGGACCGCACAGATCGCGCCGTCAGGCCAGGCCGTCTGGCCGCTCGCTCCGACGGCTAATACGTCACTTCCGCCTGCCCGTAATGGCCGCGTTTTGCCAAGTTTCGTTTTCAAAATCGTCGATTTTTGCTGGTCGCGTGCGGCGTAATTACGCACATTTTAGGCGTCATACTTCGTACATCGCGGTCTTTGTACTCATATATGCAGGAACAGTGATTTCGCGCGGTCGAAACTTTGAGTGCAGTTGGCCTTTAATTGTCATTTCTGTCCTTCTCTCTATTTTCTAAAATAAAAATCCACTGCTCTCTGAAGGCGGTGTATAAACCGTCGAAACTCTGAATTCCTTTCTATTCACTTATGTGAGCGCCGGAAGAATGCAACGTTTCTGACATCTGCGGCAGCGAGGCCAGCCTGCAGAGATGCGCGGTGGCGACGCGACACACTCGGCTACCACTCCTGAAACGCGGGTTGCAACCCCACAGAAAAGTGCTTTTTCTATACTGTTTGTCGTGGCGGCACCTTTCTGCACCACAAAACAACAACGACTAAGATTATTTGTTTGCTGAATGTGGAGCAGAAGGTTTTTGTCATTAAAAATTTATCGGCTCGAAACCCTTCATTGTACGTGAACACTGCATTCAGGGAACACCGATGCCAGCGAATCCACTTTGAATTTCAAAGGAAAATGACCTATGCAAACGCATATACTGCTACATCTCGTGGGCGTTATGTGAGTTTGCTGAACGAATAGACCCAGCTCCACAGTTGCGACGAAATGTGGAGCTGCCGCGAAAGGCAAAAACTCTGATCAGTCGTATCCGCCTCGGCGTTGCCTGAAAAACGTTTTTTAGTTCAAAGTTAAGTGTGTAAGCTCGCCATCCTGCGCACGAGGGGAGCCTGAGAAAGATGTTTCCCATGCGTTATTAAATTGCCCAATATACTCCCAGCAAAGACGTGAACTGTACTACAAACTACCAGTAGCGAAGAATCTTATGGTGTGTCTTGAAGCCCTATTGGGTCCATGGCTGGTGCTAGCCGTCAAAATAAAGTTATCCGTGCCTAAATGGATTCTTTAACTCGACAGGTATCGCTTCAAAATATTATCCGACAGTGTGGGGCTTTCCCCGCGAACACTATCTAGGCCTCACGAACTTTCTCGTAAACTTATGATTTAAGCGGAGGGTGGGCTTCCGAACTCTTCACTGAATAAACCCGTTAACCTGCCTACCAACCTACTCACGAAAATGCACATTTATATCATTTTCGTATGCATTTTGAACTATCTTCACACTGGTTTTAAACCTTCTGCAGAAGATTGTGCCGTAATGATTACAGATACCATGAGTGGTGCGAACAGGAGTCGAAGGAATCCAACCACACATGTGAGGGAGCACCGAAGTAATCTACTTACAACTGCACACCTACGCCACACAAAGCACGGCTTTCAAGCTGCACTTAGGTCTGGTTACGTCCCCTGAATGCGAAAGCAATGCGGCTTCTGGTTACGAAAGTTTACTTATACATGACGTTTGTGGTCAGCTGCTACATAACGTTCTCATGGTACATATGCCTAACTAATTACCAGAAAAATGTTCTGAGTGGCCTTCGACGCTGGCGGTACCCGCTCTACGAGATTGGGCAATCCAAAACATCCCAGAGAATCTGAAAGCCTATTCGAAACCTCCCGACACCTGGCTGGTTGTGGGATTCACTTGCCACCCATACCTACAACGTACGCACTCGGGAGAGCTGCTCTGTAAAGATGACAGCTGCGTACTCCACGTTCAAGGCCGCCTCACCAATTTCAGCGGCTTCCTATATTGCATTCGTATTAAAAGCACGCCAAATACCTCACGTTCTCTTACTAGTACTTTTATGCAAAGGAAATTGTAATAAATGCACACGTGATCAATGTTATCACAAGCCAGCAATTCCATCGGTTAGGTCCCAATTTACACTACTGGACTGGTATACAACCCACAACCTGATTGCTATTCACCGCCCTACATCTATGTTTTTTTTCAAGCAAGCAAATACCAAACCGAAGAATATTCTGCAACATGCATATAGTACACAAATTGCTGATCTCCTTTGCCAAAAGAACTCCGCATGTTTGTCAATGTTGTAAAAACTGCGCGTGGGAGACAAGACAAAACGGAAGGCACAGAGGTGGCGCAGTCCTATCCCTTCCTTTTTGTCTTGTCTCTCACGCACAGTATTTGTACCTTTGAAATACAGTACCAACCAAGTCCTACAATACGCTGTACAGAGCATGTTTATGTTTGTTGATTTATTGCCACCTATTCTGGACATTTTATGGAAAATAGGGCAAAAGATGATGCCGATGGTCCGGTTTTGCATTTCCTTGTTAGTTTCCTGACCCACCACACGATTTCCTGATTAGAAATCATGTGGTGGGTTCTATGCCAGTAGTGTAAATTAAGGCCGGTAGACACTGACCTTACATTCTTCTCAAACTCCGTCACCTATTCTTTCTTATATGTGCTGTACGCTTCAACCAATCCAAATATACCATCGAAATTCGCTCCTTCAATTCACTTTAGAAATATTTTTTTGGAGGAGGCAGCGTCGACAACGAAGGCCTTTTGGCAAATTGTACTGCGTCTGGTGAGGCAATAAAACGGTTGCTCTATATAAGCGACTGCACTATTTTGCAGTTGATCCAAACTATTGTAAAACAATTTGTCGAGATTCGAGAGCGACTGGTTCTCAAAATTCGCGTGCTTGGAATTTCACTGAAGAAGTAAGCACGACGTAGAGACTGCTAATTGTGCAAGGGGATTTGTTATTCTGCTTCCTAAATATTAAACGTTCAACGCATTAGTGTTCACTGCTTGCGTTCCGTTAAGCTTATGGTTCAACATTGACAGACTTAAAATATTCACGACCGTCGTGAATCGCCATGGATGTACAACCACGTTCAATTACGCAATATCACCACAGCACAAAGTCGTTTAGGGTACAGCGAAGTGTGAGGGCTCAGTTTTTGAAACTTAGGTACTTCCGATATACATTAGGTGGTCGATGGGATAAAGGAGACAGAAACTGTTTTAGGATTGCAGTGTTTTCCAATGAAATTATTCCATAGTTACACAGAGGGTGAAACCTTCACGACTACTGAACGGGTCGCTAACTGCGTCACTCACCAGTATTATTCCTGTTTAATACTTCACTGGGAGCTAATTTGTGATGGCGATTTTATATCTCACACAAGCTTGGTACATTCAATCATTTATTGTCCAATCGGGTTGATGGTGTGTCCCACCATAGCAGCGTTTGTTTCAACTGTAAACCAGGCTTTTACTTCTGCGAGGCAGAGTCTTCGGCCCGCGCCATGGCATTTTCTGCACGGAACATGATTCCGCCGGCTCCACCAACTCCACCTCCTAGAGCGGTGCCCGGGGTAGCAAGCACGGCTGCAAACGGAGAAGCATTGGAATAAGGAAGATTTTCCTACACAAACTTTTCGTCAATAAGTTTGGCGTGTGGCACCTGAAACAGGGATTTCGCTCCAAAGTTACCTGGCTTGTCATGTCGCTTAAACATAATCTTGAAAGACCACTTTGTATGACGCGTTGGATATTCATGTGATTGCCTTCGTCACTATACTGGCGGTGAGACGTTTGAGCGCGCCCTCCTCTTCCCCCCTCCCTGGCCAGGACATCAGCTTAGGGATTCGCGCCGCTGTCGTTTGCTAGACTCCACTTGTAAGCGGCAGCAGTGCCTGTGATAGAAATCGCCCTCCCGCTTTGATGCTTTAGAGTACTGAAAAGCGTAGTTCCAGTAATTTGCGTCTTTTTTTCAGCTCATTACACCTCTGAATAATTTCAAGCTGTGTCTCGCACAACCTTGACGATAACTCGTCCTTTCTAGCTTATTTGCGAGGTACAGTGCTCAGAAACTCCTCGATATGTATTCAAAATGCGTAGGCTTCCCTACACTATTTTTGAGTTTCTCTAATGAAGCCTTCCCAGTCTAATGCTGCGCACCAAGCAGTGGATGTATTCTATTTATTTCGTTATTGTTTAGGTTGTATCAAATGAACGTTCTTTTTTTTTTCCGTGCCCAACAAATCAATTTTTCTGCACCGTCACAAACACCTTATTAGGAGGTTTGGGGACATTGGGAGGCTAAAAAAGATCTTGTGGATATTTTAGTCAGGGTGTATGTAATTCCCTTTTTCACAGAGCGGCTTTTGTTATGGCTGCGTGCAAGAAGGCGCATATTCGCAGCGTCTATTGTTTATTCCTATGCAAATACAATGTGAAGGTTCGTGCTACGCCACCACGATCGCGTCTCAGACAACATTTCCCAGAGTACTTGAAGGTGGTTTGCGCTCCGAATTTCTATCGTAACCATCATTATAATAACGAAGTGACCTTCAACCCGAACAGTTATGACATTATTTCGGTGTTCAAGGCTTGTTGTACTCGCTACCGAACGGAATAAGTAGTACGCATGCCGGTTTCCACAATAACAAGAACCGAGTCGTTCCGGTGTCCGTCCCTAGGCGAGACGATTCATGCCTCTTGGTGGATCTTCCTATTGCAATTATTAATAAATACAGGCATTCATTTATCGGAACGAATAAATATGTCCAAGTAGCTTGTATTGTTTTCCAACGATTCCAGGCGTAAAGAACAAATCCTGGTCTACTCGGGATGGTGTTATGTGAATTGAAGAAAATTACGCTTACTTTGTTCTCCTAGAGTGCCCCGCCCAATAACCAGCTGGAGTTTACTGTTAAATAAAGTTTTCTTCTCCTAATTCTACTCCTCTTCCTCTTGAGTGCACTTTTACTATAAGGCGTATCTGAATATTGGGACGATATGGCGGTGGGAAATTTCCCGAAATATACTTCCAGTTTAGAATAAACACTGCTCTACTGTATTTGTACCGTAGACGTGATTATTTGTGCTCAATATTATAAGCCTTCATATAGTGGTTAGAAGACTGGCATCAAATCAGCACTCGCCTATACACACATTAGGTTATTTGGAACTCAACGTACTGTATTATGGCCCATAGTGCATGGCGGCATACTTTTATGCTACGACAACGTAGAGTGATTCTATGCAATATATCAGAACGTTCGGTGAGGTGCAAAAACTCTTTTACCTTGCATACAATTACCGGGAATTGTAATACCTTCTGCTGAAGACGACAGCGCAGAAGGCCTAGATTTTGTTTTGGTCTTGCATTTTAGCTGTTTTTGGTTATTAGCAGCTGCCTGTCCCTTTCTTCGAAAGAGTGCTGAATGCAGAAGCTGACGCCTGGCTCCGACCATGGCCGCTAGATGAGAGGGCACGTAAGGTCTAGCGGCCTTGCTACGACTCATCACGCTCAGCAGTGGACCGGATTTGCAAGAAATGGGGTGTCTAAAACTGTACTCGAAATTACGCTTTGAGCTAGTGTATGCATTTTAAGTCTATTATTATGATAAAAAGGAACGGACGCGCAAAATCTGGTGCGGACAAGCATCAGACGTTCTTCAGAAAGAATCAGCAGGTAGAACGAGCCGGAGTGAAGCAGATGACAAATGCGAGAATCCCTAAGCCGATGTCTTGGAGGCGCTCTTCACAACGCCGCCCGTTGTCGTGCTCAACGTCAATAACTAGCTAATCTGGAATTACCAAAACCCTATTGCTGAAGGACGTGTCCAAGCGGCCAGGCTATCGGCCACTTTCACTTCACCAACATTTACATGTACGTAGGGGATTGAAATATTTCCTATTTTCACGACCAGCTCTGGTCTCCAGTAGCAATAAGAAGGCGGTTTCTGCACCTTTGTTTGAAAAAATCAGATTCAATTGACGGACGTATGTAGCGGCACTAGATTTGTTAGACTAGTACGTATGGAATTCACTTCGGTACGTGTAACCTAGACCGCAAAGACACCGTATTGCCGCAGGAATTAAACGTTTGTCTTGGATATTTTCACTGTAATTGCTTCCACAAGTGCGGGATCATAAATATTCAACGGCGATAAAATAATTGTTAAAAATAGTTACAATAAAGTGCGTATTTCCGTATTTTGAAATACGCAAAGCCCCGCCCAAGGAAATGAATGTCTCTGCTTTATTGTGCCCTAGGGAAGCAGAGGAGCATAATTCATATCCTACTTTTCCGCTTAAATATGCACGCGTGATGTGTTGACGATTTTTTGAATTGAAGAATATCCCGGGGAACCCGGGTGGTTATTGACGGCAAGCTTCTGTCGACACCTTCCTTACCGTGGAGGCATTTGTTTGACAAACGCACACTTTCAATTGCCGGTGAACTCCTCAACTAGCTTTTGGTCAGCCCGAGGGAATAACTGCAGCTGTTAACGAAATGTTGATAAATATGCGGATCAAAGCGCCAAAGAACACCGCTGATCTCATCTATCCGTTTTGTAAATTTTAGTTCTTGGTAGCGAAAAGGTTGATACGCAGTAGAGGAAGGACGCGAAGCGGGTCTGCCACAGCCCCACACTAGTCGCGATGCCACTCTTTGAGGCATAACGCCGTCAGAAAGTATCCCGTGCGCGATGTGAAGAGTGTGGCGTTCCTTCGCCAGTAGTAAAGCCGAAATATGTTTACCTAGCATTATGCCCTAACATATAAACTGACGCCTAATGTAACAGTTGGAAGTTAGATTGGGGTCCACCGGCACCCATTTAAAAAATAAGGTACTACTATGTAGTGTTAGCGATTTACATCATATAGTACGCAAGCAAAACGTGGCCCTAACGATTGCTTGCCCGGCAGATACCGTCGCTCGTTTCTGTTTAACTGGCGAAGTGATGCTTACAAACCTCAATAGAACCTCAGTGCGGTAATCTACCGGGCCATATAAACATAAATGTAGACTATAGCTGCTGTATTTACTGCAGACATTGTTGAGGCTTGCAGTACTTGCATACATCAATGACTTACAGAGCTAGCCCCTGAGGTGAACCATAGCGAAAAGTGCGGTATTCTCACGCACGACAATGCAAATCGATTGCAAATCTTTCACAAATTTCAAATCCGTTTTTTTTCTTTTGCGAATTGCTTTCCAGGCGGTATTCTCACGCACGACAATGCTCGAATTGCAAATGCTTTCAACGATCATTTCAAATCCGTTTTTTCTTGTGACAATTTTGTATTACCGATCTTTGAAACTATTTCGCCGCGAATCTATTGTGTTAGTGAACAGGGCATATTGAACATGCTTGAAACTTGATATCAGAAAATCTTGCCGGAGGAGATACGCTGAATGGATCTCGAAGTACCTCCATGTTCTTTTTACAAAATCGCTGCGCGAGGGCCAGGTTCCGGACGACTGGAAAACAGCCAGAGTCAAGCCTATCCATAAATCAGGAAACAAGCAGAGTGTCAAAAATTTCGTCCTGTCTCGCTAACATCAACCGTTTGTAAGCTTCTCGAACATATTATTCACAATAGTATTTCACATTTCTGGATGAACATAATATCTTAAACCAGCATCAGCATGGATTTTTCAACAACGACACAATTGGTATCAACAATACATTCGCTACTTCAATTAATAATGGCAAGGCAGATTTTTCAAAAGACAAGGCGTTCAATTTGTAGTTTTTAAAAATCAAAACATTTTAAATGGATATCGGCCTACTTGAAAAACAGGGAACAATTTGTCATTCCTCTCACTCTGTTGACTCCTCCCCCATTTATCTGCTATTTTATTTAACGACATAGTAAATAATCCCTGTAAATATTAGGCATGGGACGTTGATTATTACTCTGAAATAGAATCTTAAAAAGTTTTGTTAAACGAGTCTAAACAAGGTTGCTTCCTGGTGCGAGGCTTGGCAAATGTCAATCAATTTTGAAAAAACGGTGTACAGGTATTTTCAGCAAACAATCTTATGGTTCATTTTCAATGTTGCTTCGCTGCAACCTCGATAACTTTGTCAGTACGAAAGTATCCCGAAAACACATAACCAATGTTTGTCCACTTTTCTTGAACTGTGCTTGAATAGTTTAAATAACATCAAGTTAAAATATTTATACCAATTAGAGGAATAATGCTGTCTACTCGAAAAACCTTACGTTTCGAAGCACCTTCGTGTTATATGAAGAGCTACAGTAAAAAATGTGCACTGTTACCCAGGATGATGGCAACCACGACCAGAGGATCAATGGCAAGTTCTCAAGGAGGCGGAGAAGCAAAAAGTGCCTTACAGTTTTTGCAGGTATTGGTTCATTTTCAATGTTCCTTTGCTGAAATAAAATATAACCAATGTTGGTCCACTTTTCTTGTGCTTGACAAAAAAGAGGAATAATGCTGTCTACTCGAAAAACCTCCGAAGCACCTTCGATGAAGAGCTACGTAAAAAAGTGCACTGTTACCCAGGATGATGGCAACCACGACCAGAATCTGGATTCCAAGGAGGCGGAACATGGCGGTATTGTGGCTGAAATAAAATAGAGAGTTTATTGAAAAATGGTAATATTATGATTAGTACATCACGCTCCCGTAAAGCTTATTTCAATAACTTTCAGAGCTTCTGAAAAAGGACTGCAGGAACGTCTGGACAAGTCAGAAGTCGGATGGTGATTTGTTAACCAGGGATCAGCCCCATCAAGTCAGATTGCGGGGTATATGAGACTTTTGTGAGGGCCGTGTTCTCGCGCAATAAGGAAAATTGATGCTGATGTTTCACGGCAAACCCCGGATTCCTCAAGGTAGTTAAAGGTAGTCGGCATTTTTTTCATGCATTTACACAGGAGCCGGGCGTCGCGTTTGTTCGCCTAAATGAAAAATTCGAACGCAAAAGCTTCATAAACCAGCGCTAAATTTGGGAACTAAAGTTTTAAATGCTGAGAAATGTACGCAACATGCTTCGGGTCACAGTGTACATTTCTAGTTCCAACTTCATGAAAGAAATATATATGCGGGAGTTACATGAAAGCGCCTCTTATTTTAAAAAATAATAAGTGAAGTTATGTTTGGTCTTTAAGGATTATTGCTACCGTAGTGAGTAATACCTTACCGAGTAGCTTCAAGAAGGCTTCGACAATACGCCAGGCGATGTTGGGTGGTTTTATATAGGGGAATCAGTGACCTATTCTCTTCTTTTACTTAGAGTCATCTGCTCAAACGGGCGAAACAAGGCAATATATGGTTTTCTGTTTAGCTTTCATAAATCACAGATATAGAACGGAAGTTTCCAATTAGCGTGTTTGAAAAACAGGGTAATTGAAAATGTAAGAACACTGGAGAAACGATTTCGGGAATTTTGTTTATTTAGTACTTAACCTAAAGTTCATTTTTCGATTTCCGACGGGAAAACGAATACGGCAACATACGGCCAAAACCTCATCCGTATTACCTTCATTTCATCTTTCTGTGACACATGCGTCTCAAATTGGACGACTCGCAAATTGCTTTCTGCTGCGCACTACCTCGTTCAAGTGAGCGCAAGTAGAAATTACCCAGTACGACGAATCGCTCTTATTGTTTCGTGCTTCCACACATGTAGTCGAACATCAAAGTCAAGTACCTCTCTAAAAAGCAGTATTTGTAGCTGCGTATCACTTTTGCGGAAAGCCCCTTCTTTTATGAAAACTGGACATCACATGAAAATGCGGCATCCGTCCTACATTTCTTCTTTTAGGTAGTATTTTGAGTACATATTGCGTACTAAATTCTTCGCCCAAATGTCACTGCAATACATGACCTGCGTACACGTTGCACTAATGCCATAATTTAAAGTGCAGTTTATATACTCAAAGTACCTGTAGTTTTAAAAAGCTGAGAAAGCAAGCGGCTGTTTAAAAGCAGGCCCCAGCGTGCTTACGTACTTGCTTGAAGTAGGAAAGCTTGAACCTGCTTTACACGAACTCCATAGATGGCATGTCTTTCTATTTTAAGTTTTCTAGCACCAGTAGCACGAGTGCTCAAAAGTTAAGACAAATAAAAAATCAACTGAAATTTTTTAATCTTTGGTTGCATTGTTCTGGCCTCTCTGGAAAAAAGCTGGAACAACAGATTGACGAGGCCAAAGAGCCGTAATACCCGAGGAAAGAGTCACACTTTAAACATCTAATAAAAATGTGCAGTGTTATAATACATAAAAAATTGTAAGCGTTTGCAAAGATAAAAAACATTACTGCCAAACATAGACAAGCGCATGGTTTATAACGAAGAAATTCAGTTTCACAAGTACATTGAAATGTATCTAACCTTATATATATATAACTATGCAGACATAAGCTTGATGGTCACTATTGGCAAATAGAAACCAAAATAGGAGATGCAACGCATTTAATGAACAAAACTACAGACATACTAATACCTTTATTGGTCGCTGAGGCAGAGTCTTCGAAATTGACCAGGTTTGAGACTCTCCAATAAACCTAAATTACGTCTTTTGTTGCAGATATACGGCAGTTTACTTCAGTGATTGTACAAAGCGTGTGGGGCAAAGAGCACTGATACACCGGCCTAATTTCGTTACATTTCACCAGTTACCGAGACATGACCGGTAGCGGGCAGCCAAAAATGTAGTTCGTACAGAAGGCGGTTATTAAAATTTGCTGAATGCTGCGCAGTAGGTTTTAGTGGAACAAACGTTTAGTGGGGTGAAGGCATGTCACCTTGTCGATTCACCTGAACACTTTTTTTAAAGATAAAGAGATTATCAAATTTTTTTAATTGTCATTCCCCACACGACCGTGCAGTAGCTCAAGTGAGACCTAAAGAAGGAACGGTAAAGTTCTGGTTTCAGTGAGGTAGGAACCTTAACGCGGCATCGGTATATCGCGACAACTGCTCAGGATAGCTTTGCGGCCTAATTATCTGTGTAAGCGTCCCATGTCATGGGATTGGAAAGGAACTCAAAAAAGTAATTTATGTGCATTGAAAACACTTATGAAGGACTTCACGAAATAAGACCGCCCATCACAGGTATGCGTGTTTTTATGCAGCAAACAATATGCTTTTAAAATTTGCGCGTTAATTGCAAATTGAGTTTTGTTATTAATAACTACCTGCTTTTTTGCAGTACCTCCCATCTTTTTTCGAATATAGGGAGAAAATATTAAATAATACGATTAGACCTTATGTGAGCAAGAAGGACTTTCTTGGAAATTCAACACAGATTCAAGACACACAGTTCGACTAATCCTGAAGAAGGCCTAGGCTGAAGTTCCATGCAGTGCTTCCAAAGCATATAGAAGGTAATATTGAAGCTTTCAGTCACAGAGAGCTAAGTACGCTCCCCCGGTTGTCTCCGCTAGTTGCTTTACATACTCATCATTATCCTATGGACTAGCAGGTTCATCTGCTTCATCAGCACCATGTCACCATCATCGTGGATTCGTAGGCACGGAGGTCACCGCGTGCAGGTTGCTGCGAGGTCGGAGTGAATAAACGACTCACGATTCAGTGGCCTCAGTGTGGCTAGGCCGGTGAATATTGACTTGTCAAACGCATTGGAACTTATACTATATTAATCTGTCCTTCTATACAAACAATTTAAGTATGTGATGAGTGGAGTGGCCTACAATTGGTTTAAAATTCATCTTGCAAATAAAACAGAATATTGTCATTAGAAGAAGAAGAAAAAAGCTGTGCGCCCAATTTCCGTGGAATAGGAAGAGCCAGCTGCACGGGCTGTTTCATGGCTGACATCGTTCACATAGTGTATATACATCGCTCGGATCTTCCAGGGTTCATTTCGTGTTTCCTGTCCCGCCGCCCCCCCCCCCCCCCGAAGAATATGCATACGGCAACGGCATAAATCTTCTGTACAACGTAATATGGCAGCATATTTTTTGGTTCTCTATTTATATACCTGATATTATGAATTGTATTGCAAACTAGTCTTGTATTTTGGGCTCAGGGAATAACAATATTTATTTATTTATTTATTTATTATTTATTTATTTTTATTTATTTATTTATTTATTTATTTATTTATTTAATTAGGCTTAATAGCCCCAGTCGGGGTATTACACGAGCGATGGGCATAATTAGCAACAGATTAGCGATTCAATAACAGCCTTGAACAGGTGTGGGTCGGAGTTGTTGGTGCACGCCCAAAGCAGGCAAGTTGTTCCAGTCCCGTGCGGTTGCAACAAAAAAGGAGAGAAGATGTGCAGTAGTTTGTGACGGCGGTGGATAAATGGCTCGGTGATGGTTTGTACGGCTGGACAATCGATGAGCAGGAAAAATAGCTGGAACGTAAAAGGAGCGTGATAAAATTTATGAAAAAGGCAGAGTCAAGATATATGACGACGTGATTCTATTGTTGAGGTGGCCACGAGCTTTAAATTCGGAAACGCTGAAATGATAAGAGGACTCACAGTGGATGAACCGGGCTGCACGATTTTGTACAGATTCGAGTAAGTTAGATAGATTAGATTGATTAGGGTCCCAAATCGAGCATGCGTACTCTAATTTAGGGCGAACAAATGTGGTATAAGCTAACAACTTCACCGATGAGGGAGCAAGTTTTAAATTCCTACGAAGTAAACCCAGTGCACGATTAGCGGAGGATGCGACGTTGTTAACGCGAATGGACCAGGTGAGGTTGGTCCTGAATGTTACCCCGAGGTATTTATAGGATCCTGCTAAGATTATGGGCCGGAAATGGTGTCAGTCGCTTGCTGATAATGTTGCCTAGGGTGGAGTGATACTAGCGAGGTATTATTTGCGTTTAAAGAGATTAGCCAGTCGTTACAAGATGATTCAATTAGGTTAATAAGGTCGTTTTGAAGTATAGCGATATCAGTATGGTTTTTAATTGGACGGTACACGACGCGGTCATCAGCAAACAGGCGACTATTTGATGAAATGCTAGCTGGAATATCATTTATATAAATAAGAAAAAGTAGGGGTCCGAGTACTGTGCCCTGTGGGACACGAGAGATTACGGGAAGGTGGTTAGATAAATGGTTGTTAGTGTACACAATTTTTTGCCGATTGGTTAGAAAACTACGAATCCAGTTGAACGTCGATATATTATTGTTTAAGCAAGAAAGTGTGAGGAATAGCCGTTGATGCAGAACTTTGTCAAAGTCTTTTTCGAAGTCTAAAAAAGGGCATCGGTGGGTATACTTAGGTCAACGCTGGGACTGATATCATTGTAGAATGAAGCAAGTTGCGTGTCGCAGGATACTCCTGAGCGAAATCCATGCTGACTATGATGAAAGAAGTTGTGGCGGTTTAAGAACGTGACGACGTTAGGGTCAATCACATGTCCCATTAGCTTAGACCAACTGCTACTGAGCGAGATGGGATGATACCTGGTAGGCTGGGATGAAGGGTCCTTTTTAGGGACTGGAACAATCTTACCCACTTTCCAGTATTCCGGCACCACTCCTGATGATAGTGATTGCTGAAAAATATGGCATATCACACTGACAATGGGTTTTGTGTTTTTTAGCATTTTACGTTGATGCCATCGGCGCCACAAAAAGATGTAAGCTTTAATGAGTCGATTAATTTAGCAATGCCCTGTTGAGAAAACGTGATATCCGGCATCATGTCGTAATCGTGATGACGGAATGGAGGTAAGTTGCCGTTTGGTTCAATAGTGAACATGGAATAGAAAAAATGATTCAGTTGTTCGGCGGCTTATTGCCGGGGATCGGTAGCTTAGGATTATCAAACAATGCTAGTCGTTGGGAAATGTGAGGGTTGATAACGCTCCGCATTTTAGCCAGTTATTTGTCAGCATAGCCGGTAAAGCCTGTGAATAAAAACAACGTCTTTCTTTCATAGCCTGCGCACTGAATGTTTTTTCCGCAGCGTAGTAGTTGTTCCATGCACAAATGTTATTAGATCGTTTTGCTGATCAGAAAAAGCCTTTTCTTTTTATTGTTGAGTCGTTTGTAACGTGGCTGTGAAACCATGGGGATGTCTTTTATTCGGTCACGCTAATGGTTGGCACGTATTTATGAACAGGTCATGAATTTTATTTTGGAAGAGTAACCAATTAGTTTCGACAGGGCGCTGCGAAAAATCGGCTAGGAGGCAACTATCGAATTCTGCGAATTCATTGCTTAGGGCGGAATAGTTTCCTTTGTTATACAATGTTATCGTTTTTATTTTTTAGACGAGCGTGTTAGTTGACAGTAGGTAGGTACTATGGATCACTGAATGGTCACTTAAACCCAGGCAAGAACGTCATCTCGGAAACCTTGTCAGGCTCTTGAAGTCAGGATAAGATCAAGAGTATTGAAGGAGGCACGCGTTCTTACGTGTGGTTGAGTGACGAGTTGCGTTAATCCAAATGTTAGGCATGAGTTGACAGAATTTGCTTTCAAGTGACCATGTTTGGCGGATGTGCTTGACGGATTGTTCCACGATATTGCTGGAAAATAATCCCCGAAGAGAAGTACCGGATAATGACGGAACGTTTTAGTTACGGAGCCTCGTGGAAATTGGGCACAAAAAGTTGAGGGTCAAGGCCGGGAGGGCGATAACAAAACTCCAATGATTCGTGGGGGGGATAGGAAGCACTGCAGATTAAGAACGTATTTTCTAAGTAACCAGGATATACTAATTCTGTACATTGAAGGCTTTTAATGACTGCTATCAGCACTCCACCTCCATGTTTGTTAATACGGTCACGCCGAAAAATGTGAAGTCCGGGAAATATTGGCAGCAACTCTGAGTCTGCTATTGAAGGGTTTAGCCAAGTTCAGTTATTATGAATAAATCTGACTCTGCTCAGCTAATTAAGGTTTGTAAGTCATCAACTTTCGGAATAGTGCTTCTGATGTTGGTATAAAAAAAGGAGAATGATTTCCTGGATTGGATTAGTACTTCTGGCGGCCTATGTGTTTAAAGGGCTCACAACAATTTCGTTAGCCTTATGATCGTAAAGCGCAAGTTTTGTTGCCGATATCAGCTTGTATGACGAGCGTTTTATGATTGCTGCTGTGCCCTTCCCAAATTCACCGAGAAGTTCTTGTCGCTTTAAGTGTGTTAGGTGAGTAGTCCTCCGATAGGAGCGACATAAGGTAGTTCGAACCTCTTAGCTTACTCCCACTCGAAAGAACGTTCTCTTCAACCTTAAAGTGTGCAAATTTAATTATGACTGGTCGGTTTTGGTTAGCTTGATATTTACCTAAGCGATGTGCCCTTTCAAACACCAATGCATCAATTGTGATGTTTTATTCTTTGCTACAAAATTCGAGCACTCACGCTTCCGATTCGGCCCAAGTCCTCACATTCGCGATTTTGTAAACAAAAAGAACAAGGTTCAATCGACGTGCTCAGTCTTGAAAGTCATGCAGCTTGGTCATGCCTGCAAGTGACATATTCTGCATTGTGGTGAGAAAACTTACCGATATTGTCTAATTGCGTTTTCAACGCACAACTGATTCGCAGTCTTTTTCTATTTTAGTTAGTCTATTGTTCATGTGCTTGATAGAATCATCGTTTTGGAAACAGTTTCGTCCTGGACTGCCTTAAGTTCTTGTAGCATTGCAGCTTAACCACACTGGTGCCTTAAGTAATGTCATAAGTCACTCGACTCTAGCGATTCGCTATAGTCGAGTACGCTAGAGCGAGTGGTAGGACCGGTGTTCAGTTCAATGTCGCCTGACAAAGCTAGCAAATTGCTTAATGACATGCGCACAATCAAGCACACTATGAAATATTGAAATCAAGCACAACAGGGCCGCGTAACGAGTACGACTGTGAATACAGTGAGTATCGATTATTTACCTGCAGGACAAAAAGGCGTTGTAGGTAAGAGGCCGTGGCCATAGCTGTGGTGTTGCCAAGACCATTTTTCTTCAATGCTGTTAACGGAATAGAATTACAACACAAAATAAAAAGAATCTCCTTGACTCATTCACTTTGACCGGGACAACCCACCTACCAATAAGTAAGAAAAAACAACGTTCGTTTTGTATTGTCGGTGTAAAAGCAAGCACGTAGCTGGCAGTATATGTAAAAATTGTGTAAAAAGTGCACTACAAAGCGGTATATTCACGAAATCCTTGGAGTAGTTTTTTTAAATGCAGTGAATACAGAACGAGAACATTCACAATCTGCAAACAAAATTGTCATCTGAAATTGGTAAATATTGTTACACAATGAGTGTATTTATTTTATTCATTCATTCATTCATTCATTTATTGGTTTGTTCGTTAATTTATTTATTAAATAACTGCAATTCCTCATTACAGGGACTTTAAAGGGTGGTTACAGACATACTTTATACAATTGCTGGACTCAGGATATATACAAACAAACAAAAAATACAACAGCAAGATATGAATAATCAGGTCAAATTCTCTGCAAATAATAAGGTCGGCTCCAAGACTTCGTTATTTTTTAGTTCATTTTACTGAGTTACGGCACGCGGGAAAAAGGAACATTTCAAGCAGGTATTTCACGACCGAAAATAGGTTATTATCAGTTGATGCCTACGGCGGTGGCGTACCCACTCGAAAATGAAACGATATCGGAAACATCAAGCTTGTTAACACCCCTTTTTAAATGGTAAATAAATTTTAGTTATATTAAGCGATTTCTTTAGGTAATTTAGGTTCATTGGCAAGTTCTAAGAGTTCGGTCGTAGAGGTGCGTCCAAAGCTGTTAAAATAAAGGGAACTGGATTTTTCGCACGTTTTCCAATTCAGTAATGTTAGCTTTAGTGAAGGGTTCCCAAAAAATACCCCATATTCTAACATTGTGCGATATATTCCACACCGCGGAATTAGAATGTTTTAAGAGCTCTTCAAAGAAAAAACAGCTTCTGTTAGCGTTAGAAATTACGAAATCCAAAAGTTACTTAGTAATTTGGTGAAACATGCGGTGGAATAATTAAGTAGTAAGGGGTTTTCTTGTGGGTTATTCGCACTAATACTGTTTTATCGAAGTTAATGGACATCTGCCATAAACCACACCACCCAACTATTATCTCACAACACTATTGAGAACATTTTGATCAGTGACACTCTATATCTCAGAATATATGGCACAGTCATCACCGTACAATTTGATTTTTACAAGACATTTATTCACAATATTCCGGACAAAGCTGAGGAAAAAAAGAGGGGTCCCTAGAACAGTACTACCCATGTGGAACGCCCGAGTCAACGGTTGCCTCGTCTAAACAGTATTCATTAAAAAACAAATTATTTGTGGCTGATAGGGTAGTCTGCATTCCATGTTATTAGGCGCCGATTTTTGAGTGTTTTCTCGTATTTAAAACGTAGTTTTGTGTGTGAAACCTTGTCAAACGCTGTTGCAAAGACCATAATGATAGCACCAGTTTTCCTCACGTTCCTAATTGAAGTTGCGAAAATGTGTATTGTCTCGACAAGTTGAGTGCCGGTTGAATAACATTTTCTAACCAGTACTGGTGTTTTGTTAAGATGGTAATGCTTACTAAGAAACTCAGAGCATATGCGTATGAATGATATGCTCTAGAAGCTTACAGGGAGTTGCCGTTAATTGAAATGGGACGATGATTTAGAGATGTGCTGATTTTTAGCAGACTTACAAACAGGATTGATTCCACCGGCCCTCCAATCATCTGGTACTCGACATTCATGTAGTGATTTTGAAAATTAACACATGTAGATACTTGCGATCCCCTCAACATATCGGCTTAAAAATGCGTTCGATATGGTATCTGCTCCAGGTGTGTCTGTAACATTGAGTTTAAGAAGTATATTGAAAGGCTTTGCTCACTGGTAACAACGTCAGGTATAGCTGGCATAATCTTCAATAAACATAGGAAGAAAAGAACGGGTCAATGGTGAAATCAGATTGAAATTGCTGAACTAAGGCATTTGAAACAACCCTGCCATCATGAACACCAACTCATCAATTTCAAAAGCAATAAATTTGGTTGATGTAGGCCTAATAGTCCACCAAAATCTCTCAGGACACGCTTTGGTAGTTTGCTTACGATTTGCCATAATGCCGCTCCTTCGTAAAATAGATTTTCTTTTTTGATTATCCTAATTGCAATGTCCGAAATTTTCTCCGTCATACCAGTGATATTACTAACATTACAACGCTTTTTTAGTGTCTTTATTGCCATTCAGATGTAACGTGTCCCGAAAAAATCCAGGGATTCCTTTATTTCTTCTTTCTAACACGCATGGAACAAAGCGATCAATACACTCGTTTACAACTTTTTTTAAGGAGTCCCAAAGGTTTTGCACACCAGCATTACTATTTGAAAAAAGAGTCGAAGTTGAAGGAGAGGAAATCTATAATTGATGTATCGTCAGCTCACAAAAAATTATAAGCACAAGACGTTTTTTTTCTTTCTTTGTCACAGAGCCATTTCCCAAAGTCAATTGTACAGCCTGAGGTCAGAAATACCAGGAAACACTCAACAACTGCCCGAAGCCCTAATACACCGACTAACAAAAAAGAGATTAAGTACTGGTTTGGAACTTCAATGAACCCTAGTGATATCTTCACCAACTAGTAAAAAATTAAAAAAGGCGACGTCAAGCATTGCTTCTCCTGTGATATCGTAGTGCTTAGTGGTTGAAAGAGAGGTGCGACCTGTATCTGGCAGGTTGAAATGTACTGATAAAATAATCCGAGCTCCGGACTTTGCATGAGTGCCGAGTAATTTTTTTCATCGATGACTTCATTATACGAAGTCTGCGGTCTGCGTGTAGGAGCTACAATATACTGTATATTATTGTGGTACATTTTGCACAATATGCCTTCCACTTCAGGAATATCTGACCTTCTAATTACCGTTAGGCATTTCTTAAACACAACTGCAGCGCCTCCTCCCCTACTTTAACAATCTTTTCTTAACACATTTTAAACAGGTGGGATTTTTTCACTGTCAAATGCAGTATTATTCAACCATAATTTTCTGAGTGTTATTGAGCCTGGATGATGAGTAAGGAGTAATGTTTCTAGTTCGGTTGCCTTGTTCACGACACTTCGGCAATTTAAATTGAAAATCCTTAATGGTTCTGACACAGGATCACGGTGTCAGTTCCCATTCTACTCCTGAAGCTTAAAACGCGATTATTCGGTTTCATTCCAAGAGTACAGAGTGTCATGGATGCTCAACTTGTCGTCAAATGCTTCAATTTTGCATCAATTTCTTTTTCTTCAGCAGCGATTTTCCACAAATGTTTCCGTATCTCCCGTACCCTGTTAAAAACGTCCTCGCAGATAGACATGGTAGTTTCCTTTACCTTGAATGAGTTTTAATACAAAATTCTTTTCTCGATAATCTAGAAAGTTGATGATTAATGGACGCGACTTATTTCTAACTTTGCGGCCAAACTTATAGCATCGTTCAATGCCGGTCGTAGTTATCTCTAGCTTTTTCTGAAAATTATCTTCTCTTACATCATTCATTAGTTCCTCGCTGGATTCCTTATCAGCTTCTTCTAACCAAATTGTAATTGGGTTAGTTCTGCGGCCTGTGTTAACGAGATCATCAACTTTCATCTTTCATCTTTACTTCAACATCAACAACTACAAGAGTTCTCAATGCTGGGGCACAATCAAAAAGCCGTGGCTCGGCTTGACTGGAAGAGTGCCCCGTATACATGACAAAACACATAACTAAGTAAAAAACCCACAGCTAAGTAAAAAGTAGCAAACGCACGAGTCACATAAATGCGTGTAAATTTTGCACAACTATACAAATCACCACACAACTAAGTAAATTTCACACAACAGTTCAAATCAGCGTAGTATGTAGTTACCCAGATGTACACTGGTACATTCACTTTTATTTTTTACAAAAAATAAAGAGTCAGCAACACTCAATCTGCGCGTAGGTTTGCGAAAATAAAAAAAAGACAAAAAACGAAAACGATTATGAACCTGGAATAATTTAAAAATGGTGATTAAACTTTGTTACTGAACACCTGACGTGTTCAGTAATTGAGGAAGCTGGAAACGCAACATCTGGAAGCCGTAATTGGTGCGGCTGTGGGGGACATTCCAAATACCAGTATTACGCATAGCGTAGTTTTTCTTTTTTAAACTAAGATCATCTATTGTGTTCAGGTACGTGTTTCTATTTTTGTGTACCGGCGGCGCAGTTGCAGCCTATAGAGGTCATTTACGGGCGTTATTGATAAGGACCTGAAAATTGGGGCTGTATGCGCGTCGTAAGGGGCATCTGCTACTATGCGGACTACCTTTTTTTGTAATAGCATCAGTTTTGATGCGTTTGAGTTGGTTGTGGTACCCCACACCAGGTGACCGTACGAAATATTGGATAGAAATAAACAGTTGTAAATGATCATCTTAACTGATGGTGGTACGACAAACCGAATCCTAGATAGCATGCCTGTTATCCTAGACAGTGTGCCTCTTACGTTATCAATATGCAAATCCCATAGCATGTTTTCATGATATATTATGCCTAGGCTCTTTACCGATTGAACAACTTCAATGCACTCTGCATCAAGCATAAGGGGGGTTATGAGCACAAGGCTTTATTTTTGGGTCTGAAGAGTACAGCCTTTGTTTTAATAATATCAATTTTTAAGGAAGAGTTGTTGCTCCAGAAATATAATCGGGCAAGAGTTCTGTTAGCTTTTTTGTTATATCTGGAACATTTGGGCCACAAAAACAGTAGGGTTAAATCGTCAGCATATATAATAAATTTGGCGTTTTCATCATTGCGGCCAACATCGTTAATATAAAGGTTGAACAGCAATGGGCCAAGTATACTGCCCTGTGGCACACCTGAACGAATGGGCTTTGTTTCGGAATGGTAGCCGTTAACTACAACCTGTTGTTGCCGGTGCTCTAAATATGACTTTAGAAGTTTCAAGAAGCATCCCCGAAATCCGTAATGCTCCAGCTTTAAGCATAAAGTTCAATGATTAATGCACTCGAAAGCTTTTGAATAATCTATAAATATTCCGAGTGTGTAACAACGTTGCTCAAATGAGTTTAAAATTATCTCTTTTTGAGTTAACAGTGCCGATTCTGTAGACTTCCCTTTCGTGAAACCGAACTGGAAAGGTGTTATTATATCATGTTTTTTTTAAAGAAACTAGTCATCCTGTTATGTAATAGCTTTTCGATACATTTGGAAAAAATTGGAATTATAGATATAGGCCTGTAGTTAGGTAATTTATTTTTATCGCCGCCTTTATAGTGGTGACTTTAGCAATCTGAAATTTTTTCGTATATATACCACATGAAAATATTAGGTTTATGATATATTCCAACGGAGAGGCAATTATACAGGATACATGCTTCAGAGGTTGTATTTGCAGCTCATCAATATCACAGCTTTTGCTGTTGTTAAGTAGTTGGAGTGTTTTCTGCACTTCCTCGCTTGTCACGGGGCTTAAAAATGCGCTATTACGACTTCCCGTTCCATATAATCCGTACAGCTGTGAAAATGAGGAATGCTCGGAGCAGACACAAAGAAGTCATTGAAAGTGTCCGCTAATTCTGTACCTTCTATAATGGTGCCATTTACACTAACCTTATCGCAATTAGGATTATGGTTGGGGTTTATTAATTGTTTAGGCGTTTCCAGACAACGTCTGTTTTTTTAATTACTTCTACATTGAACAAGGTGTGCATGTACGTTCTGTTAGCGCTGCGAGTTACCGAATTAGCCTTGTTCCTGCAAGCTTTAAATTTCCTGAGGTCATACTGATTTTCTAGTTTTTAGAAATTTTTTATACATTATGTCTTTATCTCTTATTGCTTTTAAGCATTCTTTCGATATCCATGGTTTCCGAGCCTTAGATGGTTGCTTTCTTTTCTCGTAAGGGAAGCACTCTTTGTATATTTTTTCAAATGTCTCAAAAAAGGCTGCATATGACTCATCTGGGTTTAACTGTGCATATACCAGTCGTCCCAAGCGACTTGCTCAAGTTTGCTCTTAAAGTTTTGTAGCGTATATTCATTAATATTCCTGGCATGTTTAGGTAGCAACTGCTTGTTGTACTTTGTCTTTCGCCTTAAATTAATACAAATACAAAATTCTGATACAAGCACAGAAAACTGTTCATCTCGATTAGACATGTACATCTGAATGTTTTTGTACTTTGCTTTTCAGGGTGGTTAAATCGGCCAACTGTGCTTTAACCCCTTCTGTGTGCTGAGTTAACACGGAAATTTGTTCCTCAATTCGTTGTTGAGAGCTCTTTATTGCATTATTTGAGGCAGTAATTTGTGCGTGGCCGGCTAACAGTTGTGACATCTCTGTAGGACCGGGGTTCGCCACTACATTACCGTATCTCAACAGACCTTGCGGGAACGAACAAACAGTAGAACGTAGACCTATAAACGTATTCGGCAGGGCAGCTGCATCAAAAAATGGTCATCACTACGATAACACTGAACGTAAAAATAATTTCTAGCCTGCAGGACGAAGAGAAAATGGGTTGAGCGCCATGCCAGGAATGCTGCTGCCAAACGCACTGGTGAAGTCTTGTTACGTGGCGCTCTTATAGCTGGCGATGCTCCCACGTGAGGTGACGTCACCGATGATAGCCGCCACGTTGAGTCACTGAAGTGCGGCAGACACGAACCATCCAGGCCAAAGTAATCACCTCGCGAAGACTACACGCAGCCGAAGCCCATGGTGTCTATGCGCATGCGTCGTCTGCAAAGCGTCGTGGTGCGGCCACGAAGAGGATCCGAGTAGAATGGTGACAGCCTGCAGCATGAAGCGAAAACGGTTGAGCGTAATCCCGGAAATGCTGCTGCCAAGTCCACTGCTATGTCTGCATTTAAAGAAGACATAGCATGTCTTAGGTACGCCTTCTTTTAAAGATGAACATTTTATTGAAAGAAAACCAATTCAGTTTGCTCGCTATTTTCCTACTGTGTCCTTGTGTAGTGCAAGACGCGCGTGTCAAATTTATCAAAGCAACGACTGCTACAAAAAAGGATCTGTTCGGTACATAGCGAAATATGCAATGCCTTCATTCCACTAAAAACCCACTTTTGAAGTATAAACTTCTAGTCAACAACCTACAGACGAATATAAAAAATAAATAAACACATCTTTTCCTAGCTGGCCCAACTGCGACAGAACACCCTGTTCGCAAAACCCGTCAGATGGACAGATCGACCGGTCTGACGCCTCCACCCCTACTACATTCAAAATTATTTAGGGTGCACATTAGGAAACGCTGACCCTATGTACAAATCCAGCTGTCACTTTAGATGATGTTGCGAGCAGGAGCCGTGAAATTTTAATATCCTTGTGCTGTACTTTTTGAGTGGATAAATATTACTTTTTATCATCATCATATCCATCATCACCAGCCTATATACTCCCACTGCAGGGCAAAGGCCTCTCCCATAAATCTGCAACTATCCCGGTCCTGCGCTAACTGCGACCAATTTAACCCTGTCCTGTGTTGCAGTCTTTCTCGTCCTTGTTTACTAGTCAAAGTTTAAGCGCTCTGCATTCAAGCAATTTAACCCCGCAAACTTCTTGATCTCATCCGCCCATCGTACTTTCTGCCCCCCCCCCCCCTGCCACGCTTGCCTTCTCTAGGGATCCACTGTGTTACCCTTAATGACCAAGGGTTATCTTGCCTTCGCATTACATGCCTTGCCCACGTCCATTTCTTCTTAATTTCTACTGATACGTCCTTAACACGCGTTTGTTCCCTGACCAACTCCGCTCTCTTCTTGTCCCTAATGTTACACCTATCATCTTCCGTTCTATTGCTCGCTGAATCGTCCTCAATTTAAGTTAAAGCCTCTTAGTTAGCCTCAAAGTTTCTGCCCCGTAGGTGAGCACCGGTAAGATGCTGCTGTTATACAATTTTCTCTTCAGGGACAAAGGTAGGCTGCCATTCATTATCTCAGAATTCCTGCCGAAAGAACTTCACCGCATTCTTATCCTTCTAATTACGTCTGCATCATGGTTGGGATCGGGGGTCGCAAATGATCCTAAGTAGATATATCGACTTACCATTTCCGCTGCCTCGCCACCTATGTCAAGCCGCTTTGCTCTCCTGAAGTTATTGACCATTAATTTAGTTTTCTGCATATTAAATTTCAGGCCCACTGTTCTATTCTGGTTATCCAGTGTGGTACGCATGATTTGCAATTCGTCTCACGAGTTACTTACAAGGCAACGTCATCAGCACATCTGAGGTTACTGAGGTATTCTCGATTATTCCTTATTCCCGCCTGTTCCCAATTCAGTGTTCTGAACACTTCTTGTAAACATGCTGTGAATCACATGGGAGAGATTGTCTCTTGTCTGACCTCTTCGTTATAGGTATTTTACGGCTCTCCTAATAGAGGGTGATTGTAGCTGTGGACCCATTGTAGATATCAACTAGTATTCTTACACAATGCGTATTCTTACTAGTATACTAGCATTCTTACGTATTCTTACAGTATTCTTCACCCTGGTTCCGTAATGCGTGAATGACTGCTGAGGTTTCGACAAAGTGAAATGCTTTCTCATAATCTATGAAGGCTATATAAAGGGATTGAGTATACTCTGCGCACTTCTTAATCACCTGATTGATGGTGTCAATATTGTCCATTGTTGAATATCCTTTACGAAGCCGTGCTTCTTGTTGAGGTAAAATGAAATCTGAGGTTTCAGAAATAATGTTGGCGAATTAGCTTGCTAAGTACCTTGTAGATGACTGACCGTAAGCTGATCGGCTTGTAATTTTTCAAGTCCTTCATGTCACCTTTCTTATCGATTAGGATGATGTTCGCGTTTTTCCAAGATTCTGGTACACTCGCGTACATTAGGCGTTCCGGGTACAGGGTTGCCAGTTTTACTAGTACAATTTGACCATCCTTCAAGACGGCTCCTGCTATCTGATGTTAACCAGGTGATTTGCCCCCTTGCATTTCTTTTAAAGCCTTCCTTACTTCTTCTGTCGTTACTGGAGGGATGTCTATCTCGTCTGAACTAATTTCTCGTTCTGTATTATCCTGGATGTCCCGGCTACTGTACAGATCTCTATAGAACTCCTCGGCTGCTATGACTATTTTGTATTATTGTATACTACTTTTTGTAATATTTCAGGAACTGGTGGAGGAAATCCCAACATCTCTAATTGTAAATATCCGCTTTTCATTTCCCATACCTAGTTAAATAAAAGGGGGTAAGAGCCTGTCTAGCTGTTCAAACTGGTTTTTGTCTCTCCTGCTGCTGTAAAAATAAAAATAGCGAAGGCATGAATGATGTAAAATGCATAAACAATAGGCTCGGTTATTCAGTGTCCACAACTTCTGCAACTAAGGTTGATGGTACGGTTGAGAAGTAAAAACAATCTATCCCAACGTTTCTCTTTCAGGCTGGAGGAGAAAGCTTGGCTTCTCGGTGATGCAGTGTAGACGTGTAAGTATAGCAAAAGTGAACGCGTCACGAAGAAGAAACAAAGGCGAGCGCTAATTTTGAAGCTTGAATGCCACCGCTAGCCATCGTCGTTTTTCTCGTGACCAGTCAGTTCTTGCAGCACATCTGAACAATTCTGAAGGCAGAAGAAGTCGTGTTACACAACAAGGGCCGCGATTTGTTCAGGTGGACATCTAGTGTTTTTATATGCCCACTTTCGTTCCTGTACATAGACGAATGACTGAAATCATCAATGGCCCAACGACGTTTGTTTAATTATTTTCGCCACGTTGCAGCACTTCCGCTACAGATGTTTCTGTGGTTTTCCCGTGCCTCATGGGGATCCCCACCTAAGGAACCGGTCAAGAGCGGTACAATTTGAAGCGCGGCTACGCCATGTCTGTAACCACCACTCGAGATAGCGCATCTAACGCAAACGTTGAATGATGCTACTGCAGTGAATATTCTATGTAGAGTTCAAGAGTAATAACCTTCCAGACAGTACAAGGCCCTACAAATTGTAAGTAGACTCCATCATGGCTCTTCCTGCAGTCAATATATGCTTAAGCCTAGAGATGGAATGCAGAAAAACGGAGCAAGCTCACACTAACCCGTAAAACATGAAGGTAGCGACAACGTACGGTGACTTCACGACCATCACGACGGATTATTTCCATCATTGCAGCTGATTTGCTTCTTCGCGGCTGCCGCAACAGTTTATACTTCGTCATTGTGGCTCCGTGAGTTCGCTCCGTTTTGTTGGGAGTTGTAATCATGAGACATCCCCTTTCAAGCGCGTGCGCTATGTCCTGCCTGTCTCGTTCCGAGCAATATTTGGCACCATAGCGCCGAACGCTTCAGTTTATTTTTTGTGTAATCTTGCCCAATGTTGCATGAGGGTATGCTGTGCTTGCATGAAGCTGGGCTGTGGCCTTGAGGCACGCACACAGAAGCGCTAGGCATTTTCGTGGTTTTTTGGTTGTCGCAGCAGTGTTGGTTAATCTCCTTAAAGGGTGAATTTAGCTTCAAAAACCTGCGGAGGGGACCCTGGGCGGTTATCGTGGGCCACGCACACACGAACGCTAGGCATTTTCTTGGTTTTGTTAAATGCCGCGCGGTCGACGCGAGGCCCGCGGTCACATGCGCGCTAGGCAATTTTGTTGTATTTGTAGATGCGGACACGAAAAATTAACGTTTGTATAGATCTTCACCCTTACAAGAAGTAAGGGTCAATAAGGTTGAAGCTGTCCAGATTTAAGCGCGGACGTACGCGCGCACTGCGTTTTTTACAGGCGTTGGTTTAAACAGGCATTGTCATTTCCACCGGTCCTTCTAAACTAGAAAGTACGTTAAGAATGCAAAGTATGCTTTTCGTTACTGCCTCCCATCGCGCAGCCAAAACATGTATCGCAGTGACTGTTTACTCTTTATCCCTGCATACTATTTAAATATTACGTTATGTGTATAGTTTAAAAGTAAATGCTGTCTATTTAGCAATATGTATGTATATACATAAATAAATATATATGACAGAAATAAGAATTGGCAGTCAAGAAGACCTCGGAAAGCAAAGGGGAGGATGTAGTAGCCCAAGATAAAGAATTTGGAAAATAAGAAAGTGTAGAAAAAATGCCCGCCAGGTGGGATCCGAACCCACGACCTCCAGAATACCGGTCTGGTGCGATAACCACTACGCTACCGGCGGGGCTACTTTAGCCTCCACTTTCTGGAGTATTTATGTTCAGGTGTTTTTGTTTCCTGCGCTTGGGGTAGTAGCCAGCGCTGGTAGACCACTCTCGACATGTCGTCCACCCTCGAGTCACGGCCCGGGGGTTAAAAAGAAGGTCCCCTTCACCCCCCGTAGTCCGAGTGGCGCTGGCTACCACCCCCAAGCGCAGGAAACAAAAACACCTGAACATAAATACCCCAGAAAGTGGAGGCAAAAGTAGCCCCACCGGTAGCGTAGTGGTTATCGCACCAGACCGGTATTCTGGAGGTCGTGGGTTTGGATCCCAACTGGCGGGCATTTTTTCTCCACTTTCTTATTTCCAAATTCTTTATCTTGAGCTACTGCATCCTCTCCTTTGCTTTCGGAGGTCTTCTTGACTGCCAATTCTTACTTCTGTCTTGTTTTATATATATATATATATATATATATATATATATATATATATATATATATATATATATATATATATATATATATATATATATATATATATATATATATATATATATATATATATATATACATATACATAAATTTTACGATGTTCCTAACATAGCCGTTTCCGTAGAAACATTGATCCATGGTTGGGGTCACTGCTTGTTTGCAACATATTTGTCTCCGATGCTCCAGATACACGTGCAAAAGAACGAAACCACAAAAGTTTCATTTCGTACGATGTCATTTCTATGTGTCTTCGTTTGGACCAGACCCTGCCCACCAGAAACCAATTTGGGGGTCGTGTAATTGGAGACGCAGATGTCATATAAGCCTGCTCAGAACATAAGACCACATATAACAAAGTTTTTTAGTGTGCGTTCCCGCGTTGCTTCCCGTCACAAATATTGGCTTCAGATATAAGCAACAAATCAAAGGGATGCCGCAGGGGTGCGCAATTCCATAATTGCAGCATTTTCAATTAAGGTGGTCTCCTGGCAACATAATTGGAAACTGCCAAATATACCTATTTTCATGGGAGCCTAATAGAAACCCATAAATTTTTTGCTTGCGGACAATTTAGCGGGGTATCCAAACCAAATAACACAGTATTCTTATTGGTTCGCTATGTATAAAAGCATGGACACTCACCTGCTGTATTATCGATAAGTCTGCAAACAAACTTCTTCTCCTCTGTTGAAGAAATTCGGTAAGTTAATACTTCCTACAGAACGCACAGTTTTATGAAACAAAATCATGGTTTACACTTGTTTACTTAAAAGGTGCGCAACTGCAGTAGTGGCAGAACCAACCTGAGATGTTCAGTTACCTTTCGGCATAATAAACTCTAACTGCCACAATTAAGACTAATCTATGAAGGTCGGGGGCTCAAAATTTTTACTTCGGGGAAGAAATTAGACCACCTTCTCTTGCTTTATTTCAGAAAAGCTAATTTTAAAGCAAAGCTGCCTGGTGTTTTCTAATCGTAAGGCTAAGCTTCGTAGAAGTTCTCAAACGTGGCAAATCGATTTTCACAAACCATCACCGCCTGAGCGCTTACCTGTCCTCGCCAAGTTTTCTTCATTTTACTACCCCTAAAGAATATTTCGTTTCCACCGATATTGCAAAGCATATTAACAAATCTTGTTATGTTCTTCTATCTTTATGCCTCACACACAGAATCTCCTAGTTCTTCTTGCCTTTTTTTGAGATCCTTCACAGACTTGACCGTGATTTTCATCAAAGCGCTCCAGACAGGTTGTTTTTCTGTTCTGGAAACCATGCGACATTGTCTATTTTAGGAACATTGCAGAAACAACTGCCAAGCGCACTTTTCTATACTCTATTTATTACATAGTTGGCAACGTTGTGAAGGCTGAAGAGGGTGTTTTTGCGCTTCCGGCGACTAGAAGAATATGTCGGAAGGCTTCTCAAGCCGTAAACTTCCATATACTGTTCACTCAATTATTATAATTAGGATTTTATTAGCGTTTTGTGGGCTGAGAAATTTTTAACGACATTTTTTGCTGATTTCCGTGTTAGTAACAAGAGATTCAGAGATGGAACCATGAGTCCAAGCAAAATGCAGCGATAAGAGCTTGTCTAACTTGGAGTACACGAAGCAAGCGGTTTCGTCTCTACTTGCTTTACTTTTACGTTACTCATGTAGAAGCTAATCTCCGGATGCACATCTGAGTCAGGAAGTGCGGAGGAGGCGCGTAAATTGATTGTTTTCGCTGGGGCCTTCTCACGTAGCTTCCACAGCGTTGTGGCGCTTGGCGCTTGTTCTCCCCCTCTCTAGGCTATACCCTCTCCAAATTACTGCACCACGCTAAAAGCCTCGGCGCATAAAAGCGCCACCAAATGTAGCGTCGATGTTTAAACAGGACGCCCCAATACCAGCGAAATACCTTCAGTAATGACAATCAGTTGAACGAAGGTTGAGATAGCCGATGCTTCTCTGATAGTATGGCGATAAATTTTCGTCATAACGCAACAAAGCGACCCGTCATAAACACCTATGGATCCCAATTTGCATTGGTATAGCTGACCACTGCTTTACTGAATCACCGTAAGGTTTATATTTATGCTTATTGGTATTCATAGGCACCACTGAGGGCATCAGCAGACCTGAGATATATTGAAATAAAATTTTTGGCCGTGGTAATTTACATGTCATAAATATATTATTTTTGTCCACTCTAACAAACCCTGTTTTATTTCAGCAACCAATACCACCATGTCTCGTATCCTTGGAATCCAGTTTCTGGTCGTGGTGGCGGTCATCCTAGGTAATGCTGCACAATATTACTTTGCCCGTATTGCATGCTCTCGCAGAGATTTTTAGGCCGGCACACCATATTCTTTTGCTCGGTCCAGAAAGACCTTACTACAATAACATTTAAATTTCTTTTGTATCGACTATTATCTACCCATGAAGCCTAAAATACCCCGACAAGAAAACACAAAAACGGCAGGGGGAGGTTTCAGCATGTGTGAGCGTGCTTTCCGGAAGTGTTTCAAAAACAGCTAATAGACGCTTCATAAATGCTTTCACTAAATGCTTCATCCGCAACCCCCTTCTAAAGCAGCATGAATTCGTTTTTATAAACACCTTCCCAATACCCCACGGTGGCCGGGTCCAAGACTAAGTGCAAAACTTTTGCTGACTGTCGGTGTACACTTCAAAGATTTCAGGTGCGGGAACAGTCTTTCTGGTCGACCTTAAAGTGTTTTTTATGTAAATAACTGATTCAATACGGCAAGCCTCAGTACCATCTTAAGCAACGCTTGCTGCACTAGTCAACACACCTGAGTACAAAGCTTTGTGAAAACACCCCTTCGGGTACGTGAAACTCTGTGAGTACGTATAGCTCTACTAAGCAGACAAAAACAACTGCCGTGTGTAGGCCAAAGCGCCGGAGGTTAGGTCTACATTCCGTTTCTTTTCGCCGCGATATGGCGTAGACCGGCGCCCTTATATCGAAGTACATTCATTTTAGGCAGCGCTTTGTAAAATGAACACCAGAATATCCCTTAAACCTCAATGTATTACCATAGGCGTGATTTTTTATGTCATGGGATAGCATTAGGTAAACGCTAAGCTGCGTCGAAAAAAATTACAAGGAACACTGTTCTCTTTGCATGTGCAGAACCGGATGTCTTTAGACGGCGTTACAGCTGAAACAAAGTCTTAGGCACAATTTCAGGCCGTGTAATGCCATAACTCATCCTCCTGGACTTCAAAATATCCAATGAGGGAAGTACCTGTGGTGTTTTCCCTCGTTCCGTCTTTACGTCATCGCACGTTGTTTCGCATTGATGAAAGCTCAGTGACAGGCTGCCTGCCCATTTCAAAGACTAGGCGCTTTCTTTTGTGCATAAAAAGCCGCACGCCAGATTGGCGGCCACAGGCGATGTCCACCCCTAAACAGCCAAGATTCTCAAAATACGTTTCCAATACAAAAATTTTCCGAACGCTAGACATGAGTATGTTAGCAGGTAGGCTACGGCGGCCGATTGCCACCACTAAGCAGCCGAGATTCTCAAAATACGCTTCCAATACAAAAATCTTCCGGACGTAGACATGGCTCTGTTTGCAGCAACCTAATACATGACGTACGCCTTTGCAGTCTCGTTGAGCTCATGTTATGCAAACATTTACGCAGTGAGCATGCACTTGGTTTTTATTGAGGTGCACTATTTTGTACTTCGTAAAAATTTTTAATAGTTATTGATTCCCGTTTGGAGGCTTTTTTTACCCTCGGGCAAGTACTGCGAAATCTGCCATGTCAAACACTAATTGCGGGCGTTGTGTGGGGTTCAGGCTAGCTGAGTCGCATTTATTTATGTGCACAAGATTTGTGGCCCAGAGATGTATGTTTGTGCTTATTACAGGATGTGATTTGATTATTTCAAAGGAAACTGCGCCACCCGCTTCTGTGTCAGTGCTTGCAATGCAAAGTTGAAGCGTGGTTAGGAAAGATTTTCATTTCCCCTTACCGTTTAAGGGAACATGATGGCAAAATACTCCATAAATTATTCTCTTTGAACACTCTTTCGAGTATCCCGCTGTGATTACTTCAGACGAGTTCGGGCACCTGTTCACTCCTCTCGACAACAATGTTTTATAGTGATAAAATTGAGCGGTGATGGTAACAACATGCACGTCGATCGTGTTATATAAACGGTTTCCCTAGGCTTGTGTGTATAAGATTTTCCAAGTCTAGAAACTCCTACGACGAAACTGCATTTCAGACCCAAGACATCAAATGGATTATTGAAGTGCTATTTTATGAAAAGCTGCTTTTTACTCTGCGCATTTCTCTTTTGCAGCCATGCTGGCGACTCCGGGTAGCGCTCTAGGAGGTGGAGTTGGTGGCGCCGGTGGAATCATGTTCCGCGCAGAAGGCGCCATGGAGCGCGCCGAAAATGCTGCTTCACAGAAGTAGATGCTTGGTTTACTGTTGAAGAAACCTAAACGCTCTGGTTAAAAGCCGTAAACACGATTTGATAATAAAGGTTTCCTGGTGCAAACCGTACCTCAAATATTTTTTGTTACGAATTGGCTGATGCTGACGCGTTAACTCAAGGTATTTCTCCAGTACTTCGTCCGTGACCCGTTAATTGGTCGTAACGGTCATGTGCTGTGATTTATTTTGGATATATTTTTAAGTAACAAATAACGCCTAAATGTATTTCGCATCTTTCTCAAATTTCAGCCTAACAGGTATCGCTGTGGAGACTTAGTAAAACTACTGAGCAACAGTATTACCCCGAAAGGGTTTGTGTGCTCCGATCTTTCAGAATGCAACGGAGGCATTTTTTCATAGCGCCATTTCACAACGCTAGTGGCGATTTCCAGGAAAAAGCGCGGTATGTCATCGAAATTTCAAAATAGGAATAAAATAACGCACACAGTGGCATTTTGATTGAATTCCTTCTGTGTCCTACTAGATGTTTCCAAAGAGGGCAATGAGTATATTTACGTGAACACATTTTATAGAATACAACCGCAGCCTGAAAAACTCTTGTTCCCAAACGTACCCACAGCTTTCCTACTTAATACTTTCCCTTGTCGGCTTTGCTTCCTTGACAAGCTTTGGATAGCGTAGACCAGAACCAAATTGCTCGATGTCATCATTGCAGAAGATGAGTTTGTGGGAAGTGTAGAGAAACAAAAACAGGAAGAAATAGAGAGCTACTTTCTCATAGGATTTTTATTTGTCAATGCCTGCCAAATTCAACCTAAGTTTTGGCGCTGACGTAGGATCCGCGGCCTCAGTTGTATTCACGTCCCTTAATTTCTCTTCTCAGCAAGCAAGAAGCTTCCGCACACGACCATTGCCGTTGTACCCAATTTCTTTACCAGTATTTTAGTTTCTGAAATACGGGGTTGCACCAACTAACCATAAACCAAATACTCCCAATTTTTTTGTAAACATTACCGTTTTTGACAATTGGCTGCTCATGCCCTTTGCCAAAAACGTTCTTTGGAATACATACGTAAACATATTTGCCTTGCTATAACATCGGTAGGCTGAGAATTTTCTTGCAGTGTTCTACTAGCAAACTGAATAAACTTTTGTGGAATCTTGAGTCTGCTGGTATGCCTTCAAAACCAGGCCTTATGGAACCAATTGTAACTAGGTGAACCTATCATGAGCCTCTCAATGCATATCTTGTCTTGCATGTCTAGTCTTGTTTAATGCAATAATGTTTGTATTGTGAGCACCAGCAGAATCTACAGTCCTGGGACAATATACAGTGCTGGGACAATCGCTGTGCTCCGATAGGACACCCTATCGTCATCGCTTCATCTTCATCATCTTGGCTTCTGGCATCATCATCACCGTTTCCTGACGGGGTGTTGCTGGGTCCTCAGCTCTCGGAATAAACCGCTCTCCTTCATGAGTCCTCGACTCTCTCAAGTGGTGGAGGGTGCCTTCGATCCTGCCGTCTGCCTCTCCCGATCGCACAGCTGGAGCTTCGATCAGGTCGGCGTTTACCAACTAGCCCCATGGATCGCGAGGGCAGCAATGGTGGCAGCAACGCTGCAGTTCCCCTCCAGCCCACCTTCACTGTCACCAGCCCCTACCGCGAACCGCCCTTTTTCGCTGGCCTTCGGGGCGAAGACGTTGAGGAATGGCTTGACCAGTTTGAGCGAGTGAGCGCGTTCAACCGGTTGGACGACGCATTCAAACTGAAGAATGTTTGCTGGTCCCTGAATGAAGTGGCGAAGACGTGGTTCCTTAACCAGGACGGCTTCTCTAATTGGGAAACTTCAAGCAAGACATACGTAAGATTTTCGGAACGTCCTCTGCTCGCTCGAATGAAGCCAAAAGGAAACTTGATGCCCGTGTGCAACGCCCGGAGGAGACTTATGCTTCATATATTGAAGATGTCCTCGCGCTATGCCGCCGGTTCGACAAGGACATGCCTGAAACGGAGGAGGCACGCCACATACTGAAAGGTATCGCCCATTTTGCCTTTAATGCTATGGCGATTCAGAATCCCGCTACCATTGCCGATGTGCGAACGATCTGCCAGCGGCTCGACCATCTCCAGTTCATCCGGATTCAACACGACACCTTGCCTGCCTGCCACTCTGGATATGCCGAGCTCCGTACTCTGATTCGCGACATCATCCGTGAAGAGTTGCATCAGCGTGACACACCCTGCGCTCAGAACAACTACGGTCGAGCACCTGGTCTGCGTGACAAGATCAGAGAGGAGCTGGTGTCCATGACAACTCTTCCTCAGCCATTTCATAGTGCAACTCTTCCCACGACAACTTACTCTGAGGCCGTATCCCGATCACCTGTGCCCATGGAGCATATCGTGTCCCCGCCCTCACACGGCCACTTGACCGCCCGCTCCAGTTTCGGCTTTTGACACCGCCATAAGTTCTGACCTTCCGCCAGAGGAGTAGGCAAGCATTGCTTCTTCTGCTGACCAAACACCAGGGTTCTTTTGACGCGTACTCTTCTGTCCTAGGGAAGACATCTGCCGCGGTACACAGCATCGACACAAATGAATCGTGTATCGTTCGTCGCCGTCCATACCGCGTGTCTATGTCTGAGCGAAAAATAATACAGGAGAACGTCGATGACATGCTGAAGATAAATATTGTTGGCCCTTCATCAAGTCCCTGGTCTTCTCCTGTCGTTTTGGTACAGAAAAAGGACGGTTCTGTACGATTTTGCGTGGACGATAGGGCACTGAACAAAATAACCCGCAAGGACGTCTATCCAATGCCTCGCATTGATGACGCCCTAGACACTTTACAAGGTGCCGAATACTTCTCGAGCCTGGACCTCCGCTCTTGGTACTGGAAGGTTCCCATGCACGAGGCAGACAAAAAAAACCGCTTTCGCCACACCCGATGGTCTTTACGAATTTAACGTGATGCCATACGGGCTGTGTAATGCTCCAGCCACATTCGAGAGAATGATTGATACAGTCCTTCGTGGCCTTTAATGGAGAACCTGCCTCTGTTATCTCGACGATATCGTCGTTTTTTCCTCGACTTTTGACGACCATCTGAAGTGCTTGGATGAAGTCCTCACCTGTCTTACCAATGTCCGACTTCAACTAAACACCAAAAATGCCGATTCGCGAGCGAGTTCATCAAGATGATCGGGCATGTTGTGAGCAAAGACAGAATTCACCCTGACCAGGACAAAATTAATGCTGTAGGCAATTTTCCCCGCCCAGCCCGCCAAAAAGACCTCCGCAGCTTCCTTTGTTTAGCTTCCTGATTCCGGCGTTTTATTCGTAACTTTGCTGTCCTTAGCTTCACCCCTCCACAAACGTTTTGCATCCACTGCCCCATCTGTGTGGTCTGAAGATTGTGAAGCCGCCTTTCAAAAGCTCAAGCATGCCTCTAACATCTGCGCCAGCGCTGCATCATTTTGACGAAACGGCAGCCACTGTACTACACACAGACGCCAGTGGACGTGGCCTTTGTGCTGTGTTGTTACAACGAAACGCCTCCTCTGTGGAGAACGTTGTGGCGTACGCAAGTCGCGCATTAACACCTGCAGAACGAAACTACTCAATCACTGAGCAGGAATGTCTTGCAGTTGTCTGGGCCGTACAGAAATTTCGTTCATACTTGTACGGACGGCATTTCACTGTGGTCACTGACCATCATGCACTCTGTTGGCCTTCATCGCTCAAAAACCTAAATGGATGGCTTGGTCGCTGGATTTTAAAGTTACAGGAATACGACTTTACTGTGACATACAAGTCTGGCAAGAAGCACATGGATGCGGACGCCCTTTCCCGCTGCCCTGTGTCTCCAGAAGATGATTGGCGGTCTAATGCGGCACAAGTCCTCTTACCAATGGCACCTTTGGATGATATCAAAATCGACCGCATCGAAGATCTACCGTCCCTTCAACGTGCAGACCGGTACTGCAGAAATCTAATTGATCAACTTACTGGTTCGACGAAGCCACTTACCAACCGCTTGCGGCGCCAACTGCAAAAACTTCGACTTTTTCATGGTGTTTTATACCATTATAATTACGACCCTACCGGTGACAAGTGGGTTGCCGTGGTTCCGCGGTCTCTACAGCAGCATATTCTGAGGGTTTTAAATGCAGAGCATTTCAGTAACTCACGATGTCACCCGCGTTGACGTCCGTAGTCGTAGTCCGCACCCCTCCCTCTACACTATATAAAAAAATACTATCCGGCGCCTGGTTTCGATCCCTCGACCCTGCGGGCGGAACGCAATGTACCTGGTGCTCTACCCACTGCGCCACAATGCCGACACAGAATGGGAGGCTACGAACGCGCCTGATATCCTTGACTCATTCAAACTACGTCAAGAAGCTGCTGATACAACGCATAAAGTACCACCAACTCCCCAAACACTAAACGTAACGCAATACACCCACCCCCTATGCGACGCATTTACTCGAGTCCCCCTCGCGGGGAGATGGGCCCAATTTTTGTGCTTGTTTTTTTATGACGACGCTACTGCCGGACATTTAGGTTTCCACAAGAGCTACCACCGCGTGAAAAGTCGTTTCTTTTGGCCTGGCCTTTCCACCAGTGTCGCCAAATACGTCGCCTCCTGCGCGCCCTGCCAGCACCGTAAACGGCCAACGTCACCTCCTGTTGTAATGCTACAACCGCTACCTTGTCTGTCAGCACCGTTCGAAGTTGTCGGCATAGACCTGTACGGTCCTTTGCCCATTTCCACAGCTGTTCATCGTTGGGTTGTAACCGCCGTTGATCATTTAACCCGCTATGCCGAAACCGCCCCTCTTCAGACTGGTTGCGCTGTAAAATCGCGGAGTTCTTTTTGCGCTCCATATTTTTGCACCACAGACCTCGCCGAGTTCTTCTGAGCGACCGCGGAAAAACATTTCTGTCGGCTACTCTTGCGGAAGTCCTTCGTGCCGCCGACACCGTTCACAAAACTATGCCCAGTTATCATCCTCAAACGAATGGTTTGACTGAACGTTTTCATCGAACACTATCCGACATGCTCTCTGTGTACATCCGACCGGATCACAGCAATTGGGACTCAATTCTTCCGTCCGTGACATCCGCATATAATTGCGCAGTTCAGCGCACCACAGGTTTCTCGCCCTATTTTCTTGTGTATGGCCGCCCGCCTCCCTCCGTTCTGGACTAAACTTTCTTGTCGGCACCAGTTGACTGCACGGCCAGTGTTCCTGAACAATTCGCTTCCGGTGTCGCTTACTGCCGCCGTCTCGCCCGCATGAACACAGAAGCCAGCCAAAACGCCCGCAAGTCTCGTTACGACGAATCTCATCGCGACGCCACGTTTCACCCAGGGGACGCGGTCTTGTTATGGACTCCTGTGCGTCAACCTGGCCTCTCAGAAAAGTGGCTTTCTCGGTACATCGGACCCTACACAGTGCTCGAGCAAACGTCTCCTGTAAATTATCGCGTGGCTCGAAACAGTGCCGTTACCGATCGTCGCTGACGTGGAACAGAAATCGTCCACGTTTCGCGGCTCAATCCTTATGTCCAGCGGTGCGACACAACCTCGACAGCGGCCGGGTGAGCGCTTTCCAAGAGGGGGGAGATAAGTGTGAGCACCAGCAGAATCTACAGTCCTGGGACAATATACTGTGCTGGGACAATCGCTGTGCTCCGATAGGGCACCCTATCGTAATCGCTTCATCTTCATCATCTTGGCTTCTGGCATCATCATCACCGCTTCCTGACGGGGTCTCCCTGGGTCCTCGGCTTCTCGGAATAAACCGCTCTCCTGCACGAGTCCTCGACTCTCTCAGTATATGCTAAAAATTTTCAACTAATTCGTGTGCTGTGTTCCAGGACATGCAGGAATCATGAGGAATGAGACCGCGGATCAAATGGCCGTCGCTGCTGCACTTCTCTAAACACAGTGGACGTAACGACAATACCCTACACCAAACTCAAGCCACACATAAGAGAACAGCTTCGCAAAACTTGGCAAGCCAACTAGGATACACAGACATACAATACGTTACGCATAATAATACCACATATAGGACGATACACTACTGACTCAAGCAACAGATTCATCGAAGTTGCCCTAGCTAGACTACGAATAGGCCACACACGCGACACACTCCCATCTGCTCACTGGATCTCCAGGACCCTGGTGTATCAGGTGTGGGGAGGGCCGATCCGTAATTCATATTCTCATTACTTGCAAAGCACTCCACAGAACAAGACGCAAACATTTCCCACAACTATACAGACAACACATCCCACTACACCCAGCACTGTTTTTAGCGGATGATCCAATAGTTCCTCTACAACGCACTTAGTGAAATCAAATTTTTACACCTCATTTCCTATCACTCGTAGTTTTCGCACCTAACTTAATACCATGCACTATCAGACCCTGGCCTTTTACACCAGCCATCCTCATTGCCGTTGCTGATTTTACTGATTTTACTTGCCTTTGTTGAGCAATTTTATAGTTTACATCTTCATCAGTCATAAATAATCATTGTTTTCGTGCGCAATATTTTATATATCTAACAGCCAAATCTAAACGCCTAAGTCCGGTGTCAGTGTTTATACTTGTCAACATTGTTCATCAAGAGCGAGACATCAAGCAAATATAAGGCATAAAATCAGTACATGAGTAATATTTGGAGTGTTACTTATTAAAAAATTCATGGATGCTTTATTTTGCGATAGCAACTGAAATACTACATAAACGGTAGAAAGCCTTCGCCTGCTGTTGCCAGCGCTACCTCCTGGTGGCATTTAAGAACTGAAACAGCAATAGCAACGAAAGGTTCCACTAAATGGGATCAACGCTTCGCTTAGGACGCTCGTGCAGGAGGTTCTCAGGGTTCTATAAATGTTGTAGTAGGGTGAAACCTTAAACGTGTACAAAATAGTTCACGTATGTTTTCTGGTGATCCAACGACCATTTCTCGCATTCGACATACAGGCTCTATAATGGGACTAGTGCGAAATGCATCCGATGCAAGGCAAAGCCGCAAGTGCTGCACTGGGTCCAGCATTTTCAGCGCTGTTTTTGTTGCCGACCGATAAACCACACTCCCATAATCCAAGCGAGACCCCACCAAGCTGGTAAAAACTCCTAGGAGTAGCTGCTTGCCCGAACCATAGGACTGGTGCGGGAGGACTTTCAGAATGTTCATTGTTTTTAAACATTTATGTTTAAGTTGGTAATGTGAGGAATCAACGTGAGTTTTTTAGTCCACCACTATGCCTAAGAACTGTTCCTTCTTTCAGAAATTGAGTCACCATTAGGTTAATGTCAGGGTCTGGCTGGATCCCACGCCTCTTTGAAAATATGACACAGGTACTTTTCGTGGGGTTAAGTTTAAAGCCAATGTTTTCTGCCCAGCGAGCGAGCTTATTAACGCCAAGCGGCACTTGGCGTTGACAGATAGACAGATTACAAGATTTGAAGGACATCTTTACATCATCCGCAATACACAGAATAGGAGATTGTTCGCGGCAGTGCCTTCGCAGTGAAATCATCTTTACAATAAACAACGTGCAGCTCAAACTCCCCCCTGAGGCACACCATTTTCTTGTACGTGAACCCGAGAAAGCGCAAATCCTACTCTCACCCGAAATGTTCTGTCAGACAGGTAGCTTTCTAGAGTAATAAACATGTTACCTGATATTCTAAAAGATTTCAAATCTCCGGGAATGCCATAGCACCATGCCGTATCATACACGTTTTCAAAATGTGATTACCGTTGAAAACGTTTGTGACCTCTGGTATAATGTCATTCAAACTTGTTCACCTTTCATTTCAGAATACTAGGTTACTTAATTCTTTCGCTACCGCCGGAAAATTGACCAATTTTAGGGGTCAAAGAAAACACTTTTTCCTGCTAAAAAAATTGGTTCGGCACTAATTAAAGGAACACAAAATGCACATTATTTAACGGCCTTTCCAGTAGCACCAGTTTTTTAAATATTTTTATACATCATAGTTGTGACAAAAAATATCAAAATGAAAATTTCTGTCGTTGTCGAAAAAATCATAAAAAAAGAGTGGTGTATATCAAACCACCTGTAGCAGAAAAAAAGTAGAATATACATTTTGTACGGAAACATTTCAAAAACCCGCCCTAGAAAAAATGTTGACTTGCGCGGAACAGTTTGTCAGATATAAAAAAAATGTTAGCACGCACGGTATTCGTGTCACGCGGTGAAGCCCAACCTCCAATTCAAAATGTGCAATTTCGGGTGGTTCCCTGGAATAAATCTGGCGGTTTGACATTACCAGAGGCACCAGTTTGCCCCCACATAACGTAAAAACAATTACTGACTTTGCATTTACAGCGAGCACAATATTTGGGACAAGCACGCGATGCGGAAAAAACATGCATTGGAGTTGAAAACGGAACGCCTTGGTTGATGCTTGTTGACGTTCACTGGTCAGTTACCTCGCAAACCCGCCGCGGTGGCTCAGTGGCTAAGGCGTTGCGCTGCTGAGCACGAAGTCACGGGTTCGATTCCCGGCCGCGGCGGCCGCTTTTCTGATGGAGGCGAAAAGCAAAAACACCCGTGTGTTCGAGATTTCGGCGCACGTTAAAGATCCCCAGGTGTCGAAATTAATCCGGAGCCCTCCACAACGAGCGCGCCTCATCGCCTGCGTTGCGTCGGCGCGTTAAACCTTACAATCAATCAATAGTTATCTCTCAAAACATTAAGCTGATCTTTATTATCATGTTACTACTCGCAATTCTAGCCATGCTCGCAAAATGAGGTACGATGCGCTAGAATCGTGCCCTGTGATCTTTGGCCGAGAAGCAGTTGCGCGATGAAAAAGATCAGCACAACGAGCCTCCTCTGTTGCAGCGGCACCTAACGGTTTTCAAATGAAACAGTACAAAAACTTATCGGAGACTCCGTCCGAATAGACAGTTCAACTAAGCAGCAATATTAGACACCCGGATATAGGCCTCCTGCGCTGGAGTCATGGAGGAAAGAAAAGGTTAGGAGAGGCCCTGACATCACATTTGTGAAGCCGAGTCCCGTCATGACTTGAGCCCACTGAGCCCAGCACTCTATCCCATGATCCTTCGCTTCCTCCGGTTTGATTTGACTAACATGGCGTGGCCCTGCCCTCCCGCTTCGAAGCCAAAAGAGCTTCGTCGCTAATTCCTCAGTGCGATGTCACGTTCTAAGCTATTGATTTCACCTTCAATTAGCACATTCTAACTCTCACCCAAAGTCTCAATCAAAAAACGGCCTTCGTTTTTGAAGTAGGATGACGATTTTTCCGCTATTAAGCCTGGAAAAGTAGCGTTTGTCGTCGTCATAGCAACAGATTCGCAGGGTGGCGAACGCAGACGAGGGGAGCATTGTTTAGGGTCGTACAGCACTGCGGTTTTTTCGCGCTACGTCACAACAGCGATAAATTTCACTTCACTTCACAACGAAGAAACACAAAGTGAGCAAAGAACGAACTGTGGCTCTCGCCATCGCTGAGCGAAGGGGATTTTCCCGGCAGGTCGCCGGCGGCGGCAGCGGCTCACTCCGCCCAGCTCCGCCGATCTCGACGCGACGTAAGCGCCGCTGCGGCCTGGGTACGAGTTAAGGCCGCCTCCGACGGCGGAGTTTTCAAACTGGCCTAATTTAAAAACGTTTGTCATAGCGACTGCGCTGGTTTGCAAGCGTAGCGAGGCAGCCACATACCAAGCGCCTTGAACCTTTGTCCGTTCTATTCGCCCAAATTTGGCCGCTGCTGTTGTAAACAAGTAAGCAACATTGTCTATGGGCTCAAGAAAAATCACGTGACTTCCTCAACACTTTTCTCAATGCATTGGGATGCCAGGGGTCTCTCCTGAGTATTCTTACCTCCATGGCTGAAGTTTTGGCGAGATGCCGCGCCCCTAGCGGCCGACGCCTCTGGGTAGTACAAAAGCAGACGACCCTCGCCGCCCTCCATGTGTTTTCAATTACAAGCCAGAGTGAAAGTTGGTTGTGGCGCTTTGTGGCGTGTTTGAATGACTGCATACTGTATGAAATAGCCCTTAAAGTAGTTGCAGAGAATAAACAAAATAATATCCGCTAAAAAAGCCGATTTATCGGCTTTCTTTTGAGCGAGCTGTCGCGGTGGTCGCGATGTGGGACCGTATCGTCAGGTCGGGTGGTTTAACTCTTTGACGACAATTACACGCCAGAGTGAAAGTTGGTTGTGGCGTGTTTAAATGACTGCATACTGTATGAAATATCCTTTAAAGTAGTTGAAGAGGCTAAACAAAATATTATCGGCTAAAAGAAGCCGATTTATCGGCTTTCTTTTGAGCGAGCTGTCGCGGTGGTCGCGACGTGGGACAGTATCGCCAGGTCGGGTGGTTTAACTGCGTTGACGACAGTTACAGTTTTTTCTTTTTGCGTGAGGTCGACAAAGGAAAGTTTACGAGTAGCATAAACACGGAATGCTGCTCATCCTATATCCTGAGGTAACTGCAAACGGTTGCTTCAGCGGGAGCATGCAAGCGAACGCAAGAATTGCGCAGCCGACTCAGCCGACACTGCTGGCCTGGCACCGCCATTGAAACGAGTGGAAATTTTGTTTCGTATTTTCGCAAACTAAATGATTCTTGCGTAACGTTTTACGTCGCACGATTTACGAACGGCAGGGTACATGTAGACTAGCGAGTAGGTGGGGCAATAGCGCCAAATAAACAAATTAAGCTGCTATTAAAGGACGCAAAACATTCACCAAATCAAACGCCCGCTGCCTGCAGAGATGTGTACTTCTATAACATCACATAACACAGCATAACATAACACAGCTGCATACACGGCGCGGGGCCCCGAATATTTACATACAATCATCACTGACTGTGTTGGTTTTCTAGTGCAGGGGTCGTCGAATCTGAACGCCGACAGGCCAGTTTTGACTTCAAATTGAGTTAGACAGCGAGACAAGAACAGAGAATTGGCGACCTCCAGTTGAAATTGCCCCCCCCCCCCCGAATCTTCACACTTCGCCAGATTATTATCAAATAATATTAGAAATTCGCTGAATTTTTTCTCTTTGCATTCAAGTAAAGTGAGAGCAAACAAGGAAAGGGAGCGGGCCCTTAGTTCGCCCGACCACTTTGTTTTACAGCCACTAATTTCGGAATCGCAAAACAAATTTCACGCTTCTGACGGTCGCAGCATTTTGTCACTGAGACACGCAACAAAACGGCAAGCTAACCCTGCACCATGTATTCGTAAAGGCGACGCAAACGAGCACTGTTTAATGAAAGTGCACGCATATAGTGTGCAGGTACGCAAAAGAGCGGCGCACCGAAGAAGGCGAACCTGCGGTCCGCCGGACTCGCTGGCTTTTTAAAGCACGATCATCGTCGATTGCGTCACTCTTCTTTTTTGATCGGCTGTTTTTGAGAAGTCTTTGTCACCTAGAGTAGTAGTTTAAACTATAAATTTACTTCGTACGATCATCGATTGGTGAACCTGCGGGTAGCAGACGCCGTCACGGTCCCAGCACTTTCGTCGGCGCTGTAAACGTGTTTAGCGCTGCAAAACGTTTTCCCCTCATGCCAAGTTGATCGCTGAAATAGATCGGACGCGTCGGGGATGAGCTGGTGACCACGTCGCAAAATAATCGGGAGCGTCTAGCTCATTTTGCTTCTGTCAACACGGGATCCTATGGGACCCGCGCAGCTTTGTAGTACCCGGAAGTACTGCCCGGATGCGGCTTGCGCAGCGCCCCCTGGGCAGCGCAGGAGGCCTATACACTCGCATGGAAATGAAACTGGAAGGCGAACAGCTGGCAGCGTAGGGCCGGTTTGAAGCGCTGTCCTCGGCGGAACAGATATCTGGCGACTGGCTGTAATCTTTTGACTTGCATCTGAAGTTCTCATCGCAGAACTCGGGTTAGGGTGGGGGGGAATCAGGAGCGGTGTGCTTTGTTCGAGGATCAGTCGCGGATGCTCCAGGCACCATGGCCGGCAGCCTTGAAGCTGGTAACTGCGTAGTAGCGCTCAATATAAATTTTGCGATGCAGAAACGAAACCCAAAGTGTTGTAACCTCTTCGCGAATGGTCCTGGGGTACGTAGAACAACCACAAAAATTAGAACAACGTGCGCAAAGGCAATAAAACTGCCTAAAATCATAAAGTAGCTTTGCAACCAGGCACTGCTTGACATTTTCAGCCGATTTTTCGGATTATTACTGTAAGAGCGCAAACCTGACGATTGCAAATCGTTTGCTGGTTCACCATTCACGCCCTGATGGAAAAAACAAACGCTGGTGCAGAGTAATTACGGGTGGCAGGCATTCTTCGTTGGTAGCAGTGACGCGTGATGAACAAGCCCCTTTTGCAGACTCAGGTGATTCAAAAGCGTGTCAAAAATCACGTTTCCATTGCAAAAATGAAAACAAAACTGATTTTGAAGGGCCATTTTCTGATCTAACGTCAAACAGCTTTACTTGTTTGAGCAACGCCAGGAATGCTGTGAAAAGGCGCTCCCAAATTATCGATCAAATTGATCTATTTTGAACAGGCGCGGTTTAAAAAATTTTATACAACAGTGAATTAGTGCGTCTCGGCATTGCGACGCTCTGATTGCTCCAAGTGCATACTCCGGAGTGATTGCGTGAAGCCAACTGCTGAAGTTCTAAAAGGCGCCATTGTATACCGAAAAAAAATAAAACGTTTTTGTACTTGACAAATAGCGCAAGGGACTTATCACATACTCTGTTATTCTGGGCAACATTTGAATAAAAACATTTTCGTTGCAATTTTTAGATGCAACAATTTTTATTGTATCTCGTTCATAGCATCTTTTATCATTGTCGAACTTTTTATTTAAGCAGTGAGCCAAGCGTATACTGCTATTGCGAGGCAGCATCTTCGGCGCGTGCCATGGCTTCTTCTGCACGGCCACCACCGACTGCACCTCCCAGAGCAGCACCAGGGCCTGCCAACATGGCTGCAATCCTAAGAGCAAAAATTGAGTCAGCTCGTTATAGCAAGCATAATTTGCTTTTGCAATTTGCGTTTTACACTTTCGCTTTGTAGTTTGTACTTTTTTGTAAAGGCATAGATGCGTAACTGGAAACGCTTTACTTTTACCCTTTTGAAAATTGTGTTTTCGTGTTTAAGATTAGTTACACATTTGTTTTAATTGTATTTGGAGCCATATTTTGTTGCAATTGTAACAAAGCCTTCACTTTTAAAATATACGCCCGAAAATTACTCATGATCATAAAGTATGTGTGTCTAACGCATGTTGTGCTACCTTTGGCGATCAAGAAAAACTCTTCGGTCTTCCGGGGATGTGGCCTTTTTCTTCATACATCACTAACCAGCGGCCACGTATTTTGTGGGACCTCGACCAGTTTTCACTGACGAGCATAGAATTCTCCCCTCTAATTTAACCTCGCGCTCTTCTGTCCCGAAACTCTATCTGCGCCAGGAGGCCAATTACCCGCATGGTAACATGGAAAACTTGTGTAGCTCTTGACGACAACTCAAACATTTTTACACATGGCCTGATGCTCAACCTTCGCAGACCCTGAAAATGCCAGCTCGTGGCACCAACACCTCAGATTGAGCACTGGCATCGTTCGCATATCTACAAAATTCAGCGTGATGCAGTCGTGGTTTGACGGACTGCGTTATTCTCGCTGTAAGTCGCTTTGACGAATTTTACTGCTTATAACAATCATACGTGGTTTTAAAACGCCATACTTGTCGACTAACGACCCCAAACGAGGACATTGTTTGAAATATTATAGTCCGTCTGCGCCTTCGAGAACAGGTGGCCGAAACTTCTTTCTGTTCAAGCTCAAGAATTACCACTGATTGAAAACCACATCCCCCGGATTTGTGTGCGCGGCAACGCACAAACGCCATCGTACCGTAAGATTTTCCAAAAGCTACCCACGGTTGTTTCGGCGGCGATTTATCGGACCTCTTCTTGCAATTGGAACAAATGTGTAGCCCGGTACGGAAATGCCCCTGTCTGTTAAAATGCCCAGAACAGAAGTTTTCTGAGGATGACCTTCGTTAAATTTCCTGGGTAAATGCCTGAACACTTTGGAAACATGTAAATAGCACCTGACTCAATAACAATAACCCGACAGCTCCTGCACCACATTGCTGACCAGCCGCAATAGTTTTCACGTCCCTCTACCCGCCGCTCCCAGACGTCTAGAATGCCATTTTTTTTTGTTTTCACAGCTAAGCCGTTTCCTAATGTTTCACTGCTACGAAAATGAAATGTGCCACGAACGCCACTAGTCATCACTGCTACCGACGGCATAAGCAATAAAATATTGCTCGCCAATATTTTGTTGCTCGCCAATAAAGTATTGACCCTCACCACGCTAGACATAACATGACTTAATATTAACAGCTATTATTACGGTTTTAAATCAAGTTTTGATACGTATTTGTGGCAGCATAAATTTAAAAGTCAATACCTTGGAACGACTAAAAAATGCACCAATACTGTAAAATGGAAATCTTGGGCATAGTGCCGACAAAAGTACTACACAAACACGTATTGCAGCTGTTTATAGTCGAACTAGAAGTGTGGACCGATACTGACCAAAAATGGAAACCGGGAAAAAGTATTGCCGGATCAATAATGATCACCTGAACGCCACTAATGTCTCTGGCGAGATAAATGCGGAGGTAATCCTTTTGAGCTTTGCGGCGGGCTGTCTCCTATGCCGGGGCCTGAACGGTCCCACCAGATGCTTTATAGACCGGTCCCACCAGATGAGATATAGATGCTTTATACTTCTGAGCGGTAATGTACGCAATACTTCACAGAGGAATCAAGCTCGTTGGTGCCTCTGAAGCGTCTAGGTGAAGCCAACGTTGTCTATTGGTGGAAATTGTATTTCCTTCATCGCTGATGACTATCTACTAACGAATTCATCCCAACCAACTAGATGTTTCAAGACCAATTTGTTCTTGCAGACCCCACCACCTGCATTCTCGCTTAGTTAGCCGAGTAACATTCCAGTACGGAATAGCATATACATATATGCATAATTATGGCTCTGTCCTTGTTTCATTGTCACCACCAGCCTACTCACGTACACTGCTCGACGAAGGCCTCTCCCATTAACCTCCAATAGCTCCTGTGCTGCTCTGCTCGACTCCACGGTTTCCGCCCCAAATTCTTTATTTCAACCTCTGTGGGTATGTGTACAGTATGTGTATGTGTATCGTCACAGCTGGCACAGGACCGGGGTAATTAGAGAATAATGGGAGAGGCCTTTGCCCTGCAGTGGGCGTAGAAAGGCTGGTGATGATGATGATGATGATGAACCTACCTTTGTCACTTAAAAGAAAAATTTACGACCAGCGCCTGCTATCGGTTTTGACATATGAAGCTGAAACTCGGCGCCTTACTAAACAACTAGCAAGCAACCTTACGTCGGCTTAACAGGCGAAGGAATGAATAGTGTTACACGTAATAGTCAGATACCGAAAACGAGCTGACTGGATCAGTGAACAAACTCCAGTTGACGGTATTAAAGTTCAAATAATGGAAAAAAGTGGACTTGGGCTGGCCATGTTGTCAGACGAATCCAGAATCGGTGAACAATTAAGGTAACAGAGTGGATACCAAGAGATGGGTTAGAAGAATGCTAGGGCCTGTTACACAATGGAAGGCTGAAATACGAAACTTCGGGGGCAAACTGTGGACTCGATTAGTGCAGGACAGGAGTAGTTGGAGGTCAATGGTAGAAGCCCATCGCCCTGCAGTGGACCTAATTAGGATGATGACGATGATGTGCATAACACCGCAACTATTAAATAATGTTTACTTAACTCGCTAGCAATTTTCAATAATTTACCTTTGATTCTTGCAGAGCAATGCCTCCTTCCACTGAGAGAATTTTAGTAAGCGGCAGTTGAGATTCCTTACCGACAATAAAAATGTATAATTTATGGACCAGATACCACTTTCGCAAGCTGTATTATGCCAACCAAGTTTTGTTTTTTTGTACGGAGCGACAAAAACCTCGATTGCTCGAGAATCCTGTTCTAGCAAAAGGAAGGCATGGTTGCTTTGCACAAATAACAAACTGCAAATTAGCAGAAATAGGTTCAATTGAACATTTTTTAGCTCTAATGGAAACTTTTCAATGGGTATTTTTGATATGGCTGCCCAATTTTTTTCCTTTTATGTTAAGGCGATGTTTCGTGTGCTACAACAAAAACGAATAAATTCCCCTTGTGTTGGAAGTCGCAGAAGAACTGGGATTGGGCTAAGCTTATATGCTATAGTTCAACATTCTTTTCGTGTCTGCGAAGAAATGCTGCCGGCGCTCGACTAGTATTTCCAGTGAGAGCCGTCGACAGTGGTATTCGCAGCGCTCAGTCTTGTTACGTTCTTTGTCCCGTTTTAGCGCTGTTTTTCAATATTCATTCGTTTGTAATTGTCTCAGTGCATGCGCTAGGGTCACATGGGCACTATTAAAGTCGCATGCCGTTCTAACCATAATTTACGAGGAGAGTCAATGTTTTAAGCGTCCCAGTGTACTATTTTGTATGTTTTTGTAGTTCGCCTACTTCCTTCTTGTTCGCTACACCCTTGCCATAACTCGACCAGCTGCTCTTCTTACGCTTAAAGTCGGCTTTTGTTCTCTTGTAGTGCGGAGGCTGTGTATACTATGTACTCACGAGAGAAAGTACGCCTACCGCCGCGAACGACGACAACGAAGAACATAATTGATTCAGAGTATGTCGGAAGCCAAATACCAATGGTGAAGAACTGGTGGTCAATTCATCTGCAAATATCGTCGAAAGACGATAGCATTGTGTTTCCCGGCCAAATAAATCCCTATCTTCAGACACCCGACATTCCCTCACGCTCTTTTCCTTTGGTCGCGCTCTTTCCACCATAAACAGAGTGGAGGATTCCTTGAGTGAATTACATTTCATGGCATTCCGTTTCTCTCTTGCCATTTATTAGAACCTTCGGTTACTCGGCGACTTGAAATGCACCACGTGGTGTAGGCTCGGTAGCAAGCTGTCCCTGTATTTTTTGGCCACAATATTGTGTCCTATGCATAGTTTTTCTTTTCTATTCCAAATATCAAGCGCCTACCTATGTTTAAATAAAAGAACGCGATTTATTCACACTTATCTATCAGATTTTTTCGCCTCAACAGTGCCGAATGCTTTCTTCGTGCTCTACAATATTTCTATGTATGACGTATAATAGCAGATTTAGTGGCCTTGAAGTTTTACTTGTATACATTTCTCGTTTCACAATTGGGGTCTTATGGCCGATTGGCAGAATCCCTGATCATACACACAGACGAAGCGACGGAAATTGTAGGGTTCCAACAGCGCAAGAAAGCCCATTGCCTTTATTAAAAATCTCGATTAGAGTGACAGCCGGCAATGCGTAAAATCTGATACCATATTTCAGAAACATTTCCTCCCCGCACGGGGAAGCTTGGGTAATCTTGGGGACGGTGAGTGGCGACACCGCGTACCCCGAGCCCCCCATACTTAAGTTGTCACCTACCGTGGCTAGAAGTTGAAAGGTTAAGGGTTAGAAGCCGTGAACGGTGGCCGTCGGAGCCGTGGTCAAGCTCCGGCCGATGGGCTCCCTGCCTGTCTACCAGGCAGGGAGCTCCTGGACCTCTTTGACTACCAGGGTAAGGTCAAAGAAGAAAGTACCCCAGTCTCCCTGCTTTTATACTATGCCCTATGGTAATTACAAACCCCCCCCCCCCAAACGTGATCGGTCCCTGAAGTATCTTTTCCGAAGTATCTTTTCCTTCATTGCCATCTTTGACATTTCCCGAACCAGATCATTACTCTCGATTTCTTGTCATGAAGTCCCTCAATCCAACCCACCCTCTGCATCTCAGTCAGTCTTCTTGATCGCAAAATATCTTGAAGCCGTAATAGGAAAATCATATAAGTGCAAAAAACAAAGGTCTGGTGAACTACTAATCGAGGTAAATGACACGCAGCAGTCCACGAAGCTTCTAGCTCAGACTAGACTGGCTGATCTGGACATCAGGGTGACACCCCATCGGAGCCTCAACAGCTCGCAAGGTGTGATATCCGAGACGGATCTCTTGAACGAAACGGATGCGGATCTCCGTGCCGGCTTGAAGGATCAGGGCGTCACTGCTGTGAGACGCATCACTATCCGCAAAGACGACAAGGGGATTCCCACCAAACACATTATCTTGACTTTCGACCGCGCTGTTCTTCCACAACACATAAATGCAGGTTTTATCCGTTGCTCCATCCGTCCCTACATCCCGAACCCGGCGCTGTTTTAAGTGCCAGCGGTTCGGGCATGGTACAAACTCTTGCCGTGGCCGAACGACGTGTGCAAAATGCGCGTCGCATGACCATCTGAGCGACAACTGTCCATCCGACACCCTCTCTTGTGTAACCTACTCCCGCAAGTGCGAAAAATTTGAAACTGTAAAAAAGATAATCGACATCAAGGTAACTGAGAACATCACCTTCCCAGAGGCGCGAAAGAGGTTCGATTTTTCCCCCTGGGGAGGTACGCCGACGCAGCTCGCCGGGGCGCGGAGCGGCGTCTGGTTTCCACAGGAACCCAGTTCAGCGAGTCTGACCTGGTCCCTCCCCCGCCCCCCCCCCCCCCCCTGGGTTGCCTCAGGCAGCCCAACCCGCCACCACGCCGCTTGCTGAGGCAGCAGTGGTTGTGGTGCCAACCTCTTTCGTTGGGACCGGTGCCGCTCCCGCCGCTTCCTCCCCGTCCTCCAGTGTGTTGGATGGTGTCGGGGGGATGGACATCGGGGGCCCCGCATCGGCTCCCACCGTCACCGCACCGCCCGTGCTACTTCTGGCGTCCCCGACGCCCGCGGCGGTGGCGGATCAAACGAAGGGCTCCCGAAGGGGGACCATGTCCGGGGGGCCCGGTTCGACGGACCCCCAGGACATCTGATGACGAAATGGACGTCGCGCCGTTCCTGCCTGCAACGCAGCGCAAGGAGCGGCCTCCGGCGGACAAGCCAGTGCAAAGGCCTAGAGTAACAGCCCCGAAATCCAAGAGTGTCAGCCCCGAAAGACGACACATGAACACACACGAACACACACACTCCAGTCATTCCTAAATTTAAATAATGGGACCAGAAAACATCATCCAATGGAACTGCAGAGGCCTCCTTAAAAATTTTGACGATGTGTATGAAATTCTGCATGCCAGTCAGCCAAGTATCATGTGCCTCCAGGAAACCCACCTCAATTCTAAACAGACAAATTTCTTAAATAGGTACATGGTATTCAGAAAGGACAGGGTTGGCTGCACCCACTCTTCAGGAGGTGTGGCCATTATCGCCCGGAAATCATTCGCATGCCCCCTGTCACTCTGAACACATTCCTCGAGGCTCTAGCAATTCGAACAATAATATTTAATAGGTTGGTAACGGTATGCTCCATTTACATTCCTCCTGATCATGCACTTCTGAGCTCTGATTTCGAGGCACTGGTTGACCAGCTGCCCGAACCATACATACTAACAGGCGACCTTAATGCGCACAACTCTCTTTGGGGCTCCTCCAGAACGGATGCCCGAGGTCGCCTGATAGAGAAGTTTCTTACATCCTAAGCAGCATGCATTTTCAACAAAAAACAGCCTACATACCGTAACTTAGGACACAATACATACTCGCATCTTGACTTGGCTATTGGTTCCGCAGTTCTCTTTCCATGTCTTGAGTGGGGTGTGGGCACAGACTCATATGGTGGTGACCATTTCCCCACTTCATTAACGTATATAGGTATAGGCCCGAGCAGTCCATTTCCCATAAAAGGTTTGATGAATCGCAAGCAAATGGAGCACATTCTCACAAACATCTCAACTACACCACACATCCATAAAACACCCACACGTGGAAGAAGCCGCCCAACTCGTCACGGCGCACATCCTCGACGCTGCCGAAAAGCCCATCCCCCAGGCCTCCAGTGGGTCCCGCACCCCAAGGAGGCCCTGGTGGAACGAGGACTGCAGGCGGGCGCGAGAGGCCCAGAACAAGGTGTGGGGTGTCCTTCGCCGGTACCCCATGTCAGATAACCTCATTTCTTTTAAACGGGCAAAGGCTTTTGGGAAGCGAGTGCGTCGTGAGGCGAAAAGGGAGAGTTGGCGCACCTTCCTCACTTCCGTCAACTCATACACCGATACACACAAAGTCTGGACACGAATACGAAAACTAAAAGGACAACAGACACACAGCCTGCCCCTGGTTAGTACAACAGGGGACACACTGGAAGACCAGGCTAACACACTTGCACAACACTTCGAACACGTGTCCAGTTCAGCACACTACACAAACACTTTCACAAAACACAAAACATCTGCAGAGAAGAAGTCACTGCGTGATAGCAACAAGTCGCACACTTCATACGATTCTCCTTTTTCAATTTATGAGCTGAAGGCTGCTTTGACCACATGTAAACCTTCAGCTCCAGGGGCAGATAAGATTACTTACACAATGATATAATTCTTACATTCAGACACACTTGAAACACTCCTACACCTATACAACAAAATATGGCTTTCGGGGCACAATCCACGCTCTTGGAAGGAAACCATTCTAGTGGCTTTCCTAAAAGAAGGGAAGGACCCTTCCTCTCCCACCAGTTATCGTCCCATTGCCCTGACAAGCTGCCTGTGTAAGCTCTTTGAGAAGATGATAAACAGGAGACTCGTGTGCTTCTTAGAGTACCATGGGCTTCTCGAGAGCTGCCAGGCAGGCTTCAGGGCGCGGCGATCTACTAACGCTCAACTCGTTACGTTAGAGTCATAATTAAAGATGCTTTCCTCCACAAGCAGTACTGTATAACAGTATTCTTTGATCTTGAAAAGGCGTACGACACTGCTTGGCGGAAGGGCATCCTCAGCGATTTGAAGTCCTTTGGTATGTTGGGTAACACGCGGAACACGCTTGCCAGTTACCTCTCAGAAAGAACGTTCCGCGTGCGAGTTGGAACTGCACTCTCTAGAGTTCATGTGCAGGGAAAACGGTGTGCCGCAGGGTGGAGTTTTGAGTTCCACTTTGTTTATTGTAAAAATGAACTCTCTTTGGAAGGCGCTGCCACCAACCATTTCCTGCTCAATCTATGTAGATGACGTGCAATTATCTTTTAGGTCCTGTAACCTGTCTATCTGCGAGCGCCAAGTCCAGCTTGGTGTTAACAAGCTAGCTGGCTGCGCAGATAGCAACGGTTTTAAATTTAATCCAGTGAAGTGTACTTGTGTTTTGTTTTCGAAAAGACGTGGCGTTCGGCCGGATCCAGACATCAAACTCAATGCTGTCTCAATTCCAGTCAGAAATGAACACAAGTTTTTAGGTGTAGTCCTTGACGAAAAGCTCTCGTTCATTCCACGTATAAAACAACTTAAACATAAATGCTTAAAGGCTATGAATATACTGAAGGTTCTCTCCCACTCTTCATATGGTGCTGACAAACAACTTCTTTTACGTGTTTTTACTAGCCTGACAGGTTCACGATTGGACTATGGAAGTGTTGTTTATGGGTCAGCAAGTAAGATATCCCTCAAAATGCTGGACCCTGTGCTTCATCTGGGGCTCCGGCTGGCATGTGGCGCTTTCCGGACTAGCCCGGTCGAAAGCCTCTATGTGGAGTGTAATAAGTGGAACCTACAACGTCAGCGAGCATACACAGATCTCCTTTTTGCTTTTAAAATTTCATCTATGCCACACCATCCTTTTAAATCAGCTTGTTATGATACGTCTATGACTGCACTACTTCTAAACCGACCATCGTTCTCTGCGCCCTTCTCTTACAGAGTTAGAGGGGAAGCGTCAGAGCTTTCTGTCTCCTTTTTAGACACCATACAAAGTTCTCAGATTTTATAGCACCATGGCATCTCCGCCCTGTCTTATGCGACACATCTTTCACACATGTAGATAAAAACCGAGCTCCCACATGTGCGATTCTGCAGCACTTGTATTTGAAGCAGAAGTACCAATGTTCTGAATTTTATACGGACGCCTCTAAAACTTCCACCACGGTGTCCTGCGCGGCGCATGGGCCCTTCCTTAGTGTCACGAGAACTCTTAACAGTAATACAAGTATCATTATGGCAGAGGCTTATGGTGTACTTCTGGTTGTTAATCATATCCTTCAAAGCCACATCCCACAATCCATTATATATACAAACTCTCTCAGTGTTGTGCGGGCGTTGTCGTCAACAAAGTCTTCAAAAAATAGCCAAGGGTATTATGTCTGTGTATGTACGCAAATTTGAACTGTTTCTTTGCTGGGTCCCTGGCCACTGTGGTATAGCCGGGAACGAGGCAGCGGACCGAATGGCTGCTGCTGTTACACTCTTGAACACAGTAGACATAACCACATTACCCTACACCGACGTGAAACCACACACCAGACAACAACTTCACAAAACATGGCAAACACACAGCAGTGAACAAACAGACACCAAGTTACACGTAATAAAACCTCACTTGGGACCATACACCACCGACACACGCAATAGATACTCTGAAGTCGCCTTGGCCAGATTACGGATAGGGCACACCCATGCAACGCACTCGTATCTGCTGACGGGATCTTCGAGACCCCAGTGCAGCAGATGCGGAGAGGCCCTATCCGTGGTGCACATACTAATCACATGCAAGGAACTTCACACAACACGACACAAACACTTCAGAGAACTCTACAGACAACAGATCCCCCTACATCCATCGCTGTTTCTAGGTGACGATGCCAGTGTTTCTGTGAAACGTGTGTTTGATTATTTGATTATTTGTGAGACATTAAGTTTTTAAACCTCATTTCCTATCACGCATAATCAAATCTGGCCCTATTCAAAGTCAATGTATTACCGGAACTTCGCGAGTAACTGAGGTTGTTATGTAAACGTTTTCACATGCGCAATGTTCTTTGAAGAGGAAGGGCGAAAGCCTGTTACCATATATGTACTGTGAATCATGCACAGAAGCGCAATTGAACGCCGTTTATCAAGTGGGGTGATGTCATATGAGTAATCAGAGTGACGCTATGAGAATTCTTATAATCTGAGAAAATAATGCCTGCTGCTTTATTCCAGTTGAGGACGGACAAAAGTAACGTAGGCCAGCTTTCGAAAGCTTTTAAGGGCATTTTTTTAAGTTTCTTCGTAAATACCCCAACAATCCCGAGGCCTTGGTGGAAAATGGCAGTTATATGGGAAGCCCATGATAGGTTTGAAGTGAAGTGAGCACCGAGATATTTATATGAAGTTGCTTCAGAGAAAGGGCAGTTGTTTAAAGAGTATATGAAGTGGGACCAGTATGTTTAAGTGAACTGGGAAATTGTGATTTGGGAGTAGCTTGCTGCTGAAAGAGATACATTTATATTTAGATTCGTTAAGATGGATTTGACAGGTCTTGCACCAACTTGAAACCGTTATAAGGTCAGAGGGAAGAGCGATGTGGCCATCAGTACAGGTAATGTTACGATATAACATGCAATCGTCAGCAAAAGATGAATGGAAGATGAATAGTTTGTAGGCACATATTAAAAAATTAAAAATATTAAAAATAGCACGGGTTCTAAAACGCTGCCTTTTGGAAAACCCGAAGAAACATAAAAAGGGGGAGAAGGTAAATTGTTTACAACTGTGGACTGTTGCTGTAGAGACTAAAAATTACACAGCCAGAAAGGGGTCACAGAATCCAGTTTGAGGAATGATAGTTTCGAGATTAGGCGACAGTGAGGGACCCGGTCAAACACTTTAGAGACATCAAAAAAATGCGATAGGTTTCTTTATTATTCCTGTTAAAATGCAGGACGTTTGTAAATTCAAAAAGTTGTGAATCGAAATGAAAACTCTTTCTGAACCCATGTTCGTTAGTAAAAAAGGACTTATGGAACTCGAGGTGATCGTACACATGTGAAACAATGATGTGTTCCAGTAATTTGCAAGAGATACAAGTTAACGAGATTGGACCGAAGTTACCAGCTAAATTGCTGTCGCTGACACAGGTGTCATTTCTGCCAACTTAGATTTTTACCGAAAGAACAAGCAGGGATTTGTAAAGGCTATTTAATTTAACAATGGGCCATATTACTACGATCAATCAGGGGATAGAGAAGTGCGCGAAGTATACTGAACCTTTATATATCGCCTTCATAGCTAATGAAAAAGCATTTGACTCGGTCGAAACCTCAGCAGTCATTCAGACATTACGGAACCAGGGCGCAGACGAGTATTATGTGAGAATACTAGAGGATATTTACAATGGGTTCACAGCTACCATCATCCTCGATAAGAAAAGCAGTAAAATACCTATAAGGAAGCACGTCAGACAAAAAGACACAATCTCTTCAATGTTATTCACAGCATATTTACCAGAAATATTCACAACATTACATTGGGAACCGGTGGGTGTAAACGTTAAAGGAGAATACCTCAGTAACCTCAGATTCACTGATGACGCTGCCTTGCTAAGCAACACGGAGGACGAATTGCAAAGCATGCTTACCGCACTGGAGAAACCGAGTAGAGCCGCGGGCCCGAAAATTATTTTATAGAAAACTTAAGAAATCATCAATAATCTCGGGACAGCAAAGCGGTTTGAGATAGTTGGCGAGGCAGCGGAAGTAGTTAGCGAATATAATATATCTACTTAGGCCAACTTGTGACCCCGGGTCGCAACCATGAGGCAGAGATAATCAGAAGGATAAGAATGGCGTGGAGTCCATTCGGCAAGCATTCTCAGATAATGAAGGCAAGCGTGGCGAGGTGCGGCAGAAAGTTAAATGGGCAGGTGAGATCAATACGTTTGCGGGGATAAGTTGGTCGCAGTTTGCACATGATCAGGCTAATGGGAGAATAATAGGAAAGGCCTTTGGCCATGCAGTGGGGGCAGATAGGTTAGTGATGATGATGATGGTGGTGACGACGAGAGTGATGACGATGGATTTCTGTCCCCAGCTTTAAATGCAGGAACTAATTGTGCAATTTTAGAGTCAGTAGGCGGCCGTCCGGATGATAACGACTGACTAAAAATGAGGAGCAGCATTTGCCTGGAAATAAAAACAGTGTTTTTCAGTATTTTGGAAAAATGTTATCAGTACCTGCAGACGTAGATACTTTTAGGTCGCTTATTAGCTAAGAAATACCTTCAGAGGTGGTGTTAATTGGTTGCATGTAAGGGTGGTCAGGATCAGGAACAAAGGCTACCGTGGACTGGTCCTCCGTGGTGAATATTGATGAAAAAAATTTGTTAAAAGCTACCAGGCAATCGCGGTCGGCACGAGGAAGGCAATTAGCTGAGTGAGGGGAATTGCAAGTTGAGCCATTATCCGGAGATATTGTTTTCCAATTTTTTTGGATCTGACCTAAGGAGTGAGAGTAGATCATGTTTGAAATACGTTTCTTTGGAAACCGATATTGCAGAACAGTAGCTTTTAAAGAAATCCTTATATTCGCCCAAAGCAGCGGGATCACGCTTGGCTTTCTGGTATAAGCGTTTCTTTTTATTTCTTAAACTCAGGGTAATTTATTGTACCGTTGCTGAGTCTTGCAATTAAACGTGGTAAACAAAGGAACATACTTGTCAACTAGGGAAGATATTTTTTTATGAACAAAACCCAGTTTCCATCATTTGAATGATGTAGAAAGAGGGCATAAATTCTTGATAGAAAAAAATTACACCGTCTTTCCGTGGGGAACCATGAGGAGGATGCGAAGCATCATGGGGGTTCCGTGTAGGTTCCATTGTGTTGCCGTTATGTTGTTTCATTTATCGGAGCACTAATGGAAAGGTAGTGTGAACCCCCATGTAGAGACAGAAAAATCTATAGAAATGTAGAGAAATGTAGAGTCGGCGTAGAGACCGACACCCGCGTTACCTGATCGAACATCTCCTGCTTCTCGTCTTACTTCATTGCGTGCTCACGCTCCTACCCCGCTGCCCGCCCTCATCGTCGTCTTCTCTAGTTGAGCTGCAAGGCGCGTGGCGCTTCCCGCCACAGCTTTCCCATTGGAAATTCAACATTCTCCTCCTAAGTTGTTTTCAGTTCGTCGTTTTCGTTCACGTTCAGCTTCGCGTGCCTTTGTTGTATTAGTAGATTCTTGACGTAGTTTGAATGAGTGGACGACATAAGGCGCGTTCGTGCACATGCTCTCGTCTTGGTTTGTAGCGCAGTTCCGCAAAAACAGAAATCGATTTACAAGCTGTCTTACAAAAAGGTGCGTCAGTCACCATCGCGGGTTCGTCGAAACAAATTCATTCGACTGGTCCTCTCCCAACTAGAAGCCCACACAAATACAGCGAACACGCGGTGAAGTCGTTGAATATTCACCCGAGAACAATGCAGCGCTTGCATAACATACCATAATTTGCTAGCCAGAAAAATGTTGCACACAGTTGCCCTAGCAAACATAGACAAACCATTGGCTCTCCATTTATTCGCTTTCTCACGCAGCTCCCGAGCTTGCGCACGCCAGTAGGGCTCGCTGTCTCTCTAAAACTCCAGTGGAATACCCAAGTATTTCACTGGATGGGTAACCCAAGTGACATTGGCGAAAATGTCTGGGGTTGTCAAGCAATCACCATGCCAGAATCCCACACACTTTTTCCAGTTTACAAAGCTACCTGTTGCAACACCGAACCGTTTCACGATTTCTACGACAAGAGTGACACTTTCCTTGTCTGAACAGAAAACTGCAACGTCATCAGCATAAGCGAGAAGCTTGACTTCAGAAGAGTGTACACGAAATCCTCGAACCTGGTTGTTTTGTATGATGGTTAAACACAACGTTTCTATGTAAATACAAAAAAGCAGGGGGCTGAGGGGGCAACCCTGACGCACCGAACGTTGCACGCTAATGGGCGCTCCCAGTGAATTATTTACAATCAACCGCGTGGTGCACCGTCAATACGCCAGGCCAACACCCTCACTAATGACAGATCCCACATTTACATGGTCAAGAACAGAAAACAGAATATCATGGGACACGCAATCAAACGCCTTTTCAAGGTCAAGCTGGAGAAGCGCGACGGCGCCTCCAGCGGCATCGCAGCACTCAAGCAGACATCTCGCCGTGTGTATATTCCTTGTGATTGTGCGACCTTTGATGCCGCACGTCTGGTGTGGCCCTGCAAGAACTGTGATCACAGTTTGTAGCCTCTGCGCTAGCACCTTCATCAATATTTTGTAATCAACGTTCGACAAAGCGATTGGCCGGTACGCCGTTACGAACTTTAGTTTTTCAGTTTCTTCTGTTTTGGGTATCAGAACCGTGTGGGAAGACAAAACGACGGTGGAAGGTATTTCAGACAAAATGCTTCTAAAAACATCGCCCTTAAAACCGGTGATACGTCCTCTTTGAAGTACTTATAAAAGGCCGCGCTTAAGCCGTCAGGACCGGGCGACTTCCCTGGGTTTAAATTATCAATTGCTGACTTGAGTTTTGCGACAGATATGGGCTGTTCTATGTTATCTTTAATTTCATCCTCAAGGCTAGGCATACGGCTGAGGTACTCTTTTATAAAGCCTTCCACATTATGTGGTCGGTACGCAAACAAAGACTGATAATATTCAAAGAAAAACTGGTGGATGTCGTCTATATCGGTTGCCGCAAGTCCATTCCATTCGATTTTGTCGATCGTATTTCGTCGAGCACGTGCTTTTTCGATTCCAAGCGCCCGTTTGGTTGGCGTCTCTCCCACTGCTAATCGTTCGGCTCTCGCTCGAACGAGTGCCCCACGGTAGCGTTCTTCGTCTAGTATCTCTAGTTGCTGTTTGAGTTTGCGTATGTCCTCTGTAAACAACCCAGGCGTTTTTCCTTCTTCCAAAGTTATTTTCTTTAAATTGTCGCGTAATGTCCTTTCCTTTATTTTTTCTTCGCGCCTTATGCAGGTGGATCTTTCTATGGCTATAATTTTTATGGCTTCTTTAAATATTTCCCTTTGTTCCCCAATTTTACCATCTTCATTTTCTATCTCTACAATTTTTTTCTCAACTGCATCAATGAACGTTTCGTCGTTTAGGAGTTTAGCATTTAATTTCCAAAGGTTCCACGAGACAGCAGTCTCTTGCCTTCTTGGCCGAACGCTACACTTAACCATGCAGTGGTCGGAAAACGACACTGGGTGTACTCTGTAACCTTGGAATTTCGGTATTAAATCAAGTGACGCGTATATTCTGTCCAGCCTCGCGTGACTGGTACCCTGAAAGTGGGTGAAACTCACGTCTCGACCACTGTCGAGGCATTCCGCCACGTCTATTAAACCAAATTCATCAACAATTTCTACCAGCAATTCGGTGCTTGCGTCTTTATAAGGACTACTGCTCGTTTTATCCTGCGGAGATAACACACAGTTAAAGGTCCCCATCAAGATAATTTGCCTCTGTGATGTACTGCCGGATATTTTGGAAAAAAATCTGTCTGTGCTCCCCCCCATTAGCGCATACACACAAATGACCCGCCATTCGACGCTATTAAAAGTTCAAGACCCTTTTCTGCGCACAGTACTTCCAGTGCGGCTAATGCGGGCTTTGCCCGAATTCGTAGTTTCTACGAGCAGTATGACAGGGGGCATCTATGGATACTTTAAAGAGATTGTTGTGTCATCCCGTTTTTTGTTTGCTCACTTTTCGATGCACTATTTGGCTAATGTCAAGCGGAAAAAATTATATAAAGATGTATGCGATGTGGTCATACCTGTACCAATGTATAGAGTTTTATACTGTGCAGGCCCTGGACAAGATGATCTAAAAAGGGTTAAGCGAATGGAAGTATCACCGGGAGCGAAGTCTTTCTTCTTTAAACTACACACGGGGACGCTTTCAGTTGCAACATGGATGGAGGGTAAGGGGATTTCCATGCCATGGGGAACTGACTGCTCTATTTGCAAACAACCGGAAACGGTGGAGCATGTCTTTCTCCATTGTTGGGCAGCAGTGTTTCTATGGGATGTCCCCCGAGGGACACTGCGAAAGGACTTTCCACTGAACCCCCATTGAATACGGTTTTTATGTATAGAGAGAGAGGATGGGGTGCCGTACGATCTCGTCATGTTGTTGGGCCTGCACAGTATTTGGCGGTCGCGCATGGCATGGCTTAACTGTGATGTAGACGCGCGGCCGACGCGACAATATTTCCGCGAAACTGTTTTCAAGTTCATTGAAATTCAGAGAGCGAAGTGTTCTGTTCCTGAGTGGTTGCCAAGGGTGGAACCCCTCGCCATGCTTAGGGAATTTTAAATGACAACGCCAGTCCACCATGGCATGGCGGCCTTTTTGTAGATTGTGTGTTTTCTGTAGTACCTTTATGTTGTGTTGCACTGTTGAAGACCGGCAATAAAGAAAAAAAAGGTTTGTAGCGCAGTTGGAAGAGCACCACGTGCCTCCCGTTGCGGCCAGAGAGTCGTGGGTTCGAAACCGGGCGCCGGCTAACTATTTCTTTTATTTATAGTGGACTGCGCTGACGTCAGGCCAAAACGCTGACGGGGCTGGTGAGACGCGCATGAGCAATAGAGTGCGGACGGCGGAAAACAAGGACAACAAGGGCGCGAGGGATACAGCCCCGAGCATGAGATGGTTCGCATCTAAAAAGGTTCCAGATTCGAGTTGATATCTTTATATTTACCTCTATTGTGATCTCGTATTTTCTTAGAAGTTAAGGTGGTATTACCGAGTGGTATGCGAAGTGGTAGCCTATTTGTAATATTTTATAGTCACTTAATTTGTGAAGTGTTAGGATTTACGCTTTTGAATCAGGAGCAGAAGTAAGAACTAAGTCTAACAAATTTTGACCACTAGATGTTTTGTAACTACCTGCAATAAATTAAAATCTAAAGCTAAGTTAACAAACTCTATAAAGGTATGACAGGGAGAAAACAATGAGGTCCAATCGATTAACGGATATTTGGAGTTCCCGTAATTGTACATGAAGTCAAAAGGAAACATTTCGGTAGCTGTTCCTATACTTTTGCGAAGTTCGCCCACAAAGAACTGCCGATAGTCAGGGGGCCGACAGCACACAACTGAAAGTACCTTAGTTGACGCGGATGTGCATGCACACCAAACTATTTCGAGATCACATTTAGTGTCAATAACAAAGCAGGAAAGCCTTTTCTGTACACCTAACAGGACACCACCACCCCTTCTAGATCTACTTTCATGACGGTAAATGTTGTAAAAATTGTTATCCGGAAGTACTTCAGTATCCCCAATTTTGGGCGCAACCCGAGTTTCCGTTAAGACAACGGCGTCAGAGTTAGTATCATAGAGAAAGCAACAAGGAACGTCACGTTTGGGATGCAGGCTTTTAATGTTTGTAAATGAACAGATAAAGGTAGTGGAAACTGAGACTGCCGCGAAAGTGGGAGAGAAATTGGGAGTAGTATTTCAACTCGGCCCACGTTTGCGCAATCTCAGTAATTTATTGACAGTGTCGAATATAGCATCGTAACGATACTAGGAGCCGTCCTCGCGCAATTTGCCAACGTTTAACTCAATGGGTGCATTAATCAATTTAGCAGAATCCCGCAACTGTTTCCGGGCGATACGCGTCTGCAGCAAAATATCCTCACGGACAGCGTAGTCAGTGGCCCTAAAGTTTTTACCCACAGCCATAACAGTTTTTCTTTGTCTTTGAAGCGAAGGAAATTTTACAATAAATAGGGCCTTTTTTGTTGATGTCGTCCAAGACGATGCGCACGTTCTATTCGGGATGAAACGGGGGAAACACCCAGAACCTCAGAGCACAACTTGACAACTTGTTTTTCTGAATTCGCCCCATGTTTTTCTAGCGTCATCGGAGATGTCGAAAAAAAAGTAATTTGGATCGGCGCTGCCTGTTTCCTGCATCATCGCAGCGCGATTCTATTTTCTTTATCTGTAGTGTAACAGTGTCCGGTACGAATGGTACTGTGACTGCGCAGGCGTGGTCGCTTTTTACAGATGCTATATCTACTTCAACATCGCTAATCCTGTCAGACAATTGCTTCAGTTCTACGTCGACTGACGCCCTCCACTGCCCCAAAGCAACAAGCTCGCTACGACGCTCAGCCTCTCCCTTTTCGATTCTCTGACGGATGCTAATACATCAGCCAGAACAACATCAATAAAAGGCCAGGTTTGAATTCAATATCGCCGGATAGCAACTGCAATAGACGTCAGACACAAGAACAAACGTAGCTTTTACAACTTCCCATCGTTTCTAACAAGTCGCACGGGGCACCGCACCACAAAAAACACGACACCACAAAGAGACAGGTAACCAACCTGAAAGAGCACAGACGGTGATTTCTCCATTCTAGTCTCTGTGTTGTGCCCCACAGTGCAGTCGACAGGAAGCAGCTTATATCGAGAGCGCTCGTTGAAGATAGCGGTGCCAGTTCCGGTATCACGGACACGTTGCCAGACGGGAAACTGCTCCCGGTCCAAAACTGGCGCTAGTGTGCAGCGGTAGGTGGGCGCCGCCTTTGTCGCTGGCCCTCCGGGAAGTGGGCCTATGACAGGAGCAGGCGCTCAGGGGCAGAGCAGCAGGAAAGCCTGAAAGGGTACAGACAGTCATTGCGCCCTTCTGCTCTCGGTGTCATGCCACCATTATAATTTATATTTACATTTTACATTTTTATATTAAATATACAGTGTACATTTAGGTGTTACGCTGTATAAATTGCCATTTCATTCTAAGTTCTGAATTTTTATGATTCCCACAACACACGATTTCTTTGAACTCACTTTGAATCATGGGAAGCCAGTTAGACATGTATCCAGTTTATACTGAACGAATGTGTACAGGTTATTCGGCATGCCATTTTTGGTATGGTAACTTTTGTTATTTTGCTCTAAGCCTTTGTATTTAGGAACTTGTCGATAGAAAACAAACAAGTTTCATTATTCACTTTTCACAAATACTTTCTGCCTTTCTCTATACCGGTGTCTGATGTCTTTTACATACGTTTTCTCGCACACATCTTAAGACTTTTGTGACATCATCCTATACTGCGTATGAACAAAACAACTTAAGCCCTAAAAATTGTGGAGACAAAAACTCATTTCCCCAAAGCTAGAATGCATACAAATGCGCAATTTGAATAAGCTATATTGTTTTGGTGCTGGAATGGTGCAGCCTGCGAAAATATTTGTCCACCCTGCCTTTTTTGTCGACATTGCGGCTACACGTAAGAACAAATAAAACAGGAAAAATTTTGAAACGCATACGAAGGTATTCGTATGGGTGTTCTGTTCTGGGGCTAACATTTGGGTCACAGGTGACCAGCATTCCACAAGACAAGGCAAGGTAAGAGTGCCAGCTGTATAATATTTCGGACGGTTTTGTTATAAGTTGCAAAAACAGCTTTTCTGCTAGTGCGTACTTCGGATTCCAGAATTATATACAAGTAATTTTTCCGAAAGGCATACGGAAGAGTCTAGGTATTTTCAATTATCCTGTTTACTTTCTTACTGCGAATACTCTCCTGACGTACCATTTATCATGGCGAGAAAATACAAAAATATACTTTCTGTCTGTCTTTCATGTGAATATATTTGCGGGAAAGGAAAAAAAACAGCGTTGTTGGTTACAGTATTATAAATGCATGGTAGAGCACCAGGCATAATGTCAGACAGCGTTTACACTCACTGCGGAGCTTCGTCAACTGCTTCCGGTAAGGATTGGCTTACTGCGCTACTTATATTTGCACCAAAAGTACCGAATTCGGCTGTTGCAATGCACACCGGTAGAGTACCCTTATTTCTTGCGTTTCATATTGTCACGATGCCAAAGACGACGCAGTTGTCTTGAAGGCGAACAAGTTTATTGGAGCGAACTTGTGTTCCCCTAACAACTCAAAGAATACAAAAAATTGCCCCCACCTCCCCGAAGGGAATCGTGAGGAAGTGCGAATGCATTTCTTGCGCCGAGAGTACACGGCGTAGTAATTCTGCCATCGCCTTGAGAGGCGCAGTACCGGCGAGGGGGAGCTGTCAGGCGAGGGGAGAGGCGCGCGCCGAGGGTGAGTGCAAACCTAACGGGGGGAGAGGCGCGCCAGCTGCAGAGCATGTGACGTCACGGCGCGAGGAGAGGGGGAGCAGACGCAAAGGCGCCAGCGCGCGGACACGTGGGAGTGTGACGTCACGGCGCGAGGAGCGGTGCGGGAGCCGGCGCGGGCGCGCGCAGCCACGGCGCGGGAGGCGGAGTGCGCGCGGTTCACGTGGGGTGTGACGTCGCTGCGCCGTTGCTACAGACGCTCCTCTCCGCTCCTCGCGCCGTTGCTAGGGGAGAGAAGGAGGAGCAATGCGGACGGCGGAAGGTTGGGGGTCGCTTATAAAGTGCATCGCACTTAAAACAGCGAAGCAGAAGTAAGAAGAGTGACGTACGCAAGCGAGCGTCGGGAATCGGAATGTCGCGGTGTCTGCTCTGCAGGCTTTCATCTTTCAGCGCGAGTGTTTCTCTAACCGTCGATTTCACCTAGAACGTGTAGATCAAAGAAGATTATTCTAGTGACGTTAGGGCGAAATGCTCGCCGTATCAGAATGAGATAACCCGTGCGGCATAAAAATAAAGAATGGAACACGCGCTTCGCTTGGGGCAGATAACATAGCCGGTCGCGGCCGGGCAGTACAAACAAAACAAAAAAAAACCCAATGCCTAGTTAGCGGAATTACTCCCCCTCTAAGAGTCCATCCACCCGATGCTAAAATAAAACGAAAGTCAGAGCAAACAAGAACCAACAAAAAAGTCCATCATCTTCCGCAGTATGGTTTGAGGCGAACCACGTGGACGACTTCGGGCCGCGTGCGTCGTCGTGATGTGCCGGAATCACCATCGGGGACCACCTTAGGTAAGTTGACGTCGTACAATCCGGTAGGTTCCGAAATAGGGTCGCAGAAGCTTCTCAGAGAGTCCGCGTCTTCGGATGGGAGTCCAAACCACAGACGATCACCAGCGTGGTGGTTGGCGTCTCGGCATCGGAGATTGTAGCGTCCGGCATCCACCAGCTGCTGGTCCGTTTACGAACTCGAGCGAGCTGGCAGGCCTCGCCCGCACGGCGTTGAGGTCGTCGTCTTCTACGTGAAGCATGGCGTCGAGCATCATAGTCGGCCGACTTCCGTAGATGATGATGTTGGCGTTTAATGGCGCAAGCCCAACGAGGGCAAAGAGCGCCAAACCACTGGTTAGGTATGAAGGATGTAAAGGTAAACTCTAAAATCATTTAACAAAACAAAAGTAAAATCAGTAAACCACAATGATGATGGCTGGTGTAAAAAAGGCCAGGTTGTAAAGGTGCATGGCATGAAATAAGGTTTAAAAAAAGACAACGTGTGATAGAAAATGAGGTGTAAAAACTTGATGTCGCTAAGAAACTTAAAAGTGCGTTGTACAGGAATCACGGGATCATTCGCCAGAAAGAGTGCTGGGTGTAGTGGAATGTGTTGTCTGTAGAGTTGAGGGAAGTGCTTACGTCTGGTTGTGTGGAGTGCTTTGCATGTAATGAGGACGTGAAGTACGGATAGGCCCTCCCCACACCTGCTACACAGGGGTCTTGGAGATCCAGTGAGCAGATGGGAGTGTGGCGTGTGTGTGACCTATCCGTAATCTAGCTAGAGAAACTTCGATGAATCTGTTGTGAGTCACTACTGTATTGTCCTAAGTGTGGTTTTATTATGTGTAACTTGTTGTGTGTCTGTATGCTCCAGTCGGCTTGCCATTTTTGCGAAGGTGTTGTCTTATGTGTGGTTTGAGGTCAGGGTTGGGTATTGTTGTTATGTCCACTGTGTTTGAAAGTGCAGCAGCGGCGCCCATTTGATCCGCGGTCTCATTTGCGGCGATTCCAGCATGGCCTGGAACCCAGCACAGGATTAGTTGAAAATTCTTAGCATATACAGACATTATGGCATTAAAGACAAGATTGACAATGTCGTTTTTCCTGGGTCTGTGTGAAGACAATGCACGCACAATGCTCAAAGAGTCTGTAAAGATGACAGACTTGGATTTGTTTTTTAAAAATGTGCTGAACGATGAGTAAAATGCCATATGCTACTGCTGAGAAGAATGTGTGTACATTCATGGTTCTGCAAGAATTAAAGTTGGGACCATGAACGGCGCATGACACCGTATTTGAAGTTTTTGAGGCATGACTATAGAATTCGACACATTTATATTGATCCTGAAGCGACAAGAAATGCTGCAGAATCGCAGCTCTCGGAACCCTGTTTTTATCTATTTTCATGAAAGCAACATCACAACAAACAGGCTGCAGTTGCCATGGTGGTGTAACGTCAGAAAATGATGATGATGTGCATACATCTAATAACCCAATGGAAATACCTGAAGCTTCCTCTCTCACCCTCAGAGAGTAGGGCAAAGACACAGATGGACGATTTGAGAATAGCTGGGTTGTAGATGTATCGTAGATGTAGATGTATCGTAGTGGACAGGTTTAAAAGGATGGTCATTTCATGATGAGACCTTAAAAGCATATAATAAATCAGTGTACATTCGTTGATGTTCCACGCACCATTTGCTACTTCCGGGGTACAGACTCTGGGCCGGGCTAGTGCGGAACGCACCACACTCAAGGCTCAGGCCCAAGTGGAGCACTGGGTCAAGAATTTTTAGTGCTGTTTTTGATGCCGGCCCATACACAACACTACCGTAGTCTACCCGAGACCCGACTAAGGTGGTAAAGACACGGAGAATGAGTTCTTTGTCTGCAACATAGGATTGGTGGGAGAGGACTTTGAGAATGTTTAGTGTTTTCAGACATTTATGTTTAAGTTGTTCGATGTGTTGAATGAACGTCAGTTTCTCATCAAATATGACACCTAAAAACTTGTACTCCTTTTTTACAGGAATAGAAGCGTGATCTGAGGGTGAGAGAGAGAGACAACTTTATTGGCTCGCCTGCAGAACGAGAGGATCGCCTCCTAGAGAGGCACCCTATCGTGACGCGGCCTGGACGTCCTCGTGGTGTGCGCCGCAGGCGTCGACTGGCTCGGCTGACGGGCAGTGAGGGGGTGGATCCCTCGGCCTCGCCGCCTCCCCGAGTCTCTGCTGTGCGAGAGCTGCCTCGAGCTGGTGGACGGCCTGGAGTTGGGTCGTCTATTCGTACGAAATCATGGCACTCGTGAAACTGTCTGGCAGCCGCGTCGGGGCGGCCGCCTCAGCTGGGTTGCGTTCACAATCCCACAATAGGTGGGCCAGACTCGCGTTTGCTCTCGCGCACACACTGCACTGCACGCTGTCGTAGGCACCCGGACACACGTATTGCGCCAACACGGGTGTGATCACAGAGTTTGTCTGTAGCTGTCTGTAGAGCACTGCCTCGGCCCTTGTGAGCCGAGGATGAGGTGGTGGCATAGTTCGTCGGCTGAGCCGGTACCGTTGGAGGACCTCGGTATAGGTCGTGAGGGGTTCGTGGTTGATGGCCGGCTGCCTAGCCGAGCGAGAGGCGAGAGGGGACGCCGCGCGGTTGGTGAGTTCGCGCGCGGTGGCATCTGCCGTCTCGTTGCGATTGGCGTGGCCGTTGATGGAGCCGAGCGAGTCCATGTGCGCCGGGAACCATCCAAGGGACGTGGCGGACACTGATGGGGTCGTGGTGTTGCTTCGCACTTTCACTGCACTTTCACACACACTGTTTCGCGAATAACTGAGTATCGCGGAGCGCGAATCACTTAGCACTGTGGTGCACTGAGGGTCCGTCAGGGCCAGGGCAATGGCCGTCTCCTCGGCATGACGCGCGACCGGGACGCGGAGACAGCAGGCGCTGTAGATGTCGCCGGTGGTAGCCCTGACTGCCACCGCCTGGTACGTGCCGGGTCGGGCGGGGTACTCGGCGACGTCAACGTAAAGGGCACCGGTGTCGCGGGCGTAGAGCTCCGTGAGGGCCTTGGCTCGGGCGACTCGGCGGTCGCGGTTGTACTCGGGATGCATGTTCTTCGGTATGGGATTAACCCGCAGTCTGCGCGTGACGGCGTCTGGCAGTGGGCGTGTACTAAATGTTGAGACTGCTCTGGATGCGTAGCCTAGCCGGTCGAGTATGGAGCGATCGGTGCGCGTGGTTGAGAGCCGCTCGAGCTGGGCCGTGCGGTGGGCCTCGGCGATCTCGTCGAGGGTGTTGTGGATGCCCAGCTCGAGGAGCCGCGCCGTGCTTGTGCTGTCGAGGAGCCCGAGGGCCGCCTTGTACGTCTTCCGTATCGCAGCGTCGATTTTGGCTCGTTCTGGCGTTTTCCAGTGGTGATATGCTGCCACGTATGCAACGTGGCTGATGGCGAATGACTGTATCAGTCGGAGGAGGCTGGCCTCCTTCATGCCGTGGTGCCGTGTGGTCACTCGCCTGATGAGGCGGGTGGCTGTCGTGAGCTTGGTGTTGAGGCGGTTGACTGTAGTGCCGTTGCAGCGATTGCTCTCAAGTATCATGCCGAGGACTCGAAGGGACTGCACTCGCGGGATGACGGTGCCGTCTCTCGTGCGCACGGTGATTGCTGCGGTGGTTATGCGGTGGCGAGGTGTGCCTGGTGGGGGTATCACTAGTAGCTCTGACTTTTGGGGGGAGCAGACGAGGCCGGAGCCTTCGAGGTGTTGTTCGATAGTGTCTACCGCGTGCTGTAGGGTCGTTTCGATGTGGCAGTGGCAGCCTCCGGGCACCCACAGTGTGATGTCGTCCGCGTATATGGTATGGCGAACCTGGGGTATCTCCGCTAGCCGGTTGGCCACGCCGATCATTACGATATTGAAAAGCAGCGGGGAGATTACCTAGCCCTGGGGGGTTCCGGTGCTGCCTAGCGATTTCTGCGGTAGTTCGAGGTCACCCACGTGTATCGTGGCGGTGCGTTCCGAGAGGAAGTCGTGGATGTATGCGAATGATCGCCTGCCCATGTTCAGTCGCGATACTTGCGCCAGGATGGCACAGTGCCGTACCTTGTCAAATGCGCTCTGCCGATCGAGACCGAGCACCGCCCTGTTGTCGCGGGTGGGGGTGGTCACGTCGAGTATTTCGTGTTGTAACAGGATCATGGTGTCTTAGGTACTCAGGCGCTCTCGGAAGCCTAGTATGGTGTTAGGGTATAGCTCCTCAGTTTCGATGTAGCGTTGCCATCGGTTCAACAGGACGTGTTCGAGAACCTTGCCGACGCATGACGTGAGAGATATCGGTCGGAGGTTCTCTATGCTAGGTGGTTTGCCCGGTTTGGGGATGAGCACCGTCTTAGCTGTTTTCCATTGCTTGGGCAGCCGGCCCACTCGCCAGCCCACGTTGAAGTATTGAGTGAGGGCCGTGATGGCACCGTCGTTGAGATTTCGTAGGGCCTTGTTGGTGATGCGGTCTGGGCCTGCTGCAGATTTACAGTTAAGGGTTTGCAGCACTGTTCGGACCTCCCATTCTTCGATGTCGCGGTCTAACAGCAGATTGTCTGCTCCGTTTTAGTCGTCATGCTGTTCCTTGGGGGTGCTGGGAAGGTAGCGGGCGTTGATTCTCCGGCCCGTTTCGTGTTCGCCTAGCGTTTTTATCGCCGCGTGCAGTGTCTGCGCCAGATTGTGGCGTTGGAAACCCTTTGTCTTGGTTTCATCGAGTAGGTGGCGAAGTAAGTTCCAAGTTCTGCCCTTATGCATTGGGCCGTCTGCCTCGTTGCATACGGCGTGCTACTGCTGTGCGCAGAGTTCGCGGCTGTAGCACTCTATGGCTCGGTTGAGTTTGGTGCGCCGATTGGTGCGCCGCGTCTTCCAGCGCTGTAGGATGGATTGCCGAGCCTCGAGCATGTGTGCGAGGCGATTGTCAACCTGCGTGACGGTCTCGTCCGTGTCAATTTCGGTTGTTGTATTGGTGACCGTACGAACGGTGTTGTCCGCCCATTCGTCTAAATCCGTGATCATGGATGCCGATTGTGCCAGGGTCCGTCGGAATAGTTCCCAGTTGGTGAGTCTATGCCGGCGTTGGGGCTCGGTGGCGGTAGGTTTGGATATGGGTAGGAATACCTCAATAATGTAGTGATCACTGCCCAGATTTTGCCCCGTGTTACGCCAACGCACCCCGCGCTGTTCTTTGGACGTGCGGACGAAGGTTAGGTCCGGGGTGGTGTCCCGCGTAACGGACGTGCCTATGCGGGTGGGGGTCGTTGGATCGGTGAGCAAATGGAAACCTCCATCGGTAGCGTCGTCAATGAGGTCTCGCCCCTTTACCGTTGTTTTGAGGTAGCCCCAGTCTTCGTGGGGGGCATTGAAATCACCGCACAGCAGGATCGTGTCCTCGGGAGCTAGGCGGAGGGCCTTGTGCAGGAGGGCACGAAACTTTTGCTGGCGGTGTGCCGGGTTGCTGTAGGTGTTGACGAGAAGAATGCTCTCTTTGCTTTTCCTTCCGATGATCACTTCGGTGGTGCAGTGCTATGGTGCTGCGGCCAACGATGTCATGTTTCGTGAACGTAATACTTTTCCGAACAAAGGTACATACTCCTCGGCCGGCTCCTTTGCCGCAGTCTCGCGCACTCGGAGGGCTGGCATGTGCTCGATAGCCGGGGAGAGTCGGAGTGTTTTCGCTGTGTGTCTCTTGTATCAGTATGATGTCCGGAGCTCGGACGGAGCACTGTACGTGTTGTTGGAGCACCGCTTTCTTGTTGTGGTAGCCGTTGGCGTTCCAGTGCAACACTAGTAGGTCGGAGGTTACTTTGGGGGTCCTGGCAATGTTGCTTGCAGGAGAGGCATGTTGTGAGGACCGTTCTCTGAGGCGAAGTGATGGTTGAGGAAGGCTTGTATTTGTGACAGGGTCTCTTGGATTGTTCGTACGTTGTGCTCGAGAGCGGCGAGGCATCTGTTGCTGTGATCCTCGATCCTGTCCAGGCGGTCTGTGATGCGACGCAGGCGGAGGCTTTCGGTTGCTCGGCGTTTGGGTTGAGGTTCAGGTGTAGGTTCCGGGGACCGGGGGTTTTGAGGGCTATTGTTGTCGTCCTCGAGCTAGGCCTAGGTTAGGCTTAGCTCGGCAGGCACGTCGAGCGCAGAAGAAATCGTTCGTAAAATCGAAAATACACGTACCACTTGGTCGAGAGTGGTATCACTCGAGTCCGTGGGTGATACTGTATGCACTGGTAACAAGAAAACTGTGGTATCGTTGATTAACGCTGCGCTAATTGGTATAATAGCGGGAGCCGACGTGAGCTGCGTCCGCACTCGCCGGCGACCGCAGCGCCCTCCCTCATCTCAGGGTCTGCCTTAATCCCGTGCTTCCGGGAGAACACAACACAAGTACTTTTTACAGGGTTCAGTTTAAAACCGTTTGCGTCCACCCTGCCAGCAAGTTTGTTCACCTCAAGCTGGACTTGGCGTTCACAAATTAAGTAGTTACAGGACTTAAAGATATTTGAATGTAATCTACATATACAGAACAGGAAATGGTTGGTAGCAATGCCTTCCGAAGAGAGTTCACCTTAACAATAAAGAGTGTACAGCTCAAGACACCGCCTTGAGGGACGCCATTTTCCTGCACGTATACATTCGGAGGAGCACTGCCAACCTTCACTCTAAAGGTCCTTTCTGACATGTAGCTAGCAAGCGTGTTCAGCATGTTGCCGGTAACACCAAACGACTTGAGGTCACACAAGATGCTGTACCGCCAGGCCGTGTCATAGGCCTTTTCCATATCGAAGAAGACTGTTATACAATACTGTTTATGAATGAAGGCATCTTTTAGATATGATTCCAATGCAACCAGTTGATCGTTGGTGGATCTCCTAGCCCTGAAGCCTGCCTGGCAGCTCTCGAGAAGACCATTGTACTCAAGAAAGTACACGAGTCTCCTGTTTATCATCTTCTCGAGAAGCTTGCACAGGCCGCTCGTCAAAGCAATGGGCCGGTAACTGGAAGGAGAGGAAGCGTCTGTCACGTCAATTCACCAAGTAGACCGGACGCACAGAAAAAACCGTTTAATAGATGGCGACGGTATTAAGGCACAAGACAAAAAACGGTGAATAGTCATGGGAGCGTTCTCGCGGTTTGAGTTCGCGTTTAAGTCTTCAGGTGTGACGTAGCCTCAAGTTACTGTCGATGCGTCTCGTCGCGTCTCTTAGAGGCTTGCAGGAAGCTGGCCCACCCGACGCCGCCAACAGCCAAGGGAGCGTAGCCCTAGTTGTGATGCGTCGCAGCGTAGCCCGAGCGTCGCCGCCTGTAGCCCAGCTGCATCCCGTTTCAGGAGTTGCCGACGATGCGTTGCCGCGGGGTCTCCCTCCAGGATCGTCGCCTGGAACTCCGGTCGGTAGGCCTGAGGCGTCGTCAGGCCCCGATGACGCTGGGGTCGGCTCGAGGAGCGTAGCCTGGTCTTCTCCTCTTCTTCCTTCTCCCAGCGCTTGCCTCACTCCTCTTCTTCCTCACGTCTCTAAGTTCACTTCAATGCTGGCACATTTCACGCCCGTCTATTGGGCACATGCCCCTTCGGGGGTTTGACACATACCCCTTCGGGGGTTTTGACACATACCCCTTCGGCGTTTTGACACATACCCCTTCGGGAGGTTGCTCATGACAGCGTCCTTCCCCTCCTTCAGGAAAGCCACTACTATGGCATCCCTCCAAGAGCGTGGAATGTGCCCCGAAAGCCACATCTTGTTATTTAGATGTAGCAGTGTTTCAAGAGTGTCTGGGTGTACGTGTTGTATCATGGTGTATGTGATTTTGTCTGCACCTGGAGCTGAAGGCTTACATGTGGTCAGAGCTGCCTTCAGCTCATGAATTGAAAAAGCGGAATTGTAGGAAGTGTGCGACCTGTTATCCCGCAGGGACTTCTCCGCAGATGTTTTGTGTTTTATGAAAGTGTTTGTGTAGTGTGCTGAACTAGACACGTGTTCCAAATGTTGTGCAAGCGTGTCAGCCTGGTCTTCGACTGTGTCCCCTGTCGTGCTAACCAGGGGCAGGCTGTGTGTCTGTTGTCCTTTTAGTTTGCGTATTCGTGTCCAGACTTTGTGAGTGTCGGTGTAGGAGTTGATAGAAGTGAGGAAGGCGCGCCAACTCTCCCCTTACGTCTCACGACGCACACGCTTACCTAAAAGCCTTTGCCCGTTTAAAGGAAAATGAGATTATCCGACGTGGGGTGCCGGCGAAGGACACCCCACGCCTTCTTCTGGGCCACTCACGCTCGCCTGCAGTCCTTGTTCCACTAGGACCTTCTTGGGGTACAGGACTCACAGGAGGCCTGGGGAATAGACTTTTCGGCGGCGTCGAGGATGTGCGCCGTGATGAGTTGGGTCGCCTCTTCTACGTGTAGGTGTTTTATAGATGTGTAGCGCAGTTTAGATGTTTCTGTGAATCTACTCCAGTTTGCTCTTGCTTCTATTAAACCTTTTAATGAGGAAGGGGAAGTGTTTGTACTAGGGCCTTTGCCTATGTATGTCAGTGATTTGGTGGGGAAGTGGTCACTACTATATAGGTTAGTGCCAACATCCCACTCAAGAAATGATGGAAAGAGAACTGCAGAGCCAAGAACCAAGTCAAGATGTGAATAACTGTTGTGTGCCCTATGTTATGGTAATGTGTGGCTTGGTTTTTGTTAAAAAGGCATGCTTCCTGAAGATGTTAGAAAATTTTCAATGAGGCGACCTCGGGCATCTGTGCGGGAAGAGCCCCAAAGAGAATTGTGAATTAAATGCATTGAGGTCGCCTAAAGAATGAAGTACGGTTCAGGTAGCTTGATCTATCAGGGCCTCGAAAATCAGCTTGAATAGTTGGTAATCAGGAGGGATGTAGATGGGAGCATACCGTTATTACCTATCATAAAATTAATTGTTCGAATCGCGACAGCCTTCAAGGACATGGTGTTTAGGTGGATGGTGTGGCATGCTAAGGATTTTCGGGCACTATGGCCACACCACCTGAAGAATAAGTGCCACCACCGTGTGCCCTGTCTTTTCTAAATACCATGTAACTATTCAAGAAGTGTAGTTTGGATGTTTACTATTTAGGTGTGTTTCCTGAAGACACATGAGACTTGGCTGATTGTGAATGCAAGTATCTTGTACACATCATCAAGATTGTTGATAAGGCCTCTACAGTTCCATTGGAATGATGTTGTCTGTAACCATTATTTATATTTAAGGAATGCTACTGGAGTGTGTGTGTTCATGTTTTGTCTATCGGGGCTTGTGGAGCGGGTTTCTTTGGCGTTTTGGACGCCGCAGCCCGTTCCTTGCGCTGCGATGCCGGAGGTCCGACGTCCATTTCCTCATCAGATGGGGGGGTCCGGCGGACCGGGCCCCTGGACCACCCTTACGGGTGCCTTTGGTTCCAGCCGCAAGCGAGGGGGCTAGCGCTCGTGGGCGTGTCCATCTCTCCCCAGAGGGAGAGGAGTGAGGCGAGACTTTTTCTGGAGTCGCCTTTCCTGACTACTCTGGAACCGAAGGCAGTGGCATGGTTCTCTGCTTGGGCGGGACCACGTTGACTGTGTTACCAAACGCCGCCCCAACCCCCCGCGGCGTCTGCGTATGTGGGAAAGCAGCTTTTTTTTTCTGGAAGGTGATGTTTTCAACTTTTATTTTATTTCCTTTTCGCACTTGCCTTGAATTGTACACGCGGCAGCGTGCGGTCCCCCCGAGTAGTTTCACACAAGTTCTGAGGAGTGAAGCATTGGGCACATTGTCGCTCGGATGGGTTCCATGTTCCGCACATTTGGCACTTAAAGCAGCGCCTCGTTCGGACCACGGCAGGAGTTGGTACGTGCCCGAAAAAACCGCTGGCCACTTTGACAGCACGCGTGTGCGATCAAACGTTAGGATTAGATGCTTTGTCGGATTTCTTGGTTTGCTCTCCGAATTACGATTCGTTTTACTGCAGTTACACTGTTGAGGTTGGAGCAAGAAGATCTGCTTCCGTCTCAGACTCTAGTTCTTTCTCTGAATGACTCCTTGCGAGGAGATGAGGTTCCGGTGTGGTGTCACAGTGACAGTCAAGTGGCCAACGTCGTCTGTTTCAGTAGGTTCTCACTGTCTGATGTTTCCTTTTTACTTCGACCAAATGTACATTAGCGTACCTGATGCGAGTTTCTTAGCGCTCATAGAAAACAACAGACAAAAATCAATGCACTTTGCCAACAGAATGACACTTCCAATTGCAACAGGAGTGGTTTCTGCAGAGTGAATGACAAGAAGTGGATGTTCTGTTTACCTTTAGCTAGAATGTACTTCGGTGCGGCCCCTTTTAGGGGGCCGATCATTGGATTGGGGATAAAGAAAAAGCCATGATATTGAAAAAGCAGGGGACGGGGGTACTTCTTCTAAACCTTACCCTGATAGCCAGAGGTCCCGGAGCTCCCTGCCTGGTAAACAGACAGGGAGCCCATCCGCCGGAGCTTGACCTGGGCTCCGACGGCCACCGTTTGTGGTTTCTGCCCTTCAAGTCCTTAAACTCGTAGCCACGCACGTTAGATTACAGCAAGAGTTCTTGAAATGGGGGCTCGGGGTCCGATATCGGTGTCGCAAACACCGTCACCAAGATACCACCATGCAAATTCCCATCTTTGCTTAGTTCAACGTAACTAGTGGCCATGTTACAGTAGAACGACGTTGAGGCAAACCAGGAGTTTTTAAATCCCACGAATTGAGGACCTCCAGCACTTGTGTTGATGTAGGGATTCCAAGAGCATTGGTGTCCGATTGCCGATTGTGTGCTCTGATTGTTGCCCTTCTGCCCTTCGGCTATTTTTTACCTCTCTGCTACTAGGAGTGGGTGAATACCCTCGCTTTCTTCGCTAACCAAACAAGACATTTTGCGGAGACCTACTTTGCTACTACCCTACATATTATCTTTGCAACTGTCAGATTGTAAGTGTATACGAAGGCCTTCGTATGTGCAATAAAACTTCCCTTATCAGGGGGATACCGCGCAATTACTACATCTACTTTTATCCAGCCAGGTTCGCACAGCTGGGGTTGATACACCAATAAAATCAATCTATCGCAGTGTGCCCCAGGTACTCATAGGCTTGAGATGCAATTATATTCACCGTACGGCTGTGCGTCGCCTTTAAGCCTGGAAGGTGGCTATGATCTCTGTCACCAAGGGAACATCGCAATACTACGAGAGGAATTAAATGTTTGAATGTTGCCATCATTAAGCCGTCTCCAAGAATATTCAAAATTGAGCATGACTGCATGTTGATTTGCTGGACTGTAATGATTACGTGCACCGTGGAAGTAGTCGTTAAAGGGGGCCGCTGAATGGTCATTGTCCTGGGGCCGTAGTTGGTGCACATCAATTACCTCCGCCTTCACGTACGTTCTTGAGACGGTTAAACCGCGTGGAAAGGTAATATCAATTGCAACGAATAATTTGAGACCCGAAAATCGAGACATTTAAAAATATATAATCACAATGATAATATTGTCATTATTGAATAATAATTTCAGCGAAAGATGCGCATATCTTATTATAAGGATGCAACACCCTCCGTCATTCTAAGGCCGACTGGTCCGATTCAATTCTCATGCGACATAACGTTGAAAACGTCTTTTTTATATACAAATATATCTTTCATTCTAAACACGGGCTAACAAACAACAGAGAAAGAGAAGTGAGCAAAAACTCTTTATACAAGAAGCAGGCAGTTTTGCAGATATTTACAATCGCATACGTGTTTCACTGGTGATGAATTTGTGACATATAGAAAAAGTCAGCAGTAGGGGGTGGGCAGAAAGGAATGAAAATATTTGCTTGGCTTCGCATGTGATGACGAAGTATTTTTGTAGAATTGTGTTAAAGAAAGTAACAATTTGGAAGTGCGCCCAATGACCTCCAACTAGGAAAAGAAACTTTTCAGAGTCTGGCGTTCGTTTCAGGGACAAGTCGATAGTCCTAAAATATTTGTTATGGCTACGGGGAGTTGTGTTCGCTCTATATACTAATTAAGTGTGATCTTGCGTCAGGAATTCCCCTTCGTTTTAAAGGAATTGTTGGACGGTTCCTACAAAAAAAAATTCTCGCAGTAGGGGTTTCTGGCTCGTCCTAGTCCACAAAAAACTGACTATTCAAGCTGAATTCAGTCATGGGCGATGGTATAATGTTTCCAGGCAATGAGAGAGCTGTTTTGAAAAGTCTTTATTTAAACTCAGCATCATTAGTGCGGAAACAGCTGTGATTACTTTGTTCATGACACCATACGCTGTTTTGTTTAGTTGCTGCAAAGCCGTGCGCTATTATTGATGGCTGCGTCTCTGTAAATAATTCTGCGCTATATTTAAATGCTGAAGGCGCGTACAAGCTGCTTCATCTTCTTTGGTTTTCTATAAAGTCAGTGTTACTGTGCACCATTTCTCTTTTTTGCTGTGACCAGCAATTACAGCGGTTTAGTAATCATTTCATGTCAATAGCCATGGATTTCAATTGTTTGTTTGTGTTTTAACACGACCGCGTTTTTAGGCTCATTTTTGATTATCAGTGCAAAACAGCGCAAAAAAGACAATAAAAGAGAGAGGACAACACAGACTGCACTCATCTTATCCTTATCCTTGTCATTATTTCTCTGTCCTTGTCCTTTTTGGCGCTGTTTTGATTCGAGCATGCAGGAACACACCAAGTTTTTTACGTTACTCATTTTCCACATTTCCGTAGCGGTTAGCCATTCCGCTATGACCCATGCTCATCAAAGCGTCCTCGGAGGTATGGGATCGCTGCTAACAGAAAGCGACGACTTAGGCAGGCATGAGCGAAGGCTCTCCTGGAGCCTTATTCTCGACTGCATCAATTTACGGTCAATTACCCATGTTTTTTGCGTAGGTAAAACATAAGTGATCAATGAAGTGATGCACGCAAAGCTATGAGGACATGCCGTGTAATTGACCCTTAGCCTACAGCCAAGAACTGAAATATTGCTCATGAAATATGTCCAAAAATAATAAATAAAGACTGCAGGTGAGGTTGGCAAGGTAAATACAATTGGTCAGGCTGAAATCAGCGTCAGCACCACAAGCGATCAAGTAACGTTGATCCGAAAGCCAGGGAAAGACATTTAAGCTAAAGAACCTTACGGGTCTTAAGCTTAAGAACCTCACGACAATCTTTTACCATATATAATTAACTCTTTCAATCGTAATTTGCAACAGAATTCAGCTCTCTCCTTCAACGCAACTTTTGCTGCGTTATCGCCTTCCTGGCCTTGAGCACCGCACCATTATTGTTTGATGCTCTGCTACAACTTTATGGCGTGATCACAGAAAAAAGACGGACCTGACCAACGGTTGTACAACGCGGTAAGGACACCGAAACACTACGCCTGATGATAAAGGCGGAGCTTACCGATGCCGCCGCTTAACTCGTTCGTCAAACTCGAACATAAGATGTAAAATAAATCAAAAAGTAACATTCTCATATTTTTTCTTGAACTTAATCATGTGACTTTCCAGCCTACTAGTAGGAGTGTGAACGAATGCCATGAGTGGGTTCTTTGTAATGTAGAGATTTGTACTGCCGTCTTACATTACTCTTAGGCCAAACAAATAATTGCTATTTTGTTGTCAAACAAAAAAACCAAAAGGCGACACGTCATTTTTATGCTCCGTTATCGCTGACTCGGAAAGAGTCATAATTATTACTCCTTTCGCGAGAAAACAGTTTGAAACCGCGCGACATGCAAACCCGCGCCTTCTGAAAATTAACCGGTATTTCATGGCGCCGAAGGTCAATGAAATATTTGCCCCATTTCACTGCGACGGCAGCCGCCATTTGCAAGTTCTTACGTAACATCGCGTGACTTTTACCAGAGTCCTTCAATGCTTTACTGATCACAAAACTGCTCCGTAACTCAATGGGAGAGCTTCATATGCTGCGTTTGGCCGCCGCGCGGTGGCTCGGCCAGCGTTGCGCTGGCTCGAACGGCGGAGCCGCGGCGAGTTGTGTTTGTTCTGTGCGCGGAAAAAATGTAACGGGCTATCGCGCTCTTGTGATGCGACTTAAGTAGTGCAACGATGATGCCGAACAAGGGTTGCGTCCCCGGATGTCGTTCCTTGTAAAACGAACCACAGAAAATGTTTCCTTGTTCTGTTGACCGAGCGACGGGCAGCTGTCTGAGAAATGGAGGGGCGCCATTCCAAGGCAAGCAACGGAGATTTCAGCTTCGATTATAAGTGTGCGACAGTGCGTGGAAATGCAGTGTGTGATGAGAAATGGAAAAAGCAATGTACCCTTTTGAGAGCATCGTGGACCTAGAATTGTACAAGGCTAACTTAAAGCCGGATTTTTGTCATATCAGTCCGGTTGTAGCGTGCTTCATTACCTGTTTGCACACTTGTATTACCTTGCGCTCAGGCTCACGTGTAAAAAAGCTTTCGGACGTCCTTGTGCTTTTATTTTCGTATTTCGATTCTCCGCGAATTGTTCCCTTAGGTGTTGTTTTGTTTGTTTTGTAACCGCGCGGGCCGATTACATACTATCTGCGTATCCACATTTTCTATTCTTTTCGTACGTCCATCGTCGGGCAATATTGTTTTCGATATGTGAAAGGGTGCCACCCCGCGCCTTGTTCATGTCTTTTGTTTCTTCGACACAGTGTTCTCAATGTACCCTCATCGTGGACCTAGAATTGTACCTATTAAAGATCATATCAGAGCGGTGCTTCATTATGTTTGCACACTTGTAACCTTGCGCTCAGGCTCACTTGTAAAAAAGACAATGCGAGCAATTACGCATAACTTTGCTGTTTTTCTCGTACAACTCGCTACCTTTACAATGTTCTCGACCTATTTCCATAGATCTGACGTTCCATCATGTTCACGTTCATCACTGCGGACTGCTTCTTCGACGTTTGTATTTCTTTCTAGTCTTTTGTAGTGCAGGAGATCGCTAGGTCGGTGCGTTCAGAAAAGCTTTGCGTCGTTCTTCGCTACGTGACAATATTCTATTTCCTCCGTGTGCTGCACATCGAAGCGCGAAAAAATAAATTTTTGTACGCTGGACCACACTCTTTTGTCTCCCTTCGTAACATTGAAATTTTTTGTTGCGTGTGATAAAATCAGTTTCATTGTTCTTTTTTCGCTTCCTGTTTTTGCAAGGATTGCAAAGCGTGGAAGCAGAAAGACACATTGTGCAACATACATCTCTTCCTGTTTTGATCCTTCGCGTTTCTGCAGCGTTTTTAGATGTTCTCAAGTATGTACCCACTCATCAAAACGACAATGCTATTGGGCTATCTCTTTTAGCGTTCTGTGCATTCCAGAGCAATCATCGGATTCATCAAGCGTAGTCTGAACAATGCGTACTTGGTTTCTTTCAGTTTTTTTATTGTATTATCGATAGGCCCGAAGCAGTCCGTGACTACGCAGCTACCGTATGTGTGGTATTTACAACTTTGCTTTATGAAAAGAAGCAATATAGATTTAAAAATCCGTAAACACGACGGCGCAGCGCTTGTGCCAGAGCACACAGAAGCCGTTGCCATTCGCGACCGAAGTCTACGGTAACTTACTTCGAAAAATAAAACCCCAGTGAAGCAAGGTGATAAACACAATAACTGGACTATTCATCGCTAACTACTACGAAAAACAAACACACTTAATCAGCTCGCAGACACCAAAAGCAGCGAGCGTTTGCACGCCAAGAGCTGGCCAATACACCGCACGCGCGGCGGCTGGATGACCTTCGTGCGGCGGTGGCGCCTGTAGTGGCGCGCGCGGTCCCTATATGAAGCGAGCGCCGAAGTTTCTGCTTTTACGCAGGCTGAGATTGCCAATGTGTGACGTAAGCGTTCCCGGCAACTGCTCATGTTAGGTCAAGTCTTCTCTTAGAATCCCACAGAGGGCGTCACGCACAAGGGCTATTGTTGTTGAATAGAAAATACAGGCCTACGGTATCATGTCCGCTCTACTTCGCATAGTTTTCATGGCAGCCCTAGAATTATGCGCTTTCACTAGAGAGAAATAAGGCAAACTCTAAAACTGGTACCTGTAAACACCATAAAACGTCAAAATGAAGAAAGCACGCACAACCGCTTTGTCAGCCAGCAAGCACGTGAGCAAAAGTAAAAAACTCCCACCTCCCCTCGCGGGAACCCCTGTGTGGATGCGACGCATAGGGGGTTCACGTTGCAGCGTTGGACAGCGGAGGAACGGCGCTGGAACGATGGAGCGAAGCGGCGCAGGCACCGCGTTTTATAACGCGCATAACGGTGAGGGGACGCGCCGGCGCCAGTGCGCCTGCCGCGGCTATGACGCAACACAATCCACTTTAATCCAATCCAATCCAAGCCAAGCCAAGCCAAGCCAAGCCAATCCATTCGAATCCAATCCAATGCCCCTCGCGAGACAGTTTTCGCTACCGGAGAGGAGAGGGGGTGAGCGGCGGAGAGCGCAGCTCATCCGGCGAGGAGAATAGGGGAGGGACGGACGCCGACAACAACGCCGACGCCGGATGCAGGGACAAGGCGAGTGAATGAGATGCAGTCGCATCTAAAAGTCAATCAGAGGATAATTCCCGCAAATTAACAGTTCACGGTGATCTTACGGCGTCTACAATATGACCCCTCAATCTGGAAAACGCGGCGCAGCAACCGTATAGTGCAAATGAGGACATGATAGTACGAGGGAGACAAAAGAAAAGAAACGTGAAATCAGAAAATGCCGTGCCTGAGCATTCGAGTTGATTCTGCGCTCTGTCAACTGCCGAATGCTCGGCAGACCGTCGGTAACCGTGCCAGAAACTGTTCCCATCACCCGGAAGGTGGCCCTCTGATAGGTATTGACGCGATCACGAACACTGGGTCACCTAACTTAAGATGACACAAAAATTGCATCTTGTTTTTTTCGTTGTTATTCCTTATAACCTGAGAAACCTCATTTGTTTAAAGCACCGAAGCTAGAACTGGTCTAGAAGGGATGAGGAGCGGTTTATTGGACGACTCTTCATTAATTCCAAACAAACAGATATCATTACGTTAGCTGAGAGTTTTTATACCGGCATTTTTGCTTTTGCCATCCATCAGAGAAGTATCCACCGCGGCGGAGATTGAACTAGCGTACTTGGTTCCTGCAGCACACGCCTCAGCCGCTGATTCACAGCAGTGGGTCTAAGTCACGAGAACAGATCAGATGATGTTTACGTTCTGGAGCCTTTGTGAGCGCATCAAAGGAGCTTCAGATTGTCTGGGGCATGTACTCAACCTCTGTGGCTTACGATTTCTTACTGCGCAGCCAAGTATGGGGAAGGAAGACTCACAAAACGAAAAAAACCAAATACCAAAAACGAATGATCAGCTGCGGATCGAAGAGGCATTCCCTCAGAGCATTGATACTGCAAAGCAAGCTAGAGAAAAAAAGCCGAGCTACCCCACGAACAAAATCTGACCCGAGCAAGACGCAAGAAGGAAGTAGCTTCAATCGTGGGGAATATTAGCTTTCCTGATCATCTTATGTGGGCGCTGCTCTTGCTTGAAATCGCTTTTGTTGCTTTCTCAGAACCCATTTTTTTCCGCGATTTCGAAACACGCGAACATCCATAACTTCTTTCAAACAACGATTTTTTACTGCACACTTGGCACAATTCTTTCTCACATCATTGGGTGTGCACGAACCTGAAGACATAAAATCGAGACAGAGGATTTTGATACGGCCATATTTTACACCAAAAGCAGACCAAAATAAATCGTTCAATTTTTTTGTTTACACAATTACTATGCTTCGAGTATTCATCCAACCTCAATAATTTTGGTTCATTTCACAGTCCAAAGCCTCACCTATTTACTACACACACTTTATGTGTTGTCATGGAGTTAAAATCATAGATATGAGTCTTGGCGTGAGACCACATTAATACAACTTTCAAATAAAAATTAAACAAAAGAGATGGCGTTCTTTACAACGCTTCCATGGCCAAAGGAAAGTTTCGCTTTATGAAGTATACCTAACATCTGCATAGTTTATCTTCTTTTTATAAATTCCCCAGCACTTGGCCTCATACCTTAACCAATGCGTTCTCTCAAGCGCCCCACTCTTCACGCCCTGCCCTATCCTCTCAACACTTCCTCTAACGCCGTATCCGTAACTCCACTATCGAGCCACTCTGTCATCGAGTCTATTTTTTTCAAGATTTTGAGCCGTAAGCTCACCGACGCCTTTCCTCCTTTTTGCAAATTACGCTACCTCAGGTTGAGGAGTAAAATGTTTTCTTTTGAAAGGCGGCTCTAAACCAGAAACAAATACCAAATCATCTTAAACGACCATTTCGACAGGTGTTTACTAAGAAAAGTTCTGAGATCCTATTATAACACGCAAAATCTTGATCCCAGAGCTGATTATTTGTTCTCGTATGGAAAATTTTCCAACATTCTCTAGCGTCCAAATGATGACAGCTACCTGTAAGTCTAGAGGAATCAGGCTAAAGGTGGAACTACACGGTCTCAATCTGATTACGGTTGAAAACGTTTGTGCACCTCTGGTATCACTTTATCCAAACATGTCCACCTTTCACGGCACAATAGAGCATATAAACCATTTAGGTCAAGTGTGCAATATTGTGTCTCGGCATTTTGACCGTCCGACTGCTCCCAATGTTTACTAAGCAGTGATTGCATGAAGTCAACTGCATGAAGTTCTACAACACGGTATTGTGTATCGAAACGAAAACGTTTCTGTACTAGACAAATAGCGCAAAGACCTTATAACGCACTGGGTCATTCGAGGAAAACACGGAATAAAATGCCTTCCGCTATAATTTTCAGATGCAACAATTTTTATTGTATCTCGTTCATAGTATATCCTATCGTTCCCGAACGCTTTATTTTAGCAGTGAGCTCTCTTTAAAGACACTGCTACTGCGAGGCAGTGTCTTCGGCGCGTGCCATGGCTTCTTCTGCACGGCCACCACCGACTCCACCTCCTAGAGCAGCACCAGGTGCTGTCAACATGGCTGCAATGGTAAGGGAAGAAAAATTGAAAGTTAGCTCCTTATATCAATCATACCTTGCCTTCGAAATTGGCGTTTTACACTTTCGCTTTCTAGTTTCTACTTTTTTTCTATCGGCATACATGTGTACCTGCAAGATCTTTACTTTATCCCTTTGAAAACTGTAGTTTCATATTTCAGATTAATTCCACATTTGTTTTATATATCATTGAATCCGTATATTGCTGCAAATGTAACAAAGCTTTCACTTTTAAAATATCCCACCAAACTGCCGACGATGATGAAGTTTGTGTGTCTACTGCATGCTATGCTAGTTTTCCAAATCAAGAATAAATCTTTCACCTTCCGGGGACTTTGCGCTTTCCTGCATATTTTGCTAACGAATGGGCACGTCTGTTTTCAGATCTGGACCTGTGTTCACTGACGAGCTTTAATTTCTACCCTCTAATTCAACCTTGCGGTTTTCTGTCACGAAACTTCGCCAGTGCTAGAAGGCCAATCTACCCTATGTTACACCGCAGAACTTGTATAATTCCTCACGACAACTCAAAAATTTCTTTACATAGCCTAATGCTCGACATTCTCAACTACTTAAAAGGCCAGCTTGTGGCATCAACACCTGAGACTGAGCACTGGCATCCTTCTCACATCTAATAAATTCAGCGTCATACAGCAGTGGTCTGATGGACTGCATTCGTCCCGCTATAAATCGCTTTGCCTGATTTACAACTGTTTATAACAATCAAACGTGGCTTTAAAATGGCATAGATGTCGATTAATAACTACAATGTAGGACATTGTTTGAAATATTTTAGTTCATCTGCGCCTTCGAGAACAGGTGACGGAAACTTATTTATGCCGATGGACAGAACATTATCATTCATGGAAATCCAGGTCCCCCGGATTCGTGTCCACGGCAACGCGGAAAGGCCATGGCACCGTAGAATTTTCCGGAAGCTACCAACGGTTTTTTGCGTAGCGACCACTACTACCTCTCCTTGCAATTGGAAGAAATATTTCGCCCACCTACGGGAATGCTCCCGTCTGTTAAAACGGTCAAAATAGAAGGTTTCCTAGGATGATCTGCGTTAAATTTCCTGCATGAATGCCAGAAAATTTGGAAACTTGTAACCACCACCCGACCGAAAAACAACAAACACGACAGCTCCTACACCATACCGCTTACAGGCCGCGCTGGTTCTCACATGCCTCTCTCGTAGCTCCCAGACGTTATGAATGCCCACTTTGTTTTCACATCTGAGCCGTTTAGTAAAATTTCACTGCTACGAAAATAAAGTGTGCCACGAACGCCACTGGCCAGCAGAGCGCCTACGGAATTAGCATTTTTACTCAAAAGTAAAATAATGGAGCATCACCGAGCTAGACATAATGTTCAATTATTATAAATGATATTACTGTAATAAATAAATGTTTAGTAGGTATATTGTGGTAGGATCATTTTATATGACTAAACCTCTGGAAACAACCACAGATGCCAACAATACTGCAAAATAGAAATCCTGGGCATACTCCTGACGAAGGTACTGTACAAGTAAGTATTGCAGCTGTTTAAATTCGAGCTAGAAGCATGGGCTGCTTCTGAACAAACGAAATCAAAACCCGGAAAAGGTGTTGCCAAATCAGCAATGATCATATGAACGCCACTAATGGCTCTCCCAAGATAAATGCGGAAGTAATGTTTTTGAGCTTTGGGGCGGGGTGTCTGCTATGCGCTGACCTGAACAGTCCCACTCCACAAACGCAGGGGCTGCGGCCGAGAGTGCCACGAACGACGCCAAACTTCCCCTCGCCCTCGCACGGGTACTTGTCACGCTCGATAAATTTCTAGTGAGGCGTTAACCTTTTATCCACCACATGGCGCAGTCACGCAGTAGCCGGAAAATTCTTGTCCCACTGAGGACCGTTGAATGGCCGTGTTATCACCTTTCATGAATAAGCATTCAGGAATATCTAAGGTTTCACGATTCTGCTTCAAAATCATTCTTCCTGCCGGTACGGCTGTAAAAAAAATTCATCACCGAAAGCATATCCTAGTACCCAATTAAAGCAGACTTTAGAGGACTTGGTGTAACGAATATTAAACCCTGTAGCGCCACCATCATCATCTTCTGAAGCGGCCCACCATCATCATCAACAGATTGGTCAGCTGGCTCGGAGGGGACACGCGACACTCGGCACCCGGCACACCTCTGGAACGGCACCCTCGTTCTACGCGCCTCGTCCTGTCCATGGCACAGCAAACGCAACCGGAATAAACGTGGGCTCGGCCGCACCGCCTCATCGGCCGCCTACAATTTTGGTGACCCGGACAAGCGGCTTCGCCATGGCTCCACAACGCTGCTTTCCCCTGCCACAACGCGGACGACGGCATGCGAAGAACGTTCTCCGAACCTCCCAGACCTTGCATTGCTTGATCCGTTTCATTCCATCTCAAACACGCTGCTAGTTCGTCATATTGGAGAGCCATTTTTATGTAAACGACATCTTCTCCCCGGAAATCAGGCACCTCGTGACACTACAGAAGCTACCTGCTGACCTCATTGAGCAGATCCAGCTGCCGACACCAGGACCCGGTGCGTAAACGACTTGAAGGCCGCTGTCCTAAACCAAACACGGTATAGGAAACGCATTGGTCCACACCACCACGCCCTTCCAACGGCATCCGTGGATTATACGTCGCCGGCAGGTCCACACTCGCCTGACCAACAAGCGCGAGCCCGACCTACGACTTGCGGCATTCCGAATTGGCGTTTCACTTAGCCAACTCGACGCAAACACCATGGCGCAATCCCACACGTTGTTGCGTCTGCTGCGCAAACCCATTTGCCCCAGCTTCGCCTCGACCGCTTCTTCTAGTCAGGCGAGGGCTTCGGTGAGTCGCCTTGGCTGCGTGACCGTGCTGTCTTTCCGAACCCCAGTCGCCTGCTTCACCAGCGTTGCACATGAAGTGCACCGCGACCGTTGACGCAATTGCCCAGCCTCCACTGCAATCGCAGGCCTGACCTGGGTGAATCGTACATTGTGGCCCTGTCCGCGGACACCAACAACACAGCCACGGTCACTGCTCTACATCACGTTCTCCAGAGCGCCCCGTAAACCTGCGACGTCCAGGAAGACCAGACCGCGGCCGCACAATCACCCCGACCAGACAAAGCCTGTTATTCGGCGCTGCGACGTAGCCACCGACGTCCTAAGCAACAGACGTCAAAGCGAGTTTTGTCGCAGGGGCTCCATCAGTGCACGCCCCCAAGCCGTCACTGGCGCCTTGCCAACAACCTTGGCTTGTGTCTGGTCGACGGCCACTTCCGATTCGTTCACAACACTCGTCGGCGCTCCGGCATTGGCATGTCTGCTGTTGTCGCGCTCCGCAGAGTCGTCATACCACGGACTCACGAAGCACCTCCGCAACGATGCTGCGCCCGAAAGCGCCGCTCGACAATTCCACGTCAAGGACCGTCAGCCTCGGTCAACCCGGCTGCCGAACGACAATGTGCACGCATCGCCAGAGGCCCTGCTGGGGCATCGCCAAACATCTCAGAGCATTGCCATTTAGTCTCCACCATGCCGCGGCTCATGCCACTTTTTCTCCGGGGCTGCTACCAACCTACACCAGCTCGTCCACATCCTCCACACCCAGCCTCGTCCACCAGAGGTTCCCCACATCCCGGAATGCTACCTCGCCGACGACCAGGACCCGTGCCGTTATTCAACCCTACCCCTTGACAACTGACTGCCCACGGACTCTTCTGACAAACGGACCAAATTGCACCATACCTGTACATAGTGCGTAGTGCATTTTCGTGCATTGTCATTTTCATTTGTCACTTATCGCACTCCACGCTAGGGGGGGAGCCCTGTAGCGCCACCATCATATCTTCTTAAGCGCCACCATCATCATCAACAGATTGGTCAGCTGGCTCGGAGGGAACCGCGACCACTCGGCACCCGGCACCACCTCTGGAACGGCACCCCTCGTTCTACGCGCCTAGTCCTGTCCATGGCACAGCCAACGCAACCGAGAATAAACGTGGGCTCGGCCGCACCGCCTCATCGGCCGCCTACAAACCCACGGTTCGACACGATGCCGGAAAGGCCATTTCGACCACTAATATCGCTCCGGCGTGAAAAAGCGAGCGTCATGGTAGCCGCCGCTGCGGTTATATTTGACGCTCTTGTCTAAAATCGAGCAGCAGTGGGACGCATCAGACGCACTAATACGCCAACTGAGGCGAACATAACTCGCCTACAAAAAGCAGAATGGGTCCCTCCTTCTTCCTGCCGACGCGTTTTGTTGCTTTGCGGCCGTCCGCTGATGCGCCACTGGTTCATGTGCTGGAATAAAGGCGAACGCTGCATTAGAAATTTATCAAGGGTAATAAGCACCCACCCGAGGGTGAGGGGAAGTTTGGCGTCACTCGTGGCACTCTCGTCGTGAGCGAGCGCAGCAGGATAATAGCGCCGTAATGCGCTCCAGCAGCCGCTCCGGCTGCCTGAGCAGTGGTCCGTTTATATTTTCGGCCGATAGTACGTCAACCTTCACATATCAATCCGCTCATTGGTCCGAAGCGTCTAGGTTAAGCCAGCGTTCTCTATCAGTAGCAACTTTATGTCGTTTATTGCTGGTGACTATCTACTACTGAATTTATCCCCACTAACGAGACGTTTCACGACCAATTTACTCTTGCAGACACCAGCCCACTGCATTCTGGCTGAGTTGGGTGTCTATGTGCAATTCTCATAGTCAGCACCAGCCTAATCAGGTCCACTGCACTACGAAGGCCTCTCCCAATGACCTCTAACAGCTACTGTGCTACGCTGCTCGACTCCACAGTTTACCCCCGAATTTTTTAATTTCATCCTCTGTGGGCACGGACACGTGTCTGAGTATTAGGGCAAACAGATGAAAAATTGAAGATTACAAAAACACTGGTGTAATTACCCAGAATGGTTGCAACCACGACAACAATCTGGACTCCAAAGGTGCGGAACATGACGGTACTGGTTGCTGAACTAAAAAAAAAACGTTTAATGGCATAAAACATGACATGCCGACGTTGTGAAACGACTCCTGTTTCAAAGCTGCTGCTGCCATACCACTGTAAACCGCAATATTTACCTTCAAGTCTTCCGGTAAGGTTCTACAGTGAAATCGTCAAACTAGAGTTCGTGGTAACATTAGAGCACATTACAGGTTTTGTTACGGCCATTTAAACGACCGTGGATTGGAATTCCCTTCACCCTGCCAGGCTAACATTGCCTTTCTTACGCCCATGCTGGTATTTCAAGGGCTCAATGAGCTATTTCGTTAACGAGCGGGACATATTCTTATTCGCAATTCTATATAACCAATAAGACCAACAAGGAACTATAAATTTCAGGATAAATATTTTATATTACAAACGAAACGAAGCAGCCATCTTTAATTTTAACATATTAAATTTGATACTTATTGAATTATATTATACGTGGGTGTCGAAGGGACACATGTCAGGAACATTTTATCATAAAGCAACAATTTTGGTAGCCGGAAATATCAGTACCCTATAAAAGTCATAGCTTACCAAAAGAACTTCACGAAGAAGGCTTAGTGCGTCTTTGAAATGAAGGCTTGTCTCTCGCAAAGATGGAGCCGCTTCACCGTCCTTTTATATGATACCAACCAAGCTCTACCTGTCTTTTTCTTTTACTTTGACTGACAGCAACATACCTCAACTCGGGCAACAACGGTATTTAGAGTTTTCTATATAGTCGCTACGAAAAATTGAAATGTCACCGGCAGTCTCCGCTACATTGGTGGGTTAGCAGACTAATTAAAAAGCCTGAAGTACGCGACGTACCTTTCGCAGAAATGTATTAAAAAAGCTGAATATACTTTCATTGTTGCAAGAAGTTCATATTACCGGCGTATAACAGCAAAAATCCTTGATATCTGAATCATATTCAAACGGTCATTCTGCGATGTCCCTTTTTCTAACTAAATTGCCCTTCGGGTATTGCCAAGTAATTCTGCCGCAGGTCAGAACCTTTTCGTATTTATACCGTATGACATATATTAATTATTCTTTTTTTTGCTTTCGCTGGGTAGACGGAACGTCGAGGTCTAATATAGTGTCTACGAGAACACTACATGCAGAAAGACACTACAGTGTACCAGAACTTTATTCCTTCCTCAAATGGCATTTAATGTAAAAAGGAAGATACGTCTTCCCAAAATTCGCATCTTTATTGAACCTGTTTCGCCAATTCTGAAATTCGGATCCTATTTTTCATACGCGCAACACGAGGACTTCCTGTAGCTGAAACGGCTCCCGTGGAACTTCCTCTAATAATATATAAACTCCGTCACCTGGATAAAGGAGCTGAATGTATACATTTTCACAATAAAATAACAATATTAGATGGCATGAGTGATTTTGCAGAAAGAAAGATTTTAAACAAATACACATAACCGATCCATAAAATAGAATATTCAGCAAAAAAATTGGTCAAAAAATTGGTCACCTGCAATGCTTTATATGCTGTTGTGCGCGTGTATCGAACTCCTGATCACGGGCAAATATATATCGAATTCCGCGCCGAAGGTGGCCCTGAAGTTTGCTTCCTCTGATGGGGTGGAGTTGATGATAATGTTGACTCATCGCAAAAAATAGAACTCGGAGTTCTCAACGTTGACGTCAACTGTTGACAGGTCGTTTAAACTCATTCCGAGATTTCGGAGGCCAGCCTGAAGACCATTCGGAACTCTCTAAAGAGGAGAAAGAATTCTGTACTGCGATATATTGATGAACACCAGAATAGCACATACAAACGAGCAGTGAAAGGATCGTGAGGAAACTCTCACTCGGCTGTCTTACTCAAAGTTGTAAGCAAATTTATATGACATGTACCTCGAAATAAGGTAATCTTCTTTCGTTGGTGAAAGTAGTGTGTGAGTTACCCCAACAAGCGCGTCGCAGGAATGAATTTGGGTGGCTCTCGCGTTTGGAAGATTTTTTACTTTAAAGCGTGTAGAATTTTGCGTCTATGTGCTCCTCTTAGCGTCGGGCTTTTACTCTGTTGGCCCATATAATGCTTTCAGAGTTTAATGGCACAGTAATTTGTAGAAACTGTTTGTCTGCATATTGGTAGCAGCGAGAAATACCAGGGGCCGTGTTTTGCATTGCACGTAAGATGCTACAATTTTTATTTCACAAGACATCTGAAAGTGTAATATGGTAGCACATGTGAGAATAATGTAGTTATCGCGACAATTCATAATATATTCTGCGGCTAGTAATACACGCTTCTTCAAAGCCTAAGCAGTATGCTGGTTGTATGAACTTCGGATAGTTCGGTAAAATCTAAGGAGTGCGCACGAATTTTTTAAAACTCGTATGCTAGAGAGAAGTCTTCCGTAAGCTCTAATGACGTTTTTAAAACGAATGGGAAGTGATTGGTCTTGCAAAACGTGCTCGCTAGATTGGAGAACCATTCAGAAAATAAATGAAGCAAAGCTGCATGTGTGCAACATCGTAGTAGGTTGGTTGTGCGTTTTAAACAGCTACACTTATGTTTGGAAAATTTAGGTTCCCATTGAAAGGCTCGTGAATTGATTGTACTGCACCATCCAATCTGAGTTTATAGATGCCGTAAGGTGGATGAGTCAGGGGATGTAAAATCTTACAAAACTTTTGCACATCGACAATTTCAAAGTGAGGCAGTAACCAAACGCCCCGTGACAGAAACCCGTGGTAATGACTATATCCATTCAATAGACTAGTGAACCACGATCGTCTGCTTTGCTGAACAAAGATACATTAGGTTTTTTGATATTTTCAGTATATCGGAGAACACCTGATTGATGCGACGTTTTATACATAGTCCAGTTTTGTCATCAGGCAACTGCAGTTACATTGCTGTGTAATATACATCATAATCATCTCAACTCGAAGGCTGGGTAAAGTATATGCAGTTTGTTGATGTTTATACTACGCTAGTTATTTGAATTTGACAAAATGGGATTTCCGCCGCTGTCACAAGCGTCTGCAGCGCTCTAGTTTTCGACTGTAGGCAGCTGCAATGTGGCGTCCGCGTCGTCTTCTGATATTTGCGGCCTTGTTACAAGAAGTAGTCGTTGAATAAAACAAGACAGATCAACTGTAACTTCACTTAAATAAACCTCATCTACTTTTAATGGTCAGATCACGAGAGCAAACAAGAAATCAGGCGAATTTATGATTCTGACACCCCGATCTTTAACATGGCGTTTTCATGGTTATAGAAATAATAAATATTAGAAAAACAGAAGTGGTTCTATACGAAGACGCACGTCTGAGTACAAAGAAAACTAGAAAATCTGAATCTATAGTTACGATTCAGTGTAAAATGAATAAATTTAAAAAGCACGCACGAGGTTGAGGATAGCCTAAGCCTTGGTAAGCATACAACTTCAACGTATGAAACCAAACTACGTTTGTAATTGTTTTTTCAATGTTTATCAACTGTTTGTCTATTACCTTGACCGTATGCCAAAGGTTGATGCCGGACATGTGCGATCACGTTAGAATTAAGTATGCGGTAGTAGTGGTTAAACATTTATCACGTGCAACGAGTGCATCGCAAAGTATTCCATTTGCAATTCATTCGCGTTTCTTTATGTTTCGCTAGTGAGAACTTCTGAAATTTCGAACCTCCTAATGAAAAGAGGTGAACCGCAACAGCGCATGCTTGCACATGATTGCAAGAACCTCACTAAGTGCTGCATTGAAGCAGAAAAACATTTGTGAATTCGTTGTTCATTTATTTTTATTGTTTCCAATATTTATTCAATTATTCATTCAATATTTGTTTTATTTCTCATCAAAATTCGTCGTAGCATTGAGTGGTTCAAAAGATCCCTGGATATTTGTTGCAAAAATAAAACTTGACGTTTACGTAATTCACATCTGATTCAAAAATTTACAATATCACAGGTCCAATACAATAATCATTATGCGTTTTTTGTGGGAACATGGCGCTTCTAAGCAATTGCGTTCTTAATTGCACAATATTGCGATTGCAGGAGTACCCGAAAGGTTTGTCAAGGGTGAATTCGTAGCCAAAACTGGACCAGAGGTCCAACTGTAAGCTGTTTGTTGTAACTAGAACTGCTTACCACGAAGCATTCTTGACATTCGAAAACTCTGCAACAGAGAGTAGCTACAACTGATACTACCTGTGTTGGAAAATGGAGCACTAAGCTGTCGTTCTATCGCTTGAATGTTTAGTTTTAAAAAGAGGCTTGAATGTGAAAATCTTCCATTACCAATCAATGTTTTTGGCTCAGAGTACCACGAAAATAAGTGCGCAATGTTGTATATTGTTTGGGACTTTTTAAGCGACATGTAAGTGTAGCTTGCCTTGAGTGGGCTTTCTGAAGCATTCGATGTGGTTTTTTTGGGGATCTGTATGCTTCAATTCCACTTCAGGACCTGTTTCTTAATTTCAGTTCCACATTTCAGTTCCAAAGTAGGGTTTCAAACATGCGAAATGGCGAATATGTAGAAATCAGTGAATGTGAAATATTGTCTCTGAATTTATGAGATGCGAACATTGTTCTTGTGATCAGAGAAGTGTTTGCAGGATTTAAAAGCAGGGTTCTGTGACTAGAACCCAAGTAAAAGTTTCCGAAACACCTTTTCGATGAAACAAACCGTTGGGGTTTTGCGTGGCAATATACACTTTAGGTACTAAAAGAGGCACAGTGGAGTTTTTGGAGATCCTTCGCAATAACCCGATGATTATAAAATCTCGTCACGCAGGTGTTTCAATTGTCGCCGCCATGTCAAAAGACCGGGCAACAGCCGGTGCCGGGCTTGTGTTGCCTTGCATTGTAATGAACATTTTTTGCCACTGCACCACTGCGGATTCTAGAAAAGTTAGCAGGGTAACTTTTACTTTCAAGCTTGCATTGAAATAAGCCATCATGACTACTGGACTTCGAAAAATTCAATCTCAGCTGTAAGCGGGCGTTCACAAATTTTTTTCTCGTCGGCACAGGTTTAATTGAAATTCCAATGTTTATTGAAAAGCCAGCCGAAGAAGCTCACAGGATAATGAGAAGTGTCAGACCAGTCCTTTGTTTTTTTTATACCAAACATTCAATTAAGTGGGCAAAGTATTACGTCATCTAATGTCTGGACATGAAACACGGGCTGGTTAAATTATTTTGCTTTTTTTTACTTACCACTAACATCCGGCCAGAGCTACTCTAAATGTGTTTTTCTTCAGGGCACACGACGCCATCTCTGTGGCCTGCAACGGCGGTCGCCCGTAACTGGTAACTTCACGCTGGAGCCACACTAATGTTGTTTTAGTGTGAAATTGCTAGTCATGTATGTTTAGCCCAAACCCTTCATCTAAGGCAAAAAATATGGAGTACAGGCGTGCGAGAAACGCCCGACAGACGGCCACCAAACATGGCCGACGGCTGAAAGGCTCGGTGTTGCCTTCTTGAAGGGCTACAGGAGCGTCAGTCTTGACATGTGCACCGCTTGTTGGTGAAACGCGCATAGTGCGGCCGGTCACGTGGTGCACCACCAGACGGGCATGCTAAAAACACAATGTGCGTTTTCTGTGTAGTTGCGTATGTCCTCGCTCAATGTGAACCATTTGCTTGGGGATGCTTATACGGGTGTCTGTCTGTCCAGTAACAGAAACCAAAAAAGACATGAATGGACAATAGCACGTTGTAAAATAGACGCTCATGCTTTTCCCATCTTTACATCGCATAAAGTGCTTAGATGTCCTTGCAATTTATAATGAAGACGTTGATTTGCACCAAATTTTTATACCTAAAAGTACGCATACAGGTTTGTACTCCAGGTAAAACTGGCTGAATCAAAACAGGCAAGAAAGTTAGGGGAATAACTAAACTTTTCTAATTTTAATTTAAAACAATATTGTTTGGTTTGGAAGTGAACCGGAAAGAAATAAGTGTGGAAGACTATACGAGAAAATAAGTGGAACGAAAAGCACAGAAATGAGGTGGACGTCATGTCTTATCTCTTAAAACTGAATATCTATAACACAGCTTATGTGAAGCACGAAAACCCCTGGTGCGATGCGTTTGTTTTCAGACGGAAACAGTTGGCTCCAACTTAGCATCCCAGGCATTATGCTAGCTGTGCCTTTTATATTTGCACTCTTTTTTCCTCCTCTCTGTGGTCAAGAATTACGCAACATTCCATAGGGTGCAACTGTCAACAAGGAGTGCAATGACTGGCCTAAAACTGGGAACGTTCACCATTTGTGCGACATCTTGGAGTTAAGGCGCAGTTGAGTTACCAGATTATTGCAGTTTCACAATTTGTAATACAGATGCATGTACACAATATTCACGCTTGAAGCCAGTGATCTCCAGGTTACATTTATTTGCTGTATCCCAGAAGCAGCTTAGTGGATAATGAGCTGCGTCACTGAGCATGAAGTTGCAGCGTTGACTCCGGGTAATTACATCCGTTGTTTTATATAGCGAAAACAGCAGTAGCCCTAGGGTGATGCAAAAGAAGCAAAATTCAGCCAGATACAATTAGGACCACTTAGGTAAACGAAAGCGCACGCACGACATTTTTTTCAAGCTGGGTGATCCTCGATGTCGCATGGTTTCTTGTGATCAAGACGATTGTTGGATGTTAATGGCGCAAGGCCAACTGGGGTAAACGCCCCAAAACAATGGTTATATATGAGTGATGAAATCGCAAACACTAAGATAACTCAGCAAAACAGAAGTAAATTCAGAAAACTACAATGAGCATAACTGGTGCATAAGGCAAGGGAGTTATCATGCGTGGTATGACATTAGGTCTAAAAATTTAACTTCTAAATATTTAAAACACACTTAATAGAAACCTAGGGATCGTCAGACAAGAAAAACGCTGGGTGTAGTGGGATGTGTAGTCTGTATAGTTGTGCGAAGTGTTTGCGTCGTGTTGTGTCAAGTGTCTTGCATTGAATGAGTATGTTAACTACAGGCAAGGCCTCTCCACACCTGCTACACACAGGTGTTGGAGTCCCCGTGAGCAGATACGAGTGTGTGACATGTGTGTGCCCTATCCGTGACCTAGCAACGGCAACTGCTGTGTATCTGTTGCATGTGTCAGTGGTGTATGGTCCCAAGGGTGGTTTTATAACGTGTGACTTGATATCCGTCTGTTCTGGATAACATTCTCGCAGCGGCAGCGGCGGCATGTGAACGCTACCTGATCAACTCCTCTACAATTCTACAGACTGCGGGAAGGCATGCTGTGCCATGGCTGTCATCACAAGTGCCAAGCATCATAGACGACGCATCTTTCCGTTCCGAGAGCCGGCTTCACTGCAAACCTGCGTTGTTGGCCCTGCTATCTATCAGTGCTGCCCAAAAACTATGACTTCCTATCGCTGGCATCGCGGGGGGCGGTGCTGCCATGTCTACCGGAGCGAGGATAATTCTGGCAGTGGCCGCGGCGGCGTGTGAACGCTACCTGATCAACTCCTCTACAATTTTACAGGTTGGCTTGGCGGCTTATGCCGACAACGTCGCCTAAATTGCTTGCAATTCTTTGCCGTTGCTGTCGCTGCCACAAGTGTGCTGCCACAAGTGTGCTACCTCTCTGTTTGTTGGCAGTGCTTTGAAGTCCTTTTCTACACCTCTCAAAGTTGTTCTCGCTTTGCCGGTGTCCCTCCGCGAGGTATGGGGGAGCAAAATACTAGCGGCCTCTTGGACGTGACGAAGGCGCTCGCTGAAAAGCAACCAAACAGTATTAAGGAGGTCGTAAAGGTTTTAGGCGATTTGCAAGCCAAGCTTGACGTCTTTTCGACTGAAGTAAAAAATGAGGTAGCAAAAGTGGCAACTTCCAATGCCGAAATTCGTACCCAGCTGGGCGATATTCATCAATCCATGAAATTCATGAACGACTGTTTTGAGAACTTCAAAAAAGATGTCGATGGTTTTCGTCGTGAGAATGCTGAGGTGAAGACCCGGAATGCATAATGCCTGCAAACAAAATCAGGAGTTAAGGAAAAAGCTTGCTGTGCCTAGGAAAGAATTGATTGAACTCAAGCAGTACAGCCGGAATATGAACGTGGAAATCCAAGGTCTACCGGTAGCGCCTAACGAAGACTTGGAGAAAGTCGTTGAAGACAATCCTAAGTGCTTTGAAGTCGAAGTTAGCAAACAAGACATTGACGTCGCTCACCCGGTGCCAACGAAAAAAAGGATCAGTTCCATGCAATAGTCAAATTTCGAACAAGACGTGCACGAGACAGTTTGCCTCGAAGCTGCTAGAAAAAAGAAACAGCAGACGGGTCTTCTCGGTTTTGACCGTGACCTCCCGCTCTACTTAAATGAGCACCTTTGTGTTGAAAACAAAATACTGCTTGGCAAGGCTCGTGAGGCGAAGCGTGATAAAGACTGGAAGCATGTTTGGGTATTCAGGGAAGAATTCTCAAGCGGAAGGAAACAACGTCACCTGTGCTTCACATCACCTGCGATGCCGACCTTGCCAAAGTGGCTTACAGTGAGCCGGATGTATGCTAGATAGCTTGCCCTTTTCTGATAGCATCAGAGCTTGTAGAGGAAATCTGCATTTGTCAAACGTGCCTTTGCTGCTCTTGTGATATACGTAAAAACTGTAACATCACCCCGGTGAAATACGCAATAATTGAATCTGTTCTTTGTATACATATAATTTCTGGAATGTGATGGGCGCTGTAATATTGTCGGTTCCTTCATTACCCCAATTTCCCTGTAAATCATGCCGCACCTTTACTTTAGAATTAGGCTCTGTTTTTCGTGTTTCTTTTCGACCTATTGCACATATACACCCTCTAATATTTGTGCTTACGGTGTGTACCCAGGTCTCTGTGTCAAGTACATATAATAAAGCACGACAACCAGTCCGCCTTCAAGAGCAAAGACAAAGAATGTTTCGGCTACTGAACTCTTAACAATAATGGTCACAGTTAAGTACGACACCTTTGATCAATTGAAAAATCAACCAGTCCTATGTGACACATTTTTTCACTGTTTCCAACTCAACGTGCAAATCTGCTGTTAATAAGTCGGCCACCCTCGAACAACTGTTAGGTGAGATTGACATGATGGATGTTTTTATGTTAGCTGAATCTTGGTATACCTGTCCGGAACAAGTTATTCGGCTTCCAAATTCTAACTCCTATTTTTTACATAGAACAGTTGGTGACAGTGGTGAAGTTTGTGTCCTGGTTAAAAATCAATTGCTGTGACCCCTTGGTTGAATTTTGTGAACTTACACCTGGTTATGAATTTGTTTGTACACTATCGGGCTGCATGGTCGTTGCGGTTTGTTAACGTCCTCCTGATGCTCTTATCATAAATTTTCTTTCATTTTTAGAGACATTTTTTGAGCTATGTCAATCTCAAAAAATATTACGCGGTGCTAGGAGGCGATTTGAATATAAATTTGCTTTCTGATAGTAACGTTACCAGAGATTTTCTTTCAGTTATTTCAGCCGATGGCTGCGCGAATTCCGTACAAAACCAACAAGAATTACGCCTACCACTGAATTTCTTATTGACCTTTTTATACAAACTTTGATGCGAACAGTTATTTGAGTGCCATGGTTGACTACGGTATCAGCGACCACTTTCCAGTTGTATTTTAGTTAACACACAAGTAACAAGGTGGCCGAGGCGGCGCCTAGTACAACGTGTTACCGGAAATAGAGTTGAGGCATTTAGGGAGGCAGTTGCTTGTTGGGATTCGGCTCACGTCGTTGCCATGACGAATGCAAACGTCACATACATCACTTTTTTGGAAAATTTGTAGAAATCTACAATACTTATTTTCCAACCCGCGCTTGTTTCCAACTTCAATTTCAACTTTATTGAGCATTTCGTACATATAAATGCGAGGACAAACACAAAAAGCTGCAAAACTGCAGCTTGACGAGGTGTTTGCCCCTACGGTTCGCGTGGCAGAGCAGAAACAGGAGTTTAAAACATACGAACAGAAAATAGTCAGTAAGAAAATGAATCTCGGCTTAACATGTCGATATTACATACAAACATAAAGAAAGCATTAAAACGCACTATAGCTCACAGTTTGTAAAAGATACTAATTAAGTGATATACATACACGCATATAGACACTCATAGGTACATACATACATATAGAGGTTACAAAACAAAACGGGGTACACAGCTACATAAAAAGAGAAATATTCGGTATGTACGGAACCTCTGTAGACACAGAAAAAAAAGAAAAAGACAAAACTTGAAGAAAAAGTCATGTTATATACAGGTATGCATACACTCATCACTCATCAAAATCTGCACTGCAGAAGTATCCACATAATAAATACACACAATATTGGCAAAATCAGTGCACGGTACTTTTTAGATGCGCTAGTGCCCAAACAAGGTTGCCACGAGAGACAACGATTAATAGATTTTCAGTTAAAAATGTTCCATCTTCAGCAGTAAACGTTTCCTTAAATCTCGCTTAGAAATTGTATTTATAGCTATGCCACTCTGGGCTAGGTTATTTAAAAGGTTGGCAGTACGGGATTGCAACCTATCATCTGAAAAAGCTAAAACAAAAGGTGGATAACGTCGAGATTATTGAAAATAATTCCGAAAAAAGTCAAATGTACAAGAAATTTGTTGAACAGCGCAATCAAGGACTATTTTCACAGTTAAACTATACAGAAAACGAACTCCACAAAGAATTAAAGCAGGCAAGAGATGCCTACTATTACGCACTGTTTGTATCCTGTCATGATGAAATGAAAAAAATATGGACACAAAAAAATACAGTAGTTCTGCATTCGAACAATGTCATAGCTCTCGTTGAGATAACTGTTGATGGAGCTAGCGTCGTGGGCAGACATGTGTGATGCCTTTAATGAATATTTTGTTAGCTGAAGGACTCAATGTGCTACACCGCTAAATAAAAATTCATACTTTTATAAGAGTAATTGCATGTTTATGAATCCAGTGAACAAGCTCTGAAGTTTATTTCGTTTTTATGAACATAAAAATTCTCAAAGCCGGGTTGCAGATGACGTCCAGGATAAAGCCGGTGAAATACGTCCTTGATATATTAATCACAATACTTAGAGGCATTTTAAATTTGCCTTAATTCAGGCGTTTTTACCACCGAAATGCAAAAGGCAAAAGGGTCCGCCCTCTTCAAAAAGGGAGACAGGAGATGTGTGTCAAGCTATCGGACCATGTCAATATTGCCGGTATTTTCTAAGGGTTAAAAACAATAAGTGAAATTCGGCTATTATCATTTTGTAAAACTCATAAATTGCTTTCTGATGATCAATTCGGTTTTTTAACACACAAATCTACGGAATTAGCACTATTCAACAAAAAGAATACGTATTACGGTCCTTCGAAGAAAAGAAAGTTGTTCTAGGCGTGTTCATAGATTTTTCTCAGGCATTGGATTGCATTAATCGCAGCATACTTTTATCGAAACTTGATAGGTATGGTTTCTGCGGTTGCGGTCACTCTTTACTCGCCTCTTACTCACCCAATCGTACACAGTATGCGTGCATTGACACCCACAATAATCTGTTAAGCGTATAATAGCTGGCCTCCCAAAGGGTAGTATAATAGGACCTTTGTTGTTTAATCTATATATTAATGATATTTTAAGCTTATCTCAACAACCGAAGTGCATTTCGTATGCCGTTGATATGAACATACCTTTTACTTGGACTGATCAGACAGATCGGAAGGGAAACTAACGCTGTCTTGCAGTCTATTCAATGCTGGTCAATTACTAACCGAATAAAAATACACGCAAATAAGTCTAAAGCTATACTGTTTCGACCCCGAAATAAACAAATCCTTCTTTCGCAGTACCTTAAATTTGGTTCTGACTCAATAGAAATCGTGAAATGATTGAAGTTAGGAGTCCACTTTAGTAGTACCCCTACTTGAGATAACCACGTTAATTCTGTAATTATAAAACTATCTTGCATTGCAGGAATTCCTAGCAAACATCGTCACTTCATTTCACCTAAAGTTAAGTTACTGCTTTATAAATCTTTGTTTGAATCTTATTTCAATTATGCTCACCTAGTTGGGGAACTACTACAATTGCCAATAAAATAAACTTCATGTACTGCAAAAAAAATTTCTTACGTTTCATTTGGAATTTCAGCTTCTCGGTCCACACTGGTCATGTATTCCAGAAATACTGCATTACAAAAATTTTCGATCTTTAAAATTTAACATTAGCTCTTAGCTTTACGAAACAACTAGCGAGTAATTGCAAAAGTTTATCTGAGCTGGCCTGCCTTTGCCCGAATTTGCCTGTGTACACTTGCAGAACACTGAACGATGCCACGTGCCCACCTTCCGTACATCCTACTGTCTGCAAACTTTATCTAATACTTTACCGCGCTTGCTGCAAAAACTGGAAGCAGTAGGCCGTGCCCGTTTCCTCTGTCACATCGGGTTGGTTCACCGCCCTCTAACGACACGGCTCATGGAATTCAATCTGCTTTTACAATGGCTGAGTTCCTAGCTACGATTGACCACGCAAAACTTCGGACTACTCCGGGACCGGATTGCATTACATATGAGGTGTACAAGAACATCGATGAGCCAGCGCTTAGCCATCTCCTCAACTACATCAACAAGGTTTGGCTCACTGCCCAAATACAAGAGTCGTGGCTTCACGCAGACATTGTGCCTATACCGAAGCAGGGAAGTCACCCAACCATCTTCCCTACTTCCGCCCAATCGCCTTGACGTCCACGCTTTGCAAGCTTCTGGAGCGCATGCTGGCAGCCCGCCTTCAATGGTGGTTGGACACCTTCCAATGGTACCACCCAGCCCAGATCGGTTCCTCGTCTGGGTACAGAGGATGGGCTGGGCCATCTGTCGTCAATGGAGCTACTGGGAGGTCGTTCACACAAAGTGCGGACAGTCCTTGCTATAGACATCCACAAGGCCTACGACAACGTCAGCCACGGGGCAATCCTGGAAACCCTCCGAAGTCTTTGTCTACCAGACAAGGTGTGCGCTTTCATCGAGACCTTTCTTACTGGAAGATCCTTCTCTGTACGAATCGGCGGGGCAAGCTACGGCCACTTCACACCAGTTCGCGGAGTATCTCAGGGGTCAGTTATTTCACCCCTTCTCTTTAATATTATGATGTTGCCGCTTGCCTGGCATCTGGGCTCTATACCGGACCTGCATTTCCTCGTCTACGCGGACAACATAACGGTATGGACCGTCCACCCAGACCTGCATCGCCAAAACGTGTGCCTTCAACAAGCCTTGAGAGACACGCAGACATGGTGTCAATACGCTGGACTGACACTTTCAGTGGATAAAACAGCCGTTCTGCCTGTGGCCAGTGCTTGGGGCCATCGCAAACTAGCGATTTCTCCCCTCATACTGCACCTTTCCGGCCAAACCGTACGCACCGCCGCATCTCTTCGCGTGCTAGGTTTGGAAATCTCTGCGTCTGGGTAGGCTGCCATGTGGTTTCGATCTGCCCGACAAAAAGCAGGACAGATGCTTCACCTGATTCGACGCATCTCACAGAAGTCTGGTGGTTCCTGCTCTAAGATGGCTCGCCTCCTGGTGAGGTCAGTACTGCAGCCTCGACTGGTTTATCAGGCCCAATTCCAGTACATGACTCAGACGGAGTGGGCCCGACTTGAGGCTATCAACAGAGCCGCTATGCGCACCATCACCTGCATTCCTGCAATGACCCCGATAACATCGCTCCAAGCTGAGGCTCAGCTGAACACGCTTGACGAACTCGTCGAACAACGTCGCTCAGCCCGCATACACAGACGTACTTTTGTTGCGGAAGCAGCGGCCTTGGCTAGCTATATGGGCTGTTCCCTACCTGCTTCACCAGATCGCCCTGTAACCAGGCCGCCAGTGGCGGTATCACCAGGTGACCGACCACTGACTAGACTGCACACTCGAACTACCGGAAAAGCATGTGCTAGAGGACCACTACTGACGGCTGCGACCCAGTACGAGGCGATAGAGGCCTTCGTGGGCGCTGGTGCCCAGGATGGCGTTTTATCTACGGCGATACAATGTCCCGTTTATCCTGACGCCTCTCAAACTTGCCGCTACCAAACCATCCGCACCCTGCCCTCTGTACTGGCGGAGCTCACAGCCATTCAGGATGGCCTACAGGCACTAACGCCGGCCCTACAGCGCGCCCCCGTGGGTTCCATCCTACATCTTTATACGGACTCCACCGCGCCGATACGGGATTTACGCCAAGTATCGAACAATTGTACCATTTCAAGGGACATCCACACTACTAGACACGTACCCCTGCCCTCTCAGGCTGGTGTGGGTTAGGCGGAATACGCTCCCCGATCACAGTGCAGTGGATATGGTTTGTCACCCGACGTATATTCCTCGGCCGCTGCCAATGTAACAACCGGTCCGAAGAAAACTTTCTCCATCGGAAGGACAATCTGCGTCGCGCCACACGTGCCCTCATCCCCCGTGTGGAACGGACCTCCCGAGTAGACTTGCTCGCTGGGAAGAGGTTTTGCTGCGCAGACTTCGCGTTGGAGTGGCGCTTTCACCTGCTGTGACCCGGGCGTGGCCACCACGCTACCATGCCCCGTTCGACGACACCTGCCCCTTCTGCACAGCTGCGGCCGCACAAGCTGATGCGGACCATCTCATATGGGCGTGTCCTTTACTGGCCTCAGCAAGAAAGCGACACCTAAGAGGCACAGGCCTCCGTCCTGGAAGGCCCCCCGACCTTCAGCGGTGGCTCTGGGGACCCCACCCCCGCTCCCTTCTTGACTTCCTTCGAGAGACGGGTGCCCATGTATATTTGTAAATAAGTTATTTTTATGCCAACAGGCATTCTATCGCCAAAAAAAGAAATATACATATGACGCGTACATCCAAAAAAGAAGTGTGTAGATTGACAGCGTCCTTCTGGTGACGTTTTTTTTTCTTTACGTCGCCCATCTTGTTATCCCCAAGCTAGCGCCAATCAATGCTGCCTTACAAAACACTTCCTCGCGGGCCTTCCTTTTATTCTTTCTCTTCTTTGCTACTCTTCAATTTTTCGGGCCTTCAATAACTAGCATTACTTTTTTCCCATGTGTACCGTTTTAATGCATTATGCATCAAATTTTTTGGGCCTTCAATAACTAGCAATGATGTTTTTCCTATGTGTAACGTTTTAATGCAATATGCATCTCACTGTGGGTAATACCATGATTGGTCTAACCATTTTTCTTGCAGGGCTTATTCCTGTTCTGTTGTATGCAGTAGCTCATATCTACTTTTTATTATCACTTTCTGTTTACAGGTGCATTTTTTAAACTGACACCATTTGCAATTTGTATGCTTCAGTATGTGCCTCGTCATTTCTTTCCCTTTTTTGTTGTCTTTTTTTCAGCAAAAATATCATTTTCATGTAGCGTTCTCATGCTTTTTGAATACAATATCGTTTCTTTGTTTTGTTATTAGCTTGCATATATTTTTAAAGCAAAGCTTTTTACCTCTACCCCACAAGGGTTCTTTCGCGACCGCTGGTGTCAACAGAAAACTCCCCCAAACAAATAAAAGAATTTACTGACGCCACTAGGAGTCGAACCTGGAACTAATAGAGTAGCAAAGCGAGAGCCATCGTCTTACCAATTTTGCTACGAGCCCACGCAGAGACGGGGAAGGCAGGTGGTGTACTCACCGAGCGCATATATACTGCTTTGCCCCCTACATTCTCGCTGAATGTCACATGATGGCGTCACGCGACCTATCGCACCGCTGTGCGCTCCGCCCACGGCACGTCAGTCGGCCCTGCGCGCGCCTTGCGTGTCCGCTAGAAATTACAAAAATTAAAGCACGCTCGCTCCTACACCTAGCATCTCACTTCTAGTGCGCAAATGAACTAAAGCCTGTGGCCTTCAGGGTTCACGTAAAAAATCACAGCTCCTTGTCGTCCCTCCTCACACCAAACGACACAATCAAGGAACACATTCAAATACTTCTTGCTGGCACGCACAAAATGTAACTCCGCTTGATGCACTCCTTGGCTCTTGGCGACAAGAACTAAAGATTCTCCCTTTGCTTAAAAATATGAACCCCTCACACGATGGGGGTCGCCGACAAGGACGGGCTCAAGCGCTCGACCCCATTCTAGGTGGGGATCAAGAAGTCGTCTACACGGACGTCTCCCAACAACGAGAACAGCGGTACGCTATCATTCTGGCTATCTCCAGAACCAACCTCTTTGCGTGTGCCTCACTCAAGACCCAAGACATGACGGCAGCAGAAGAGGCAGCCATCTCCTTGGCTCTGACTCAACCGGGGTTCGGAAGGTGGGCACCGATTTATAACAAGCCTACCAAAATTACCAGTCGGGTTGGGTGTCCCGACCTGCACTGCGTGTGCTAGAAACACACTCTCCAAACGGTTCCATTCAGCTCATCTGGACACCCGCTCAAGCTTCAATGGAGGGCACCGAGTACGCCCACCAACAAGCCTGCGCATTTGCCCCCCGTGCTATGGAGCTGCACGAGGACAGTCGTCCGCTTGTCTCGTTCAGGTGCATAAAAGCATCATCGCCTTCAGAGACAGACCCTACATTCGCCTTACCCTGACCTTTTCAGAGAACAACAAACTACCCTACGGCTCATACAATCCCTCTCCTTCCCAAACCCCACGCGTCTTCACTTAATGCACCCTGACCTTTTCAGAGAACAACAAACTACCCTACGGCTCATACAATCCCTCTCCTTCCCAAACCCCACGCGTCTTCACTTAATGCACCCGAATCGCTACGATGCTGAATGTAAATTTTGCTGAAGTAGGAACACTCCGCCACATGACGGGGTGTGCGGGTGTGCACTGAGCACCCTCCCCTCTTTTCGTCAACTACCTAACAAAAGCAATGGGAGATGCTGCTGTCCAGCCCCTCTCCGCCTACCCAGCTTGAGCTGATGGACAGGCGCCACGCATTGCATATGGGCTTCGGTGAAGAAGAAACCACTCCCCTGGGCCACACTCTGTGCCGTTCAGAAATCTGAATAGAAGTTATTCCTTCCCCTTCTCCTCCGCCGCCGCCGTCTCTGCCTCCGATCTCGTCGCTTTCGTCCGCGGCGGCAGAAGAAACGAAGAAGTGAGATCGTTTAACACCAGGTTTGAGCTTCCTTTTAATTTTATAAAAAAAGAGTTTCCACTCATATGCTACACCAATAGATTTCAAAGAACCACCGTTCATACATCATGCATTTATTTATTCTTTACCAAGAATATCTCTTTGAGGTAACAACGGGTGTTTTTAAGTGCATTTCACTTCTCTCTTGTTTGAGTATTTGTAGAGCGACGTGAAAGAATTTAAGTGGACGCCGCATGGGTAATCGTTGTATGGTGCCGTTTACAGCTTTGCTTTCAAACCACATTCACATGTGGATTGGCCTGAATTTTTTTTTACTTTGCCTATTTTTGTTACCCCAGACGAACAATTTCTCGGCCACCCAGACGAACACCTGCTTGGGTATCAGTGGACCTTACGCGTTCAGTTTGCCCTAACAAACTTTTCGAGGCGCCCAGCATGCATGCATGGTCATCTGGAAATCGGAGTTTCAGGTCTAGGTACTGGAGGCGACTTTTCTTTTGCTATTTCCGAGGTAAGTGTAGGCCTTGTGTGCCGCTGCGAACGTTTTGAGAGCTTCTCTTTCCCCTTGTCTTGAATGCTCTGCACAGCGGGAAGCATACTAGATAGTCATCCACGTACCGGAAGCACCGAGACACACCTAGGAGCTGAGCTCTGGCTCCAGTCTGCGAATCCCCTCCTGCAATGTAGATGTCACTCAGCTTCCGGTGCTTTTGGACAACCAATACATATGCCTTCTCTCTGGCAATATATTTTCACTTTGTATTTTATTATAAGTTACTCCAGGTAGAGCTTCAATAGTTCCAAACAATCTCGGACGCTCATGCCGCACTGGTTTTGGAGCTTAACGGTCCCAACTTGTCAATGGAGCCTTTTACTTCTTCAAGGATGGCTTCCCGTGGAAGCTCACAGAACAAATCTTTGACGTCCGCTGACATGCACACAACAGGCTTGTCTTCCGCAAGAAACTGTACGACCTCTTCAGAGCTGTTCACTAGGAAAGGTCATCTATAGGGAGGGTTTTGAAGATGCCCTGCAGGTACGTAGCTAGATAATTCTGCCATGTTTCTCTTTCTTCAACGATGACTCGAAATGGCTTCCATTCTTTGTTTGACGTCATGGAAAAAAATGGGTTCAGGCGTGCCTTTTTACATCCCTTCAGCTGCCTTGCCATCTTTTTCAAGCCATTGTGTTCGCAGAGATGAGCTGCACGCGACCTGTTAGTCTTGCGACGCTTTTCTGCAGCTTCCCCGGCTGGTTTGAAGTTATTCTGAATGGCCCTCTAAGCCCTTCGGATTTGTATTGCTCTTTGTCCATAAGACCGAAAACACCTGTCTTGTCGGACACGACCAGCCTAACGTACGTAACGTATCGCACGACCAGTACATAACGATCGCATAGACTGAAAAAAGTTGCAAGCAAGCACAATGTTGAAATGGTGTTTTCAGCGCCTTCAAAACTTGAGGCAATGCGGAAAAAAGTGAATTCGCCAAAACCAACACGCACAAGGGCAGGAGCCTTGTGGCGCAAAGAACGTCAACAAATGCGTCGACTGCGCAGTTGGAGTTGTTTACAAAATTCCATCTCCCTGCGGCGCATCCTACATTGGGACAAACGGGCCGTTGTTTAAATGAAAGATTGCGGGAACACAACAATGCTTGGCAATCAATTATAATCGCCAGGCCACTTTACAGCACACTGCACAAAATGCGGATGTAAATCCAAACTGAAGCAAGCAAATGTGCTGTCACGCTCCAAGGGCGGCTGGGTTCGGGAAGTGATTGAGGCCTTCAGTATGCTGTCTGTGGAACCTGACAAATGTATTAGCGTGCCACAGTAGCGCTCACAGAAAAGAGACAAAAATAATAAAATAAAAGTCCAATTGCACATCAGCGCACGCGCACGAAGATATCATGTTTACCCTATGAATGTACAGTCACCATCGCATGCCTATAAATAACGATAAAGCTCTCAATAAACCAGTTGCTGCTTTGCGCACCGTCGTATGGTTTTGTCTTTTTCCCTGTCCCTGTCCGAAGTCCAAATATGCAGCGCACGTTAATATCGAATTCTTGAAATCTTCCGCGGGTCAGATATCAGGCCAAATCAACCATACCACCATGCAAATTCCCATCTTTGCTTAGTTCAACGTAACTAGTGGCCATGTGATAGTAGACCGACGTTGAGGCAAACCAGGAGTTTCTAAATCCCATGAATGAGGACCTCCAGCACTTGTGTTGATGTAGGGATTCCAAGAGCATTGGTGTCCGATTTCCGATTGTGTGCTCTGATTGTTGCCCTTCTGCCCTTCGGCTATTTTTTACCTCTCTGCTACTAGGAGTGGGTGAATACCCTCGCTTTCTTCGCTAACCAAACAAGACATTTTGCGGAGACCTACTTTGCTACTACCCTACATATTATCTTTGCAACTGTCAGATTGTAAGTGTATACGAAGGCCTTCGTACGTGCAATAAAACTTTCCTTATCAGGGGGATACCGCGCAATTACTACATCTACTTTTAGCCAGCCAGGTTCGCACAGCTGGGGTTGATACACCAATAAAATCAATCTATCGCAGTGTGCCCCAGGTACTCATAGGCTTGAGATGCAATTATATTCACCGTACGGCTGTGCGTCGCCTTTAAGCCTGGAAGGTGGCTATGATCTCTGTCACCAAGGGAACATCGCAATACTACGAGAGGAATTAAATGTTTGAATGTTGCCATCATTAAGCCGTCTCCAAGAATATTCAAAATTGAGCATGACTGCATGTTGATTTGCTGGACTGTAATGATTACGTGCACCGTGGAAGTAGTCGTTAAAGGGGGCCGCTGAATGGTCATTGTCCTGGGGCCGTAGTTGGTGCACATCAATTACCTCCGCCTTCACGTACGTTCTTGAGACGATTAAACCACTTGGAAAGGTAATATCAATTGCAACGAATAATTTGAGACCCGAAAATTGAGAAATTTAATAATATATAATCACAATTATAATATTGTCATTCTTGAATATTAATTTCAACGAAAGATGCGCATATCTTATTATAAGGATGCAACACCCTCCATCATTCTTAGGCCGACTGGTCCGATTCAATTCTCATGGCGACATAACGTTGAAAACGTCTTTTTATATACAAATATATCTTTCATTCTAAAACACGGGCTAACAACAACAGAGAAAGAGAAGTGAGCAAAAACTCTTTATACAAGAAGCAGGCAGTTTTGCAGATATTACAATCGCATACGTGTTTCACTGGCGATGAATTTGTGATATATAGAAAAAGTCACCAGTAGGGGGTGGGCAGAAAGGAATGAAAATATTTGCTTGGCTTCGCATGTGATGACGAAGTATTTTTGTAGAATTGTGTTAAAGAAAATAACAATTTGGAAGTGCGGCCAACGACCTCCAACTAGGAAAAGAAACTTTTCAGAGTCTGGCGTTCGTTTCAGGACAAGTCGGAAGTCCTAAAAAATTGTTTATGGCTACGGGGAGTTGTGTTCGCTCTATATACTAAGTAAGTGTGATCTTGCGTCAGGAATTCCCCTCGTTTTAAAGGAATTGTTGGACGGTTCCTACAAAAAACAATTGTCGCAGTTGGGGTTTCTGGGTCGTCCTAGTCTACAAAAAACTGACTATTCAAGCTGAATTCAGTCATAGGCGATGGTATAATGTTTCCAGGCAATGAGAGAGCTGTTTTGAAAAGTCTTTATTTAAACTCAGCCTCATTAGTGCGGAAACAGCTGTGATTACTTTGTTCATGACACCATACGCTGTTTTGTTTAGTTGCTGCAAAGCCGTGCGCTATTATTGATGGCTGCGTCTCTGTAAATAATTCTGCGCTATATTTAAATGCTGAAGGCGCGTACAAGCTGCTTCATCTTCTTTGGTTTTCTATAAAGTCAGTGTTACTGTGCACCATTTTCTTTTTTTGCTGTGACCAGCAATTACAGCGGTTTAGTAATCATTTCATGTCAATAGCCATGGATTTCAATTGTTTGTTTGTGTTTTAACACGACCGCGTTTTTAGGCTCATTTTTGATTATCAGTGCAAAACAGCGCAAAAAAGACAATAAAAGAGAGAGGACAACACAGACTGCACTCATCTTATCCTTATCCTTGTCATTCTTTCTCTGTCCTTGTCCTTTTTTGCGCTGTTTTGATTCGAGCATGCACGAACACACCCAGTTTTTTACGTTACTCATTTTCCACATTTCCGTAGCGGTTAGCCATTCCGCTATGAGCCATGCTCATCAAAGCGTCCTCGGAGGTATGGGATCGCTGCTAACAGAAAGCGGACGACTTAGGCAGGCATGAGCGAAGGCTCTCCTGGAGCCTTATTCTCGACTGCATCAATTACGCGGTCAATTACCCATGTTTTTTGCGTAGGTAAAACATAAGTGATCAATGAAGTGATGCACGCAAAGCTATGACGACATGCCGTGTAATTGACCCTTAGCCTACAGCCAAGAACTGAAATATTGCTCATGAAATATGTCCAAAAATAATAAATAAAGACTGCAGGTGAGGTTGGCAAGGTAAATACAATTGGTCAGGCTGAAATCAGCGTCAGCACCACAAGCGATCAAGTAACGTTGATCCGAAAGCCAGGGAAAGACATTTAAGCTAAAGAACCTTACGGTCTTAAGCTTAAGACCTCACGACAATCTTTTACCATATATAATTAACTCTTTCAATCGTAATTTGCAACAGAATTCAGCTCTCTCCTTCAACGCAACTTTTGCTGCGTTATCGCCTTCCTGGCCGTGAGCACCGCACCATTATTGTTTGATGCTCTGCTACAACTTTATGGCGTGATCACAGAAAAAAGACGGACCTGACCAACGGTTGTACAACGCGGTAAGGACACCGAAACACTACGCCTAATGATAAAGGCGGAGCTTACCGATGCCGCCGCTTTAACTCGTTCGTCAAACTCGAACATAAGATGTAAAATAAATCAAAAAGTAACATTCTCATATTTTTTCTTGAACTTAATCATGTGACTTTCCAGCCTACTAGTAGGAGTGTGAACGAATGCCATGAGTAGGTTCTTTGTAATGTAGAGATTTGTACTGCCGTCTTACATTACTCTTAGGCCAAACAAATAATTGCTATTTTGTTGTCAAACAAAAAAACCAAAAGGCGACACGTCATTTTTATGCTCCGTTATCGCTGACTCGGAAAGAGTCATAATTATTACTCCTTTCGCGAGAAAACAGTTTGAAACCGCGCGACATGCAAACCCGCGCCTTCTGAAAATTAACCGGTATTTCATGGCGCCGAAGGTCAATGAAATATTTGCCCCATTTCACTGCGACGGCAGCCGCCATTTGCAAGTTCTTACGTAACATCGCGTGACTTTTACCAGAGTCCTTCAATGCTTTACTGATCACAAACTGCTCCGTAACTCAATGGGAGAGCTTCATATGCTGCGTTTGGCCGCCGCGCGGTGGCTCGGGCCAGCGTTGCGCTGGCTCGAACGGCGGAGCCGCGGCGAGTTGTGTTTGTTCTGTGCGCTGAAAAAATGTAACGGGCTATCGCGCTCTTGCGATGCGACTTAAGTAGTGCAACGATGATGCCGAACAAGGGTTGCGTCCCCGGATGTCGTTCCTTGTAAAACGAACCACAGAAAATGTTTCCTTGTTCTGTTGACCGAGCGACGGGCAGCTGTCTGAGAAATGGAGGGGCGCCATTCCAAGGCAAGCAACGGAGATTTCAGCTTCGATTATAAGTGTGCGACAGTGCGTGGAAATGCAGTGTGTATGAGAATGGAAAAAGCAATGTACCCTTTTGAGAGCATCGTGGACCTAGAATTGTACAAGGCTAACTTAAAGCCGGATTTTTGTCATATCAGTCCGGTTGTAGCGTGCTTCATTACCTGTTTGCACACTTGTATTACCTTGCGCTCAGGCTCACGTGTAAAAAAGCTTTCGGACGTCCTTGTGCTTTTACTTTTCGTATTTCCGCGAATTATCCCTTAGGGTTGTTTTGTTTGTTTTGTAACCGCGCGTGGCCGATTACGGTTTCTTATCTGGCGTTTCAACCGGAGCGCCCATTTGCTCTTTTTCTCGTACGTCCCGTCGGGCAATATTGTTTGATATGGAAAGGGTGCCACCCCGTCGCTACCTTCATTTTTTGTTTCTTCGACAATGTTCTCGATCCTATTTCCATAGATCTGAAATTAATAACGTTCCAAGAGTAATGCATGCATAGCAAACGCCGCGCAACTCACTTTATCGACGTTCATCTGTTCACGTCACACTGCGGACTGCTTCTTCGACGTTTGTGTTTCTTTCTAGTCTTTTGTAGTGCAGGAGATCGCTAGGTCGGTGCGTTCAGAAAAGCTTTGCGTCGTTCTTCGCTACGTGACAATATTCTATTTCCTCCGTGTGCTGCACATCGAAGCGCGAAAAAATAAATTTTTGTACGCTGGACCACACTCTTTTGTCTCCCTTCGTAACATTGAAATTTTTTGTTGCGTGTGATAAAATCAGTTTCATTGTTCTTTTTTCGCTTCCTGTTTTTGCAAGGATTGCAAAGCGTGGAAGCAGAAAGACACATTGTGCAACATACATCTCTTCCTGTTTTGATCCTTCGCGATTTATGCAGCGTTTTTAGATGTTCTCAAGTATTGACCCACTCATCAAAACGACAATGCTATTGGGCTATCTCTTTAGCGTTCTGTGCATTCCAGAGCAATCATTCGGATTCATTCAAGCGTAGTCTGAAACAATGCGTACTTGGTTTCTTTCAGTTTTTTTATTGTATTATCGATAGGCCCGAAGCAGTCCGTGACTACGCAGCTACCGTATGTGTGGTATTTACAACTTTGCTTTAATGAAAAGAAGCAATATAGATTTAAAATCCGTAAACACGACGGCGCAGCGCTTGTGCCAGAGCACACAGAAGCCGTTGCCATTCGCGACCGAAGTCTACGGTAACTTACTTCGAAAAATAAAACCCCAGTGAAGGAAGGTGATAAACACAATAACTGGACTATTCATCGCTAACGACTACTACGAAAAACAAACACACTTAATCAGCTCGCAGACACCAAAAGCAGCGAGCGTTTGCACGCCAAGAGCTGGCCAATACACCGCACGCGCGGCGGCTGGATGACCTTCGTGCGGCGGTGGCGCCTGTAGTGGCGCCGCGCGGTCCCTATATGAAGCGAGCGCCGAAGTTTCTGCTTTTAACGCAGGCTGAGATTGCCAATGTGTGACGTAAGCGTTCCCGGCAACTGCTCATGTTAGGTCAAGTCTTCTCTTAGAATCCCACAGAGGGCGTCACGCACAAGGGGCTATTGTTGTTGAATAGAAAAATACAGGCCTACGGTATCATGTCCGCTCTACTTCGCATAGTTTTCATGGCAGCCCTAGAATTATGCGCTTTCACTAGAGAGAATAAGGCAAAACTCTAAAACTGGTACCTGTAAACACCATAAAACGTCAAAATGAAGAAAGCACGCACAACCGCTTTGTCAGCCAGCAAGCACGTGAGCAACAAGTAAAAACTACTCCACCTCCCCTCGCGGGAACCCCTGTGTGGATGTGACGCATAGGGGGTTCACGTTGCAGCGTTGGACAGCGGAGGAACGGCGCTGGAACGATGGCGCGAAGCGCCGCAGGCACCGCGTTTTATAACGCGCATAACGGTGAGGGGACGCGCCGGCGCCAGTGCGCCTGCCGCGGCTATGACGCAACACAATCCACTTTAAATCATCCAATCCAAGCCAAGCCAAGCCCAAGCCAATTCCATTCGAATCCAATCCAATGCCCCTCGCGAGACAGTTTTCGCTACCGGAGAGGAGAGGGGGTGAGCGGCGGAGAGCGCAGCTCATCCGGCGAGGAGAATAGGGGAGGGACGGACGCCGACAACAACGCCGACGCCGGATGCAGGGACAAGGCGAGTGAATGAGATGCAGTCGCATCTAAAAGTCAATCAGAGGAGAATTCCCGCAAATTAACAGTTCACGGTGATCTTACGGCGTCTACAATATGACCCCTCAATCTGGAAAACGCGGCGCAGCAACCGTATAGTGCAAATGAGGACATGATAGTACGAGGGAGACAAAAGAAAAGAAACGTGAAATCAGAAAATGGCGTGCCTGAGCATTCGCGTTCATTCTGCGCTCTGTCAACTGCCGAATGCTCGGCAGACCGTCGGTAACCGTGCCAGAAACTGTTCCCATCACCCGGAAGGTGGCCCTCTGATAGGTATTGACGCGATCACGAACACTGGGTCACCTAACTTAAGATTTGGTGTTGTTATTCTGAGGTTTAAAGCACCGAAGCTAGAACTGGTCTATGAGGAGCGGTTTATTGGACGACTCTTCATTAATTCCAAACAAACAGATATCATTACGTTAGCTGAGAGTTTTTATACGGGCATTTTTGCTTTTGCCATCCATCAGAGAAGTATCCACCGCGGCGGAGATTGAACTAGCGTACTTGGTTCCTGCAGCACAACGCCTCAGCCGCTGATTCACAGCAGTGGGTCTAAGTCACGAGAACAGATCAGATGATGTTTACGTTCTGGAGCCTTTGTGAGCACATCAAAGGAGCTTCAGATTGTTCTGGGGCATGTACTTACCTCTGTGGCTTACGATTTCTTACTGGCAGCCCAAGTATGGGAATGGAAATACTCACAAAACGAAAAACCAAATACCAAAAACGAATGATCAGCTGCGGATCGAAGAGGCATCCCCTCAGAGCTCTGATACTGCATAGCAAGCTAGAAAAAAAGCCGAGCTACCCCACGAACAAAATCTGACCCGAGCAAGACGCAAGAAGGAAGTAGCTTCAATCGTGGGGAATATTAGCTTTCCTGATCATCTTATGTGGGCGCTGCTCTTGCTTGAAATCGCTTTTGTTGCTTTTCTCAGAACCCATTTTTTCTGCGATTTCGAAACACGCGAACATCCATAACTTTTTTTCAAACAACGATTTTTGACTGCAACTTGGCACAATTCTTTCTCATATCATTGGGTGTGCACGAACCTGAAGACATAAAATCGAGACAGAGAATTTGATACGGCCATCTTTTACACCAAAAGCGGACCAAAATAAATCGTTCAATTTTTTTGTTTACTTAATCACTATGCTTCGAGTATTCATCCAACCTCAATAATTTTGGTTCATTTCACAGTCCAAAGCCTCACCTATTTACTACCACACTTTATGTGTTGTCATGGAGTTAAATCATAGATATGAGTCTTGGCATGAGACCCACATTAAATACAACTTTCAAATAAAAAATTAAAACAAAGAGATGGCGTTCTTTACAACGCTTCCATTGCCCAAGAAAATTTGCTTTATGAAGTATACCTAACATCTGCATAGTTTATCTTCTTTTTATAAATTTCCCAGCACTTGACCTCATACCTTAATCAATGCGTTCTCTCAAGCGGTCCACTCTTCACGCCCTGCCCTATCCTCTCAACACTTCCTCTAACGCCGTATCCGTAACTCCACTATCGAGCCACTCTGTCATCGAGTCTATTTTTTTCAAGATTTTGAGCCGTAAGCTCACCGACGCCTTCCTCCTTTTTGCAAAATTACGCTACCTCAGGTTGAGGAGTAAAAAGTTTTCTTTTGAAAGGCGGCTATAAACCAGAAACAAAATACCAAATCATCTTAAACGACCATTTCGACAGGTGTTTACTAAGAAAAGTTCTGAGATCCTATTATAACACGCAAAATCTTGATCCCAGGAGCTGATTATTTGTTCTCGTATGAAAATTTCCAACGTTCTCTAGCGTCCGAATGATGACAGCTACCTGTAAGTCCAGAGGAATCAGGCTAAAGGGGGAACTACACGGTCTCAATCTGATTACGGTTGAAAACGTTTGTGCACTCTGGTATGACTTTATCCAAACATGTTCACCTTTCACGGCACAATACTAGAGCATATAAACCATTTAGGTCAAGTGTGCAATAGTGTGTCTCGGCATTTTGACCGTCCGACTGCTCCCAATGTTTACTCAGCAGTGATTGCGTCAAGTCAACTGCATGAAGTTCTAAAACACGGTATTGTGTATCGAAAAGAAAACGTTTCTGTACTAGACAAATAGCGCAAAGGCCTTATAACGCACTGGGTCATTCGAGGAAAACATGGAATAAAATAACTTCCGCTATAATTTTCAGATGCAACAATTTTTATTGTATCTCGTTCATAGTATAATCCTATCTGTTCCCGAACGCTTTATTTTAGCAGTGAGCCTCTCTTAAAGACACTGCTACTGCGAGGCAGTGTCTTCGGCGCGTGCCATGGCTTCTTCTGCACGGCACACCACCGACTCCACCTCCTAGAGCAGCACCAGGGGCTGCCAAACATGGCTGCAATGGTAAGGGAAGAAAATTGAACGTTAGCTCCTTATATCAATCATACCTTGCCTTCGAATTGGCCATTTTATACTTTCGCTTTCTAGTTTCTACTTTTTTTCTATCGGCATACATGCTGTACCTGCAAGATCTTTACTTTGCCCCTTTGAAAACTGTAGTTTTCATATTTTCAGATTATTTCCACATTGTTTATAATACCATTGAATCCGTATATTGCTGCAAATGTAACCAAAGCTTTCACTTTTAAAATATCCCCACCAAACTGCCGACGATGATGAAGTTTGTGTGCTACTGCATGCTATGCTAGTTTTCCAAATCAAGAATAAATCTTTCACCTTCCGGGGACTTGGCGCTTTCCAGCATATTTTGCTAACGAATGGGCACGTCTGTTTTCGGTTCTGGACCTGCTGTTCACTGACGAGGCTTAATTTCTACCCTCTAATTCAACCTTGCCGGTTTCTCTGTCACGAAACTTCGCCAGTGCTAGAAGGCCAATCTACCCTATGTTACACCGCTGAACTTGTATAACTTCCTCACGGACAGCTCAAAAATTTCTTGACATAGCCTAATGCTCGACATTCTCAACCACTTAAAAGGCCAGCTCGTGGCAATCAACACCTGAGACTGAGCACTGGCATCCTTCTCACATCTAATAAATTCAGCGTCACTACAGCAGTGGTCTGAATGGACTTGCATTCGTCCCCGCTATAAATCGCTTTGGTCTGATTTACAACTGTTTATAAACAATCAAACGTGGCTTTAAAATGGCATAGTTGTCGAATTATAACAACAATGTCGGACATTGTTTGCAATATTTTACTTCACCCTGCGCCTTCGAGAACAGGTGACGGAAACTTGTTTATGCCGACTGGACAAAACATTATCATTCATTGGAAAACCAGGCCCCCGGACTCCTGTCCGCGGCAACGCGGAAAGGCCATGGCACCCTAGGATTTTCCGGAAGCTACAAACGGTTTTTTGCGTAGCGACCACTACGACCTCTCCTTGCGATTGTAACAAATATTTCGCCCACCACCGGGAATGCTTCCGTCTGTTAAAACGATCAAAACCAGAAGGTTTCCTAGGATGAATCCTGCGTTTACATTTTCTGCGCGAATGCCAGAAACGTTTAGGAAACTTGTACCACCACCCGAATGAAAAAACAACCAAATCACTAGCAGCTCCTACATCATATAGCTTACACAGGCCGCCCTGGTTCATCATCGTAACCCCTCTCTCGTAGTTCTCAAACAGTATAAATGCCGAATTTCCTTTCACATCTGAGCCGTTTCGTAAAATGTCACTGAATAAGTAAATAAAGTGTGCCACAACGCCACGCCACTAGGACATCAATGCACATACAGGAATTCAAAATGTTTGCTCAGAAAGTAAAAATAATGGAGCATCACTGTGCTAGACATAAAGTTCAATTAATATATAAATGCTATTACGGTGTAATAAATAAATTTTAATAAGTGTATTGTGGCAGGATAAATTTACATGACTAAGCCTCTGGGAACGACTCACAAATGCCAACAATACTGTAAAATAGAAATCCTGGGCATACTCCCGACAAAACTACTGTACAAACAAAAATTGCAGCTGTTTATAATCGAGCTAGAAGCATGGGCTGATTCTGAACAAAAGAAATCAAAGCCCGAAAAAAGTGTTGCCAAATCTGTAATGATCACGTGAACGCCACTAATGGCTCTCGCAACATAAATTGCGGAAGTAATGTTTTTTGAGCTTTGCGGCGGGGTGTCTGCTATGCGCTGGCCTGAACCGTCCTTCTCCACAAACGCAGAGGCTGCGGCCGAGAGGCCACGACGACGCCAAATAGGCACGGGTGTCACGCTATAAATTTCTAGTGAGGCGTTAACCTTTTATCCACCACATGGCGCAGTCACGCAGTAGCCGGAAAATTCTTGTCCCACTGAGGACCGTTGAATGGCCGTGTTATCACCTTTCATGAATAAACATTCAGGAATATCTAAGGTTTCACGATTCTTCTTCACAATCATTCTTCCTGGCGGTACGGCTGTAAAAAAAATTCATCACCGAAAGCATATCCTAGTAGCCAATTAAAGCAGACTTCAGAGGACTTGGTGTAACGAATATTAAACCTGGGGCGCACAGCAGGCGCTGTTATCACGCGATCGCTCACGACGAGAGTGCCAAGCGATGCTAGAGCTTCCTCTGCTAGGATATTCATTGCTTTGTGACTGAAGGAGTTGAATGCCAGTGTTATCGGCTTTCATGAACAAACATTCAGGAATCGATCTAAAAAGCAGCTCTTTCTCCGGCAACGCAATCTTCCTGGCGGTACGCCTTGTGCCCAAAATTTGCGGCCGTCCGTCACTGCGTATATCCTATAAATTATAAAGTAACGCTAATAAAACTCATCAAGCAAGATACCATTTGCTGCGCCCGATCGAGCCTTTGCGGTATATTGTGGCGGCTTGTCTAAAATCGAGCAGCAGTGGGCGCATGCGACAGGCACTATACGCAACATCAGGCCGAACATAAATCGCCTACAAAAAGCAGAACGGATGTCGTTCCTTCCTGGCGCTGCGGTTTGGTTTCGCTGCGGCCGGCCGCTACAGAGCGACTGCGCCTATATGCTGAATTAAGGCGAACGCTGCACAAGAAATTTATCAAGGCGTGACGAGCACCCGCCCGAGGGCGAGGGGAACTTTTGGGGGCACTCGTGGCACTCTCGTCGTAAGCGAGCGCAGCGAGATAACAGTGCCTCGATGCGCCCCAGCAGCCGCTCCGGCTGCCTGAGCAGTGGGTCCCGTTTACTTTTTCGGCCGATAGTACGTAATACTTTCACACAAGCAATCCCGATCATTTGACTGAAGCGTCTAGGTGAACCCAACGTTTTCTATCACTCGCAATTTTATGCCGTTTATTATTAATGGTGAATATCTACTCTGAATTCATCGCCATTAACGAGGCGTTTCACAATCAATTTCCTCTTTCAGACACCAGCAACCTCAATTCTGGCTGAGTTGGCCATGTAACATTGCGGTAAGGTATAGCATAGACATAAATGCATAATTGTGGCTATGTACAAATCTCATAGTCACCACCATCCTAATCAGGTCCACTGCACTACGAAGGCCTCTCCAAATGACCTCTAACAGCTACTGTGCTGCGCTGCTCGACTCCACAGTTTACCCCCGAATTTTTTATGTCATCCTACCTGTGGTACGTATACCCGTTTCTGAGTATTAAGGTAAACAGATAAAAATATTAGGATTATAAAAACACTGGGGTAATTACCCAAAATGGTTGCAACCACGACAACAATCTGGACTCCAAAGGTGCGGAACATGACGGTACTGGTTGCTGAAATAAAAAAAAACGTTTAATGGCATAAAACATGATATGGCGACGTTGTGAAGCGCCTCCTGTTTCAAAGGTGCTGCTGCCATGCCTCTGTAAACCGCAATATTTACCTTCAAGTCTTCCAGTAAGGTTGTACAGTGAAATCGTCAAACAAACTAAAGTTACTGGTAACATTAGAGCACACACTAGAGATTTTGTTACGGCCATTTAAACGACCGTGGACCAAAATTCCCTTCACCCTGCAAGGCTAACATTGCCTTTTTACGCCCATGCTAGTATTTCAAGGGCTCAATGAGCTATTTTCTTAACGAGCGGGACATATTCTTATTCGCACTTCTATAAAACTAATAAGACCAATACAGGGAACTATAAATTTCAGGATAAATATTTTAAATTACAAACGAAACGAAGCAGCCATCTTTGATTCTAACATATTAACTTTATTACTTATTGAAATATAGGATACGTGAGCTGCGAAGGGACGCATCTCAGGAACATTTTATCATAAAGCAACAATTTTGGTAACCGCAAATATCAGTACCGTATCAAAGTCATAGCTTACCAAAAGAACTTCACCAAGAAGGCTTAGTGCGTCTTTGAAATGAAGGCTCGTCGTTCGCAAAGATGGAGCCGCTTCAACCGTCCTTTTATATGATACCAACCTGAAGGTCTATATGTCTTTTTCTTTATTTTGACTGACAGCGACATACCTCAATCTCGGGCAACAACGGTATTTAGAGTTTTTCATATAGTTCGCTACGAAAAATTGAAATGTCACCGGCAGTCCTCCGCTACATTGGAGGGTTAGCAGACTAATTAAAAAGCCTGAAGTACGCGACGTACCTCTCGCAGAAATGTATTATAAAAAGCTGAATATACTTTCATTGTTGCAAGAAGTTCATATTACCGGCGTATAACAGCAAAAATCCTTGATATCTGAATCATATTCAAACGGTCATTCTGCGATGTTCCTTTTCTAACTAAATTGGCCTTCTGCTATTGCCAAGTAATTTTGCCGCTGGTCAGAACCTTTTGGCATTGATACCGTATGACGTATCTTTTTTATTGTTTTTATTTTTGCTTTCCGCTGGGAGAAACGAACTTCCGTGGGTCTAAAATAGTGTCTACGAGAACACTACATTCAGAAAGACAGTACAGTGTACCAGAACTTATTCCTTCTTCAAATGGCATATAATGTATAAAGGAAGAACCACGTCGTTCCTAAAATTCGCATCTTTATTGACCCGGTTTCGCCAATTCTGAAATTCGGATCCTATTTTTCATACACGCAACACGAGGACTTCCTGTAGCTGAGACGGCTCCCCTGGGACTTCCTCTAATAATATATAAACTCCGTCACCTGAATAAAGGAGCTAAATGTATACAATTTCAGAATAAAATAACATCTTTAGATTGCATGAGTGATTTCGCAGAAAGATTTTAAAAAATACACATAACCGATTCATAAAATAGAATATTCAGCAGAAAAAATTGGTCACCTGCTATGCTTTATCTGAAAAAATAGTTCACTGTTTCACTAAAAATATTACAGGTCGTTTAAACGATTTCCGAGATTTATGAGGCCAGCCTGGAGACCATTCGGAACCTCTCTAAAGAGGAGAAAGAACTGTACTGCTATATATTGATAACACCAGAATAGCAGACAAAAGTAAAGGATCGTGAGGAAACTGTACTCGGCGGTCTTACTCAAAGTTGTAAGCAAATTTATAAGACATGTACCTCGAAATAAGGTAATCTTCTTTCGTTGGTGAAAGTAGTGTATGTGAGTTAACTCAGGTCAAGAGATTTCGGAGGCCAGCCTCCATTCGGAACTCTCTAAAGGAGAAAGAATTCTGGATATATTGATGTAGGAGCAGTGAAGGATCGTGAGGAAACTCGGGCGTCTTAGTCAAAGTTGTAAGCAAATTTATATGACATGTACCTTAAGGTAATCTTCTTTCGTTGGTGAAAGTAGCGCGCGTCGTAATTTGAAAGATTTTACGTGTGTAGAATTTTGCGTCTATGTGCTCCTCTTAGCGTCGGCCTTTTACTCCTGGTGGCCCATATAATGCTTTGAGAGTTTAAAGGCACCGTAATTTGTAAAAACTGTTCGTCTGCACATTGGTAACAGCGAGAAATACAAGGGGCCGTGTTTTGCATTGCACGTAAGATGCTACAATTTTTATTTCACAAGACATCTGAAAGTGTATATGGTAGCACATGTCAGAATAATGTAGTTATCGCGACAATTCATATTATATTCCGCGGCAGTACTACACGCTTCTTCGAAGCCTAAGCAGTATACTGGGTTGTATGAACCTTCGGATAGTTCTTTAATATCTAAGGAGTGCGCACGAATTTTTTTATAACTCGTATGCTAAAGAGAAGTCTTCCGTAAGCTATAATGACGTTTTAAAACGAATGGGAAGTGATTGGTCTGGCAAAACGTGCCCGTAGAATGGAGAACCATTCAGAAAATAAATGAGCAAAGCTGCATGTGTGCAACATCGTAGTAGGTTGGTTGCGTTTTAAACAGCTACACTTATGTTTGGAAAATTTAGGTTCCCATTGAAAGGCTCGTGAATTGATTGTACTGCACATCCCAATTCTGAGTTTATAGATGCCCGTAAGGTTGGATGAGCAGGGGAATGTAAAAATCCTACAAACTTTTGCACATCGACAATTTCAAAGTGAGGCAGTAACCAAACGGCCCCGTGACAGAAACCGTGGTATGACTAATATACCATCAATAGACTAGTGAACACGATCGTCTGCTTTGCTGAACAAAGATACATTAGTGTTTTTTGATATTTTCAGTATATCGGAGAACACCTGATTGATGCGACGTTTTATACATAGTCCAGTTTTGTCATCAGGCAACTGCAGTTACATTGCTGTGTAATATACATCATAATCATCTCAACTCGAAGGCTGGGTAAAGTATAATGCAGTTTGTTGATGTTTATACTACGCTAGTTATTTGAATTTGACAAAATGGGGATTTCCGCCGCTGTCACAAGCGTTGCAGCGCTCTAGTTTTCGACTGTAGGCAGCTGCAATGTGGCGTCCGCATCGTCTTCTGATATTTGCGGCCTTGTTACAAGAAGTAGTCGTTGAATAAAACAAGACAGATCAACTGTAACTTCACTTAAATAAACCTCATCTACTTTTAATGGTCAGATCACGAGAGCAAACAAGAAATCAGGCGAATTTATGATTCTGACACCCGATCTTTAACATGGCGTTTTCATGGTTATAGAAATAATAAATATTAGAAAAACAGAAGTGGTTCTATACGAAGACGCACGTCTGAGTACAAAGAAAACTAGAAAATCTGAACTATAGTTACGATTCAGTGTAAAATGAATAAATTTAAAAAGCACGCACGAGGTTGAGGATAGCCTAAGCCTTGGTAAGCATACAACTTCAACGTATGAAACCAAACTACGTTTGTAATTGTTTTTTCAATGTTTATCAACTGTTTGTCTATTACCTTGACCGTATGCCAAAGGTTGATTCCGGACATGTGCGATCACGTTAGAATTAAGTATGCGGTAGTAGTGGTTAAACATTTATCACGTGCAATGAGTGCATCGCAAAGTATTCCATTTGCAATTCATTCGCGTTTCTTTATGTTTCGCTAGTGAGAACTTCTGAAATTTCGAACCTCCTAATTAAAAGAGGTGAACCGCAACAGCGCATGCTTGCACATGATTGCAAGAACCTCACTAAGTGTGCATTGAAGCAGAAAACATTTGTGAATTCGTTGTTCATTTATTTTTATTGTTTCCAATATTTATTCAATTATTCATTCAATATTTGTTTTATTTCTCATCAAAATTCGTCGTAGCATTGAGTGGTTCAAAAGATCCCTGGATATTTGTTGCAAAAATAAAACTTGACGTTTACGTAAATCACATCTGATTCAAAAATTTACGATATCACAGGTCCAATACAATAATCATTATGCGTTTTTTGTGGGAACATGGCGCTTCTAAGCAATTGCGTTCTTAATTGCACAATATTGCGATTGCAGGAGTACCCGAAAGGTTGTCAAGGGTGAATTCGTAGCCAAAACTGGACCAGAGGTCCAACTGTAAGCTGTTTGTTGTAACTAGAACTGCTTACCACGAAGCATTCTTGACATTCGAAAACTGAGCAACAGAGAGTAGCTACAACTGATACTACCTGTGTTGGAAAATGGAGCACTAAGCTGTCGTTCTATCGCTTGAATGTTTAGTTTTAAAAAGAGGCTTGAATGTGAAAATCTTCCATTACCAATCAATGTTTTTGGCTCAGAGTACCACGAAAATAAGTGCGCAATGTTGTATATTGTTTGGGACTTTTTAAGGACATGTAAGTGTAGCTTGCCTTGAGTGGGCTTTCTGAAGCATTCGATGTGGTTTTTTGGGGATCTGTATGCTTCAATTCCACTTCAGGACCTGTTTCTTAATTTCAGTTCCAAAGTAGGGTTTCAAAACATGCGAAATGGCGAATATGTAGACATCAGTGAATGTGAAATATTGTCTCTGAATTTATGAGATGCGAACATTGTTCTTGTGATCAGAGAAGTGTTTGCAGGATTTAAAAGCAGGGTTCTGTGACTAGAACCCAAGTAAAAGTTTCCGAAACACCTTTTCGATGAAACAAACCGTTGGGGTTTTGCGTGGCAATATACACTTTAGGTACTAAAAGAGGCACAGTGGAGTTTTGGAGATCCTTCGCTATAACCCGATGATTATAAAATCTCGTCACGCAGGTGTTTCAATTGTCGCCGCCATGTCAAAAGACCGGGCAACAGCCGGTGCCGGGCTTGTGTTGCCTTGCATTGTAATGAACATTTTTTGCCACTGCACCACTGCGGATTCTAGAAATGTTAGCAGGGTAACTTTTACTTTCAAGCTTGCATTGAAATAAGCCATCATGACTACTGGACTTCGAAAAATTCAATCTCAGCTGTAAGCGGGCGTTCACAAATTTTTTCTCGTCGGCACAGGTTTAATTGAAATTCCAATGTTTATTGAAAAGCCAGCCGAAAGAAGCTCACAGGATAATGAGAAGTGTCAGACCAGTCCTTTGTTTTTTTTATACCAAACATTCAATTAAGTGGGCAAAGTATTACGTCATCTAATGTCTGGACATAAAACACGGGCTGGTTAAATTATTTTGCTTTTTTTTACTTACATCCGGCCAGAGCTACTCTAAATGTGTTTTTCTTCAGGGCACACGACGCCATCTCTGTGGCCTGCAACGGCGGTCGCCCGTAACTGGTAACTTCACGCTGGAGCCACACTAATGTTGTTTTAATGTGAAATTGCTAGTCATGTATGTTTAGCCCAAAACTCTTCATCTAAGGCAAAAAATATGGAGTACAGGCGTGCGAGAAACGCCCGACAGACGGCCCACCAAACATGGCCGACGGCTGAAAGGCTAGGTGTTGCCTTCTTGAAGGGCTACAGGAGCGTCATCTTGACATGTGCACCGCTTGTTGGTGAAACGCGCATAGTGCGGCCCGTCACGTGGTGCACCACCAGACGGGCATGCTAAAAACACAATGTGCGTTTTCTGTGTAGTTGCCTATGTCCTCGCTCAATGTGAACCATTTGCTTGGGGATGCTTATACGGGTGTCTGTCTGTCCCAGTAACAGGAACCAAAAAAGACATCAATGGACAATAGCACGTTGTAAAATAGGACGCTCATGCTTTTCCCATCTTTACATCGCATAAAGTGCTTAGATGTCCTTGCAATTTATAATGAAGACGTTGATTGCACCAAATTTTTATACCTAAAAGTACGCATACAGGTTTGTACTCCAGGTAAAACTGGCTGAATCAAAACAGGCAAGAAAGTTAGGGGAATAACTAAACTTTTCTAATTTTATTTAAAACAATATTGTTTGGCTTGGAAGTGAACCGGAAAGAAATAAGTGTGGAAGACTATACGAGAAAATAAGTGGAACGAAAAGCACAGAAATGAGGTGGACGTCATGTCTTATCTCTTAAAACTGAATATCTATAACACAGCTTATGTGAAGCACGAAAACCCCTGGTGCGATGCGCTTGTTTTCAGACGGAAACAGTTGGCTCCAACTTAGCATCCCAGGCATTATGCTAGCTGTGCCTTTTATATTTGCACTCTTTTTTCCTCCTCTCTGTGGTCAAGAATTACGCAACATTCCATAGGGTGCAACTGTCAACAAGGAGTGCAATGACTGGCCTAAAACTGGGAACGTTCACCATTTGTGCGACATCTTGGAGTTAAGGCGCAGTTGAGTTACCAGATTATTGCAGTTTCACAATTTGTAATACAGATGCATGTACACAATATTCACGCTTGAAGCCAGTGATCTCCAGGTTACATTTATTTGCTGTATCCCAGAAGCAGCTTAGTGGATAATGAGCTGCGTCACTGAGCATGAAGTTGCAGCGTTGACTCCGGGTAATTACATCCGTTGTTTTATATAGCGAAAACAGCAGTAGCCCTAGGGTGATGCAAAAGAAGCGAAATTCAGCCAGATACCCTAGGACCACTTAGGTAACGAAAGCGCACGCACGACATTTTTTTCAAGCTGGGTGATCCTCGATGTCGCATGGTT
>CM023453.1:167403897-167543897 GCA_013339765.2 Haemaphysalis longicornis | reverse complement strand
CTCTCCCCTCGCTCGGCTGCAGCTCCCGTGCGCCGCTGTCCCTCTCCCCTTGCGCTCGCCTCTCTCAGCCACCTGGCTCGGCGCGCTCGGCGCGGCGTACCCCCCTATATATGCAGCGATAAACTGCCAGACCTCCGTGGGTCGGCTCGCGCGCGCTCACGGGCGAATGCCAACGGATTTTAACTTTACTCCCCCTCATAGCATCACCCCGTGCATTCGCACTTAACCATGTTCACCCTCGGGGAAATGCTTGGGAGTTTTTTTCTTTACGAGTACGACTGGCTTAGGGTTCATGTACCCTGCACCTCCACCAGATGTCACGATGCCAAAAATGACGCAATGTCCTTGAAAGAAAACAAGTTTATTGGAGCGAACTTGTGCTCCCCTAACAACTCAAAGAATAGACAGGCGGCGAAGCAGCAGTCAGCAAAGTGACGTATACGCAAGCGAGCGTCGGCGATCGAATGCCGCTGCGTCTGCTCTGCAGGCTTTTATCTTTCGGCGCAAAGTTTCTGGAACCATCGATTCACATCCAGAACATTGTAGATCAAAGAAGATTATTCTGGGCTAGCGACGTTAGGGCGAAACAGTCTGCTTATCTGAATGTGATAGCCCTTGCGGCATAAAAATAAAGAATGGAAGCCCCCTTTTGCTTGGAACGCAGATAACACAGCCGGGCGTTGCCCGGCAGTAAAAAACAAACAATAAATAAACAAACCCATGTATGGTTCTGGGCAATATTTTCACACGTACATGTGTTAAGGCTGGTGCTAGGTGCTGCGTTTAGTAAGCAGCGTGTATTTAGCGTTATAGTTAACTATTTTTTCCCTATTACAGGCCCTATGACGTAGAGGTGTTTACCGTGGACAAGTGGCAGATGCAGCAGAAACAAGCCTTCCAAGCTGGGCTTTTCGAAAATAGTGCTGCTCAACAACATATTGTGATCTTGGCCGGTCGGCGAATTACCGGGGAGTGGGTCTTGTTTTCATTTACCTGAATGCTTCTGTTTTGTAGGCATCTCAAGCAGTTAAGAGAAACAATCTGTTCGCGCTTCATGAGCAGCGATTTTTAAAACGTTTTCTCGACTATTGTGTTTGTGCTTGCTCTCGTGTTTGTGTTCGTATTCTTGCCTCTGTTAAGCCAGGTTTTTGCCTCTGTTAAGCCAGATGTGCATAATAAAAAAAACTACACAGAGAGTCCTGGTGTGTTGTGTTGCTCAATTGTTTTTTTTTTTTCGAGTCACCTAATTGCTTCGCAAAGTTGCTGCAGCTTCTTTATTGTGCCTCGTGGTCCGATTTCTGTTTTATACATGCCATTGTACAGGAAATTATTTAATAAGTGCGCATTAAATAAATAATTTCCAGTGTAATGACATGTCTAAAGAAGAAATCGGGCCGCGAGGCCACTCATAAAATAGGCATTGGTCATAAGGACTGGCCGCAAAGCCAAAAATGTGCTTAAAAATAGCGTGGGGTCCACCCATGGCATTATCATGGGAACATACTTTGGCAAGCGTTGTCCAATATTGGCCTTCCAGAGTTCAGAAAATTGTTGGCTTGTCACCTTTCCCATGCGCCAGCCAATAATGGTGGCTGAGGTATTTCCAAGCTCGGACAAATTGGGAACTGATGATTTGTTGTGCTTCGGCTTGGCAATTTGTGCTGCTTGGGCGGGTGTTAGCTGCGATATGTTCCGCCATAGTTATTTGGCCAATACAACAGAACTGTTGCCTTTCATTAGGCGTTACTATCACCCATCTCACCACTGCTCATTGAGATGTGTAAAGTGTTGTTTCAACTGTGGGACAATCTGCTACACCCGCACGTGTAGCGTAGTTAGAGAATAAAGCTCTCACTCCCCGCGCCTCGCGCCATGACCTTGACGTCATGCGCGTGGTGCCGGGCAGGCATTCCTTCCAACATGGTGTCAGAAGCGGGATGTGCTGACCGCTGCTCTCCGCCTGAACGACACGTCAGCACACCCAACCAACCCTCGTTCTGAAGCCGCTTCTGCCTCGTCTACGGGCCTTCCCTCGACTACAGACCTGCCTGCGACCTTCGCGAGCGACTCATCCTCGATGGCCAACAAGAACGGCAGCGCTGCCTCGTTCCAGATCACGGCACCTGACCCGTTCACCTTCTCACCGTCAGACTGGCCCCAATGGAAGAGACGTTTCCTCCGCTACCGGGCTGCTTCAGGGCTCAGCGATCGACCCAAAGAATGTCAGGTGGATGCACTGGTCTACCTCATGGGACCCCAGGCAGAGGACATCTTTAATACCTTCAAGCTGACTACTGACGAGCAGAAGAACTTCGACGCAGTGCTTAAGGGCTTCGAGGACTACTTCATACCTCGGCGAAACATCATCTACGAGCGGGCGAAATTCAACACCCGAGTCCAGCTGGATGGTGAGTCAGTCGAAGATTTCGCAACAGCCCTACACGCACTAGCAGATTCTTGTAACTACGGGGAGCTCCGCGAAGAGTTAATTCGAGACAGACTAGTCGTGGGCCTCAAGAACCATAAACTGTCGCAAACTCTGCAGCTTGACCCCAGCTTAGACCTAATGAAGGCGCTAACCATCGCTCGTCAGAATGAAGCAGTCCAACAGCAGCAGGCAGAACTCTTATCGGGCACGCCAAAGGAAGCTGTCAACCTCGACGCTCTGAAAGTACGGCGTAGTAGACCCGTTAAAGACCCAGTTGCAACGCCCCCCCAACCACACACCACCCGAGGCGTTTCAAGAAATCATGCGGCTGGTGTGGCAAAGAGCGTCACGTGAGGGCCATCTGTCCTGCCAAAGACTGCGTCTGCCAGAAGTGCGGGAAAAAGGGCCATTTCCAAACCGTCTGCCGCTCAACAAATGCTCTTCGGAACATCGAGCAGGAGCCAGGTTTCCTGGGCCTCATGGCGACGACGGCTTCATCCAGGTGGGAAGTCTCTCCCCTCGTCGAGTCCCAGACCCTGGTATTCAAAATCGACACGGGAGCGGATGAGACTGTTATCCCGGAGCGACAATTCCGACAGCTCTTCAAGCACGTCGTTCTGACTTCCCCGACCGGAGGCTTCAGGGTCCAGATGGAAAGACTCTGCGCATCTCGGGACTGGCAAGGCTTCGTTTCAAGCTCAACGGCCGAGAAAGCGTGGAAAACGTCTACATCTTACCCGGTCTGCGCACAGCCCTACTTGGCAAACCAGCCATCACCAACCTTGGCTTGTTCCCGTCTGTGAACACTGTTTTGGATTTAAACATAGAAAGAGATTTTCCCGACGTTTTCCAAGGGCTCGGAAAGCTGCAACAGGAGTATGACATCGTGCTCCAACCTGGCGCAACTCCGTTTGCCCTGACGTCTCCACGACGGGTACCACTTCCCCTCTACGAAAAAACCAGGGCAGAGCTACAACGAATGAAGGAAGTTGGCGTAATTACTCCTGTCACGCAACCCACAGCATGGTGCGCGCCAATGGTCGTCGTACGCAAGCCTTCGGGGGCACTCCGAATTTGTGTAGACTACACGGAACTAAACAAGTCTGTACTCCGCGAGTGGCATCCCATCCCAGCTGTTGAACACACCCTTGGCATGCTTCGAGGAGCCGCATGGTTCTCGAAAATCGACGCAACCTCGGGTTTTTGGCAGATCCCGCTGACTGAGAGAAGCAAATTGATCACGACCTTTATAACGCCCTTTGGTCGTTTTTGCTTCAATCGTCTACCCTTCGGCATTTGCTCTGCTCCTGAACACTTCCAACGACGCATGAGTGACATTCTGCAAGGCCTCGATGGGGTCGCCTGTCACATGGACGACATTCTCATCTGGGGTTCGACCAAGCAGGAACACGATGAGCGACTCCGAAGTACTCTCGAGCGGATTCGACGCGCCGGTGTCACGCTAAACAAGGAAAAATGTCAGTTTGGCGTCACGAAAATCTCGTACTTAGGGCACGTCATCGAGAACAACCATGTTCGACCTGATGAGAGAAAACTCAAAGCCATCACAGAAATGCCTAGGCCAACTTCCAAGACTGAACTTCGACGGCTACTGGGCATGGCGACTTACCTCGGTCGTTTCGTACCGAACATGGCCGAACTTCTCCAGCCCTTTTCCAGCATGCTGTCTTCAAAGCAGGAGTTCGTCTGGGAGGCCGCACAAGAGGATGCATTCGGCAAATGGAAGAAACTGCTCTCATCAAGCCCAGTTCTAGCCGTGTACAGCAACGACAGGCCGACGAAGATCACAGCGGATGCGTCGTCCTACGGTCTCGGCGCCGTATTGCGCCAAAAGCAAGAGAACGGCCACTTCGCTGTTATCGCCTATGCCTCTCGTGTACTTACGGAAACAGAACGTCGATACCCTCAGATTGAAAAGGAAGGTCTCTCCTCGTCTGGGCATGCGAGAAGTTCCATGACTACGTTTTTGGGATGAAGTTTTGCCTTGAGACCGACCACAAGCCCCTAGTTGCGCTTTTTGGCTCAAAACCCATCGACGACTTAACGCCTCGTCTACAGAGGATGCGGATGCGCTTAATGCGTTACGCCTACGAGGTCGTTTACGTCCCCGGCAAAGAACTGACCGCAGCTGATGCCCTATCGAGGTCTCCCGTAAGCCACGGCGAGACGAATGAGCTCGAGAGAGAGATTGAAGGACACGTGGGTCAGCTGTTATCTACGCTCCCAGTTTCACCACCTTCCTTGGACGAATTGAAACAGGAACAACAACACGACGAACTTTGCCGCCAGCTCCGTGCATTCACGCAGAAGGGTTGGCCGAGCCGTCGCGACCTAAAACAAAACCTTAAGGAATTCTGGCCACATAAGGACAGCATCACCGAAGTCAACGACATCCTGATGCATGGCTTTCGGATAGTCGTGCCCAAAAAGCTACAGGAGTCAGCTCTCCGCGTACTGCACGAAGGCCATTTCGGCATCGACAAGTGCCGTGCGAGAGCAAGAAATGCTGTCTGGTGGCCTACGATTGACACCGACATCGAGAATCTTGTCAAGTCCCTTTCCGGACCTGCCTCCAGCACAGGACTAACCGGAAGATGCCGCTGCAGCCGACAGAATTTCCTGACAGGCCTTGGCAGCGAGTCGGCGTCGACCTCTTCTTTATTGGAGGAACATGGTGGCTAATCGTCACCGGCTACTACTCGAGGTATCCCGAGTTTGCCAAACTCATGAGCCTGAGTGCGAGGGCAGTGGTAACTCACTGCAAGTCAATTTTCGCAAGGCATGGAATCCCCGAAGTGGTCGTCAGTGACAACGGTCCACAATTTTCAAGGGGACCTGACTCACCGTTTGCAGCCTTCGCCAAAGAATACGGTTTTAAACACGTGACATCGAGTCCCCGGTACCCTCAAAGCAACGGGCTCGCGAAAGCTGCCGTAAAAGTGATCAAGAGCTCCCTCGAGAAGACGGGCGATCCCTACAAAACGCTTTTGGCGTACCGGACGAGCCCACTCAAGAACGGTTACTCTCCCGCTGAGCTCCTAATGGGTAGGAGACTCCGCACTACTTTGCCGGTTTCTGCGGACAGCCTAGTCCCCTGCCTCCCGGACAGAGACAGGCTGAAAGCAGGAAAAAGCAACAGCACCACTTCAACATCCGGCATGGGGCACGAGACCTTCCGGACTTGGACCCCGACACTGACGTATGGATCGTGGACCTTAAAAAATTTGGCACGGTCAAAGAGCAAGCGGAGGAGCCGAGGTCCTACTGGGTCGACACGGAGTATGGATCTGTTCGCCGCAACAGAACTCACCTGGTCGCCATGCCTCAACATTCCAACGAGTTGCAGCAACAAGAGACAGTCCCGCGGAACCCATTATGCACAAGCAGTGACCATACTCACAGCAAGAGTGGCCGGTGCATAATTCCGCCATCGCGGTTGGAACCGTGACCTTTTTAGAGAGGGGAGGATGTGGGACAATCTGCTACACCCGCACGTGTAGCATAGTGAAGAGAATAAAGCTCTCACGCCCCGCGCCTCGCGCCATGACCTTGACGTCATGCGCGTGGTGCCGGGCAGGCATTCCTTCCAACATCAACGTGTTCAGTTATTTCCAAGCTTCTGCGCTATACATCAACACCGCAAGTACATATTGGGTATGCACCCGCATTTTTTTAGGACAGAGATATCCTGCAGGGCTGTACTTCAGCGGTCTCGCAAGGAAGCTCGGCCAATAGGTTTACACCTAATCCCCTTTGCTTGGATTAGATCAGCACCGCCAAATTGTGCGAGATAGTTGCATTGATGTACCTCTTCTAATGTTTCATACCTGGTCTGAAGTGAAGCCTTTCTGCATAACCGACAGTCTTATAAATATCTTTATACCGGCATTTCATCTTACAATACAGGTTTCCAAATGCTCTTCCTAAAGGAGTATTTGCGGGTGTTCTTTCGCTATCACCACGTGCTGTATTTACATCATTCTAAATGTAAGAATCACTATCATCATCGATTGCCGCACTATAATAATATTCTGATGGATGGACTTTCCAATATTTTGTAGCAGCAATACTCAACCAACAGGCCACGGGCACGTGAAAATACAAGTGAGAAACCATGTTTTTATGGAATGATTGAACTTTTTTCTAACAGCGGTCTGCCCTTGCGGGGACCACGCGTTGGCGTGTCCCAGCATTTGACCCCTGACAAAAAGCCTTAGCCCCATAAATCCATTGAGACGAGAGTAGCAAGCCTTACTTGCAGCGCCATGAAGACTAGCATCACGTGATCCAGAAATCCAAGATGGGGCGGTCGCATCTGGAGCCCTGGACGTCGGGTGCCGCCCATCAGCTCCCATCCAAGTTTCCACACCTACCATTTCCTCTTTTCTTTTCTCAATAAACGTTCTATTATTGCTACTACTGCGGGTCGGCCATTTCGGCAGGCGCCTCGCGCAATATAAGAAACAGGTTCACCCTCATGTTGCTGCTGGAAGAGCAGCTACCGCTCTTGAGCGCTACACCGTTTTATCCTCTTTTCTTCAACTTGGGCGTGGAGAGATCGAACAACACAACCACACACACACACACACACACACACACAACACACACACACACACACACACACACACACACACACACACACACACACACAGCACAACACACACACACACACACACACACCCACACACACACACACACCACACCCACACACACACACACCCCGCCCGCACGCACGCTCGCACATTCAGTTTTTGGCCAGCATAGATTGCGGACTCCTGACAACTGCTGGACAACCTAAGTAAACGAGTGGGCTCGCCACGTGTTTAGGCAAAGTGTGCAGACATTAGAAATCGACTCCCCGCAACAGCTCTCCCCGCAACAGCTGTCGCCATGCTTTACGTACTGCATCGACAACAAAAGCGCCATCGTCATCACCGGTAGGCACAGTTTGGTTGTTTTTGTTTGAAAACTATTTTTTTAGCCTGGTAATCCTGAGATACATTCTTCCCCGTATTGTTTCTCATGAGTCATGAAACCTTTCCCACGGAGCGCCCGATCAGACAAGGGAGCAACAAAGTGTTTATGGGGGAATTGCCACAAGTTGGAGATAACTTTGTTGAGGGAAAGGTTGTGGTGATAGAAGACAAAGCTTCGTAAAAAGTATGCCAGTGGCGGCCAAACCTTCCCTCGTATATATTGTATGCATTATAAATTCCGTAAGGAGACAGAACGGTCTTCTGTAATGCGACAGGAGACAGGAAGGCAGCATCGAATGATTCCACCTTTACCTTGTCGGATCGGGACTCAACGTCCAAGCTACTTATGATGATGATCATGTATAGATGACGATTGCAATGGTTATTTACAGGAGAGATATTGACCACACCGATAGACGGTTGATAGCCACAGTCTGTAATAGTTCCAAGATGCATTGAAGTGCACGAGTGCATGAGTAAGCGCTCACAATACATTTGTCTACCGCATCCTCACCTCGTCACTTCCTGTGGCGTTCGAGGGGGTGAAGGCCGTGTCAGCCGCCGAAGACCAGCCGCGGCAGCCAGACCTGCAGCAGACAGAGAGCCTCAAGCCATACGCTGAGGTGGGTGCCGGAAAACACCAGCACACTGCCTGTCTGGGCGGGCGAACGTGCCGCGAGCATGCGCGCGTCCACAACGGCAGTGGTGCGGTGAGAATGGTTACGTCACTAGCGCCCTCCTGTCATGGTTTTCGTTTAGTCGAATCTGAAACTGAACCAAATAAATGAGGCTGTAAATAATTATTCGCTCTATTACCGACCGTCTAATGTCCCATTCTATGATTAGTGGGCTCGTAGGCACCCACACCAGCAAAAAAAACTTCCCACAAAAAATTTCTTGTCCGTACTCGTTTAAAGGGGCTCTGAAAGAGCTTTTGCCGATACATGGGTGTTCGCATTTTCAGATAAACCGATTTCCTAGTAATCACATCCTCAAGAACTTCGTTAAAGCGTTCACTATTACTAGAATTTCGTGAAAGCGTTAAATACTAGTACAGTTATTACGTATCAAACCTCGCATTTTCGCCCGCGCCGCGATTCACCCGCGTTTTCTAGACCTCCTCGCACCACGCGAGCGTGACTTCCCATGATGCCTCGCTTCTCGGTGACGTCTGCAAGAACATCCGGTTGCGGCGCCATCTGCGACTGCGATATTCTGCGCCGCAGACTCGTTCTGGGATGGGGCCGTCTGACTTTCTGCGTTCCGTTTGGGCCATTTTTAAATCAAAGCTTTCCTACTTTTTTCCTGCTGTTTCACGGAGGATGCGCAAGTCAACCTTTTGACCGGAGACGCGCCCCCGGCGACACACCCCCTTGAAGTGCATCGCGGGATTAGCCGAGCCCCTGGTAGGCTCTGCGCACAACGCCACGTTTTCAGTAGCGGCGGCGGCCGCGACGGGAGCGGCCGGTCATCTGATCGGCAGCCGACCAAACCCGCAGCCTCCCACGCATGTGTCGCTGGGTCGTGTCGGGCTATGTGACTAATCTTGCGCCTTCTTCGCCGCGAAAGAGTAACGCTGCGTTCGCAGAGAATGAAAGCAACTGCGGCTATCCTTCTGTGAACGTTGCACGGGACCGAACGACTTTCAGTCGTGGTCGGCAATACATCCACATCAAAGGTTAACCAAGCAAAACCTAGACTGAACGAGACTAGACCAAGCTTTTGCTTTGCATATCCAAGGTTAGCTGATCAACGCCACAACCAGCCCTGCACTCCGCTGACGGCTGAAAAGCTAATGGAAGGAATGGGGCGGGACAGACATGAGTCTAGAATAACTAAGCGTATGTCAAAAGAATCCCCTCAAAATTTGTTAGAGTGAGCACGTACAGGCCCCCGCGGAAACCCGTGCAAAAGCCCGGGTAAACGGAGCATGGGAGCGGTGGCCGAATTGCATCCCTGCGCCGCGTAGGAGGGCCAACGGGAACCAAGGAGCGGCGTCCTGCGGGTACGCTCGCACTGCCCCCACCACCCTATCTGATATTTTTAATCGCCGCTCTGCTGGCGCGTCAGGCCGGGCGTGACAGTTTTCAAAGGGCAGCGCTGGGCACCCCGGTGGCGCTTGTTACGTTGTCACTCGCAGCCGGTAGCAGTGACCGAATCCGCCGCTTCTGGGTTCCCACAAACTGAGCGCGCTCGGAGACGTGGCTTTTTGCGCTCAGCGAAGTGCAAATATGAAAGTCTTGTTGAGAGAGAGAGAGAGAGAGAGAGAAATGACCTTTATTGATTAGTCCTGCGAGAAAGGTGCGGGTCAGGCCAAGCAGGGCTTCGCCGCACCTCATCTAACTACCTGCGCTAGGTAGCGGGCGGAGCCCGAGGCGTCGTGTCCGGCCGGCCGCGCGGGTTACTCGGATCGCCCGCGCGTCACCGTCCGCTCGACCCCCGCGGGGGCCGGGAGGCGAGGGCGCTGGCTTCCTTTCGCCGTTAGCAGCGCCATAGCTGCCTCGAGGCGGCAGAGTATTGCCTGTTTTTATGGTTTCTAGTGGTGTGACTACGCGATGCAAGAAATCATAGCTTCTTGGTTGCGTTGTATATTCTTTAGGCGTATTTGGCTGTCACCTTACAATGTCTTGTATCGCATTGGCACACCGCTAGAACCAGAAAAAAATTACACCATCTTCCCGTGGGGAACCCCTGATGAGGATGCGAAGCATCGTGGCGGTTCCGTGTGGTTCCATTGTGTTGCCGTTATGTTGAGTGATCTCGTTTTTATTAGCGCCAGAGGGAATTCCGCGTCCGGGTCCACACCGGTGGCCAAAGGCACGCAAGTGCTGTTGTGTTACGGTGAGTAGGCGGTGGTTCTCGAGGCGCCGAACTCGTCCATCATGTTCTTGTCGATGTTGTCTCTGTGGTAGAATCGGCAGTCTCCGTCAGCTTTGGTGAGGTACAGGTTCTTGACATTGGTGCACCGGCTGAGAGCAATGTACACTCCCTCCTCTTCGCAGCTTTGTCTTCTCGTTCTTCTTCTTCTTCGGCGGTTCCCCTACGGGAAGATGACGATGGTGGTTGAACGCGAATCTATCTCGTGATGGATTCTTTGGTTGGCCAATCCCTAGGGGCATCCTGCCACAATCAGCATCAGAGGCGCTGCGGACGGGCTGGTTGAGCTGCAAGGCGCGCGGCGCTTCCAGCCACAGCTTTCCCACGGGAAATTCAGCATACCCCTCTAAAGTTTTCAGTTGGGTCGTTTTCCGTTGACGCTCAGCTTCGCGTGCCTTCGCTGTATCAGTCGCTTCTTGACGTAGTTTGAATGAGCCAAGGACATAAGGCGCGTTCGTAGCACTTTCTCCTGTCCCGGATTTGTAGCGTAGTGGGAAGAGCACCGCGTACCTCGCGTTGCGCCAGAGAGTCGTGGGATCGAAACCGGCGCCGCTAACTATTTCTTTTTTTATAGTGTAGCATCCCGGACCTGTGTGTGTAAGGAGGAGAGTTGCGCATGCGCTGTGAGCGTGTGGACGGCGCCGCCATCAACGACGCAGCACAAGGTGAGCCTAAGAAATGCTCCGCATTTAAACTGGCAATACTATGCCGCCTCTGAACAAGACTTTCATAATTGTACTTTGCTGAGCGCAAAAAGCCACGTTTCCGAGCGCGCTCAGTTTGTGGGAACCCAGAAGCGGCGGATTCGGTCACTGCTTCCGGCTGCGATTGGCAACGCAACCAGTGCCATCGGGTTACCCAGCGCCGCCCTTTGCAAACTGTCATGCTCGGTCTGATGCGCCAGCAAAGAGGCGATTAAGCATATCAGATAGGGGGGCGGGAGTAGTGCGAGCGTACCCGCAGAACGCCGCTCCTTGGTTCCCGTTGGCGCTCCTACGCGGGCCAGCGATGCGATTCGGCCACCGCTCCCGTGCTCCGTTTACTGCTGCGCGGACCTGTATTTGTTTTCGAAACTGACGTCGGTTTTTATATGGCTTAATTGGCAGCTCGTCCGCACCAATTTCGAGCTTCGTTTTGCTGTGGTGACGCCATGCACGAGCGCACACAGGCAGTTCTAGTATTTCATTCCGTTATTCCGATCGGTTCTAAACATTGACAACCCTAACAAAATGCAGCGTTAGAGTTGACATGCACTGTTTTTAGAGTGAGCCGTGCATTCCATTTCCCCCTTCCTTCCGCCTTACCTTCCAGGAAACTCCTACGCTACTGTGTATTTATCAACTTCTAGACCAGTACACAACAGATATTACAAGTGATCTCGGAAGAGTAGTGTGATTTGTGCGGCTGTGCGCGCCTTCTTCTTTGTTCGACTTTGCATATAATTGCACAAAACAAATATTCACCCCTCTCTTTTTCTCCTGATGGTGGCCTGGACTCCATTTTATCTCTGTAAATGCTGCTCGTTCGTTTCTAACGTGCTCAAGGCTGCCAGTTGCGATACATGAGGATTTGGTAGACCCGCCGCGGGCCCTATTACCTTACCCCCTCCGCTCATCCCTCCGCCCCCCCCCTAAGCCTCACTTGTGCCTTGTTTAAGTGGATGGGAGGAAACTCCGCTTACTCTATATAATAACATACCAATTTTGCAAGACACACACATGACCATTTCTTCGCCTGAAAGCATAATTTCCTTTTTATATACACATAGCACGAGTTGTTCTGTGTTTCGATAGCGGTTCCGAGTACTTCAGATTGTGATAATACTAGCGAACACTGAACCGGTGCCGGTTATCCCTTTTGCCTATGCCTCCACCCCGCTGTCAAACTAAACAGCGTACACAGCAGGCACGTCACAAAAGGGTGGAGCTTTTAGCCGGTCTTCACTGTCCAGCATGCGTAATCATGCGAACGCCAATTAAACTTTGCAGTTCTATATCTCGAAGTACGGATGCGCTAGAGGAATTCTGCCAAATGAAACTGCGTAGAAACATGACTGAGCCCAGCTATTCAATCTAAACATGCCTGCTGACTGGAGCCACTGAAAAGGTAATTATGCAATTTTAGTTAATAAGCTACCGACATCAATAATTACCACCTAATTATGTGTTCCCCTTCGGCAGCATAACCCAACTGTTGAGGCAGCCTTCACCGAAATCTAGGCACCTAATTTCTTAAAAAATCCTCTCGACATAAATTTTGTTCTGCCTGTCTATATAAAAGCAAAAGAAAGCTTCCAACAAGGTACGAAACAAGGTGTGTGTGTGTGTGTGTGTGTTGTGATGTGTGTGTGTGTGTGTGTGTGTGGTGTGTGTGTGTGTGTGTGTGTGATGTGTGTGCATGTCGAGAGAGAGAGAGAGAGAAAGAGTCCGTCTGACGCTATTGTTAACAGTCCGTTTTCAATTGTGCAAAGTTCCCCTGAGAATTAACGAATTCAAACGATCTATGGTCTTGTTTTGATGTGCGCGACAGATGCCAAGCGGCGTTCATAGGGGAAGTTTCAGTGTTCCACACATTTGGCGAGTTTCCACAGGAACGGGAATATATCGTTTTGACGCACGACCGGCGCCGCCGCTGCTATCGCACCTTGCAAGAGGGGCTCAAACGCATAATCTTTGTTTTCCCCGTTTGCTATGGCAAGAGCGGGTTCTGCTTCCATTTTCTCTTCGATATATTTCTAGTTCACTTTCGCGTTTGTATGGGCCAACCAACACTATCGTTTTTAAACCCTCCGGCAAGCAACGGTGTGCACGGGGTTAAACCGCGATACCACTGACTGCACAACACAAAATTGACAGGGCTGCTGCCTAAATCCAGTGGAGGTTTGTTCGCCTCATTTTTCCGGTGATGATGATGACGACGGTCGGGGCCTTTGTATCGTGGTGCTGGTTGTCCACAAGTGACTTGCGGAATTTCTTTAAAATATTTGTCGACTTTTCGAATTTTTTCGACTTACTTCTAGCCTCCCCTTACTTCCACCCGAGCTGTGCTAATTTTCATCCCATGCTCGCACCTTTTCCTACCCTTCTACATTTGCATCCCCCTCCCAGCGGTTCTAGCATTCTCATCCGTTTCATTACCCCTCCTGCACCCTCACATCTTCCGTACTTTCTTGCACCACCGCTGCAGCCGCCTCTTCGTCACCTCTATGGCCGTAAGGTTAAGGCTTCCCTCACCTCAAATCCCAAGGCCTCAGTTAAAGCCATGTTCTCATAGTCCCACCGCCGTTGTATAATTTGTGCAATCAATGACAATATTCCAGATGGTTTTCCGATCCCTGCCACAAGATACACCGCTGTCATCCTGTTGCCTGGAGTTACGCAGCTTTGTCCGTGTTCTCACGACCACCACCCCAGCTTCAAAAAGCAGTGGACGCAGTGGACTGCCTTGCGTGTTCCAATCGAAACCTTTCTTCAATAGTTCCAACTTCTCTGTCTCGTAGGTCACCGGAGTTGTTGTTGCACCTTTAGGTATGGCACATACCCAATCAGGGGATAATCCAATCAACAAAAGGCAGCCAAAACTAATAGAATTCTTTATTAATTAAGAATTGTTTACTGTTTCGTTTTTCTTGTCTTCGCCCGATTCACCACTTTCACTGCCTTCACTGTTTTTTTTTGTTAACTGTTGCGTATACCGCACCACCACCTACGGACTTTCCGCATCGTTTTGTCTGAAGTTTTGTCCTCTGTCTCCTTCACGTGTCCATGACTCATATACAGCTACCTTAATACTCTCGCGCCCAATTTTCACCCGGCGTGTCTCGTGGACTCTCTTGAAATTTCATCTGGCTCTGGGCATCCGTTGCCTCAAACTACGACCAGCACATGTCTTCCTGCCCCGCTCCGTTCGTACTATGGCTGGGGCCTTCGAGGAAGTCTACCCAGCGCCCTCTGATTTACCTGAGTGCTCACTTTGATCTCTTATTCCATGCACATAACCGGATTTTCGAAACTCAATGCTCGCATCCTTGTGCGTTTTCAAATTCCCATCACCTTTCCGTATTTGTTGTACCTCCATAGTCATCTGTTTCCTTACAGCCGCGTTCAGTGTTTCCTTCTTCATAAGACGAGCATCATGCGTGAGGTGTATCTGCTCATTCGTTAATCCCCACTCGTGATTATTTGTGCTTTTACCTGTGGTATTTCTACTTGTTGGATTAATATCGATTCGAGTTCCGTGCCATGATTAAAGAATAAACATGAATTAAACCTCACGCTTCTACGGTCTCCTCGCTTGGATATGTATTTCGAGTAGATTAGTCGTCCAAAGGCACCATTTTGAATATCAGCAGACTGAAAATAAGAGTTTGTGCGTGCATGAATGTATCGTGTCTAAGGACGTCTGCTACCAACGATTAAGAAAAATTCGATTTGCTCTTTTGTTTCGGGCAAATTCTGTGCGCCATATAAGTCGTCTGCTAAAACGTTTCGCTGGTCACCCAACTACATAGAGTGGAATAGCTCAGTTTTTTTTTTTCTGGATTACCGCCGGTGCGGTGGGGGGGGGGGGGGGGCTGCGCCCGGAGGAGCTGTTTTAGCGTATGAGGTTGGTTTTTTACATACTCCGTCTTTTTTCGGCCGCAAGTGTGTATGTACAGCTGCGGGTTCGTAGGTTTATTCACGCTTGCCTTCTTGCTAAAGGCCGCTTCGATTGCCAAGGATGCAACGCTGTAATCGCGGACTGATTCGTATTTTCATGTATCACACTTAAGGGTTGTTTCACATCTTTTCAGCGCTTCCTTTTCTGTTTTTCAGGTTCAGCTTTACCTACGAGTCGCAACGGAAGCTCAGGGGACGTTCTTGCCCTAATGAATCTCTTCTTGTGGGTAGGATGCCAGACTTGTTGATGGTGTCAGGTTCGGGACGATAATAATAAGAGAACGAAAAACTTTCGACGAGACTAAGTTCTATTGCTCCATGCCCCTCAAAATACACACAACAGAAATGGATGCAGAGATGAAAGAATAACAAAAAGTGAGCGTGGGTAACTACTGGCAAAACGTTACAGTTCAAACAAAGGTAGAGAAAGTACGTGTTTATGACCGTAAATAGTCCACCGCACCTCACATCCCGGTAGCACAGTCAGGGCGTGACATCTCGTGGCGGAAGGTAGGGCAACGCGCTCCGAGCTCCCGTCGCTGAAGAGCCGACGCAGCTCTCTTGGAACGTCGCTGCCTTCTGCCGATGTCCGACGAGACAACTTGCTTGCGGGAGAAGGCGTCAGGGGTTTTGTTGTGAAGGACCTCTTGGACGTGGCCGGGTCAGGGCACCCGGCCTGCCAGCGTTCCGGTCTCTCTTCAGTCTCGGTGTTCTTCTTTCGCTGCATCCCCCGCCAGCTGCTGTCGCTGGCCGCGTCCCATTCGCTGGTCGCCGGCGCAAGCTCGTGCCGTGGTCGCGAGCCTTCGGCGCCGTAGCCGGTGTCGATGACCTTCGCGCCGCGTGCCTTGCGTCTTCTTTGTTGTCTTCTTTGGGTGTTTCTTGTGGTGTTTGCCTTTTCTGTCATACGATTCCTTCGCATGACAATGGCCTACTCTTCATTATCATCATCGTCTTCGGTACAGGTGCACGCAGCGCGAGCCGAAGAAGGATCATCGTTCCTACAGCGGCCGGTTCTGAAGATGCAGCCGTCCACCCCGTCCAAGAGGCGCAGCCCTTCGAAGGCCAGCCGGGTATCGTATTGAATTGCTTATACGAGCGTCGACATCCAGCCGGGAACGCGGTAGCGCTGTGCACGCGGCCCGCACAGCACGCTTTAACCCTATCAGTAATTTAGTCAGCCTCTCTTCCTTCCAAAGGGGATCGACTGATTACGCTCCTCGTTTGGTATCAGTGTCAGGGTTGCCAGTTCCGCTTGTTTGTCGACTTTTTTTGGGTTTATTCACGTTTTACGTTAAAATATCGTTAATGTGATGCTTTAGACGGCCACTAGCGCAGTCCTCAGCAAGAAATCAGAAAACATCATGGTTTGAAGTGTGAAATTTTACAGGTACAATTGGGTAAAACGGCGTTTTTGAAACAAGGCTTCCTATCTCTACCAGCCAACGGTTGTTTCGTAGCGTGCGGGCAACAACTTAAAACACGGTGGAGGCAGCGGTGGTTGGAGGGTGGGCGTAAGGGATTTACTCCCGGAGCACACTAGACATTGAGCCGCGAATTTACCAAGCGGTCCCGTCGCGGAAGTGCCTGCTCGCCGGCGGCGGCGTCAGCGGTACGGCTTTATCGTCTGCTTTAGCGACGGTTGTTTTGGGCCTCTTTGGGGCAGCTTCGCGTCCATTGCGCGGTGCCTTCGCACAGCTTGATTAACTTGTTCGACTAGCACCTCCAGCGTACCCCGCACCCGACGGAATTAAGTGGTCCTATGGCAACATACCTTAAGGATTGGTTTTGCGGCGGGAAAGCAAAACGTACAAACCACATACAGACATCTGGCCGCTAGAGAAACGCTACCTATTGCGCACTGCTTGCCGCAAATGGGAAATCCCATTTTTAATAGGTGAATACCAGTTCGATTGTGTTTTAGGAGGCATTACAAAAGCGAAAGTAGCAACTGGTTCTGATAACTAGCGATATAAAATTCCCTCAGCTTTCTCACAATTCTCAAACTTACTAAACTAACTAGGTTTAAATCGGTAATAATGGGAATCACTATACTCGCGTGACGAATTGTTTCGGTGCCTGCGCTTGTGTCGAGCGGTGTGTATCTCCGAGCTAGCACATCAGAATGGCTACGTTCGGCTGTCTCACCCACCGAAAGACGCCCCTCTCCGTTTTCTTTCTCCCGACTCACGGCCGAGCTACAGCGGCGGCGTCCGCTGCTCTAGCCTGGCCGTGGCCGACGCGGCTGCTGCGTTCGGGACGCCGCCCCCACGAATTCCAACGTCTGGCAGAATCTCCGGGTTAACTCTTTGTGGAGCCAGGCGTGGGAATTCAAGTGACGTCGCATGGGCAATCGTTGTGGATGTCGTTTAAAGCTTCTTTCAAATCTACTTCTCAGCTTGGAGTGGGGCCAAGTTTTTAGATGCGACGCTGAGAGGAGCACCTCTTGCCGGCGGCCCTGTCCTGCGTCCGTCGTCGTCGTCCGCGTCCGCACAGCTGCGTCTCTCCACCGCTCACCCCCTCTCCTCTCTCCGATAGCGAACACTCTCGCCCCAACATCTGCGGGCGCGTGGCGCAGCGCACTCTCACTCCACCGCTGGGCGGCGCTGCGCGATGTGCGCATGTGCAGTACTCTCTCTCTCGGCGGTCTCCTCTCCTTCGGGTGAGCTGCGCGCCGCTGCCGTGCGTGAGAAGCGTGCTGCCGACGCCGAGCTCCGGCGACGCGAAGCAGCCTCCGTCTAAACGACAACAACAACGTCTCTCGTTATGCTCGAAATTACGCCCGCATCCCCTCGCATGGAACCCAACGATGTGATTGAAACGCAATTCACGTTCACTACGCGTTTCACGCAATTCGACTAATCGACAAACGGAAAACACCCAACAAACCCCCTTCAGCGTCGCATCACACCAGGGTTCCCGCGAGGGGAGGTGGGCGTAATTTTTGTCGTTGTCGGCCATCCGCATCACGAATGCTGACGTCCGGCTGAGGTTCTCGCAGATGAACATTGGTGATGCGCGCTTTCGAAACAATGAAGAATCCCATGTTGAGGGGCAATGTGCACATAAATTAAGGCCTTCATCTTCAAGGTAGCGCTAGAGAAAATTTCAACTTCTCACAAAGATAGTGCATTTTTTTCAAGTGGAAAAACATACAAGTACCAGCGGAAGTGGAAGCAGAATTAGGTGTAGCCGCACACGTGCGACAATGGCTGTGTCTGGTCGAGGAATGAAACGAAAATGCGTTTGGGAATCAACAATTAAGACAATCATGCACTCGTGTCATTGCACTCTGCCAAACCTTGATATGTTGTCTAACGTGCATTGAATGGTGCGGAGACCACCTAGCAGAAAGCGATATCAATCGGATAGCTTTGGGTATTTGCGCGGTACGAAATACTTATTTTCTTAATTACTTTACGGTCATATCTCAGTGGGTTCCTTGTAATATTGGAATTATTGAATCATTTTTACACGTGCAAGCATTGATCACACTCCCTTATGTTTTATGTTTTAGGAGGGGAATTTCGGCTTCTTTTGGAACTACTTTTTTTTATTTGCTCGGCCGCATCTGGCCACCTCGCTCGGTGCCGTCTAGGGGCGGGTAATATAGGGTCCGAAAGAGGATATAATTTTTCGGTGTCCAGTAGAGAGCCTTTTCATGTCATTTCTGCCCGTATCGAGCCTTTTCCCGCAGTTTATTTATACAGGAGGGGTAAATACTATTACTTCAATTTTTTGCCCAAGCCCTTGGTACGGTCGTTTTATAAAAGAAAAAAACGGTGTTTGTGAATGTCGGGTGAACTGGAAGGGGTGTAGCCTGTTGAGGACAACATTTCAGGCTGATGGTTAGCAGTTGTTTAAACTGACCATGAAGACAAGATTGAACCTTTCTTTTTACGGCGAAGCTGTACATGTCAAACTCCCCCTTGAGACGCGACCGCGCTTCTCCGCTCCTTATTGCCACAGGTGACCTCTGTTTCATAAGCTTTATAACCCTTCGCACCACCGATTCCCGTTTCACAAGTTATCGGCAGTTGCACTTTCAACTCGCTATGCGCCTTCTTATTTCTGATATGTAGAGACCGCAAGAATGCGCAGACAATCTCCAAAATTACCCTCTTAGCACGTTTGGACGCGCACGCACGAATTAGGTGGAAATGGCGGCGTTGGATGTGTTTTCATTGCAAGTTTGTATACAACTAACGCTTGGCGTTCGCTCTGAGTAAAATAGCGGAAATCGAACGGCTTTTGTAGCAACATTTTCGCCGGCGGCTTTCATGTCTAAGCGCGCGCCCATCACAGGCTGCCTGTTTATGTGTGCGTGAGGGGGGTGCGAAGGAGGAGGAGGGGCGTCGACGTGCAGCTGATAACCAGACCGATATACAACGCCTTATAAATATTAGCGGTCAGGAAGCCACCGACTCGGGTTAAATTTTAGCGCAGAAACACCGGGAATAATGGTTTTCCATGACACTAGCACTGACGCAGTGTAAATGCAGCACGGAGAATAACACAGAGTGAAAGGATATAAATATTTCAAAACGTGGATAAACGTAGGGCATAACTACTTAAGAACTCTAAAGGGAAAGCGAAACGTAGATATAATGAACTATAGAGCTCCGTGGGGTATTGAAGTAGTGAGAGGAATGTGGAAAGGAGTAATGGTTTTGGGTCTCAGATTTCCGAATGCAGCGCTCTGCTTAAAAGCTGGTGTTCTAGCAGGCCGTGAAGTGAACCAGAGAACGGTAGGCCGTTTGGCCTTAGGAGCGCATACAAAAACAACTAACGAAGTAGTGCAGGTAGATATTGGCCGGGCGTCGTTTCGAGTTCGGGAAGCGCCGAGGAAAATATTTGGAGAGGAAGCTGCGAGCAATAGATCAACGTAAGTGGGCAGCAGAGGTTTTTATGTACCTATACTTGAAAAGCGTGGACACGCAGTGGCTAAGGAAGACTAGAAGGCTAACGATGAAATACGGAAAGAACAGTACAGAATCCAAAACCACGAAGGGAACCAAAAAAACGCAAGGCAGATAGAAACGAATAAATGAAGTGACAAAATGGGAGCTAAAATGTCGTTAGAGATATGCCGGGCTGAGAAATTGGACATCAGAAAGGAAATTTCTAAGATAATTGCAACGGTACTGCTTTGCTTTTTGAGGCTAGAGTAGGGTGCCTGCGAACTAAGAGCTTTGTGGGGAACTATTCACAAAATGATGGGGTATGCGTGGTATTCGGAAAAAATAAACTACGCAGCACATTGTGTTAGAATGCGAGGGTGTCCGTCCAAATCTACATGTGGGAAATATTCGGCTTCAAGAAGCCCTACGAGTTAAAGGTAGCATAGAGGGAGTTAACCTCAACGATGTCCAGGCGACTAAAAGTTGATGAAGAGAAGAGAGGGGAATATTGCTTGTACAACTACCACCTGTAAGTAAAAAAAATAAGTATTTTGTGCCCAAAGAGTTTTTGTACCTGTCCTAAGAACAGCGCTAGTATTAAACGAAGAGTACAAAACATGGGTATATTAGTTTTTTAGGTGAGATGACACGTCTTCAGCCCGCTACTCTGGGGATACCACTAGCAATCATCAATCATCATCGTCATTATCAGCTAGGCTTCATGAACCCAGCGATGTCATGCCGGTTATGCTAGAGGCAAATTTACACGTGGACGTTTGATAGCCAATTGCGACCTGTCTGCTCTCCTCCGAGGTCGAGCGGTGGCGTTTGTGTGTTAGACTAAGATGCTTACGAGCAAATAGGAAATAGACAGCCTCATGTTTGTCCGCTAGATTTAAGCTGAAGTCCTGTGAAGCTTCATCTAGCTCATTCATTTCAAGGTACGCGTAATCGCAAATTACTAACAAACGTGTTATGTTTCGTGCACTTCTTGGACTGCGCCTACCTTCGGTGGTAATGCTTGTTCACAGAGTAGAACAGCAACGAAATTTAAAGGCATAGTCCTTTGTACCTAATTCAACTCTACTCCGGCATGAAAATCGCATTCTTCCCTCTTAAACAAGATACGAAATAATAACATTTAAATGTCGCGCTACACAATGCAAGGAGGAACCTCATGTGGGAACGGTGGAAACAGTTATCGGCGTGGTAAACGCCTTGTTAGCATTGAAGTTTTGCGATAAAACTGGGCTGAAGTCCACGCTTCAATAGCACGCTGATGTTTTTTTTGTCGGTCGCTTTGGTTTGTGGTCACGAATCGCAGAAGATCCTCTGAGGTGATGGCAGTTTTTCCCTGGGCGAATTAATGCCTCGCGAGGAATTAACATCGTCATGAGTGCTACCTACAGCGGCTGATGAACGTGCCACGGAGGCTGTGGTTATTGCTGTGGCGGTATGACCGCGTGGTTAGGCTGCAACCAGAGGTGTTCCCAATCACTTGTGCTGATATGGCCGTGTTTGTGCACCTTGTTGCCTCTGCCGCCCTTGACGTCTCTGCGTACTCTCACAGAATGGTCAAGGCATGCGCTTCCACTCTAGGGGGTATATAGGAGCAAAGGAGGAAAAATGTAGACGCATGAAAACGTCCTTCGACATTTAAGTTAAGGGTTGTGAGTGGGAAACTACGATCGTCCCGTTTAACCCCCGAGACGCCTTTCTTCCGCCTCTCGTTGTCCCATGGCTTTGTAACCTTGCTGCTTCAGATGCTTCGCTCCGCTTTTACGGCGCAATAGTTGACCACGAAAAAATTTGCAGCTTGTCTGCTCACTGGTACAGGTGTTGTCTCCGTCTGGTTGTTGCTTGTGGTTTGCGGGAAACGGGAAAAAAAGTGCACTGGGAATGTATTGAGCTCGGCAGAGAGCTTACCTGAACACAACCTAGTGCGGCGAAGAAGTTGAGGGGGTCAGAGGATAGAGGCGAGTGTTATAGGGGTAAAGAAAGCGAGAATAAACAATTAAAGATGAGGCCAAGCCAGCGAGTGCACATCAATCATTATCACCGCAGTCCGGGCTACAGCCGCTGTGTGAGGCCGGTTCGTCTGTCTTCATGTTCCGTATACTGTCGCGTGGATGGCCATCTGTCACTACTGCCCTATACAAGCTCGCGCTGTGAAACGTATCGTGCTATACAACGTCTCGTGCTGTCGAACGCCTTCCAAGCAGCCGTTTTTCTCTCTAAGACGGCAAAAAACGGCGCCGGCGCTGGCCTTTTCACTAAATTGGACAGGTAAAGCTTTTCATTAGTAAAAAATTATCAGCCATTCTATTCTGGTTGGGTGAATTACTAGCGATGCTTTAGCACACTACATAGAGGTGCCACACAATTCAGGTGAAAGGCATTAAGAAAGTTTCGTTTTCGGGTTGACAGCGGTGATCGAGAAACAACTCGGCATTTTTTTTCGCTTTTTCTCATTACAGAAGACGGAACAATCGAGTGTGGCTTTGGTCGCAGACGAGAATTCGAAACCGGCTTCGGAGAAATCTGCTGCGGTCCAAAAATCTTCGTGGACTGAGCGCAAGGTCACCACGGAAAGTGCCACGGAGGGCTCTTCGTCCACGCCATCCCCCAGTAAATCACACCAGGTACCGACGACATATCGCGACAGTGTTTGGTGCTGTCGTAGAAGATATAACGGAAGAAATCATAGCACACATTAGACAAGGCATGAATATGGGCTAGCCATTTTATCAATACCAGTATCAGCACCATCAGCCTGGTTGTGCCCACTGCAGGATGAAGACATCTTACAAAATCTCCCGCCATTGCTATCGAGTGCTGGCTCAGTCAACCCTTTCCCCAAGGTTTGCGTCTCATCTCTCCATAGCGTCCTTTGGCCGACTCCTAATGCGTTTACCGTCCATTAGCAGTCACTCCGTTAAATGAACGTTCCACAGGTCGTCCTTCGTGTGGATGACGCGACGCGCCGATGCCCATTTTCATCACTTAATATGAGCTAGAATGTCAACCACAGCAGTGTGTTCCCTATACACGCAGCTCTTCTTCTTATCCCTGAGCATGACCCATGGCGATGTTCTTTCCATAGCCAGTGGGCCGATCTAGGTTGCCTTGCAAATCACTTAGTGAGACCCCACGTTTCTCCTCCGTACACCATTAGGAAACAACGCATTGGTTATGTATAAGATTCTTGATTGACAAAGGAAACTTAAAATTCAGGGTATCGAAATTCCTACCAATACTGCCAACTACACGATTATTCAGCCGGTAATTTCATTTTCATGACTGGGGCAGCACTTACGACTTGCCCAAGATAGATGCAATCGCTTACTGTTTGAAATATTCCGTTACTACCTTAAAGTCACGTTCCTTGGACTTGGATTTCACCTCTCCATCTTCTTAGTGAATGGTGAAGACGAAATAACGAGGTCCTTTTGATGCTCGAGCTGAGTGGACGATCTCGATTCACTATGATGACCGACGTCCGATGGTTGAAGCAGGAGAGGGATGAGGACTGCCTTTCTTTCTGGATATTAGGTTTATTCACCCTATTTACAATACTCCAAGTATTTACATCAGTACAGAATGACGGTTACATTGTCACTCTGCCCGCAGCATCCTGTTCGGCCAAGATCTATACTCAACTAGATTCCTCTCGACCGACCGACCGACCACGAACAAAACCCGACTCTCTGGTTTTGATCCCAAAACCATTCCTCCATATGGTGCGTTCAAGGAAGAGCGAAAACCCTTTTCAACATGATTCATATGGACAACGGATTCTCCACAAGAACCAACAAATCCTAAACATGTCCCCTCCAGCGGTCACATGTCCCAACGCTCTACCTTATGCAACTGATAACACGTTATTGCAACCGACAAGCAAAGACAAGACATCTGTTACCCAAATTCACTGACCACGCGGATTTGTCGCACCATTACGCCAAGCGGATGGCACCTGCTCAAAGCCGAACGCTTAGAGCGGTTTTCGCACTTCTAACATCTTACAGTGTCCTCGTCTTGCCGACTCGCATTTGTCCGCGCGCGCTCGCCGGCACGATTAGGGAGTCGGGGCTAATCCCCTCCCCAGACTAAGGCACGCCGCTGCCCGCCGAATGACTCGCGGGAAGAGCGAACAGCACCTACGCCGGCTTCGCAAATCCTCAAAGACTAGGCCCCGCGCCTTTTCGACACTGAAAGACTGCATCTTCTGGCTTCCCATCAGCTCGTCAACCTTGACGAACGACCGAGCCACTTCCCAATGTTGGCAAGACATAATAACGCCGTGATCGCTGTCCGAAAGGAAACTCCGCGTCGGAACTGTTTTCACTGCTGCGCACTCATCCGCCGTTCACTGACACCTCCCCGTCGAGCTGACCGCCTACCAACGCAACAGAGGTACTCGGGCTAAGCACCCCCGTCTTTTGCGTTACAAAAGGAAGGAATACAAAGCATGCTCTCAGCGGCCCCCAACTTCGCATCCCTGCGGCTGAATGAATTGAACGCAGCATGACAGCTACACGCAGAGGCAACGCCGATACATGAGCCACCGGCGGCTTTCATTAATTAAATGAGGAGCCCGAACTTAACATTTGGCGCGCTCGTTGAGCATAACCTTTGTTTCTTCGTGTTTGCTTTCAATCCTTTAACCAATCTTTCCGAGCACAACTGGCGAGATAGAGAGAGAAAACTTTATTATTTGTAGTGGGTTCAGGGGGTCGGGTAGCCTCAGGTCTCCAGCCTAGCGGCGACTGACGGAGCCCTCTCCAGGAGGGAGAGTGGTGTCCCCAGGTCAGAGGTGCCGAGCGCCCTCTCCCACTGCTGGTCGGAGAAAATTACAGGCAAAGGGTCATTTTGGCAGCCTCACATGGAGGGGGTACAGTGAAACGTTTGCCACAGGAAGGACATTTACGGGATGGGTAAAGGGAGGGGTGGAAGGGGTGAGGTACCACTCGGGAAGAGATAGTGTGAGTCTGGAGGAGACGCCATGTGCGTTTGTGCAGGTGGGTGAGCCAAAAATGGCCAGGCGGGTATTTGCGGCGGGCGAGGCGGTAATGACTGACAATGCCGTGGTAAGTTGTCAGTCTGTTCATGGCAGATCTGGCCCCATGGTAGAGAACTAGGCTGGGGCCCGCTCGGATTGCAAGTGCTCGAGTGACGACGTGGGCTATATCATTTCCCCCGAGGCCGGCATGAGCCGGAGTCCGAATTAGGTCTACCGAGGAGGTTGCGGAATTTGAGCCAGAATTTTGAGGGCGAGTAGCGAAATAAGGCCGCGAGCGAAATTTGGAACGGCCGTTTCAAAATCTGAGATTATAATCGCGGGGTCGGCCTGTGTGACAGCCCTAGCGCTATTGCCGCCTACTCCGCCTCTCTGGGACGACCGGTTTTCACCAAGAGGGAGCTGATGGGCGGGGTGTCGAGCCTGTTGATCAAGGCTATCGCATATGCGTCATGATGGCGGTGTTCAGCAGCGAATCATGATGTGCATTTTCGAACACCTTTGACTGCACACGATAACATCGTCTGCGAACATTAGGTTGGTCAAATATTCCCCATTTATTCGCACCCCTGTTGTCCTCAACTGAAGCTTTCTGAACATTGCCTCAGGCAGGCTGTAAGTAATTGCGGAGAAATTGTGGCCAGTTGCCGGACACCCTGATTCTTAACAAACTAGATAACCAGTTATGTGATGGAGCAGTATAGGTCCTGTCTATCTGTAGTATATAGTGGGCGCTGGGTCAAATGTTTTTTCATTGTCTAAAAATGCCATCTACATCGGTGAATTTTACGCTGAGCATTTCCCTATTACCAGGTGGATAGCGAGTTGGTGGCCTAAAGTTGAGAAGCGTTTCCTAAAATTGGCATGTTCTCGTGGCTGTAAAAGGACTAAATTCGAGCTTAAGCGATTTATAATAGGCTTTGTAAATAACTAGTAGGCAACTGAAAGCAGTCTGATGGGTCTGTAATTTTATTGTAGCTAGCAGAGAGCAGGCTTATGGATCTGTGATTTTTAAACTCTATGGAATAAGCAATCTTATTTGCAAGAACTCATTACCCGCTTGTCTACACCTTTGGCACCATCGAAGTACTCAGCTAGTACGACAGTAGGTATAGAAGCTTTGTTACCCCAATGTTCCCACCTCAACGTAGTGAGACAAGATGACAACGGGTGTACTAGCAGGATGACGGAGTGGATACACCAAAACACGAGTCTAGAATAAGGGGAAGGCCATTAACTGACTGAATGGAGGGACGAAGTAAGAAAATTGGGAGTCAAGAAATGGCTTGGGCAACCTCCGAGAAGAGCAAGAGAATGTCAGTGGGAGAGGCATTCGTACCGCAATGAACCTAAATAGGCTAATGATGATGATTATGAAGCGAAAGGAAATTCCTCAAAATTCGCGCTTGCAGTTTTTAGTCCGATGATTGGGAATTTACTTGGGAAGAAACTGAAAGCTTCGTCGTTGAGTTTTTGTTCTTGTTGTTGTTCTCTTTTTGGAGACACAGAACTGTTTTACAGATTCCACATGACCTTCCGCAACTCCTTTCCACCACATGATTTTCCATCATAACGATTTGGAGCAATTACGACGAATGTATGATCCACATTGTGCATGACGTCAAAGCAGATTGATGTATTCTCAATGTTGTTAGGGAAGAAATCATCCAGACGGATGGGAGAAGACAATAATTTGAGGGCTCGCCCAAAAGGGAATTCCTGTTGGCACCTAAGGATCCTTGTGAACAAAGCAATGAAGCGCATGAGAGCTACCTTCACCTGCCAGCTCACGCGAGCCTTCAGCCTCGGCTAGAGTAAGGTTCGCAACCACCCTTAGTTCTCACTATGGCTGGGAAAATGTCAATACGGGGCGACATCACAGACGTAGCCAGGCGCAGAGATCGAATGGAGACAATACTTTGACTAAGCTGCAGTGTTTTGTGTCTGGTTTGACGGAAAATGAAACGAAGTGCACTGGCGATATTTTAAGCTAGGCAGGGAGCTCACCTGCGTACAATCCTGTGCGCTGGAGGGGAAGTAGAGGGGAGTGAAGGGATGGAGCCGAGTGCTAAGAGGTAGGGAAAGGTGGCATGAAAGATCTATTCCTGAATACGCCTCTAGCAACCCAACGGGAAGACTTCCCCCAACTTATGCGTCACCTGGAGACAACCGCACTCACACAGTGGCTGTAGACCGCATTGCCGCCCTAATGACAGATGTTCCCGGACTGACTTTACGTTATCTTTTATTCTATCTTCTCAACTGCAGATTTCACCGACGGTGCACTCTGCGGACCAGGCTGAAGTCAAGCCGCGGGCGGATGGTTTTCCAAAAGCCCTGTTACATCCGCCAGATTTATTACTCTCGGAAGCCGCGGCAAAACACGAAAGCGCGTCGTTGAAGGCACAACAGAGGCAACCAGCCAAGCCGGAACTGAAGCCAGAAACGATGCCTAGCCAGGAGCCCAGGCCCAAGGAACCGACCGAGAGAGCGCAGCTTCATCAGGCGCACATAAGCCAGGCTGCTGGGACGGCTGCGACAGAGGCAGTGCCGCATAGTTCCCATGCTTCGGCACCGCCTCCGGAACCTGCGGCGCCCAGCAGAGCGGTCAGTTCCGCGAACAAGCCCGTCACCAAGGGTTCACCTTATTCCTGGGGTAAATACTTCTTGCCGCCTAGAAAGCCCACCGCTGTGCCGGCATCTCGAAGCCAGGAACAGAAAGCACTCTGCGAGGCTCCAGCAGCAGGTAAGGCGATTGCGCAAATCTAAGCAACAGGAAAAAAGTTCAACTCCCCTTTGTGTAGCAAAACCTATCGTTGAAATTCTTAGCTTCTTACGGGGGCTTCATCCGCAGTTGTTGGGGTGGTGTACTTTGATCCTTGGCACGTTCGGTTTCATCGCGGCGGCTTTGAGTGTGCTTTCGCCATTTTCTCTCGCCAGTTCCCGTGAAAGCTTGGCGTTTCAGCCACCGATGTTGCTATACGAAGGGGCGTTTCAACTTTTTCTTCTGGCTTTACGTGCCTGGTTCCAAACTGCTCCAACCGTGTTGGAATAAGGCAATCGGAAACACATCGGCGTAATATTGCGAGCGACGCAGGTTTGATACTAATCCTGGGAAGCGTTTTTTTCTTGATGTGTGCCTTCGTTTATGATCATCATCCTTTTATGAAAACCATTGCGCAAAGTGGGCTTTCCCGCAGTGCGTCTTGGTGACGAGACTGTCGCCATCCCTTAGGGGTAAAAAGCTTCCCTTTAAAAGACGTTGTAGTTTGTTCAAGGAATCTTGTCGATCACAGTCTTGTCCTGCGAGCACATTTCTATAGCGCGCTTGCAGATTTTACGTACAATAGAAAACCCTAAACGGCAGCAGGGAGAGTATGGAGTGGACCGAGAAGTTCGAAGAAGGAAAAAATGCATTCTTCATCCCTTTCCTTTCAACAAATGAGGGCATGCTTACTGACCAGCGCGTGGAAAGATGAGTGAAGAGAAAATGTAAGAACGTTCCTCGCAAGCGCTCAAACGCATCATGCGTTCAAAATGACCTAGTTTCTCTTCTCGCTGCAGGGGATACGTGAGCAGCGAAGTATTGTGTTGTGGTAGAGAAGCAACTTTCTTCTTTCTTTGAGTGTTTGTTTTATTCAGTAAGTAGTTTACACCTATGTTTATATTAGCAATCATATGCTGAACGTCACTGGCCGTATACCGATTGCTAATACGCCACGTAAATTCCTTCCTGTACATAGCCTAGCCACAGAGTTAAGGGAAAATCTGCTGATGCACACGACTGAGCGAATTGTATTTTGGTAAACGGTAAAACCTTGTAAAGCTGGAAGCGCAAGCCCAAGAAGCTAGAAGCAAGGACACATGAAACTTTACAGGTGGGTGCAATTTGATCAGGCAGTCGTGGTTCAGTCTGCAAGTCGGCATAGACGGGCATACCACATATAGCAGCGAACGTGCAACTGCCTCAAATTTTGAACCACTTGTAAAGCTTAGACATTTATTTAGGAAGCATGATTGCTAGAAGTTTGGGACACGAGTAAATGAAGGATATATGCGCAACTAGAAAATTGTTCACTACATCATTTTGTTCAGCAAAGCGAGAAGGACCCTTGAAGAATCTTTGAGGAACTGCACTCGGAAAGTTTGGCGGTATGGTGAAGCATAACTGAGGATAAATATATAATATTATTAACAGACATGTCGAAAGCCCTTTCTTAAACCTAGGCGAGGAAATAGTGGAAAAAGTGGCTGCGCATAACCATCTTGGTCAGGCCGTCAGTGCTGGTCCAAACCATGAGGGACACATCAGAAGCAGACTTAGTATAGGCATCGTTCCACTTGGCGAATCCTTTCAAATATAGGACAGTTGGGTGTTTGCGTCATTACAGTGAAAGGTATATTGCCGCGAACCATGTATGGGTTTGTTTATTTATTGTTTGTTTTTACTGCCGGACCACGCCCGGCTGTGTTATCTGCGTTCTAAACGAAGCGCGTCTTCCATTCTTTACTTTTATGCTGCAGGGGCTATCACATTCAGATAAGCAGACTGTTTCGCCCTGACATCACTAGCCCAGAATAATCTTCTGTGATTTACAATGTTCTGGATGTGAATCTACGGTTCCAGAAACACTCGCGCCGAAAGATAAAAGCCTGCAGAGCAGACGCCGCGGCATTCGAACTCCGACGCTAGCTTGAGTATGTCACTTTGCTGTCTGCTGCTTCGCCGCCCGTGTATATTTGAGTTGTTAGGGGAGCACACGTTCGCTCCAATAAACGTGTTTTCCTTCAAGACAACTGCGTCGTCTCTGGGTTCGTGACATCTGGTGAAGGTGCGGGATACGCACCCTTTATGACGACCTCTGGAAGCCGCCAGCCCAGTCCAACTAGAGCCAGCCTCCGACTGCAAGGATTGCCGCCCGAGTTCGACCTCCTGCCAGAAAGACCCAAGACAACGACTGCTGCAACCACCACCATGGTGCAAGACCCAACGTCGCCAATCCTGCTGCAGCAGCCCCGGGAACCGCCAACATTCCGAAGAGCCCCCGCTGAAGACCCGGAGGAATGGTTGGAGAAGCTGGAGCACGTGCGAAGCTTCAACAGATGGGACGATGACGAAACCTTCCGGCATGTTTTCTTTTACTTGGAGGATGCAGCTCGAACTTGGTTCGAGAACCACGAGAGCGCCTTGACCGACTGGACGCAATTCAAAAGCGAGTTCCTTAAGACCTTCACGACCGTTGTAAGAAAAGAACGAGCTGCGCTTTCACAGGAAACTCGAACGCAACACCCGAACGAAGGAGTCGTAACCATTTGTTGAGGACATGAAGCGACTATTTCGTCGCGCGGACCCGGTTATCACGCAATAAAAGAAACTGAGGTTTCTGATTCAAGGAGTAAAGCAATAACTTTTTGCTTTCCTTGTCCGCAACCCCCCACCCCCCCAAATCGGTGACCGAAATCGCGTCCGAGACAGCCGCCATGGAGAAGACGTTGGAATTCGCACGAGGCAGTACGACCGTCCCATCAATGCGCTAGTTGCGGACACGATCGATGCCGGGGCCCTTAGCTCTGACACACTACGTGAGACAATCCGCGCTGTCGTCAGGGAAGAACTGCGCAACCTCTTCCCAACAACGCTGCAACCCCAAGTCACCTCTATGAGCGACGTGATCCGGGAAGAAATTCAACTCGCTTTGGGGACTTCTACGCCTTCCGAAGTACCACGTGAGCCTCAAGCTATGACCTACTCCGCGGCTGTTCGACGACCCCGGCCTGCTTTAACCCGTCATCAAGAAGTCCCACCGTACCGCCGTCCACTGTCGCCCGCCCGTTCCCCTGCAGGCCAAAACCAGGCGCCGAGGAAGACGGACGTATGGCGAACCGCCAATAATCGTCCGCTGTGCTACCACTGCGGAGAGGCCGATCACATCTATCGTCGCTGCCCGTACAGGAGACTCGGACTGCGTGGTTTCTCCGTCGACGCCCCACGCCCCCGACCCGGCCAGCGCCCTACTGAGATAGACGAATACCTGTCCAACACCAACCGTGCACCAGCCCGCTTCAACCGATCGCCGTTGCCCTACCCATACCAGTCGCCCAACCGTCGTAGCAATGCTGATTTCGCACGTGGAAGGTCCCCCAGCCCACGCGGGGGAAACTTAAAGCAGCAACTTCGGGATGTAATGTTGTACAACGGCGCAAAAATGAAAACCCTCCAACGACGCAGCGACTCGCTGAAGACCCTGATTTACGACATGCCCCGACCCCGACGACCCAATCTAACCCTGACGTGACTCCCGACCACGACGACAGCAAAAGGGCGCGACGCGTACCCGACATGACCGAACCTGCCGATGAGAATACAACGAAGACCACGACGCACAGTGCCCGACCGTCAACATGCAGAAGCCGAGATACGACGCCACGACGCACCCGGAACTCGAAGAAGGCAGCGTCCGACGTTCAGCAGTCCATCGACGGCTTTGAAGTAGTCGCCCTCACAAACACGGGAGCCGACTACTCAGTCATGAGCGGACCTTTTGCGTCTAGTCTGACAAATGTTATGACCACATGGGACGGTCCGCACATTCGCACAGCAGGAGGCCACCTCGTGACGCCAAGTGGAACGTGCACATCGCGCGTTACCATAGGCGGCACAACGTACCCTGCGGCGTTCGTCATTTTGCCTAACTGCTCCGCGACGTAATTCTTGGAGTGGACTTTTTGACGGACAACGGCACAATAATTGATCTATAGACCAAGTCCATAACTGTTTCATCCGATCACTCCATGACGCCGGAACCAAACGCCGAACACCGTGCTGCTTTAAGGGTCGCCGAAAATCATTTCACACTGCCGCCGCGCACAAGCTTGATGATCACCGTGTACTGTGAAGATGCTGTTCCTGACGTCGACGCTATCGTAAAGAGTGACCAAAGGTTGCTCCTCGACTGCGGTGTCTCCGTTGCAAGAGGCATTGCGGGCTTTACGCAACGCCAATCCCAAGTTTTGGTCACTAATTTCACCGAGGAATACCAGCATTTAAACAGGGGCGCTGCAATTGCGTTCCTCGAAGAAACGCAAGAAGCAAGTGATGTTATCGCGGTTGCCGACTTTGAACGCGCACCCGAAGATACCATGAACCTTCCGAATCCCTTCGATGTGAATCCGGCGTTACCGCAAGAAGAACGGAAGAAATTATTGGATTTGCTGCATTGCTACAGAGAGTGTTTTTCGTCGCACTCAGAACTACGTCAAACACCTCTAGCGAAGCACCGAATAATAACCGAAAATGGAGCCCGACCTACCCGACACTCACCGTACCGCGTCTCTTCACACAAGCGGGAAGCCATCCGGACTCAGGTCGACGACATGCTCAGCGACGACATTATACAGCCATCGAAAAGCCCCTGGGTTGCGCCGGTCGTACTCGTGAAGAAAAAAGACAGCACATAAGGTTTTCCGTTGACTACCGGCGACTGAAAAAAATCACCAAAGTCCCGTAGTCTCTGTTCTACAATAAAATATATATATATATATATATATATAATATATATATATATATATATATATATATATTATTATATATATATATTATATATATATATGCCCGGCCCTTCCGGTGTGCCGTAAAACTTTAATTAAACGGGGTAATAGGCTACGCCCCAAACGAATCTAAAAGACGCTGAGCCAGTCTTATTGACAAATACAATGCGAAGATGTGATCTAAGGACGCATTTTTTTATTAAAAAGCCTATAAATATAGACAGCTAGAACTGCTGGGGCTCGAAACCTTGGCGCATGTGTTAGAAGAAGCGACGCTGCCTGCTAAGTTACAGAAGTGCAACAGCACGTTCGTTCTAGAAGCTGATCAAGAAGGTTGCTGCGGTGTTTTAGAGATTACCACTAGACAACAGTAAATGTAAAAGGTTATACCAGTTCTGCAGTGACTTGGAGACGGAATGTCGCGTCCTTGCTACCCTGTGAACGCAAACATTCATGGTGGTGTGGTAATGGAGCAGGCGATTGTCCGCCAGGACGGAATTGACACATCCAGGCTATGGGTATGGGAAAACTTGGACGACCCTGCACACGCGGCTGCCGTGTCTATGGCGCCGGCGTCGAGAATCAAGGCAAGACACAAAGGCAAACGACGCCATCCCCCACGGGGCGGTTTTTTTCCAAAACCACTCTAGCGCTCCCATCTTCAACATCTCCAACGCATCCTCCGTTGTTTAAGCGGCTGGAGTCGCTCGACGCTGGCGCTAGCGGTAGACAAATGGACCATCCAATGTGGAAGAAAAAAAAACATCCCCCTCGCGAGGGGCACGATCAAATGCACAGCATTTCCGAGGGGGTGCGCCGGCAAGTCGTATCTCTTGATCGCGGGACCCGTGTCGCCATCTTTTGGAAGCGCGGGACAACTTGTGGCGCTTTCGAAACAAACGAGAAATGAGTGAAGGATATAAGGCGCGTTCGGTGCATCGAAATCGTGTCAAGGACGTGTACCCCCTCCCCCGAATGCACGACGCCCTCGACCACCTCTGAAACGCGAAGCACTTCTCATCGATGGATCTGAAGACCGGCCACTGGCAAATTGAAGTGGACGAGAGAGACCGAGAGAAGACTGCATTTATAACCCCGGACGGCCTATACGAGTTCAAGGTGATGCCGTTCGGGTTGTGCACGGCGCCAGCAACGTTTCAACGAGTCATGGACACGGTGCTAGCTGGCCTGAAGTGGCACACCTGCCTCGTATACCTCAACGATGTTGTGGTATTCTCCCGGACTTTCCACGAACACCTTGCAAGGTTGCAGTCAGTACTCGAGGCCATCCGTACGTCGGGGTTAACGCTGAAGCCTGAAAAGTGCCGCTTAGCCTACGAGGAACTCACGTTTTTGGGCCATGTCGTCAACGGCGCGGGAGTCCGGCCTGATCTGGCGAAAACTTCCGCCATAGCGAACTTTCCAAGACCGACAGATAAGAAGGGCGTGCGTAGATTTCTCGGACTATGCGCATACTACAGGCGCTTCGTCGCAAACTTCGCCCGCATTGCAGAGCCACTCACATGCTTGGCGAAAGATAGCATTCCTTTCAGCTGGGAAAATGCCCAAGAAACAGCCTTCTGCGAGCTGCAACAATGCCTGCAAAGCCCGCCTGTGCTGGCGCATTTCGACGAAAACGCCGAAACGGAAATGCACACGGACGCCAGTGATATAGGCTTGGGTGCTGTCCTCGTACAAAAGCAAAGCGGGTGCCAGAAAGTAATCGCCTATGCCAGCCGTGGTCTGTCCAAGGAAGAAAGAAACTACTCAGCCTCTGAGAAAGAGTGCCTCGCGATTATATGGGCCATTTGGAAATTTCGCCCACACGTGGCTGGAAGACCATTCAAGGTTGCGACAGACCACCATGCGCTGTGTTGGCTCGCCAATTTGAAGGACCCCTCTGGTTGTCTTGGTAGGTGGAGCTTGCGCCTGCAAGAATTCCACGTTACAGTAGTCTATAAATCTGGGAGGAAACACTCCGACGCCGACTGCCTGTCCCGTGCCCCCGTCGACCCACCACCACAAGACTCCGATGAAGACACTGCGTTCTTCGGAGTCGTGACTGAAAGCGACCTGGCCGCCCAGCAGCGCACCGACCCCGATCTACGCGTCATGATCGTCTACCTCTAAGGATGCAGCGTCGCCATGCCCAGGGCTTCGAACGCAACTTACCTGCATTCAGCCTGAAAAACTACATCCTCGTGAAGAAGAATTTCATCCCCGGAAGGAGAGCGAATTATCTTCTTGTCATCCCGGCAGATCTTCGTGACGAACTTTTGGAAGCGTGCCACGACGACACGTATTCCGAACATCTAAGCACAGCTCGCACAATTGGGAAACTCAAGATGAAGTACTACTGGCCCCACCTTACATCCGACGTCACCCACTACGTCCGAAGCTGTCGTGACTGCCAGCGACGAAAAACGCCACCGACGAGACCCGCCGGACTTCTGCAGCCGATCGGCGTCCCATCTAGGCCCTTCCAACAGATTGGAATGGACCTTCTGGGCCCGTTCCCTACATTCCGGTCCGAGAACAAGTGGATTGTTGTAGCGACAGACTACATGACGTGCTACGCAGAGACCGCCGCTCTTCCGAGGGGGACTGCACAAGAAGTCGCAAAGTTCTTAATAAGCTAAGTTGTGCTGCGACATGGAGCCCCGGAAGTCCTAATCCCGGACCGCGGAACGGCCTTTACTGCGGAGCTAATGCAAGGGATATTACGCTACAGTAATACGGATCACCGAAGAACGACGGCGTACCACCCCCAAACTAACGGACTGACGGAACGCCTGAACAAGATAATCGCGGATATGCTGTCAATGTACACCGACATTGAACATGAGACTTGGGACGAAGTGCTCCCGTATGTCACCTTTGCGTACTACACGGCTTTCCAGGAAACTACGCAGATGACGCCGTTCGAGCTTGTCTACGGAAACCGGCCGACTACGATGCTCGACGCCATGCTTCCGCACGTAGAAAACGACGAACTCAACGCCGACGTCCATGGATACCTTCAGCGTGCGGAGGAGGCCCGCTAGCTGGCTCGAGTTCGTACAACGGACCAGCAGCTGGTAAATGCTGGGCGCTACAACCTCCGACGCCGAGACGCCGAGTACCACCCTGGGGGTCGTGTGTGGGTTTGGAGTCCCATCCGTCAACCCGGACTAAGTGAGAATTCTGCGGCGGTATTTCGGACCCTACAAGATTCTACGACGTGTCGGCCAACTTATCTATGAGGTGATCCCCGATGGTGATTCCGGAACATCACGACGACGCACGCGGCCCGAAGTCGTCCACGTGGTTCGCTTGAAACCTTACTATGCAAGATGACGGACTTTTTGCTGCTGTTTGTTGGGACTGTCTTTTTTTTTAGCATCGGGTCGATGCACTCTTAGAGGGGGGTAATGCCGCGAACCATGTATGGGTTTGTTTATTTATTGTTTGTTTTTACTGCTGATCTGATGAATCTGATAGATCTGATGAATCTGATAAATAGCGATTAGAAAATCGCTATTTATCAGATCTATTTGCTCGTTTGGCCTTTTGTAATACGTGTTAAAACACAACCGAGTTGGTATTTACCAGTTTACAAAATGTAGTCCCATTAGTGGCAAGCAGAGCGCAAAAGATAGTGTTTGTTTAGCGGCCAGATGTTTGTATGTGGTCTCTGCATTTTTTTGTGTCCTGCCAACCAATCTTTAACGTATCTTTGCCGTACAACCACTTTCCGTCGCGTCCGGATAACCGAGGAGGTGCTGTCGTACAATTTAAGTAAGCCGTGTGAAGGAAGCGCGCAATGGAAACGAAGCTGTGCCTAAACAGGCCCAAAACAACCGTCGCTATCGGAGACGAGAAAACCGGGTCGCGCCAATGCACCCGCCCGTGTCAGTGCACGGGAACGCTGGGTAAATTCGCCGCCCCATCTACACTGTGCTCTGTTAGTGAAAAGCGGCCTCCTCTCCGCAGCCGGGTTGGGAGTTTCTTGTCCCGCACGTCACGAAAGAACCGTTGGCTGGTAGAGGTAGAAAGCTTTGCTTAAAAAATTCGGGGTCATTATTCAACCTCGCAAGAAAACCCCTGACTCATTATATACAATAATAAAACATTTAGTCGTTTTCTTTCGTTACGGTGCCTTAGAGAAACAAAAAAATTAAAGCCGTTCCACTCAATGTAAATGCTGTCGGAAGTGCAGAGCAGTGATTCGCCATAACGGGCTGTACCGCCGTTATCCGCTTCCGGCGTTGCACTGCCTCATTTTGCGTTTACTAACGCAAAATCCAACCCAACGGGCGTCCTTAACTAAAGGAACGCGGGCGCTGCCGGTTAATTACTTATTTTTTTCCTTAAAAATACTTATATTTTTCTTTACACAAATCAACGGAAAGATGTATGAAAAGCGCTAGCATTTTACGAGTTTATAAAGTTCATGGCTATACGTATAAACCGCTTGGCTTTCGCAGCCTCTGGGGTACGCCGCGAACAACAGCGTTACCCGGGGACGCCGCCTTGATGCTGTATATACTTGGGTCGAGCGAGTGCGCTAGGACGACAAGGCGAGCGCCTAAAGTGGTCTGCACTTACAAAATTGCAGCAAGAGTGCTAAGACAGCATTCGCCAAAAAGAAACTTTTGCTGTGCGCAGCGGGTGCACCGTCAGGCCGGAAGGCTACGATGGGGACCAGCGAAGGAGGCGGGGTGACTTCAGAGCCGACGGTGATGCTGGACGTGCACCCGTACGTGCGCTACCCGCTCCTGGTTATGAACCTGCTCATATGGGTAGTCGGCCTCATCATCCTCCTCGTGGGCACCTACGCCTACCTCGACACCTGGGCAGGAGGAGGAAATGCCACACCCGCAGCATCCTCTTACAGCTTCTACAGGTACGCAACCTCCAGGTCTTTGGGCACGGATTTTTGTCTGTTGCCACTCTGCAACATTCAAGTAGGTTATTCGAGTATGCCTACTGAATTATTTGAGCTTCTGTCTGAAGATCAAACAGCAGTAGGACAATCGTAATCCTGCAAAAAGAGCAGGCGTCAATATATGTTGGCTGCGAGTTGTGAACCAAAGTTTACAGTGCCGACAATTTGCGCTGCCTAGCTTGCTCTTCTGAACGCAGGCGAGGCGGCGCTTTTAGCAGCGCTGTAGAGATGCAAGAAGGGCAAAAGCCCATCCTGTGAGATATGAGAGGCCCGAACTCCGAAGAGTGGAAGGTGTGTGAAGATTCAAGGTTCTCAACCCCCTCAGAGAGCCTGATAATTATCAGCAGACCCTGTGGGAGTTCTATCTATCGTCTTTGACAAGATTTTGACAGCAGCGTTCATTCTCCCATTAAAATAAACTTATCGTCACAACTTGAAACGCTACAGTACATATATACACTGTAGTCCACAAGGAATGACTTAAAGCTTTCGCCTTTTACATTATGGGCTGTAGCCCAGAATTGAACAAAAAATCATGGTTTATTCCGGTGTTTCAAGCAGTATGACTAGCAAAGCTGAGGTGACGAAGAATGTTGAAGAAAGGGAGGAGCTCCTAACGTAACTCATGCCGCTATTAACCATTACTCGAAATCTTCATCCCTTCTTAATGTAGAATCGTACCACTGCACCTTCAAATAGAGGTTCTACCCGTCCTGTAAACTTCCAAATTTCTGACATCGCTAGGTTGTGCTCGAGTCCGGCATAGAGGTGCCACAGAAACTAGATGAAGGTAACGTTTCTCCGCAGTGTACGCATTCTTCGTATCACTAAAGAACAAGAATCGCAAAAGTCCATTTGGAGAACAAAGGCTTGCTGTTCCTTGTTCTAGTTATAAAATACATACACGCGCGACGCACCCGCCACCCGGCCAGGGCCAAAGAAAGCAAGGCATGCAGGAGCTTAGAAGGACTGCGGAGGGCGCTCAGGGCCTCGATCACACACAAAAATTTCAAGGACCGTTAGCCATAGGCACCTTCCCGGTGTAATGCGATGAAGCATTCATCTGTTATTCGACGTGCCAACAAGACTACCCATCACTGAATCATAATGACGGAAATGATGAAACATAGGAGCAGAAAATGAAAGCACGCAATGAAGAAAGTATGAACGTTCGGGACGGCAACACACATCCTCATTGGCGTCATTACTCTTTTCCTGTTTTGGACAGAAAGTGCAATAGCTTCCCCCATACGGAAACTACAATGGCATCCAGTCCTTTGTCACAGGAGCACGAGTAAAAGGTTTAGTACGAGGGCACCTTATTTTTTAGAGTGATACCTCTACTGCGGCATGCCTCCTGAGGTCATCCGTCGCGTAGCAATGACCTTCAGCAACTGGAGCCCAAATGTGGCTGGTGGGACGTCACGCCCCGTGATCCTTTTCGGAGAGGCGTCGCATCTGAGCTTGCTCGGTGCCTGTCATTGGGGTAGCACGTCACTAGGTCAACGTTTAACGGGGTCGCCAGCGCTTTGTTCCTCCATCTCGTCGTGTGTGAGCACGCTTCACGGACACCACCATGCGCAAAGAACGTACTGTCGCATTTACAAGCCTAATTTATATGAAAGTCTGTAAATAGTCTGTGCCAAACGGACCTTTCGCTCACGATAACTAGGTTTAGACGTGTTAAGCCTGAGCCGTTTTAAAAGCACAGCTCCTTAAGCTTGAGCTTGGTTCGTTGGCATTAAAAAAATCAGGGAAGCTGCACTCACGCGCAAGACTCGAATGGCGAAGCTGTTGTTGGTGATCTCTGGCGGACATAAAGCAGGGCTTGCGTTCGGGCTAGTCCATATTGCATAACGTTGATCTTCACGCACAAAAAAGCGGACACAGAAGACAGGTACAAGCGCTACGCAGGCGTTTAGCGGCTGAGCAAGAGGACGCGGGTTCGATTTCCGGCCGTGGCGGCAGCTTTTTTGATGGAGGCGAAAAAGTAAAACGCCCGTGTGTTCGACATTTCAGCGCACATTAAAGATCCCCAGGTGCACAAAATTAACCTGGAGCCCTCCACTACGGCTCGCCTCATTGCCTGTGAAGCGTCGGTGCGTTAAGCCCAGAATCAATCAACCAACAATGAAGTTGAGTTGTGGTATCGTTGTGGAGCACTGGCTGACGTCGGCAGTACCGCTTTTTAATGAACGTACTGACGAGTAGTGCAAGGCGCAGCTTCCACCACTAATGCAAGCTACGGCAATTTTTGGTCTCAAATATTCCAGACGTTTTCTTTGCGCTGCAAAATCGGAACATGAATCAGATGGGGCAGCAGTTTTAGTACTTTCGAACGGTCTTGAGTGTGCATATGCTTCATTTTTATGCGTTATTTCTTCTGACTTTTGGCCGACAGGGGTGTAGGCAGACTAAGGAAATTTTTTTAGTATAATCTTTTAAAATTGTGGCTAAGGTTGCTCACACTTTCTTCCCACAAAACCCCGTGCGCATGCCTGGCGCAACCATCACCTGGTCAACTCATATTGAATGAATTCAGGTCATCCCCTACCGGTTCATTTTGTGAATGTTGAGACAGGGCTGGCTAACTATATCGCGTTTAAGGGCTGATGCGTGTACTTTTGTTTATTCCTGTTCCTCAAGGCTGGAGACATCTGATAAATACTGTCCGTATATATTGACGCGATTGAGGTTGCGACCAGTATTTTATCATTCTCGTTTCTTTTTCCGCCAGTACGTTCCTGATCAAGATGGAGCTCACTGTGATGCTGTTCGGCCTGGTCACCATGTCACTGACCTTCTGCGGCTGCGTGGGTGCGCTCCGAGAAAACACGTGCCTGCTGAACGTCTACTCGTCCTTCATCACCGCCCTGCTGCTGCTGAACCTGATCGCGGGCCTCGTCGTATTCTTCCTGCCGTCGCAGATCAAGAAGCTCCTCGCCGAGACCTTCTCCATCGACGTCATCGTCCACTACCGTGACTCGTCGGACTTCCAGAGCCTCATGGATAGCATCCAGGTTGGTCATATACTCTGAGCTTGGTTACGGCGGATGCCTTTTGGGGGAACTTTGAAATAGAAAAAGGGTACATGCCCCTTGTTCGTTGTGACGCCGCCATATAGTTGTCAGATTTTCATTTTTGACTCAGAAATCATCGCATTGCGCCCAACATTCAGCTCGTGTTTTTCAGGGTATTATACGTAAAAAGTACACCAGCATTGACACCACGTTCCTGGCGACAAACTCTCGTGCAGCCTGTTCTTCAACGCATGACTGACAAAACAGCTAGTTAGTGGTCCTACTTGCTTCACTATTGAAACAGAGGTTATCATAAAAGAGACATTTATCACAAAACAAAGAGATGAGTCGTGGTCGTTGGCGACTTCGTCGGTTTTTTACGGTGTATACGCCATAAGCAATGCTTCCCCTGCTCTGGATAGAAGGAACTATTAGATGCGACTGCATCTCATTCACTCGCCTTGTCCCTGCATCCGGCGTCGGCGTTGTTGTCGGCGTCCGCCCCTCCCCATTCTCCTCGCCGCGTTAGCTGCGCTCTCCGCCGCTCCCCCCCCCCTCCTCTCCGATAGCGAACACTCTCGCGCGAGGGGCTTTGGATTGGATTCGAATGGATTGGCTTGGCTTGGCTTGGCTTGGATTGGATTGGATTTGGATTTTATTGGATTAAAGTGGATTGTGTTGGATTGTGTTGCGTCATAGGCGCGGCAGCCGCACTGGCGCCGGCGCGTCCCCTCACCGTTAAGCGCGCTATAAAACGCGGTGCCTGCGCCGCTCCGCTCCATCGTTCCAGCGCCGTTCCTCCGCTGTCCATCGCTGCAACGTGACCCCCTATGCGTCGCATCTACACAGGGGTTCCCGTGAGGGGAGGTGGGAGTTTTTTTTTAGATTTCGTGTGGGTTAAAGAGCAGGAAGATTATTCGCAGCCAAAGCAGAATGCATGCCAACAAGATTTTTTCAGAGCCGTCTACAATGCGGAGACATTTTCACAACTCCTTGCGTTTCACCAAGAAGCGATTGTAGCTGGTGGCTCAATACGAATGCCTAAAAATTCTGACGGTGGCATGGGGCATCAAAGGAACAATTAGCGCCCAACTCACGCTGTCACGGGTGCAACATTGCTTCAGGTAACAAAAGACATGGCTAATAACCGATACGTCAAGATTATTGCAAACATCAATAAGTTATATAATGACAAAAAACTGTATACTAGGTTATACAGATATAGGTTATACATCCTTAATAGAACACTTTAGACAAATATCGTTGTCTATCTTCTTTCTCTCTTCGTACGATGGCTGCCTTGCAGGCCATGCACGGAGTTCGCTTTTCGATTTCCCGTGGTGACGTCACCAAGTAAACTATCGAAATTCGTTGCGCCTGTTAAGAACAGCAAAATTACAGACAACGCGCCATCTGTGTAACACGGCAACTAGGGCAGCGCCGTACACTTGTGGCTGTACATGCGCTATTAAAATTTACAAGAAATTACAATAACTCGGCCAGATTGTTTTCTCCCTTGTACATTTGCAGTTCTACTAGACTCTACGTCACGCAGTTAAAACTTGACAAAAAATACCCTTAACGTTCAGGTTCACCGCCTGATGCACAGGTAGAACGCATGGATTGAAAATGCTTAGGCATCCCATAATTTTCTGTCTGCTGGGCTAAGCACGTAATGACGACTTTTTAATGAGCCACCAGACTATTAGGGAGGATGATAATTCCTTTTAAGGCAAATTCCTGTGTAATGATCAAACTATTTTACGCGTAGTAAGTTACAAACCGCCTAATGAATCGAATGCCTATCCGGTAAGCATCCTCGCCGTCGTATATTTAAGTCAATTTAGCGATTTACGTTGTAAAACGCCCACTTTTGTTGCATTAAATGATAATAAAAGTTTATTTGCACTTAACTGTTAAATGAAGTGAAGGAACTAGCGACTCTAATTGATTGTTTCTTTTCCACCGCAATAGATGCGAATATGTTGCTAGGAATCGTAAGGCTTCTTTTCAAGTGTTTGCAGCTAAAAGAAACTTAGTGCAATTAAACAGTGACTATTCAGCTGCATGAAAAATATTTTTATACAGTTGTAAAAACTTACACGCAGCAATACGGCCACAACTGGAACTGCTCGTATGTAAATATACAGCCACCAATTCTTACAGAGCACTGGATGATGTAATTTAAGAGGTAAACATTTTTGTCAGCGCTGACTTATTCTTTATCACGGGCGTATTTGGTTAAAAAGTAAGTAAGTGTGCCGAGCTAAAATTGGTAGTCCTAAAATAACAGCATGGCTAAAAAGTCGGTGTGAACAAAATTTACCTCGACACTCCTCAACCTTCGCTCATTAACCTTCGTGTTGTAACGCTGAAAAAACAGCCCGCTTGCTAGCCGCGTACTTTAGGCGGCGAGTGCAATGCCGTGCAATCATGGCTTCGCTTTTCACGATCACCGCAGGTGGGAATGCGATGCTGTGGCATTTCCAGGCTCAGCTTCCGCGACTGGAACGCCAACATGTACTTCAACTGTTCTCGCACGAACCCGAGCAGCGAGCGCTGTTCAGTTCCATTCTCTTGCTGCAAGCGGAACACCACCGACCAGGTGAGCATTATTCATTAGTCAGGAGCTGCTAACACGATATTACTACGTCAGGTGGGTTGTCTGTTCACGGGTCCACCGTGATTTCTTGCCTAAATGGTGTCCTGTTAGAGTTAACTTCTTAGTTATTATTTATGCGCTCTTGCGAACGGGGAAGAAAGCAGTAAGAGTATGAGACGGTGCACGTTCAAAAAGCGCCTTCAAGTCACGAACAGTAAATTTCTCCTGTCACTCGGAGGTCCACACACCGCAGCTAACACTGGGCTATAAGACAGGCCGCAAGAGAAATAGACGTATTGTTTAAGAGCCCGTGTCAACCTCTGATCTGAGCCGAAAACTGGACACATGGCGTTTTTTTTTTTTGGTTTTCGTCTCCACCTGAACACAGTCGAAACTTAAGGAAAGGAACTAGCTACCTCATCAACACAAAAGGAAACGCTTAGGCACTGAAGCACCTCGAAAATAGGCAGCCGCTGTCACTTAAAGACAAAAAACTGCACTAATGCGAGATCGGAATGCTACCTAGTGTGGCAGAAACAACATGTCACAAAACGTTGCCTGAAAGAAAGCCTTTGTCAGCTTGGGCAACAACAGAAACGTAAGTACTGCAACATCACTCGAGAACAAAAAGCGAGCATAGTGGATGGGGAAGTATACACACCTGCAGGCCGCAACCACGTTCAAATTAAAAGAAGAAAAGATGGCGAGGCCGGGCTGGGGGACAGGCATATTTTACACAGGAGCACTACTCTAGTAACAGAATCAGCTGGGCGGGATAAATAAAATTAGAGCCGTTCCACTCAACGTGAAAGCTGTCGGAAGTGCAGAGCAGTGTTTCGCCATAATCGGCTCTGGCGCCGTTTTCCTCTCACGGCTACCAACCATCACGCTTTTCAACTCCATGTCTCAAACCTCAAAAACGCGAGGGCTGCAGGTTATATACACAGGTTTTGCCTGCAATGCAGTTTTGCCTCCAAAAAAGAAAGCTTTCTTCTAGGCCGACGGATGAACTTCTGCATTTACGTCATACTCGTTTCCAATGCAATGCCGTGCTATGCCAGTCTTAAAATCTCGCTTTCATCTATTTGGTATTTAATGCTAACATTCCAAGGATAAACCATTTGTGCCCAAGAATCTCTTAAAATGCTCGCCCGAATTTGGGGGTACGCCTTCAGTGCTGACATAAAGAAATTAATCATGAGTATGTTTGGAGGTGACAGCTTTGTTAAAGCTCTATTTCCAAATGAGAAGGCTCGTAATTATGTCTAATAACTAAGGATATGAACTGCATAATCAATACTTCAATGTGATCGTTACGGAAAAAATATCTAACAGTGCCAATTTAACGCCCAGCGTTTCTCACAGCGAAGTTGCGTATGGCTAGGATCCCATGGTCTCGCGCCGGCGGCGGCGACTTACTCAGCTGCATGAATTCTGAAATTGAAAAATCACTAAACAAATAAAAAGTTCCTAGTACCTTCATAATTTTAATATAGGACGACTTACATGGCCTCTGAAAAAAAAAAGTCTTCAGAGATGCCATTTGCATTTAGAGGTGACGCCGACTTGAAGGGGGTCGGTGAAAGTATGGTACGGGAGTGTGCTTGCTCCAGGTTGCAGAGACACTTTATATTCCTCTCTACCACTGCCGCCACGCGCTCTTTGGCGGCCACCAGTGTGCAGCGCACTAGAGCGAGCGCTGTGGTTACCGTAGCTGCACTATAATAAAGCGTCATTGTATCTCACCAATCATGTGTGTTCCTAGTCTCTGATGTAGAGAAAGAACCACTGTCCTTGTATTTCCTTTTAGCATATCCGCAATACGATAAACCCGAAAATAACAAATCAGAGAGGCAGCTTCGCTAGACCCCCCTGCCCTCCGGAAGGAAGAGCCCTCATTTCTCAGCGCGTAGCATTCGTGGCCGAGTACACGCCCTCCCTCGCTCCGCTGGCTCAAGGTGTAGCGGCCTCGATTTACACAAAATGCGTAATGGGCGAACTGAACACGTTTAAGTGCTATACCAGGGTAAGTGAAGATAATTGGTTGAAGGGAGCCGCAAAAAGCAAATAAAACGTGAGAAAAATAACGGGAAAAAATTGAACGAACGAACATCAGCTATTCTTATATACCGCATCTACACAGTGAACAGAAAATACGAAAGCACTAAAAAAGCTAAGGAAAATACCAACAAAAATTGTGAATGTGAACCAAGCGTGTAGCTGCCTGTGTTTGAGCAAATGTTCATATTTCCCACAATTTATCGGTATAGTAGCGCAAATGGAGATAACTAGTCGAAGGGAAATTCAAGAAAGCAATAAATAGGAAAACTACAAACATGATAAAACTGCATTAACGAAGTGAATTATATGTATCGTATCCACCGCCCATGCAGAAAGGAGACAATAAAGTTTAGCTACCTTCGCAATTGAGTTGTGACGACTGAGGAAAGAGCGGAGCTGGTGGTGTTCACTTGCTTAACTTGGCTTTTCTTAGTTTTGCCCCGTTATTAAAGGGAAGGTGGTCGAAAAGCGAAGCTTTCTCCACGAAAACTTAGTAAAACCAAAGTCCACAATCCCCACTTCTAAAATCCGAAATCCAAAGTGCCAATATCCGAAGCCCAAATCCATTTTCCGATGGGCGAATTGAAGTTGTATTTTTTATATTTCGCGCGGTTTCTTTTTCATACAGAATAAATGAGTACACAATTGGTTCGTCGCTCAAAAATACCGCAGTTAGATGCATCTCGTGGGCACCTGCTAATGCCTTATTGTCATTTTAATGGTTAGAACGGGGCTTTGTTATTAATTAAATCTTATTAACGAAAAAATTACTGGCAGCTAGTCCGCTGTACTCGAAACATTATGCACTAGGTTCTGTTCGAGTAACGCCGCTGCTCTTTTTTAAAATCTTGGTGCATGACATCTGGGACATCCTGCATAAACTGCGATATTCACCCCTTTAGAAATCGCGCCGATCGCACTAAGCCTCCCAGGTGCCTTACCTAGTGTGCAGGGACCATGATTTGGACAAACCAGCAGGTACACATGAATGAGTAATGGAGTAATATACAAAGGTAGTAGCCTGGTACAGTTCTGCCAAACATTTCTGTTCCTCACAGCGCGTGCGTAAATTCTTACGTACAGTGATTGTGCATGTTCTGGTTCACATTTTTGTGCACTCATTCCCTTTTTCCGTGCCCTTACAATAGCATGAGACGATAGTTAAAAGAAAAAAGAACTTGCAAACGGATGATGTGATTGCGTAGATTGACAAAAGTCCACAAAGTACATGGTACAGCTACATTGGGGTATTAGCAAGTACATGTGTATATAGACATATCTTCGTGCGTAAATAAATATTTGTGCGTATGTAAATACCCTGCTACGAATATGAGAGAACATGTCAAAACCAACTATTGTCAGAGCACGGAACGAATATATTCATATATTTGATGCTTGCCAAATCAATTGAATGAAACTGTGCCGTTAAAAATAGATTTCAAGGGAACCTAATATTAAGACGTTAAGCACCCGTTATATGGTAGGAACTGCGGTGAATTTACGCTTAACAAATTGTGATGACCAAGGCGTGCACAGGGCAGCCTAATTTATCTCACCAGGCAAGACTGGAAAGTCGCCAGTGTGTAAATTTTTAAAAAGTGGCACGAGGTTCAGACGTTTGCGTATATCCCGTCCTACGCACGACGGATTTGCGATATGGAATGACTAAATACGAGTCATTACAGTCTTTTTACTAAATATGGACAAAACTGGACCTCCCTTTGAAACAGGTGCTCACGAAGGACGTAGCCTCGCGCCATTGAAAGCTTTCATTCGTTCAATGGTTGATATGAGACGGGTAAAGTTGGTTTCCATCTAACGTTATGCGCTAGAGTTAAATCCCTATCTTATCAACTCACCAAGAACTGTCAACTACTTCGTTAAACCGAAAACGTAGTGAAATAGGGACTGTCATCTTATAAGCACCTGATTCAATAAATTTCATGGATAAAGTGAGGCGCATCTCAGCAGCTACCATGCCATTGTAATTGCGTCGGCCGCGGCGCTCGCCTGCCGATAATTTAGCAATGCGGTAAAAGTCCGCGGTGAAAATATACCATCCGTGGTTGCGCTGAAGTCACCACACACCAGTAGACGTGCGAAACACAGCGCTGAACGGAGCGTTCTTGCATCTCATATCCTTGAACCACGTAAACCACACCAACTTCTCGTGCGGGGTAGTCTTCAGGTTTCTTTCTTTGACGGAATTCCACGCGAAGTGGTGCAGACGATGGCTTCTTTTTCCTTCAAAGTTCAGGAAAGCGTGCTGGCCGGTACGCCGTGGCCTGCGGAGACGAGTCTGCTGAGTTCATCGCGTACAACTCCATTAAAACGAAAATACATGCCTAGTTTTTTTCTGACGGCCCGATGAAACACATTCGAAATTATTCTTTTTAAGTGTGTCTGTTTCTCAAATACGTCGTTAAATCGCAAGGAATGGCTCCGAGCCTCTTTTGTTACTTAGATTATTTAAAAGCATGAGCTGTATAGGCACCTGCCGGGGAATGCGAATTTGTTCGTGAGATCGATAAATTCGTAATATTCGGTTTCTGAGTTTTGACTGTAGTATTTGCAAGATATGGTGACGGGGGTAGCAGATTCCTTTCAATGAGCAGGCACATCGAATCTCTCAGGTGTAACTGGGTCTCACCGCATGAACATTTTTGTGCAATGAAGTGGTTAAGACGGAGAGGCAGACATCGCCGAAGAGGACGGTGCCAGCTCGGCTTATGGCAAGCGCTGGGCGGTTGACTGGTTGTAGCACCCATTATACTGTGCGCAGATAAAGAAATAACCATTTGCCCTTTGCTGTCTCGTTACGGCAAATTGCGGTCCCTCGATTGCCATTCGGCCAGATGCCCACTGGAACTACAGCTGTCTAGATATGCATTTGTGGACGGGGCAGTAAGCTATAGTCAGCGCAGTTGCCATTTCCTCTGCTGTGCAGCGTCCAAGGGAGGGCTTCACCAGCTCGCCAATAAGATTCCCACGCCGATTATGTGCTGATAATTTGTTTCATGACATTGTCCAAATAGAAGAGATGCTTTCTATACTAACGCTGGTCACTGTGGATAATAAAGGCAAGACACCACGCTCAATCCATGTGAAAACTGCTTAGAAGTTTATTCCGGAATTTTCGCACAGCTATTCGAACATTGAATGACTTTTCTTATCGGCCCTTCTACTCCCTCGGCGCAGGTGGTGAGTCTGTCGTGCGGCCGCAACGTGCTGAACATGACCGACTACGACGCCTGGTTCCAGGTGTACACGGGAAACTGCCTGGACGCAGCGCACCGCTTCGTGCGCGAGAACGTCACCATAATCACGGGCGTCTGCCTCGTCTTCGTCATCCTGCTGGCCTTCGTGCAGATGGTGACGCAGGCGCTCGTCGACGAGATACTCACCATCCGGCGCATCTACGACAAGTACTACGAGCGAGCCTCCTTCCTCCGCGGGGCGGCTCAGCAGGACACCGAGCCCTCGGCCAACTAGCTTCGTGCCCTTGGCCACAGGCACTGGGAAGAGCACACCATGCGGAAGTTTAGGAGCTGCTCCTTCGCGGGGCACGAACAGTGCATCTAAGTCAGCAAATATGCGACACCTCAATCGGCATCATTTGTAGATGGAACATTTTATGCAGAATAAAATGTTTCACAAAATTAGCTTGTACGATGACATGTAGCGTGGATGGTTCCACTTTCGGCCCTGCTTGTTCATCTTTGGCATTCAAAAGCGGTGCAGCTAAAGCGACAGAAAATGTTGGTAGCCTAGTGACCTCGAAGGGCATACCTGTAATGCGCCGCTGTGCGGAAACTGTGTGTTGAAATATGTGCGTGGTATGTGGTGCTCTCTTCGAACGATTGCAGGATGCACAGGGATGTGGAGGGCATTTTAACACGTTTAGCGCAAGAAGCAGCCATTTTATAGCTCTAATTACCGGGAATTACGCGGCGGATAAACTGTCACGTACGATTTGTGTTCGTTTTGTAAGCGCAATGAATTCGGGATATCAGTCTTCGTCCGGAACATGATCAGCCTCGGTAATCTTTGTACTGGACATGCCCGAGAATGTTCCCGCAGTGCAATTGAGACTGGTGTTAGCCTTCGCCTCTTCCGATGGTTTTACGACGCAATTCGACTTAGCCATGGTGCCAAGGACATGTTGAAGTTGACGATGGGCTGCTTGTTGGAGCTAAAACTGGTAAAAGTTCGCAAGACGCTTTCCTCAAGATAGAAGAAAACATACAGAAATTATGCTGGAGTGCATTTTATCACTGAATAGGCTGTATACGTTCCTCAGGGAAAGAACTCATCTGAAAAACAGCGAGTCGACATTTCCTACGTCGTCGCTTATAAATTCCAACCCAGGTCAGGACGCGAACTATGCCCCGCTGTTACCAGGTGACACGCACCTTTGTCCAACCCGGAACACTTATGCCCTACGTAAACCATTCCGAGTTTCCTAAGGCGTGATCTACGTGGATGACGCCAATTACGACAATCGCGACGCCATTACCGTTGCTGTAGCGAAATAAAAGGGTGATTTAATCGCTTTCAACACTGCTGTCAAATCGCGACCGTTAAAGGGACCCCGAAAAGCTTTGTGATGGTGGCAATCAAATGCGTTGAGGTGGTAGAACACATAACGGGGGATTTTTTTAGCCAAGTGTGAGCCCCATACGTTGTATGGATAATTTGTAAACAATTTTTAAAGATCGCATTTCTCAGCTGATGAGCGCGACGCCGCAGCGAGCCGACCGCGGCTGACGCAACGGCGACCGCGGATGACGCAACGACGACCACGGATGACGCAACGGCGAAGGCTTCCCTGATTCGCCCAATCGCCGGCGAGGTCGGCCGCCGGCGGCGTCACTGCCATTGGCTTCCGGCTGCTCTTCCTCCTTCCTGCGCGATCCCGAGGCAAACGCGGCAAAGGCGGGTCCGCAGCGATTGACGCGTGCCTAGGCGCAGGAATGTAGCTAGCGCAGAACGGAATTCGATCGTCGCGATGTCACACGGCTATTCCGAGTGTTTCCAGCTGCTTTGAAGGAAGCAGAGAGGGAGGAGGAGTCGATCGGCAAGTGGGGAAAGGTGCATTTAATTGCTTCTAGCGCAGCTAATACTGAATTTAGACCAATAATTCCAACGGCATTGCATCGCTATATTGGTGCTACGCAACAATACAGACCTTTTGTAACTTTTAGAGAAGGCTTTTCTGGGTAAATTTAATTCAGGATGAGGCGGACACTGCCATGGCAACCACGGTGGCCTCGAGTTATGTTTCTGGTGAGTGACTCCATGTCGGCCATTTGAAATTTGTCGAGTGCAGCGTATCGTCCGGAACGCTCAAAATTCTGCTTCCCAATTGTTGGCGGCGCAGTCGCAATAAGTTCATCAATCCAGTGTTTGATCGGAATCTATTAGGCGTAAGATGACGACCTGCGGGAAAGCGTTCCAGTTGGTGGTGCGGGAGATCCAGTATTTGGCGTTGTACTCACAATTTTTATCAGCCGAGGTTTTTTTTAGCAAAGGACCGCGAGACATCAATGGTGCCCACGAGACATTCAGTGCAGTGTTTCTGGTGATGCTGCAACGCATACTGGGAAGTGCTGAGGTGGAATTCAACTTGGCTTCTCTAAAAATTGACTGCGGGTTCCAAGTCAAGTATATCAGTACGCGAGTGGTTTAGACCCGCGACTTTTCGCAAATGGCCCAACAATTGTCATCGAAAGTGCGAGTATGGTGTATATATTGGTGGTCCAGACAGGAGGTAGAAGTTATATTTTCCGTCGAAAGATTTTTTCGTTTCGTGTCCACACAAACCGCCACTTGAACTCGCGTTTCCTTGTCAGCGCCAAGAAGAGGAGGCACTTCAGGGTAGAGAATAGGTGGTCGTTCAGATGGATTTGTTCTTTCCAACCAATTCGTTCTTTCCAATTCCAACCTGCCTATGTTTGACCCGTTTTTTCTGTGCCACCTTCAAAGAAGCGTACCTTGTTTGCCTGCTTTCTAACTGCACGACAACCGTGTTTTTTCCAGCTTCTCGGGTAGGCTCAGGGTGATAGTCTTCTATCTCGTCGCTTCTAATAGGTTTGCCCACTGCGTCACCGATTTTCTCACCAAGTCAGCTACGTTTTCCCCGGTCTGTTTCAACGAGCCGTTTTATTTCAGCGTTAGAACCACACGATTACTGCTCGCAGTGCACAAGCCTCTGATGAAGCTCCGGTATCCAGTTATCGCTTTAATTGCATTGAAGACGCCGTTCGGCATTCTTTGTTGCATCCCTTTCTGATTGCGCAGTAGCTAACTTCTTCTGTATACCTTCCAAGGCTTTGTTGCAGAAAGTCATGTTTTTCTTTATTTTTTATTTCCGTTCACAGCTCATGAACCTCATTCCGCTATTCCCTTTCTTTTCTAGGCAGGTTTTTCGACATCTCGCTAGCAAGAATAACCCAAAGGTAAAAACACAATAGTCAAAGTTTCGGCAACTGCCACAGTGCGGAATAAAGGTGATAACATGCAAGAACTAGGCATTTTAATACACCCACCGGCGGTGCAAAATGCAGTCAATCAGGTGGCGCTCGGTATGATGTCACAGCTGCCGTACTGGCACTAATGTTGAAGGAACCTAAAGGAAGTGGTGGAGGCTGGATGTCTCGCGGAAGGTTTCTATGAGCAGACGACGTTCTTTGCTTGTAATAGGAGGACTTGACTAATGCAAGTTACGAATTGCTCACCATAATAGGAGTGTTCTAGGAGAACCAGAAGTTGGCGGTAGTATGGATTCATCTTTACTCTCGTCCACTCTTTCTCTCTAGACCGCCAGATTTGTCACACAGGGCTGCGGGACCACACGGGCACTTCATTTTTCGCCTCCGTCAGAGAAGCAGCCGCCACGGCCGGGAATCGAACCCGCGTCCTTGGGCCGCGCAGCACAGCGCCTTACCCACTGAGCCACCGCGGCGGGATTTCCTCGATCCTACCCACTCAATCTGGGCGAGGTAAAAAATGCCGAATCTTGAATACGAGAGAGCTACATTGGGGCCCTTGGGGAGAATATTCCTGAAATGTACGCGGGAGATAATTCTTCATAACATTTTTGGCAAGGGTGTCGGGCAAGGAGACATTGTCCCTCGGAAATAGCATCATGTCTACAGAGGAGATTATGGATGTCTGGCTCACTTGACATTAGCGTACGACATCGTACCATCGCTCTATTAAATGAATCAAAAAAAGATGAGCGCATGTTTCTTTATAAAGTGAACTCAGAACACCCTGCCGTAAGGTAAAAGACAGATTTTTAAAAGTTGAAAAATTATTTGTTGGGGCAATCCAGAAGGGGATTCACTTAAAAGGGGCTTTTGGTGTTCAAGTATATGTAAGCAGAGTGATGGTAACATTCTACCTTATACAAGTTGGGCCCCGGGTGCTTTTGTAAGGGCTGCTTGCCCAAACGGTACAAATACTTTATGTCAACAGCACTATTCTGTATTGGGTCTACTATATCAGATAAATTCGACGAGCGCCATATAAGTCACTGAAACCATTTACCCTGTGTATAAATATGGCGCTCGTCAGCAGAAGACCAAATTAAATTCAGTCACGTATACAAGTGCTTTATTTGTACAGTCCCTACTTCCGTATTCGTATACGACATGGTCTGCCGCAACAAAGTCTTCCGCGAGTGCTCACCCGCCGTTGAAGGCATGCTTCAGGGAGATCCCCATGTGCGCTGCAAAGCGTCTGAGAGAGTTGTGCCACCGCCAAATGGCACGATAAAGGTTCGTTTCCTTGTTGAAAGAGCTTCTTTAAAAGCGAAGCTGTACGCAGAAGAGAAGGAACGAAGCAGCAGCAGCTCATATAGCTGAGCAGGCCGAGCCGCTCGCATTTTCAACAGAGATCCGCTGAAAGCCGGTACCAACTAGCGAAGTGTCAGCATTATTAGTGCGTCATGTGAAGTCAGGAGTAGAATAACGGTGACGCGCACGTTTCTATTTACTGACGGCGCCACCAATTATCGCTTGTGATTATTTGCTTTTCTTCATTCAAATGCAAAATGGGAGTTAAACTAAAACTTGTGACATAGTATTTATGCCAACGGGCATACTATCGCAATAAAAAAAATGCTTAAGCTTCTAATTTACAGTGGTGTGTAGCGGGCGCATTAACCTCTTTGCGCCCGATTCCTACACAATCCCCCACGTGGATGCGTGTCATGTTACAACCAACATCACGAGACGCAGGCTCACGTGTGCTCGGCTTTTCTTGGTATCTTTTCTGCATATGGACGGCGCAGCAAAGAGATGAAGAACTCTGCTGTTAAAAATCCCTCATGACCGACAGGAAAAAGATATTGCACCGGGGCACCAAAAAAAACAAGGCACCAGTAATGTGTTTGTTTGGGCCTTGGCAAAGGTTGAAGAGAGTGAAGAGATTTGGTGGAAGAAAACGATAAGGTTTGCTTATTTCTTCCGTAGAGAGAGAAGCGAAAAAGAGAGATAGAAACCACCCATATATTCCTGAATTGGGCAGCTACAAAACCCGTGGTATATTTCCTTAGGCAAGGAGGAGTCAGTCGAAAACTCCAGAATCACTGTGTCCCGTTGCGATCCTTTAACTGTGCAAAGTTAATCGGGGACTTAAGACACCTGCCGCCTGGCAGGTATTACGCCCTGGTCCTGTAGATACTCGAGCAGTTCATTGTCGCTGTACTCCGAGGCACACCATGAATTTTGCCAAACGCCGCTGAGTAAGAGCGCGTAACCGAAACTCGGCGGCACTAGAAACTTCCGTCACTTCTAATAGCCTATTGACCGCAGCAAGTGTTGGTACCGTAACGATGAGGTTTCCATTCTTCTTTAGGCGATGTGTCAGTACTTGTGATGACTCCTGCGACTAGAAGGTTCGGATTCACCCTCAAAAAGGAGTGTCCTGTTCGCCTTGGCTGAAACGTCACTGAAACTCCTGAACTTCGATCTTTTTTGTAATTGACCAGTGTAAAGGCCGCCTCGCCCATTTCCTCGACTTCTTCACCCACCGCATCCCCTTCGTTTTCTCCTCGCCGTCAGCACGCTTCGGCACGTCTTCCGAGTTGGCAAGAAACAGCGAAGCTCGGGGTTGACCTAGCTTCTTCCGATGTTGCGAAGTTCGGCTACTATTTCTAGGCTTTCATACGTTTTATAGGTTTTGCAATGTTGTTGCTAGGCTAGCCTAAGTGCTGAGGGGCGAGGACATGTTTAGCCGGATTTTGCAAGGCTGTTCCAGTGTGCCCACACACTGACAGCGGATCCAAGGGGAACAAATTAGGTCGACCGCCCGCTCTGCTTTTTCTCCAGCCTTGCACCACCAGTGGAAGAGGTGCCAATTTCTTTGCATTTTAGAACCCGAAAAATTACTAATATCTTCGAAATTTTATAATAGGAAGTGCGCATACGGATGCACCCCTTGCGCTCACATTCGAACAGGCTCGAAACCTGGCTCGGTGGTGCGCCCTCTACAGGCGCCGCAGTTCTTTTTCTTGGTATTTTTTACTAACGCCACTGAAACTAGCTTGAACTTAAACAGCTTCACTGGTTATAAATTGTGCGAATTTATATTGCTTTGAACGTCGTGAGGTGCAGAACATCCCCCGCTAGTAGAAAATGTTCAGTCCAGCCGTGTAAACAGGTACAAAATAGCTTCAAGGTTGTAGGTCTCTTACACCCTTTGTGTCAGTTTGCCGTCTCTTCATACACCCTTTTCTTACACGCTTTTCCTTTACACCCTTTTTTTTAGTTTCCAACACCCTAATTTGTAGCTTTGCACCCTTGTGGAAAAAGAGTGTTGAAATTATGAACATCCTTGAAGGGTGTTGAGAGGCCTGAGAATATTTCTTGGTATTTATGAAATTCTGTGAGTTACTGAGCTAGTAACTACCTTGTGATTAATACGTTTTTTTGAAAATCGGCATGCTAATTTATATATGCGCAGAGTGAAATGCCTAATTCCAAGATTATCGCTAAAATATCTGGTTTCTGCGACAAGCTTACCGACTTATGGGGGCTTTCGTCTGGTGCATATAAAGGTAAGAACAGCACATGGGTTTCTAAGTAAGTATGCACTCGCTGTACCCATGCATCCAGTTGGTTTTCTTCTCAGTGCATTTGTGGTCCAAGTGCGACGTGTTGTTTTTATTGTATGTAATGCTGCGTGCCCCGGCGATCCCTACATTCCACGCGTAGCTGCGCTGCCCGCACCCTTATTTCAGGGTGTTAAGCAACCTTACACACTTTTTAGGGTGACACGAACACCATTTTCTCATCTCCCCGCGGGGGCTCGATAAATGCGTCGCATAGGGGGTGGGTGTTTGCGCTAAAAGTTTAGTTTTGGGAGTTGTGGTAGTGAATGCGTTGTATCAGCAGCTTCTTGACGTAGTTTGAATGACAAGAATAAGCGGTTCGTACCTCATTCTGTGTCGGCTTTGTGCGCAGTGGAGCACATGTACATTGCGTTCCGCCCGCAGGTCGAGGGATCGAAACCAGGCGCCGGATAGATTTTTATATAATGTAGGGGAGGGGTGCGGGCTACGACTAAAGGCGTCAACGCGGGTGACATCGTGAGTTACTGAAATGCTCTGATTTAAAAGCGGAAGAAGAGGTATTAATGGATAAGACTCAAACCACGGCAAAGGTGATACTGACCCCAGAAGCCCGCCAGAAATAAAAGGCTGGTGGGGGAACAAATGCCTCCCCCAGCCCAACCTTCCCAAATCCTCAAAGGGAAGGCGGAAGTATGGGCCCCGCAGGCTCACACCCCCCACAAAACATTTTTTCCGGGAAATTTTGCCCCCGCAGGCCTGCGCACTATTCATTGGGGGAAGGAGGCCCCCGCACGCCTCCTTTGGTCAAACCTCAAACCGAAGGGCGTGACTTTTGGCCCGAACCAAAGTCTGTTCACCACCACCCCAAATTAAGTGCCAACGGGTTTTGCCCACTTCGACGGTCTGCGAACCAACAGTACCTGGGAGGAGACCTTTTACCCACCCTAACTTTGTCCACCGCAATTCCCATATTCTGGGAAATCACCCAAACTGTTACCACTACACCAAAAAGTCCAAACCAAGGATCTTTCCCCCTTTATTTTTTAGAACCAACCTGGATCTGGGAGAAACCCTTTATATGGGAAACCCCCCTAACCCGCTCACCCCAAGGGCAGTTCGTAGGGAAAAACACGCTTTACCCCGGGGGGAAACCTCATTTGCATAAAAAATTTGCCAAACCCACTTTCCACCTCTTTCTGTAGTTCCAACCTGGGTCTCAACGCTCTCCATGGGCACCTCGGCCTATCCTCACCAGAGGGCAGAGCTCTAGAAAACATTGCCCGGGGGGGAAGTTAATAAAAAATTATCACACAAAAATCCTCTTTCTTGATCCAGCCCTTCTGCATGTAACTCAACTACTCACCAAAAAGTGTTTTACTGGGGAAAATTATAATTCTGATAATGCGGCACACCGTGTACTGAAGGGGAACACCAGCCTATTCAGAAGTATCATTTTACTAAAATTGAGTAAAAGTGCTCTGGGCTAAATTCGATAATTGGGGATTTGTGAAACGAAGGGGCTGAACAGGCATAGCGACAATCATTTGTGCCTATATGGTATAAAAGGTTTGCTAAATAGCGTTCAGCACAAAAAAGCTGCCCTCCTACAGGGGAAGCGAAAATGACTGACATATGGAAAGGGGGTGAAACGTTAAAAAATTCCCGTCCCCCCTACAGGGGGAAGCGGGAAAGCCCCTATTTGGGAGCGCCCTCCCTATAGTCTCCGCCGGGCAGCGCCGAAAGCAAAAAGGAAGATGCCCCCGGGGAACGCCTGAAAAAAGGGTGCTTCACCACAGTTCCAAAAACAGCTCATGAATACCGAATATCAAAAATGGAAACTCAGGCCAAAACAGTAATAACTTAAAATCGTTTCCGTTAATAATATTCAACAAAAGCGTTATGGGAAGGAAAAACACAAAATTTGTGTGTGTGTGTATGTGTGTGTGTGTTTCGAACATGCTCCTGTAAGTCCTGGAGGTGTGGCGTTAATGAAGTTTGTAATGTGTTCTCATGTTAATAATAAAATGTGTAATTGCGGTAAATTCTTGTCAACTCATTTTTTGATGTTTGTAACTGATGTCCGGTTGGCGTAGTGCGTGTGTCCCTTGTGTAAAAAAATACTTGCCGGCGCCGGTTTGTCTACGACACTGCGGCGGAAACAAGTGCACGGCAACTTTACCCCAAACCGACCAGCAAAGGTACGAACGTGCCTTAACCCTTTAATTTAAACCCTCCCAGAGGTGAAGTTCTCCGATCCTCCTCTCGCCTTCTCTCCGCTAGCAACGCTCCCGTTGCGGGGACAACCCAATAACACCAATTCTTGTCACGCGTTAGTTTTTGCCGAAGTATACAAGGTGGGCGCCAACATCCCATGCCGCGGTGGTGCTTAAAAAGTGCGATGCTAAAGGGGGATGGCTCAGAATTTATTTGGGAAATTCGGGGGGTTGCGAAAGATATTTTAGGGTTAAATACCCTTACCAAAGCCCCTTTCTGTTGCCCCAAAAGATTGGGGGGCGCGCGAACGAATAAAACCCGGGAAAAAACCTTTTTTTTACAAAAAAATATTTTAAACGCGATTTTCTTCCCCTTTTTCCATGGGGGCCCAACCCCCCGAAAGTCAACCTAAAGTACATAATCCAAAATGCTTCGATCGTGTCAGAATGCGAAGTCGGATAGACGTCGACTTCATAACGCCAAGTAATCAGGGTTAATTCCCACCACAGGAACCGTTTTTTCTTCAGCGCTTTTCATCTTCATCCTTTTCTGAAAATTATTGCATAAGGGTCTCTTTCCTACAGTGCACTTTACTGTGATTAACAATGGCAACAGAGAAGAACGAAAGCATCGCCTTAAAAATTATTTTTCTCATGAATGAGGCACAAGTGAGACAGAAAAACAAATCAGTAAATCGCATTCTTCTCTCCACGGCTGGGTTATGGAGGTGTTGAGGCGTAGTGTGTTGTTCTTTTTCTTTGTTGCAGTCCGTGCAAAGCTGATCACAAGAAATGTACGGTCGAGTACCGTAGACGGGCTGCCTAATTGAATAAGTTTTGAAACCGCGACATCTCCTTATACTACATTGCGAACATATAATAGTCAGATTTATTATGTGAACCTTCTGTTTATTTAAAAGCACCAGTTTTATTCTCTTTTGAGCAGCTGTCACTGATATTGCTTGCTGGCGTGGCGCAGAGAAAAACGAAGCGAAGCAGAAGAAGAGAGCTTGTCGTGTGATTGCCGCAGTCGCTCCTGAAGGCCTCGCCATGGTGTCGGAATTCGACCGCAACTTTATGGGGGTGAGTGGCCTGCTTTCATAACGCGCTTATCAGTCAAGTGCGAAATCATGTGAGCAGGAAAATGCTGAGATTGTTAAAAATATCGCATAATTTCCCGATCGCGGGAAACCTAAAGTAGGGCGCCCTTTAGACTTGCCCCGCTTGGAGTAACCTTCTACCAAATCATCAGCACACGTTTTGTTGGCGTAGTGCGTACTTCGATAGTTTTGCAGCTCTTCTCAAACAGCCAGCCTTGGCTGAGATGTTACCCTGTGGCTCACAATGTGCTGCTAACCGAAACAGACCGACGGGAAGACAGTACACATAAGCTTGTTTGGAGTTAGAGGCTTAATACCCATATCACAGCGTTCCTCGAGCTTATTTAGGCTAGTAGAGCTTTGATGAGCACTCTCCCCTTGATGTACCGTTGTGAACCCTTCCGTGTCGTGCGATCTGATTTGCTCCCCAGAGCTGAACATAAGGCATGGAGGAGTTCGTAGCACCGGTGGTCCGACACCCCTCATGAATTTATCGCTCTCAGCTTATATAGCCACCAGTCGTTTGCTCGCGTTCCGGATAGGTGTAATCCACGTTGCCGATGGCGCGGAAGCCGCTTTTCGGTGCTCAGTTGAAATGCTTAGCACAGTACGCATGCCCGGAATAACACGTGTATACATCCGCAAAAAATTTTGACTCGGCATGGCGCGTGCCCTACCCCGCCATGTTAAATTTTCAACCTAAGGGCGCCGTCTCAAACCGCCGTTTAAAACAATTCACATTTCGAGGGTTACGCCGGCACGACAAAGTGCGCCGTGTTAGAATGCTACTAAATAATTTTTCACCACCAGATTATCTGTAAAGTGCGCCGAGAAAGCGGCCGCCATTGCCAGGAATCGAAGCTGCGTCCTTCGGCTCAGTAGAACAACGCCTCGGCAACCGGGCCACCGGGGCCGGTAGGCACGTAGACTTAGTCTGCGTCGCCCCCTTGGTGCGACAGACGTCCCTGTCCCGCATACCCCTTTCCTTCCATTTTGGAAACGCGCAGGCGTTGCTGTAGGCATCACACGTATGTTTTGTTTCAGGTGAAGTAGTCTTTCTGGGGTTTTCTAAAGCAGAAAATGTGGCGTAATTTACTCGATCCACCCGTCCCCAAAAAAAGGAAAAAAACACATTAAAGAATGCTTCCGTGTGAAGTAAAAATGAGACAAGATCGCTTCAGACTACTACAACCGCTGTCCAGGCCCACACATGGCCGCATTAAAGAGCGTTATAGGACGGCGCACGGTCATGCATAAACAACATAACGACGTCGAAGCAGACAACGCGGTCTCTGCGAACACAGCAGATGAAAAGAAACAAACGAGGCTTCCACGGAACTAGGACTGTCGATCTTACTAAGTTTGGTTTTCTATAACCCTGCGCGTGTATTAACTCGGCGAACGCTACCACGCGTCCGGGAATTGGCTGGAAACATCGGCAGTAGCTACACTACGGCGGTGGTCGATGCCCGCCCTCCTATGCGTCGGGTCGAAAGGAAAAAAACTTTCGCCTCCAGTTTCTTGCCAGTGCTCTGGGTTTCTCAATGTAAAGTAGGCGTCTTCAAAATATTCATACTGAAGTATGGGTGCATAAAAAGCCGTATTTAAAACGGGTCTAATGTTACGCTTAGTCCCATGTACTTGAAACCTCTACATAATCCCCCGCTCTCAATCCATGAACGTCTACAGAAGGAGCAAGGTTACATGAGATGACTTAAACTCTTGTGTTATCAAAACTACCGTAAAAACCAAATTATATGACAATTAACCAATAAGCGAATCTTATCTATTACGGTGTATTTTATATATTTTTAAGTAACTACGTAGTTCCCAGCGAAACTGTTAATATTGTAGGATTCTCGCATGCTGTCATACATGGATTTCTACGCGAGCAAGCGGACTACCGTTACTGTGTTTGTCTGCTAGAATAAAAATGAACTTCATCCGTGTTTCATTGAACTAATCAACTAGAAAGTATGCTCAATCGCTAATCACCACCAAACTTGCTTCGTTTTGTGCATGGAGGCGTCTATTTGAGTGAGACACGCAACAGCTTCGCTGCTCGTCCTTCAAACAGTGGAATGGCTAAGGAGTTTTTGTATTTTCGCGGGACTTAGAATGGCGAGTCACGCCCACCGGGCAATGCCCTGGGCAGCCATTAGTTCTTGAACAGACCCCACACGGGGCACCTTGAGTAATTTTGGTGACGGTATTGGTGACACCGCGGACCCCGAGGCCCCAAACATAAGCTGTATCAAACCATTGCGATGTGTTTTAAGGTGGAGGGAGAGAAACCATGAACGGGGGCCGTCGGACCCAGGTCAAGCTCCGGCGGATGGGCTCTACCCTGTCTACCAGGCAGGGAGCTCTGGGACCTGTCTCGGTATCAGGGTAACTCTAGAGAATAAAGGACCCCCGTCCCATGCTTCTATACTGTAGGATATGGTACTTTTTAACCCCCCCCCCCTTCCAAACGTGATCGGTCCCTGAAAAGGGGCCGCACCGAAGTTTCGTTTCCTCCTTTGCAATCAATCTCGCTCCCAAAGCCCGATAATTTCTCACGCTTTTTAATCGTGGAACCTCTTAATAATACAAAACCAATCACTTCTAAGTCCGTGTTTCTAATCTCAAAGTATGTCTAAAGCCTTCTCGGGAAGCCGTACAAGGCTAAGAAACTGAAAATGGGGGAACTCCTGATTGAGGTAGACAACAAACAGCAGTCCGCAAACCTTCTCGACCAAACGCGCATGGTCAATGTTGACACCATGATCACGCCTCATCGCAGCCTTAATAGCTGCCAAGGCGGGTGTAGAATAAGAGGACCAAAGGCCAAGACGTCACGGTGATGCGGTGGTGTTCTATTTACAAGATGGAGAACTGGGGAAGACGAAGCAGCTCGAACGAGAGCTGCTCACGAGAAGTTACAGTCACGGATGATGATATTCGCATTCGGTGCCGCGATGACTGATAGAAAGTTTCTACATTCTTCCCCGGAGCCCCATTTTTCTCCGCCCACAAAAAAACCCTGGTCATTCCAGTTCCTTCCAGTTCAATTCGGTGAGGCCATCAGAAGGCGAAACTGCCACTGGGGCCATCGTTTGAGCACACGCAGAGTGTGACTGTGCAGTTTACGTCGCCACGCTGAAATTCGTAGCCTGTCTTCGAAGGTCTTGTACACAGATAGGAGTTCTTCAGGATTTTCCCCTTCGGTGTGAAAAGGGTGTCTTGAAGGCTCCCGCTTCTTTCTCGAGCTCTGCACATTCATTATTGGATTGTTGTTGTCAGATGACTTCTTGTACTTCGAACGGTGTCTACCACGAATTGTTTGCTTTATACTGCGTTGTCGGGTCAGTGCAACGGCTATCTTTGGATGTTTTGGGAAGCCGTCCGGATCCCTCTCCTTGGTGTACTTGATCGCTTGTCTGTTCTTTTCAGGTGCTTTTGTTTCATCATTGCCTTGGTATCCCAGGTGGAACACGCGTGATCAGCTTCTCGAGACGTTCGGTACACGAAGATTGCGCTAGTGGTGGGGGGTTCGATGAGCAGCCTCTCTTGCCTGCTATCGTCTCGGCGGACTCTTTGAATGCATGCGAGAGCAGGGCATCTTCTTTTCGAAGGTCACGCGCAACCAGCGGATCTCTTTTAGTCTCATTTTGTGGCTGCGATAGGAAATCTGACGCAGTCGAAGTCTCTGTCATCGAGTTCAAATCAAGTGGGCCATGGAATGTCTGGGTCAATGTCTGGGATGAATTCATTATCTCATATATCTGGCACTTTGGTGTCAAATTTCTTGTCCTTGAATTAATAGAATATACGTATCAGAACATGTGTGATTTCATCTTCGGATTCTACATTGCTCCATGTTCCTTGTCCAGGGAGTCGGTATGAATAAATGGTTCGATTTCTTCGTTCAGCATTTTCAATGCAATTTCAGTTTTCCGTAGCTGGCGCATGAATTCCTTCCACATGTCGCAAATATCACTCGTCATTAAGGTCAACGCTAATGCGGCATTTCCGTCCCTGCATAGTCTCCCAGCGATTAATCGCGACTTTTCTCTCGTTGTCAGTCCATGCAGGCGCATCGTAGAATGAGGAGCAATCTGTTCGTGCGGAAAAGGTAGCACGTCTTTCGTTGCGCGATGTTTTGCGGCATTCCACTCACCCTTAATTTAATCTCTGCATCGACCCATTAGGCAATCGTGGGAGATGACGGCGCATCGTTGCCTGCCGTCTCATCGTGTCGTTCGGCTTTGCGTAGCACCGCTGTAATTCTGTCCATCACAACGGTCTGTCGTCGGTATCAAGGGGTCCTCCTGCTCCAAACGTTCGAAGTTCGGAAGACTCCGAATCGCAGAAGGGCCTTCTTCCCAGCTTCGGCCACCATGATGTAGAATAAAAGGACCAAGGGCAGAAACGTCGCGGTGATGTGGTGGTGTTCTATTTACAAGATGGCGAACTGACGAAGACGAAGCAGCTCGAGCAAGAGCTGCTCACGAAAGATTACAGGCACCGATGATGATATTCGCATCGGTGCCGTGATGATGATTGGAAAGGTTCTACAGCGGGATCTCTGATCTGGATCCTATAATTGAAACCGAAGCCGATCTGCTCGAGGGCCTTCGTGATCAGGGCGTGACTGGCAGTGAGGCGAATAACCATACGCCGAAACTACCCAAAACATACACCAAACACATAATCTGACGTTTGACACTTAAACACTTCCTGTTTCCTATCAACGCAGTCTTCATGAGATGTCCGGTCCAACCCTACGTGCCGAACCAACGCCGCTGCTTCAAGTGTCATGCTTTGCAGTACAAGATGTGCAGCACAAGATCATCCAACTGACAATTGTGAATCGGAGCACTAAACATGTGCGAACTGCCAGGGACCACAAGCTGCCTATTCCAGGAGCTGTGAAAAGTTTAAACAAGAGAAACACATCATTGCCTTGAAAGTAAACTAGAACATCAACCTTCCCAGAGGCGCGAAAGAGGTTCGCCTCTTCCCCCTGGGGAGGTAACGCCGACGCAGCTCACCGGGGGCGGAGTGGCGTCTGATTTCCACAGGGACCCAGTTCAGCGAGTCTGACCTGGTCCCTCCTCCGCCCCCCTGCTCTGTGCTTCAGGCAGCCCAACCCGCCACCCCACCGCTTGCTGAGGCAGCAGCGGTTGTGGTGGCTACCACTTCAGTCGGGGCCGGTGCCGCTCCCGCCTCTTCCTCCCCGTCCGCCAGTGCACTGGAGGGTGCCGAGGGGATGGACACCGGGGGTCCCGCAACGGCTCCCACACCTGCCGCACCGTCTGTGCAACCTGTGGTACTCCCGACACCTTGGGCGGTAGCGGTTCACAAAACAAAGGGCGCCCGAATGGGAGCCAAGTCCAAGGGGCCTGGTCCATCGGGCACTCGTAGGACATGCGAGGATGAGATGGACGTGACACCATTCCCTGTTTGCGTCGTAAGCGGAAGGAACGGGTCCCTGCATCCAAACACTCTCTAGAGTCCGAAAAAAGGCCTCCCTCCGAGAGTCCAAGTCCCGAAAGACGATACATAAACAACACACTTCAGAAGCTCCGAACACTCCATAATGGAAATAGAAAACATAATTCAGTGTAACTGTACAGGCCTTCTTAAAAATCTTGACGATGTATATGAAATACTGCATGCTAATCAAGCAAGTGGAATGTGTGTCAAGGAAACACATTTCCACTCCAATCACACAAATTTTTCCTTAAATGGTTACATTGGAATCAGAAAGGACAGGGATGGCAGTCCCCCCACACACTCTTCTGGCGGTGTGGCCATAATCGCCCGGAAATCCTTAGCATGCCACCCTGTCACTTTGAACACTTTCCTTGAGGCTGTTGCAATTCGCACAATATATTTAATAGGTTGTTGATAACGGTATGCTCCATATATATTCCTCCTGATCTTGCACTTTCAAGCTCTGACTTCGAGGCGCTAGTTGACCAGCTGCCCGAACCCTACATCCTCACAGGCCACCTTTTAAAGCACACAATTCTCTTTGGGGCCCCTTTCGCACGGATGTCGATGTCGTCTTATAGAGAAGGGTTTAAAATCCTCTGGAGCATGCCTTTTCAACAAGAAACAGCCTACATACCACAACATAGGACACAACACACGCTCATTCTTGACTTTGGGGTATTGGCTCCGCAGTTCTTTTCCTCTTCTCGAGTGGGGGGTGGGCACTGACCCATGCGGCAGGGACCACTTCCCCATCTCACTAACATAATAGGTAAAGGCCCATGCAGTCCATTTTCCTAGAACAGGTTACAATGAAGCAAGAGCTAACTGGAATACATTTACAGAGACATCCAAAACTGCCCCTACACCACGATGAGACACATACACGTAGAATGAAGCCGCTCAAATCCTCACGCGCACAGCTCCTCGATGCCCGCCGAAAAATATATTCCCTCCGGCCTCTGGTGCCACGCCCCAATTAAGAGGAGGCCCTGGTGGGAATGAAGGACTACAGGTGGTCGCGAGAGGTCCCGAACAAGGCGTGTGGTGTCCTTCGCGGGACCCCACGGCGGATAACCTCATCTCGTTTAAACGGGCAAAGGCCTTGTGTAAGCGTGTGCATCGTGGAGGCGGAAAGGGAGAGTTGGCGCGCGTTCCTGATATCCATGAACTCGTTACACACTCACAAGGTATGGACAAGAATACGTAAACTAAAGGACGGACATACAGCATACCTGCCCCTAGTCAGTAGAAAGAGGGGGACACACTCGAAGACAGGCTATACACACGCCTCACAACATCCTTGCGACACTTTTCCAGCTCTGCATCACATACACAAACACTTTCCTGATACTAAAAATGCTTGTAAAAAAACATTCCCTACATGACAATAACAGGTCAAAATCTGGTTGCAATTCTGAATTTACACTGTATTAGTTGAGGGCTACCCTTAGCACATGTAAACCTTCAGCTCCAGGCGCAGATAAGATTACATACACCATGATCAACACCTACACCCAGATACTCTTGAAACACTCCTACACCTATACAAGAACATATGGCTTTCGGGGCACATTCCAAGGTCTTGGAGGGAGGCTATTGTAGTGGCGTTCCTGAAGGATGGGAAGGACCCTTCTTCTCCCGCCAGTTATCGACCCATCGCCCTCACAAGCTGCCTGTGCAAGCTTCTCGAGAAGATGATCAACAGGAGACTCGTGTACTTTTAAAAGTACAATGGTCTTCTCAAGAGCTACCAGCCGGCTTCAGGGTGGGGCGATCCACAAAGGACCAACTCGTCGCCCTTGAGTCGTATATCAAGGATGCGTTTGTCCACAACACGTTTTGTGGCTACGGTCTTTGTTTATCTATGAGACAGCCTACGGACACCGCTTGGCTGATACGGGATACTTAGCGACCATAAAAGCATTACGGTTTTCGGGCCCAATATGTTTTAACACTCTTTATGCCTACCTGGCGGAACGAATCCTTTCGTGTAAGAGTTAGCACTTGCCCTTTGGAAGCTTTTTGTGCAGGAAAATGGCGTTCCTCAAGGCGGCGTTTTGAGGCTGCCACATTGTTCATAGTCAAGATCGAACTCACTTCGAAAGGTGTTACCACTGAACCTATTTCCTGTACAATGTATGTAGATGATGTGCAAAATATCTTTTAATCGTGCAATATGCAATCTGCGACGCCATAGTCCAGCTTGGTGTCAACAAACTAGCTGCGCTGGGCTGATCTGAACGGTTTTAACTGACTCCAGTTAAGAGCACTTGTTGTGTTTTCCAAAAAGCGTGAGATGAGGCCAGATCCAGACATCAAACTGAATAGTGTCTCGACTTCGGTAAAAAAGAACACAAGTTAGGTGTAATTCTTGATGAAAAACTTTCCTTTATCCCTCATATGAAACAACTAAAACAAAAATGTCTTAAAACAATGAATATTCTCAAGGTCTTGTCGCATCACTCGTATGGTGCTGACAAACAACTTCTGCTGCGAGTGTTTACCAGTCTGCAAGGCTCGCGGTTGGACTATGTATACGGTTCAGGAAGGGAAACAGCTTTAACAGTGCTCGAGCCAGTGCAGCACTTGGGCTTGCGTCTGGTTCTTTCCGTACTAGTCCCGTGCAAAGTCTGTACGTCGAGTGCGACAAGTGGTGCTTAGGGTACCAGCGCAAGTATGTCGATTTATTGTATGCTTTTAAAACTACATCAATGTCTCACCATCCCATTAAATGTATAATGAACGATACATCTACATCCCAACTGTTTTTAAATCGTCCATCTATTTCTGCGCCTTTCTCGCTCAGGGCGAGGGAGGAGGCTTCTGAACTTTGTCTCGTTTTTAGACACCTTCAAAACATCTGTCATGATGTCTGTATCCCCATGGCATCTTCGCCCTGTATTATGTGATTTGTCTTTTACTCTAATTTAGAAAAACACGGTCCTCACAACTGCCATTTTGCAGCATTTTCAGTTATCTCCTAGGCTAAATAATGGGGCGGCAGAATTTTTTAGCTGATGCTTCAGAAACGTCCCACTGCAATGGTGTTTGTGCTGCACGACCCGATCCCCAACTTCCGTGCATTGTAAACTCATCGAATGCTAACTGCAAGCATTTTACAGGCGGAAGCATATCGGTATACTTTCTTGTTTAAATCACATTTCATCGAACATCAACATTCGCTAAGTCCATCATTTTCCACCACGCATCAGCTTAGCGTCATGCATTACAATATCATCCCAAAGGTCTTGCAAAAATTACTGCTGTCAATCCTGGTTTGTACAATCTTTGATGTCAGCGTATGCCTTCCAATATCTCTTGAACTGTGACCGTCTGCATGGTTCCAAGCCACCTCTAGACCATCGCTGGCAATGAGGTGGCTGATGAAAGGGCCGCTGCTGCTGCACTCAGAAACACTCTAGACATAGCAACAGTCACCCTCCACTGACCCCTCAAGCCACTCATCAGACAACACCTACGTAAAACATGGGCCAACACACTGGATTGAACAGTCAGACAACAAACTACATGTAATAAAGCCACACTTGGGACGATACACAACTGACTCACACACCAAACCACCTAAGTAACCTTAGCAACCTTCCGGATAGGCCACACACATGTAACACACCCCCACCTGCTCACTGGATCGCCAAGACCCATGTGCAGCGGGTGTGGAGAGGCGCTATCCGTAGTCCACATGCTCATCCAATGCAAGGCACTTGCCACAACACGACGCAAACACTTTCCACAACTATACAGACACACATCCGTTTCGCCCATCATACTTTTTAGAAGACGAGCCCATGTTTTCCATCAAGCGGTTTTTAAGTTCTCAATGCATGTCAAGTTTTTACATCTCATTTCTTTCTATGCATCGTGACAACCTGGCTATTTACACCAGTCATCTTCATTAGCTTGTGTTTTACTTCGTTTATTTTTACGGAAATTATTTACTTTTACATTCATGCCAGTTAAATGAACTAACCTTTCTTTGGCGCTCTTTGCCCTCAGTCGGCCTTGCGCCATAAAAATCCAAACATCATCATCAGATTCTTGAACAGAAGCCGCGCAACCAATTAGGGCGCGAGTGTGGCTGACTGGCTAAGGCGTTGTGCTGATAAGCACGAGGGCGCGGGTTCGATTCCTGGCCGCGGCGGCCGATTTTTTTGTAGAGGCAAAAAAAAACGCCCGTGTGTACGAGTTTTCGGAGCACGTTATAAGATCCCCAGGTGGTGAAAATTAATCCGGAGCCCTCCACTACGGCGCACCTCATCGCCTGCCTTGCATTGCAGCACTAAACCCTACAATATCAATCAATCAATTAGGGCGCTGTAGGTGTGAGTTTGTGGCAATCACCGGCTTCCATCGCTACTAAACGAAACAAGGCGGTAGTCGACCCACCCGCTTGAGACAATAGCAACACGTACCGCGAAAAACGTGCAGCAGACTAATATCCGACGCGACAGCAGCTGTTTTTAGTATGGGCGGTAATTCTAACACCAAGAAGTTGCGGCACTTCTCGTTTGGTTCGTCTTTCTATTGGGTTGTCTTACCATAGCATCCAGTCTCTTGCGGTACGCCGTGTGACTGTATACGGGTACTTCCATTTAATGTCCATACCACACTGTAATGTGCATGAGTACAATGGTCACTGAAAATTTCACACTTGTGTTTTATGTATGTGTGTCTACATTTGGTGGCTCGTGGGTCAAAAGCTGGCTATTTAGCCAGCTTCATCACGCAAGCAAAAAGAATTTACTGCTCTTCCACTCTGTGAAGAGGGATAACCTGCGAAGCTGGACGCAGTCCACAGAGCGCACGAAACAAAACACGTTTGTTTGCATATTGCGACTGAGCGTACTTCCTGGGCAATCAGCTGAATGAAACTTGGAAGGGTACGAGCTTTATTTTAGCGGGCAGACATGGGGCCGGCTCTTTCCCCCACATCATAGGCGTCTTACTGTCTGTGACACACCAACCAAATCAGATCGACCACTGAGGGGATCGCGGGCAGGTCGCATTCCACGGTGTGATGTTCACGTTTAAACCTGCCGCCAGCATTGAAATCTATAGTCAATAAAACCTATAGCTGCGCGTGCACCCCCTCTTTCCACTACCAACCCGTGCAGGCGTAAACCGGCAACCAGTTATGTACGCGCGTAAGATGTCATGCGAAATGTTGCTATGAAAGCCCTTCTGGCTCAACAAAAAATATTGGCTCACGCCGGTCTTTTAAGCAGGGAAGTTGCTGTTCATCATTTAGGAATTCGCAACTAATCGACGAGCTCAAACGTGCAGTGATAACGGAGGCGGCAGCGGCTTTGCGTTGTTTTCGCGCACATTGGGGCTTCTTTCTGGGCCGTCGCTCCTTCGATTCCCGCTCTTCCTCTTAACGAGCTACATGCGGCCGTCCTATAGCGAGAAGTACTCGAGCTTTATTTAAGCGGACAAACATGTGGCTGTGCATTTCCTTCCCGCAAAATAGACATTTTACTGTCTGTGCAACACACAATCCAAACCCAAACCGCTCGACTCTGGAGGACAAGTGACAAGTCGCATTGAGCCGTGAGACTTCCGCGTTTAAATCTCCCGCCAGCACAACGGGCATACCATCCGTAGCGGCCTGAAGCGTAACTGTGCATGCACGCCCTCCCCTTCTACTCCCAAGCCATGCACGCATACACCGGCAACCGGTGGTGGGCCCGTGCTTAGGCGTGAAATACACCGGTGAAAATGACGCTTAGAGAGCTTTTCAAGTTGAAGAATAGTTATGGGCTCACCACCGCTTTCCAAAAGGGCGAGTTGATCTTCGTCCAGGAGCTACTCAGCTCCTGAGCAGTATCTCAGGAGCTACTGACGAGGTGGAGTTTGAGGCAGTAACGGCGGCGGCTGCATGTCCAGTCGCTTTTTAAGCTCATTGGGGTTTTCGTTGGTTTTCCCCAATCATTTGATAACGGCGCTACCGCCGTAATCAGCCGATTGGGCTACTTGTAAAAGACGCTTCGGTGGTTGCGAGGGGAATAGTAGTTCTAAAGAAGGGTCGGTGGTGGAACGGAGCGCCGCGCTGCGCCGAGTAAAGCAGCTTCACCGCAATAAAAACCAGGGGTTTAATATACTGCTACGCAGTAAAAACAGAAGTAAGGCGTTCTCATTGCATTCCCGTTTTTTTCTTCAGTTAACAGCTTCGTTTCCATTTTTTCCTTGCAGGCCGACCTGCCGTCGCCGACTGCGGCAACCCAGGGGCGGAAAGACTCGCTAGTAGTGTTGCGGTAAGATGCCACGCGTGGGCAGAAGACAGCGCACGAATCAACTTTCTCTTTAGGCAACAATATCGCTTTACATAAATGCAAAGTCACTATATTCAGGTAGAAAAGTTTTCTCATTTATAAAAATGAGGAAAAATTTAGGCACGATCGGTTGCCGATGTGTTAAAGGCGCGTATGATCGGATTCCTTTTTATAAGCTCTGTTGCGACGCCTGTGATATGCATACCAAGCTACCTTAGCTATTGGAGCCACACTAGTGCGCTTTTGACACTGATAATGACGTAACGTTAGCGACGCCATCTTTTTATACGTGGCGCGCTTCCGCAAAGAGGGCTGCGCGCCATCGCTGGGACGCTGCCTTCATGCTCTCTTACTTGTCATGCGCGGTGGCTGCTCCATTGCGGAGGCGTTTCCTTCTGACGGGCTGACCACGACAAAAAACAGATCAGGCTGGTTGCATCTCCAATGCTTATATATCAGTAATACTATAATATTGGCACGTGATACCCTGTTACCCACCGTTTACTGTAATCGCATGCCTCTATTGTCACCGTTCACCAAATTTGCGGATTTGGTGACGGTGGTTGGTCGTTCTCTGAAGTTGTGGAGAACCCCACCTGTGGCTATTCCTTTGAATGAGACCCAGCTGCATGCGGCGGCCTCTTTGCAGTCGTTCCGTAACGTAGAGCGCTCGCCTCGCACCGCGGAGGCTGCGTTTTCAAATGCACCAATTTTTTTTCTCAATGCGGTTAATTTAAACGAATTTAAATATGAGCGTTGCTGTGGGGTTTGATATCAATTCGCGGATTCTTGGTGTGCTTTCCATTTTTCCGCCGTCGGCCATTTTGGTACAACGGCTCCCTTCACGCCATCAGCGCCGACATTTTGCGGAATATGGCATATAATCCCTGCGCCTTACAACCGCCATGTTATTACAGCACAACAGGCAACACGTACTCCCCAATACACTCAGAAATAGGCTCACGTGCTAGCATTCCTTTGGTAAGAGGCGTGCAATACCGTATTTATTGATATCGTATTTATCGCATTTTTGAGCTTATGTTTTAGCCGTACTTCTCCGCTCCGGACGACAGTAAGGTTTATCGGTGCCAATGCTGAGAGGTTCACCTGTTGACGACATGTTCTTCTCAAAGCGCTCGCCCGCAACTGGGTTGAATATAAACTTCAACACCGCAGTTTTGTCCGTGCGGTTAATGCGAGCGGCTCGCTCTTTCTAGCGCGTAGCTTAGGTAGATCGATAAAATGACAATAGTCGAAGGCAGGGATATACTGATGGTGAAATGTATGCGCTATAGGCACCGGTCACTGCCGAGAGGGCGACACTGAGCCAGCGACACCCAGCGCCGCCTTCGGCAGATACGTGCAACACTGGGTCGGTCACCACGCATGCGCCAGCACGTTCGTTACTGGGGCGCGCTCCTTTATCGCCGCACCCGGGGAATCATAATAGTAGCCCATTTTATGTTTAAAATAAATTGCGCTCTTTTACATTAATTCTGCCACAGAGTGCCAGAGAACGAATACAGATTTTTCTGGGTTGAACTCGCGTATGGAATGGAAGGTAAAGACAAATTGGCGTGGCGCGCAGAACGGAAACGCATGCGCGGGATAGCTCACGCGTCTACTGACAGGACCGCGAAACTTTCTCATGATCTGCGTGTTTTGGTTCATAAGAAACACTACTTTACTGTTTTAGAGTCCCCTAAAGAAGATCTTTCGTTTGCAACTACGATATTCGACGTTCCGCGATGATTCCGTGCGTTAGCCGATCCACGTTATTACACTTGTCGAAGTACGCTGTCACTGCAGCGCAACTAACTGAGTAACATGGGCGTTATATACTGGTCTGATTTGAATATGGTGCTTGGCATATGCAACAGTATGAAATTGACACTTGTTTCTGTGTATGGGTAGTGGTGACGTTAATGAATGGAACGCGCCGTCGAATACGACGTGTCGAGAGATAAAAATCCAATGCCGATTTTGATTTCATGGCTTTGATTACGAAAACCCAAATATTACAAGGGTGTCAATCAGTCGCACCGTGTCATCTTCTTTCGATGCCTCTTCGTTTGCTTCTACTGCAGCATCGCAGGGCCGATATCAGCGTCTCCAGCATTTACGGATAGAGTACAACACGTAGCTTTGTGTCTATACTGACCCTTCCAGCAATAAACTTCGCGGGTTTCTTGGTGCAACCTAGCACGCCAGCTGTATAAAAACACGCCGCGAAAAAAACTCCTCGAGGGAAGGTTATCAAAGAACTTTCATTTGTATGATAAGGTCGGGAAGGGGGGGGGGGATGAAGGGGGAGCAAGATACCTAATAAGGATATTGGAATTATTTTAGAATATTCATATTGGCTCTATTTCTCGCTCTGCACTCACGGCTCGGGCGTGAGAGCTCTATTAGAAAGGAGTTGTATCGCTTTATTACCTTCAATTTGTGGCCAAAGCGTTATTCTGTACAAAGAATAGTTGGAACGCGAACATTTGGTCCTGCGTTGTGCTTAAGAAGCCGACGTGGTCTGTATTTTTCTTACCATTCATTGGAATATACAACCCCTTTCTCATAGTGTCTTTTGCAAGAAAAGCCAATGATATGTTATGATATTCAAAAGCTGAAGAATATTTAGGATCATCGACGCCCACAGAGTGCACCACATGTTGTCGGTATTAAATACGGTGGTAGCCACGTAAAATAGATGTACCGTGGAGTGGAAACGCTGGGCGATAAACCATCTTTGATAACTGAGTTTGACAAATCCTCATTGAGAACAAAAACACTGCGCAGTGCGCACTTATGCGTATTTCCAGCGTGCTAATCTACCTTATAACCACCTGGTCACATTTCACAGCAGCACGTAATCCGCTCATTTACTCCCTTCTTAAAATGCAGTAACCAATGCACTAACTATAGACTAACGATGCACTAATGCGCCAAAAAGAGAGAAGGATCTGTGAGGAAATCCAAAGGCTTCAAAGCAACCTTCACAGTGTGCCGGCCTACGTGTCGGCAGGAAGGCGATATTATTCCATCAGCGGCGACTTATTTGGAGTCTTCTACCTTCTGCAACATTTCTTTCTGTCATCTTTGCAGTATTTTGTTGGTATGCGTGCTAATAAAGTTATGCTAGGCGCCTTCGCAAAGGCACGTTCGAGGGCAATGAATGCGGTCGGCGCCGCCCCACCGACTTCGAGTTCTGTGCGTTTCCCGCAGCTGGCGCTGTGGTCGCCCGGAAAACTCGAGTGTGGCTGTCCCTATCCGCACGCCTCGCGCGGATAATTTTTAAAACTGTCCGCACGCCTCGCGCAGATAACTTCTAACATTGTCCGCACTCCTCGCACGGATAACTTTTTAAATTGTCCGCACCACTCGAGCCCGAATGCATCGCCGTGTGCCATGTTTCTTTTCCTGTCTGTTATTATGGACGCCCCAGTTTCTTCCGCTCTCAACTTGGATGCTATCCGCGTGTTACCTTGTCGTAGCCGGTTACTTAACCCAAGTGCAGCGTCGGTCTGCTAACCCTCCTCTTCACGTTGCGTTCTGTCCTGAGCCAGTTCACGGGTGAAGCGGGCATGCCAAGCCCTCGTCGGACGACGAGAAACGGCGACCACGACGACACCAATTCATGTCCTGAAGAATCGAGGACGAAGTTTGCTGCACTTCCTCTCCTACAATTCGCGTTGCCATCAGCAATAACATGCAAAAATGTGCCAGAGATCACCAGACAACAAATGCCGTGCTGTGATATGGCGAATACAGTGAGGTGAAGATGATTGTGTGCATCGGGGCGTAAAGCTCGACGTACTACCACATTCGGCTTGTGATTGCGGTGACGGCGTAGTGCACAGTAAATGCGCGAATGAGGTGTAGTCGAGCACAGGGTGTGTTCTCTGTGCTATCGCCCTTCATGTCGGCGCATTCGGCGACTAAGTGCGATGCTTGCACGGGCAGCGATTGTTGCAGGCAGCCGTTGCGAACAGTGTGCGGTTGCGCTAGTCAGCTGCGATCGCCTTGGCGTTTGTTTAGCGTCCGAGGTTCTTTCTTTCAACGTAGCTGCTACCGGCGTAACATTGATGGGGGAAAAAAACGCGATAATCACAGGGCAGTGATCGCCTGAGCATTCGTGTGTGGTATATTCTGTGCAGCTAAACAACGTCATCAGACCTTGGGTGCTTAGTACTGTTCTACGCGTATTACTTTTGGGGCTGAAGGAACACGCACAGTGCCAAAGCGATACTGAATCAAGTGTTTTAATGCACTGGTTTTTAAAACAACCCGAGGGTGCGCAGAATAATGCTCACAACAAACAAGCGCTGTTTGCTGTCCTTTAATCTGCCTTTTTTTCTATTGTGAGCATTATGGTTTACCAACTAGCTTGGCCCCCTGATGTCCTAGCTGTGCTAGATGTGGTGAGGTGGCAAAGGCCAGTATCAGGTCTATCAGGTGCCAGTATCAGGTCTAAACGAGGCGACAGTGGAATTCACTAGTGCCTGATGTATTCGGAGGTGACAGCGGTAATATGCTGCTGCCGTCGCCGACGCCCGGAAGAGCGGGGATGAAGCGCGCTGTACTCCACGAAGCCCCATCTGCTTTTTAAGTGACCTAAGCGTACTTTTTGATCATAGACGTCACCACAACAAGTTTTATAGGGTGCGGAGATGCGAAAAGAAGCGAAGCAAAACCGAAGCACTGCACGAGCCCCTATCAGCCACGCACCGCAAATCCCGTAAGCGCTGCGGCGAAGCGGCGGCAGGCGGCGCAGCGATTGCGAAGCTCGAGGCGTATATCACATCCGGAGAGGATTCGACGCTGGCTTTGCATTCCGAACGTACTGGTGCGGGCTTTTCGGTTGGCATCCACTTCGACGTGCTCTAGGTTGGTAGCAGGCTAGCGTGCCATAGAAACGCTTCATTTCCCCGAAGCTCGCTTGATGTACAGGTTAAGTAATACGTAATTGGAACAAGGACTTGTGAATAACTCAGAAATCTTGTCTTAATGGCTTTACGGCAGCCATTACCAATTTACAGAAAGCTTTTTTATTAGGGAGGACGCCTTTGAACGCGCACCAACGCAGCCAGGAGTTTCCTGAAGAACAGAGTGCCGTACATTAACACGACCGTGTTCTAAAAATCTTTGACGGCACCTACATATACGTCTTTCATGCGATGAACGAGCTCTAATGCCGACGCGTTCGCTGTTTCGGGCACATCTCGACGTGGAACCAAGGCCACGGAACGTAACTGTAATTCGACAAATAGGTTTCGTCACCGTGGAACCTTATTTAAAGCATGTAAGAAAATCAACGTTGCTTCCAACGGTAGGGTTGCAAATGCGGGAGACGCTGATGCGAGGTCATCGGGGGTAGCTATATTGATCCTGAATATGAACACACATGCGTACCGCCCACTTCGTCGTTGCACGCAGGAAGCGGATGCTGGAGAAGGAGGTGCCAGAGGAGCAAGGGATCAACAAGCAAGCCGTGGCAGCCGTGGTCATAACCGTCGCGCTGGCGATCATCATGATCACCTACATCGCCGGTGAGTACGTGAAACCAGTAGGCTAAAGACGAACAATATCGCGAAACACGCTCAAACAGAAACGAAGGAACGCTCTATCCGTTCGTGAAAAGCATTTTTAAGGAGTTGAGCAGCCGGTATAGTCTGGGCTGTCATGGCCAACGTGAAAGGTGTGAGTCCGGAGGTCATTCTTGGCAAATAAAGATGTAGCAGGGAGGGTGGGGGAATTCTACAGCTTTAGCGAAATGGTTGTGGCTTTTATGATTAGAGTACAAAGAAGGGGTAAGGAAAAGGGAGTACATGCAATATGGTAATGTCTAGTTGGGAAGATGAATTTGACGGTTTCTAAACGTAAGTTTAATGGAAATACTTGAAGTAAACTCTGAACGCACAATGGCGATGTGAGACCATATGTAAAAGCAGGCAAGGAGCTCGTAAGGGAAAGAACAGTGGGGTACTTTGGATTGGTAGCTAGATTTCCGGTTGCGTTGTAGCGAGAAATAACTAGATTATAATAAATAAATTCATGTGCAAATGAAGAAACAGAAAAGGGGCATGCAAATATGCAACCGATGCATAGACAGGGTAACCCTTCACAAAGAGGAGGAAACGTACGTCATGAGAATTATCCGCAGGCGAGAAAACTCCGCCTTCCTAATTGTTTCCAGCCTGTGTAGAGGAATTATATATAAAGATTCATTCGAAGAACGCAGGAATACAAGTTCAGTGCAATACGTAAGCTACTCGAGATCTGGGGCAACAGTGTGTGGTGCAGTGAGTGTTACAAAAACCTGGATATAATTCTTCCTGATTGAGACAAGAAAATCTGCGAAAGAATAGATATAAACAAAGAGAAATCAAAGGCATTGATAAACCTGCTCGCAGGAAGCTTCATCTTCAGGCGAGATAATGGCACGCTAAAGGAAGTTGACGAACATATGTTAACCAGAGGTGAGCTTTGAGTTCAAGTCTCGACGAGGAGAAAGAAAACCGGCGTAAAATCACTGGAAGCATTGGCGTATTCACACAGCGCCCTAGAGCAATGAACAATAGGCTTCCTCTGTCATTGAAAAGGTATGACATAAAACCAATGCGTACTGCAGACGGTGACCCGCGGGGCATAAACTTTAAGCCATTGTAAACGTCTTAGCCCTTCAGACATGCTCCCGTGCCATGAAAAGAGGGATGGTAGGAGTAACATTTGGTGATAGGAATCAAAAGTCTTGAAAAGGCGATGAGTCTGTCCATTTGCTGCAGTAATTAATGCAATACGCAATTATTGAGTCGACGAGCCTTACATTGCGTGATTTTAAGCCACACGAAGGACTCACAAGACAAACACTGCTTCAGCAGGGGCTTACAAGTCTCCCATAGGAAATGTGTAACACAAGTGGTCAGATCTCTCCCAAATTCATTGCACGCCATCTTGAAGTTACATTCAGAAAGATGAATTGGCGAAAAAAAGGAGTAAGCATAAATCGGACACCTAAGAATTGCGGACGACAATCTTATTTAGGCCGTTCAGCTATACATTGCAGCATATACTTCGGGAATTACACTCACAAAGATTGGTTGCGTTAGTTAAAAAATGAAAACTTATGCTCAATATGCACGCAAAGCGATATGTTTTAAAAGAGAAACAGAAATATTGCAAAAAGTTGAACTAATGCCTCTATCTTGGCAAGATATATTTGATACAATCTAAACATGCTGGCCAACATCTCCAAAATCATGTGTGAGGTGTGAGTGTAAAGCTGGTTTTATTCATTCATGTCTAGAAAATGTTGACTCTTCCTTTGCCCACGATAGATGCTCCTCACAAAAAATGCGCAAGAAGTTGCACAAGGCCATTGTGAAAAATAGGGAGAATATGGCTTAGAATAATGTCAACCATTTTTGCAATGAATAGAAATACTGCTTTGTTAAGTGGAAATGTTTTATTTTCAAGAAAGAGATAAGGGCAAGAACAACGTTTTCTGGAGTGACATTTATTGGCACCAATGCAATTTGTCGTAATGCATATGTAAGAATCTTACTAGCGTCTGTAGCTAATAGAAATAAAGTTTATTCAGAAAATTATTTCGGAAACTACCATTGGCCAGGGCTCGCGGAATCCTCCACTTCGATCTACTTCTCACGCGCAATTGCCTCGTATGCTGTTTATTGAAATTAATTCCCTTTTACGTTGCTACACAAACACAACCAAGCTAACTCAATACGTCTTTATCTTCAGTGGGCGGCGGAAGTAAGACAACAGCCACCCTCGTGCCAGGTAAGCAGATTAGGAGGGAGGAGTTCGCCACCTCATATATCTTCATTGTTGGTTCATTCAATAATTTCTGTGAATCCTTGCAATTCTCAAATATCGAGCTAACGGCGACAATGGACACGCGTGATTCCACAATACGGTGTGATGTATTTACTTAAATAGCGCTACCTTTTACTATGTAACTTATTTATCCCTAGCTGCGGGTATCAGGATACGGTCACAATCCTGGTCATTGTGATAAATTGTGTGAGGCGAGAAGAAACGACTGGAACCACTCATTTTTCATTCGTAAAAAGTAATACCATAATCGGAATCTTTTCTGTGAACAGGAATAATGGTTGGTTATTTCCCCTTCAACGAATCCCAAGCTAATGCAAATGCTGGGTGGAACTTGGCAAATAGTTACACGGACACGAAGACTTCTACACCAGTACATATTTCTACAAGTGCACTTGCGTACAGAAATGAAACTGTGCAGTTTGAGAGCAGCATTATATGTAGTTTTTGTTTAGGAATGGTAGTAGATTTTCAACATCAGTATAGAATTTTCATAAGAATGTTTTCGAAGCCAAGAAATCACCGGCTACTTTTCGAGGGGCCGTTATGCGCTACACTGGCATGGTCAAGAAAGAGAAAAGTAACGGCATTTGCACCATTTTCTACATTATGTACCAAAAAGGGTCATAAAGTATCATTGTGGTTTAGGGGTCTGGGACGTGTTCCGGTTTCTTTTGTTGGTTTGAAACGTGTATTCCCAGTAATTCACGGCCTATTTTGTGCGGTGGTAATGGTTTACAGTGTTGAGATCAGTGCAGTGGAATCCAGGAACGCTTTGTAAAGACCGTCGGGATGGAGAACGAAGACGTCTAACTTTCATACTCAATGCTCTGTTGTACGAGCAGCCACATTCCGTGCTACTTAAACGCTGCCCTCACCCAACAGGTACCTCTATCAATCCCGCCCTGTCGAAGTAACTGAATGTCGCCACTGAGTGCCTAAATTGCACACTGATGATAATTATGTTTATGTGCTTCTGATCATATCGAGGCTGCCCAGTAAGGAAACATTGTCCTCTATTTTCGCGCATGAGATAATTGGTGAGGCAGAGACAATTCAAAGTAGATTTCTTGTCTTCCGCCTCCACGGATGGGAAGCTTCATGCAATCGCGAGACTTTTCCCCTCTTGGCCGAGTCCGTCAGAGCGCCTTCCAGCTTCATATGCCGCCAAGCACGCAGAATCCCACCTATTTGTGAGATCTTTTTGACACCTTAAGGTCAGAGGCGGGAAACATCACTCTGCAGCCTGTGCCCCGATTTTTCCATCTATTTATTGAAATAATCTGAGCCCTCCTGGGCTTTTGCAGGATATTAACGCTGTAACAGCCCGTATTCCAGAGGGTTAATAGTCGGGCTTTCGGGTGCCTCTACAACGCCGCAATCGTCTACCATACAACTTGCCGTGTATCTGCTTGCCTCTTTCCTAATAATGGCCCAATTCGATCTAGTTTCACCGCACTCTTAGACAAAATACTGGAACATTTCGACCAAATAAGTACGTTTGTTTTCGCGGGCAATCGTTATCTTCAAGTAGAGTATCTGTGGCAGAGTGTCTGCCGTGCGCACAAATGCGGACTCAGTGTTCGTCCCCACCGATCTATAGAGCAAAACGCCAAGCCGAAACGCAACATTTAATCTCGTTGTTGCGTCATTGATTCCCTGTAAAGGCGTGGTCATTGCCCTTTGGCGAATATTTTTTGTTTATAGTTTTAAAATATTCCAAAACAGAACTCATTGCAATCAGCGGGTTTTTTAATATAGTTCCATGCAGAAAATTACAAAAACGCCAAGGCTAAATCAAGCGGCAGGTAATTGCAAGGAGCGGCGAAGCGCGATGGGAAAACACGTCTTGGTGAGGGTATGTTAATACGCTGTGTGGCGTAGGATTTGCGCGAGGTAATAACGGCCAATGAAAGGAGCAGGAGGAAGAAAAAACTTTATTCGAACGCAACATTAAGCGTCGAGAATGTCCCGCCGTGAGCCGGTCCGAGGCTAGCCAAGTCCGCCACATTGAAGGAGGAGGGTGGGGATTGAATTGCAATGGGGCAGGAGAAAATGCAGTGTTCTAAATTAGCGCATGGTTCAGGACAATTGGGACATGCTGGTGAGTGTCGGATAATGTAGAGGAAGGAACGAGCAAATGAAATATTGCACGCGCGTCAAGAATGAGGCAAATGCCAGTGAAAACAGCAAATGTTCATCCCTAAGAGTTCATTCCTTTCCAGTCCACTTTGCTTCCCTTCCGTCCGATGCTTCTGGAAAGTCACTTTCACTCCGTATCCACTATGTTACACTAATACCCTACCTAGACAGCTCCACCCCTCTTCACCTCTCCTTCTTAGCAATCCCACAAGCCGGGCGTGTCCCCCATTCAGGAACCCGTTATGATATCTGCCTCTACCTCTCCCCATCCTGCGTCTGCTGCCCGATGCTACCCTCTCTCTACACTTACTCACGCCCCTCCTCTTCACTTGCCGCATCGCAATCGCGCCATACTTTCCCAATTTCCCTCCTAGTCTCTTCACTATCAAGTCTAGTCGGCACCGTTCATTCCACAGTATCGCACCCCTCGTACACTCGCCCTCTTCTAATTTTCTTCACCATCGCTTATTATCCGTTCCCTACGCAGTTCTGCCTGATCTAACCCATAATTTCTATTTAGAGTTTCTAGTACGTCCATCTCCATTTCGCCGTTCCTTCCTCCAATGCACTCCCGTCCCGGTGAACTACTCATTCTTTACTTTCTGCCCTTTCTTCGCTCCCTCATTTAAATGTCGTTCTTCCCCCTTTAACTACAGACATCCTCTCTTCTTCTATCTGCTCTAATTTATTCACCATTTGATTGTCCACGTTTCTAGGCCATCGCATATATGCTGCGCTTTAATTTACGTCCGCATATTGGGGAAACTAGGGGGCGGCGTCTTGCGGGCCCTTGTGTTTTATTTCCGAGGAGCGCCTACTTTAATCTTAAACGACGCGTTTACTCAGTCTTCCGCCTTTCGCTCTGCGTATACACCCCGGCTCTCGCTCACCCAGTCAACCTCCTCGCTTCTCTGTGCTCCAGTGCTCGCCTTCCTCTTCCAGCGTCGCCCGTTCACACTCACTGCGCACAACGGATAAAATCTTGCGCGTTAGAATTTATCTGACTTACCCTTACAGGAATGTCACCGGAAAGTTGGCCCGGGATGCACATTCGCTAGGTCATGTTTGCGAACGGCCGCTAGTAACCTATAGTGATCCGGAACGTTGATGTAGCTCCGCGTCTACTGCATAGTCGTCTGCTTCGAACCTCTACACAAATGTTCGAGTTGGTAGGATTGCTCTGCTTATCACTTACCTACATTTCCGTAATATGATCATGTTCTTACACCATAAAGAAATAATTTATGCTTAATGCTATGTTATAAAACGCCTTAAAGAATTCGTTATTTTACTGAGAAAATATCTCTCTTTTCCAACAACGTGCCTGCAGGAGCGGCATCAATCGTAGCACTCGCGTAGCTTAATCTGTTTAATGTGGTAGGGACCATCTAGCGCTCGTGCCTACTCTGTCTCTCAATCTCTCTCTGTCACACACACACGCCCGTATATTACGCCACATGTTTTTTTGTTTGCGTCAGCTCTTCTGTGTCACAGACCCCGGGTGTTACGGTTTACAATGTGAATTTTATTAAAATGTGAATTTGTTCGTCTTGGTGCTTTCTGCAATTACTATTTTTGAATCTTTTTATTGTCACTGTTCTCCTGCGTAGCCGATGGGAAGTAAGTACCGATGGCTACATTTATATATTTCAGCTTGGAGCTCCATTAACACAACACTCACATCTTTCGTACTTTTTGTCAAAAATGGCTCGTAATTAAATAGCTAGCGCCAGGGTTATCTGTACTGCGGCTGTGCGTAAACTGCAAGTTGATCGTGACAGTAGCGCATAACAACTCCTTAACACTGCGTGCTCTATCCTGTAAAATCTTCCGGAGCTTTTCATTCAACAAACAATCAGCGAAGTGTCATTATATGCTTTCTTGGAGCTGAATTTTCCTTTTTTCTCTTTCTCAACAGAAGCTTGGTTAAAACGTGAGCCTTCAACGTGTCGGAATGGCGGGCTTCATAACGCGAAAAACACAGATCCGACTCCGACCTCGAGAAGCGTCTTTTCTTAAGACGCCTAATGGGTTTTCGCTGATGGTCATTGTTTTTTAAAACCCATTGTGCAAGCTCGGCTTTCCTGAAGGGCGTTTTTGCGCGACATCGAACCGCATCAGTGCGGCATAAAAACCGTCGATTTCAAACAAAACTCCGCTTCGATAGTACAAAAACCAGCGGCAAGTTGGTAAAACAGCATGACAGAATGGAAGCTTTTAGAATGTAACGCAGCTATTAGCACGTTTTAAAACTTCGTATCAACACGCCCGTAGCTCCAACCATGGTTCCAACGTGTTTGTAGGTGCTATTGCTCCGTCTTAATTCAGGAGTCCTAATTCCAGCACAAGTTAAATAATTGCGAAGTCTCACTGATACCGTTGTACGCCAATCGTCCTGCAGAGAATCCAACTTTCTCTGACGATGATAATGACTGATCACGGGTGAAGTGGAAGAAACAAACGCTTCCCATTGCCGGAATCGAACCTTGGTCCCTCAAGTTATGAAGCCGAAGTCGATGCGATTGTTCCATATCGACACGGTCGAAGGGAACGCCAAGCAGCAGGTACAGATTCGCGCCGTATACCCCAAACCAAAACGTTAGGCCCACGCAGTGCACACGCGAGAGTTGCAGTGGGTATTCTAGAAAAGTGGCGCGTACGTCCATAGTAGCACATACTCGTAGTGTGGGATTGGCCAACCGAAGAATTAATCACGAGGAAGCCTCACGTTCAACCATCGTCCTCGTTGAACGGAGGGGTGCAGGATTTTCTAATGTATGCTTGTTACAAGCGACGCAAAAACATATCTGCCAGTTACTTTGGTCTGTCGGCGCAAGAAATCCCTAGATCACTGAGTTTTTAAGGATATGTTGTGTTGAATTGTCCGAAAACGCAACGTAGCTAAATTTGCAGGAAAGAACACAATAAGTAAGTGTGTTTGACTTTTGCAGCCATGAACTCCATCATGTCGCCTTTTCTCCGCGTGTGTAGTAGCACATTTTAGCCAAACCTCGCCTTTCTAATTTTTTCCGCTAACTTTCCTAGACAGACGCACTGCTGAGCCAAAGTAGTGTTTAGCCGTGGAGCTGAGTTAACTTGACCTTTAAAGTTGCTGCTTGGGCGGAGGAAGCAGAAGAGTAATGTTTTTTTTCTTGCCTTTATTTTCATTTCAGCGACACGCGGAAAAGCGCAAATACGGTAAGACCACCCGTATGGTGCCTCTCACCATTAGTGAAAATCCTTAAGCCATTCATGTTTGCATCTGTGTCTTCTCCTTTGCCAGAAAACAATTGGTCACAGTATCAACCAGGAATGTTTGCAATTGGGGAAATGGCGGGTTGGTAATACTTATAATTAATACAGTTATATCAGACGAACTTTATTTTTGTTAAATTATTGTATGATATGCACGGCCAACAACTATTAGCAATTTCGTGCTCGTACAGGCGTTGTCACCGTAAAAACATGTGGCTGTATGCCACAAAATGAAAAAACAAAGTTTTTGCAGTGGGGCTGAAAAAAAACATGGGAGACAATACCTGATCCTCCCACATAAAAACGGCCGGATGTACGTGAATTGCAGCTGTTCTAACTCTTAGGTGTAGAACTAAAATATTTGGTAGGGCCCCTTCAGCCATTACTCCAGCGCGCAGTCGCGAAAGTGTCTGCATTTATTTGCTCGTATTTTTAGACTTTTATTATTCTGACATGAGCTTGCACGAACGCTAGAAAAGTAATGCGGAAGTCATCGCCCGTGGGGGTATCCTAGTGTCCTTGATCTTTCGCCTGGTGGTTTTTGTAAGTTCATTCCAGATGTACTCTCTGGCTGGGCAAAAAAAGCTGCGACCTTTATTTTTGCTCTATTTCAATCCCATAGCCACGACTACGAGGGGCTGTCACCGAGACTACTCTTAAGGACGAGCAGGTATTGTACTCCTAATTCTACTACCTGCATAATCATGTTCTTATCATGTCAATGCCATGAAAATACTTATGGAAAATAAAAAATCTCACGGGAAAGGATTCGCAGAATACTTGTCTACAGAATATTTGCAGAAGACAACATTAAATGATAGCGCCAGAGCACAGCACGGAATATTGTACGCGATCAGCATGCTTGCATAACATGGCGGTGCGCGAGTAGTTAATACGGTTAGTTACACTACGGTAACGTATATCTGGGTATAACTTTCTCGCAGACATGGGGCCCAATAGAGACTGAACTATACATGTGCCGCGAAAACAGTCACTATACATGGACGACAACCTTTATCACATTTACATTTCTTGCATAGATTCTTGCCGGGTTCGACTTAATCATTGTTTTTGTTTCTGCTGTATATTGACAAAACATATCTATCCTTTGGGCATTAAACTTACATACGCATCTGAAGAATGTCCACTTTTCAATTTCTGTCAGTTAAAAAGCACGCACTTTGAAGGATTGAGGCCCCCGGTACCACTTTTCGGGCAGTGGGTAGGGCTGTTCAGGTTGTCCTCGAAAAAATGACACAACCTCCCGCGAGGTAACCCTGAGTTGATGCGAAGCATCTCGGAGGTTCCGAAACGTTCACGAGATTGGGTATCCAAATAACGGAAAATGACGGAACTCCGGACGGCACCGCGTGACTCACCCGAAGCAGCAACTGAGGGAGCGGCGCGCGGACCGGGTTTATTATACAGAGCAGATGGAGTGGAGAGGAGGAGATGAAAGAGGAGACGCGCATGCGCGCTTATTGCGCAGCTGCGGTGATGAGTAGTGCGCCCGTTATCGCATAGCTAGCGTGGAGAGGGGGAGAGGAGGAGCAGCGCGCGCACTATATTATCGCACAGCTGGCGTGGACAGAGGAAGAGGAGAAGCGCGCGCGCTATCGCACAGCTGGTAGGGAGAGGGGGAGAGGTGCGGACGGACGACGGACGACGGACGGACGACAGAGCTGAGAGCCCAGAGATGCTTTGCATCTAAAATAATGAGCTGTTTTAGGCGTAAGGGTGAGTGCGTTGCGGTGCTCCTTAGCACCACTGTTGCAGACATCTGAAGCCGCCGCCCAATGAGTTGGTGTTGTCCGGCACTTGGTTGTAAATAACGGGTAGCTGCTAGGCCGTCGCCGAAACAGCCCCGTCCTCTGCGTAGATGTTGGCCCACGCGTTAATTTTACTTGTGCGAAAACAGATTTTTTTCAGGGGATTCTGTGGACCTCCTGGTTGCCTCGAATGCCTTCGCTTTTTGATTTATGAACAAGTGCGAGAAACTTATGACTCAGTTCCGCAGCGACTTTCAATGACACTGTCGATGGCCTAAAGTATACCCTTAGCTTCACTTTCCCCGTGCTTACTTCTTTGCTATCATGTTTGAGGGCACAGGTTGTTTGATTCATCAGTACTCTGTAGAACGTTAGCAGCGCGTTTCGTAATGTGCTGGGTGGAGTGCTTTGTGTCTAGGCTTCGTGTCCAAATTCTACATAAAACTGTTGCTTGCTACTCTGCTTATTGGCTCTTTTCAGGTTTCCAGAAATCTTTATAACATATAATAAATGGCAACTGCAAACTTTTAATGCTTGTGGCGCATCCAACAGTAATATTTTAGCAATCATCATTTTGCGAAATCTGTCGACAAACAATTCCTAGACAATAAAAAAAGTATTCGGTAACGAAAATATTCAATTGTATTCGACTTTAGTTTTCAGTATTTGGATTCGTTTATCTGTGAAATAGTCAGTATTCCCATATGTCGCTGCATGCCTGTGTTTACGCTATGCTTAAAATTCCTGCATTCTTTGTGATACATGGATGGGAAGTTTGCCGAATACGTGTTTACAATATCCATTTGGAAGAGTTCAAGCATTCTAACTTATTTTCGCGCGGGTTAATTCTGTGTTGCGCCTATGTCTTCAGGACGGGCTCGAAGACTATCTGGAAACAGAACGGGTGGAACCATCGGACACAAGCGGTGGAGAGCGGTTCGAGCGGACTACCAATCTCACCCTTGGCAACCAACCGCCAGCGATCCAAACGATCACCACGCCACTACCTGACTATGTGCAGAAACATTGTAGCACTGCAGTTTTTCTTGACATTCTTTTTTCGATTAATACTTTTATTAGCGAGTAAAATTGTATCGGGTGCTGCTTTAATTGGGTGTTGGAGTACTGTTTACACAAGTTGTGTCTGAAAATCCAAGGGTGGTTCTGTTTAATGTGGACTTGCAGTTGGGGGTCTGAATATTGTTTATACAGTTTCTGGGTGGCAAGCCAATGACCGGTTCAAATTAGGAACAAGCAATCAAAACGCGCTGTTTCTGTTGTGACGGCATTGCCATCTTTCGAACATTGCACGGCGTGGTTATGCAAGCGGGTATTTTTTATAGCGACCGGTGGTCACCGTCTGAACGAAGTTCGAGAAATCCGTAGGTTGTGTGTATAGCCTAGTGGTTCGAAATTAAATGAGCCCAGTAATCAATCTTATTTGTCCATGTACTTCAATGAACACCTCGCAGGGAATCATAAGCAAAAAAAAAAATAAGGGATGATCAGCGAAGGTGGTCGGAATTTTACCGTCAGGTTTTGGAGTTTTGTGAGTCTCTCCAAGAAGTATTGTTTTCCGATGGCGAAAGCAATGTTTCGATTGATTCGACAGAAAATAGCAACTGGCTCTCCAATCGCGTTACACACTCACTCGCAGCGTTCAGCAGCAGCCCTCATGAGTGAACCATGTAGAGTGATTCCTGCGCGCCAGAAAGTTGCGATGCATTTAAATCATCATCGGCAGCAGCAGTAGCCTACTCAGGTTAACTGCAGGACGATTGACCTTCAACCGCCCTTGTCCTGAGCTGCTTGAGCCCATTCTTTTCCCCGGAATCCTTTTATTTCGCCCCTCCATCGAGTTATTGGCATTCACCTTTTTCTCGACCCATGTCTTGGTATACATCTGTCATCCGAACTCTCCACCGGTTGCCGGTTCATCTCACTACATGGCCAGCCCAAGTCCACTTCTTTTTTTATTCGAACTATGATATCTTCTTCTGTAATTTGCTCTCTGATCCAGGTAGCTCGTTTTCTATCCCTAAATGTTGCTCCGATAATTCGTTTTGAATGATTGTAGAACTGACCTTAGTTTGCTTTCTAGTTGTTCAGAATGGCGCCGAGGTTCTGCTCCATACTGTCATCACCGGCAGGATGCATTGGTTGCATATTCTCCTCTTGAGGGATAGAGCCATAGCTTACCTGGAAACGTGTGTACAAAGCCAAAATGACTAGTTTAAACTTGTAATCACAGGATTAGCAATCAGATGAGTAGCAAAGCACGCTTCCGCTAGATTTAGTCTTCGCTTGACACTTAGATGGGTTCTTGGACCATGTCCCCGTCCTTCCGCTCAGCGCAGAGACCTGTCCGCGCTATGCAAATTTCTCGGGGCCATTGGTGTGTCAACGAAATTGTAGCAGTGCCTTCATTTCAAGTCACTTTGAACTCAATGCCCTGAAGGAAGACCGTATTTTATTTTTTCTCTCTACTGCTACTCTCCTAAACTTCAGCTACTACATTCTACCCCTCTTATCCTTTCACCGCAGAGTAGCATGTCGGCGAACTGATGTCGGCAAACCTCTCTGCATTTTCCTCTTTAATAAAGAGTGTCTCTATCTCTGTATACGCATGCGAAGACGGGTATGTGTCGAGTCACATTCACAGTTGGAAGGAGAAGACCCAACCAAATCAATTTTTCCCTGACGTAATTTTGTTTAAGGAAACCTGGCTGAGTAGCAACCAAGCATTTGGTCTTTACAATTACCGCACTTTCAGGCTAGACAGAGCTACCCTAGGTGGCGGTCTCTTAATTTTCATTGCAACAAAGTTTGCCCGCAATGCGAAAGTTTACTTCCGACTTCCCCGCTCAGACGCTGCAATTTTAGTGTTGCAGTTAGTGCTACCTGATTGTCTCCCATTCTTATTGGCCAACGCTTACTTTCCTTATAGCAGCATTGATTTCTAACCGCTTGATATGGCTATTTATTCGGCTGTACCTGCCATTATTTTTGCGGGAGTCTAAATACCACTTTGTTACTTGGGGCTTCCGGACGGATTCTTGCGGCAATCGTTTTTGGACTGGATTACAGATAACAATTCAGCAGGCATAAATTCGGATTATCGAACCTACCTCAAGAGGCTCACGCAAGCTTTTGGGATTAATTACATCTTCTTGGGTGTTTCAGTGTCTCCTTCATCGACTTTTGACGGCGGGTTTAGTATTTACCATATCCCAATAGTTTTTGTCATCGTGTATCCCATCCCTTCAATTAATCGCCAGAGCTGATTGTACGGCAGACCTTTGCTCCGCCCTTTCCGCTTTAGCGCGGTCATTATTTGAAGCCCTGCCGAAGAAGTCTATCATCTAGTCCCTGGGTGGAACGAAGAATGTTCACGCAGCCTTAGACGTACAAAGGCGGTCTGGAAGAAACTTGCCAAAATGGTATGGCCACTTAACGGCGGCAACTACAAATATTTTTCAGCGGTATTTAAACACGCTGTTTCCAATGCTAAACAGGCTTATGACACAGAGCGATGTTCGCGTCTCTCCAAGCCTAACCGAGCGCTTTTTCGATTTCTTAGATCGCGGAAAGCAGTCACCTCACCAGTTATTACAGATTATTTGGTTCTACCACCAGGTGAGCTCTCGAGCTCATTTTGGGGGCGAAACTCCTTAGGGGCTGAGGCTATCGGCGTCTCCTATCGTTGTCGTCGTTGCAATCGTCGTTTGTCTCATGTGGTCACGATACTAAAACACCAGGAAACTCGTTTACGCCAAGCGCTAGAACGTAACGCGTACTAAAAAAACACCAGGAGCCTCGATTACGACTCGCGCTGGGGCGCTTCGTAACGCGTACTCAAAGAACACCGGGACACTCGTTTATGCCTCGCGCTAGAGATCTTCGTGCTTGAAAGACAAGAGACTTTTACAGCAAAGCTGCATATGTATCTGTGCTCCCCAACTATTTTGTCTCCATTGGCAAAAAGACAAGGCGCCAAGAATACACTTATACACTGCATGCTTCGCCCCTCACCAGGTTTCACGTTAGTGGAGCTGGCCCGGGACTTTTTTTTCACCTGCCTTAGCGGTGTCCTTTACTCCACCAAACGTGTTTGACGACTTTGTAGAAGTAACGGTCTCAGGGCACGCTGACGTCATTACAAAATTGCTGCAGCTCCTGCCCGGATGGCATCCCTACGGACATGCTGAAACTATTATTTGCGAGGCCCCGAATCATTTAGTTAATATGATAAATTATACTATTAGAAATGCATGGAAACCCGATGCGTGGAGTGTCGCCAAAATAATTCCTCAGAATGCTGATACATGTGCGGCTACGTCAGCATGCCTTTGTAAGTAATGATTGCGGATCGTGTTTTCACACAAACATTGCAATAAAAAGCTTATAATACCTAAAAAAACGAGTGGTTACGTGATTTCTTTCAATATTGGCGGGTACCTTCTGCTTCGACATGAGACCACAAATTAAAGAGAGCGTTGTTGCCTTCGTTTCATGTGTATTTGTTGTGCCTAGGCCAATAGCTGTGCCAATTCGGACAACAGCGAATGACCAAGTGGCTTTTCATGTAACGTTTCTATCGGTATAAATGAAGCAAACGGAGTAAGCAAGGGAAAAGAAACTTAGGCCTGATATCCGACTAACCAAGTCTGCTAACAGCATCACGAGCTTAAACAGTGTGTAGGGATTGTATGAGTTTAAAGCAGTGCTTGCTAGCCAGGGATGGAGCAAAAAGGAGGCGAATGCACGAATACGCCGACCTCCGTTGAATTCTTATGTTTACATACCTGTCAATCAATTGTTCGTTGCTAAGTGTTTTTTGTCCACTTACATTAAACTAGATATGAATAGCTATGCTAATTTTGACACCTTCAATGCAACACACTCACACTTCTTGACAGCAGTTTATAAACTTCTCACAGTTTTGCTTGCTCTTTGTGGGTTGCTATCACGCCTACCTGTCTGAGATGCCAAGATTATCGTGAGTCATAGTCAGGTAAAGGGGGTGGTATTCGCTGGCTCATTGTCGTCAGAATGTATATAGTGGGGTTTATCACGACAAGAATAATTTTTTCACGAAACTGTAACCATACAAATATTTAGCGAAAACTTCAGGGAAAAATTTATGAAGAAATTCAGGAAGAACTCGGCTAAATTCCGGTTTTTCACGCTAGAATAAAAAGGGCGCGTGCATTAGCGACACGACCAGAGCTTGAGAAAGAAGACGATACAGTATTCAAAAAGCTACATACCTACCCTAGCTAAGGAATATGTTTCCTTTACGTTGTCTTACTGAGGCGTTTGAAATCTGTGACAATTGTCTCCTTTCCGGAGTGCAGGCGTACATCGTTGAGCACATATATTACTATTCCCAAATAAAATGTTTATTTCCGAGAAAGTGTGTGATGACATTTATCTCCTGTGTGGTTCTTCTGTGCTATGTTTTCTAAGGTGGACGTAGTGCACTTCGCCCAAATATCTACCATGTTGTTGTCATCTAGGCTAAAAAAAGAGGATTTTCTCCGAACTTGGCTTTACCTTAGGACCTGCTCTAAGTCAGATTCACGAAAGGTTATTCAGAACTATCCCACAGAAAGCATCGCTGAAACTTCACTCGTGCATTTAGGTTACTCCAAAGACACAACTTTGGCATAAAATCAAAGACAACATTGCACGTTCCCCATGTCGTTCGCAGGATGCGTATGTATTACACAAAGACTACTCTTACACGTTGCATGCCGGGTAATTTGCGACTCATTACAGGCGCCTACAAGCAAGCGTCTATTCGAAAAGGGTTATACTGGCAGTTCTTGCTGCATGCGACATACAGGTTTAATAGGCACTCGATGCACTAAACCAAACTGCTTAAATTCCAAGGGTTTGTGAACATATGATTCAACCAAATCGCCTGGTATACTATACGTTTTCGAAAGCAATAATTTTTACAAAATAAAATAATCTTTGGAACAAGTATACAAAGAAGTATAACGTATACAATGCCTGAAAAACTACTCATGTAATGGGCGTTTCCTTCAGGGGCTTGGATATTCAAGACATCTCGCAGCATTGTCGAAAGCGTGGTTATTCCGCCTGTCCGTAAACATACCACTATACTTGCCGAACAAAACAAATAGCTGTTACGTAAGATAACTGAAGCTTTTGTTGGAGCACTGAGGGTGAGCGTGCGAGTGTACCGTCAGTGTCGTTACGTGGGTGCAGAACATCACACGTGCAATTCTGATCGAGTGTAGGACTTAATGATGTTGATTGTGCACTTTCGCTATGACAAAGGCTCACGTCTTTGTTCGGGCTAATATAACATACGTTTCTTTGTAGTATACCTTGAGTTACGAATTCATCATTGTCCCGTCATTCATCCTTCTGTTGTGGTCATTTATCTAGGGGTGTTTTTACACCATGATTATGAACCAATTACCCGAACTTTCACTCCTTATAAGGGTTAGGAGCTATGGTCATTATTCCAGGTATTTGCGTTTATTCCTTCACTTTCGTTTCTTCATCTTCTTTAATAGCAATTGCTCTACAGAATCAGAGCTCGCTGGGTCTTGTGTGCACCTGTTTACTCATGTCCCAGCATGTTCCCGGGTTACGTTGTACACTTTACTGCATGTTTCACATTATCAATTGAATGTTATCGGAAGCGGGCACAAGGGACCCTCAAAGCACCCGATTTCTGGTCAACCCCCGTACTGGGTATGCGTCACGCAGAAAGGAACAGCCACAACGAATAACGTTTGTTCCGCCGACGGCGACAGCGGGGAACTGGACTATGACGAGCCGAATTCAAGTTCAATGCAAGTCAGGTGCTGTTAACAGTGAAGATATTGTTATTGGCCCCAATTCCCCATTGAAAACAACTCCCTGAGCGCATACCCACTTCAGGCAATTGCCCAAGGTTGGCCAAAAACACTCGAGCGTTTGCCGTAATTTAGGCATCAGTTGCACGGAACGAGAAAGACGCCGCATAGCGTACGCCCCTGATTCTTTCTATCCGTCTTGTTGTGCGCGTGCTCTTCAAACCGTAGAAGAGCCCTGGGCTTGAGAGAGGTAAAGGCACCCTGCTTGAGAGAGGTCACCGCGGACGCCTCATTCTATAGAATCCATTATGTATAATTCGCAGAATTGGCTATGAGTGTGCCCCTCCTTCCCATTACGGCTTGTCATATCCCGCCACCGCTGCTTCGAATCCAAGAAGAACTGGTGGAAGTTTACAATACTGAGGATGACTTTGCATCGACCACTCGCCGCAAAAAAAAGACGACCTCTTCGATGAATATCACGTCGACTACTAGCACCATAACTACGCAAATAAACAATAACTATGCAAATAAACGATAACTATACACATAAATGATAACTATGCAAATAAACAATGGTACCAAAACTTAACTCTGTCCGGCAATGCTCACGTACAGCGGCTTCGCCATTCAAGTCTTTCACGTGAGAGCAAGCTTCTCTGATTTTATAAATATATTCTTTACAGCGATGGCCATTTTGTGTTTGGCGGACATACGGACAATAAGTGAGACAGCAGGTACTGCGGTTTTTTTCACAAAGTGTCCACACCAGAGTTTTGCCTTAACGAATACTAAAATAAAACGATCGAAACCCAAGCAACCAATAAATCCAATGAGTACTCCAAAATAGGTGTAGGAGTATCAGAATATAGATGAATATGTAGAAAAGTGCATGTAGCACCTAGTCAAACCACATTATGGCTTTTTGTCCATTCCCTCAAACATCACTGATGTCGAAATAAAGTCGAATAGGATTTAGGTGATAGAGTAAGCGAGTTATTGGATCTTAAAAAAATCGTGCTGAGGATATTCTGCCCGTGACAGGAAAAACAGTGGGAGGGGTTTTTTGGTTCAGCCATTTACATCAACAGGAAGACAACCGACTTGAAACTAGTGGAAGAGACGGGCTAGCGAAAAACGGACGCAGAAGATCGGGAACATCACTATCTTGAGGGATGAATGGAACAAAAATTTAAAAGCAAAGGTAGGACAATTGCACCACACAACCGGAGCGGTTAAAACAAAGGTAAGGCTTGAAGGCCTTTGGCAGAAGCCCAGTACTGCGGGAAGATACAGAGATGGTGCTGCTGAGGATGAATACGACAAAGAGAAGTTATAGGCTGCGTTCTAGTCGCGGTGAAAATCAAGCGAAATGGGTGCACAACTAAATCCAGCTTCCTCGTGCTTGGAACACGCAGTAACTATAGCTTATCATTCTCAAGGGTCACCCCTAAACCCTTGTGACTTGCCTCTTACGCCGTCTATGCTCACACAGCTGTACTAAAGAATCAGGCAACGTCACGCTTGCAGAAAGCGGTTAAAGCATTTTTTACCGCTATGGGTATGCTGCAAGCAACTAAACTTGCTGCTTACTGGGTCGAGAGCCTGAATACGTTTAAAAATGGAAAACCCCTTGTTCGCGGTCGAAGTGTCATTCGTTGTGGTCGTGCATAAAAAGTAATATTCGCGGAAGGCGGAGGCTCTTTGCAAGTTCAGAGAGACAGATAACAAAAAGAGGCGGTGATAAATGCCCCACCATGGCGAAAGGACACGTCACTCTGTAGAATGTAGTACTATCACTGTACTTGCTAACGATGTGGCAAACTTTCGAGAAAAGCAGTCGCCAGCCTTCGCACAATATCCTCTCACTCATACGGACGTTAAGGATGCTCGGTTACCGTATGCGCCCCACAGGCTTGAAGACAACTTTATTGACAGCGAACGGAGCAGGGACACTTTGACGGATTTAGCTTTCCTGATGTTATCACCAACTCAATGGCGGGATTTATGCTGATGCTGCGATCGCGGCTACCCGGTACTAGCAACGGATGCCATTTTATTCGTGTGCCCTAATCAGAACGTTTACGCTGCAGAAGGAATTATTTGGACCTGAATTTAGGGTATCAACCTTTGCGTGGCAATTCCACATGTGGTGTGTGCGAAAGAAAGAAAAATCATAATTCGCTATGGAATTCAACGAGCTGCCGACGGAGCTGATTCTGAAGATATTCTCTTATCTTCCTCACCGATCCTGCTAGCTCTCGCGCAAGTCTCCGCTGAGATCAAGCGAATTGCCCTGGACCCCTTCCTTTGGACTGAGGTAATAATTGACTCAAGCTTAAGCACTTGCCCGGAACTGTGGTCAGATGTATTTAACAGCGCAACGCTCATGCGGAAAGCTCGACTGCATCGGGCGACGACGTCGACCTGGAAGCGCTCGCCACGGCGTCGATTACATTCGAGCCGTCTGGAGGAGCTGACACTCATGGGCGGAATGCTGCTGCATGCTGCAATGCCAAGACTTCTGTGCCGCTGCCGATCTCTCGCATCCATTGTTCTCCGAGGTGAGAGCGTGCTTACGGCAAAGGGCGTCACTGTACTACGAAAGCTATCACGCTTGAAGTCCCTGCTTCTTTCATTCTATATTAGAGTTCCCGAAAAAGTTCTACAGGAAATATGCGTTAGTTGCCCCGCGCTAGAAATGCTGAAGCTGTCTTCCACTTCCATTCTGAAATGATGGCACTTGGAACTTTTTGGGGCGACTCCAACACCTTACGAGTCTGTCAGTGACCGTGCTCAACCCGAATGGACTGCATCACATAGCTACCAGCTGCGCGAACCTGCAGTCTCTCGAAATATGTGTTATGTGGAACAAGAACGGAGTCTCCGCCGCCCAGGCTGTTCAAGAGTTGCGTAAACTGCGCGCGCTGAAAGTGAGGCGCTGTTGCGTGCAAGGCTTTGTTCCACCCTGATTTTTCTCCTCCGATCGTCCCTGGAGTACTTTGATGTTCCAGAGCTAAGCATGGACAAAGGGCAAATGAAAATTTTAATTGATAACGGTCTTGCGCTACGGAAAGTCACTTTCAGTGTCTACAGGATCGAAGAATCCGCACTGGAAGCGCTGTCGGTTTGCACTAACCTCGAGAGCGTCTCTCTTTCTGGCTTACGATGTGACACTTTGACGCTTGAAGTGCTCTGCCGGTTCTCGAAGCTAGCTTACGCTAATCTGGACATCAGTGAAGCCACACCCATTGTTTTCAACCAGCTGCAGTCGATTGTTGACGATGTAAACACAAACCGTAAATCGTGTACACGGCTCGTGATTAGCATACTTCCTTTGCCACAAAGCCCCATGATGCCCTGGCACGTGAGATGAGAGCTTTCCAGAACTTCCTCGCCGTCAAAAGTGGGCATCAAGGGAGGATGTCCCGTGGAATGAAGAAACTGAGCTTGCGCCCACCTGTTCCGTCTTCGAAGCTTGATACATCAGTTGCGACCCTCCAGCAAGACACTAAAGTGCCTTGTTCTGAACCTTCATCAGCTGGGAGAGTCGAGAGTAGCCAACTCAAATGGACGACATCTGTTTTGTGCATAGGGGATGGACGGTTCAAATTGAAAACTCAAGTGCCACAGGCGCAATATCTATCTGCGCACTTTCCTTCTGATTAAACAGTGTTCCGACTTCCCAAAGCCAAGAAGCAACCATGGTGTCCGTGAAATAAAAAGGAATAAATCGCATCTCATCCCTCTTCTGGGTTCACCTCACAATGATACTTGCCAGACCATCTTGAACACTTGTGGGTTTCGTACTAACAAACCAATTAGCACGATATCTGCATTTACACTTGTCGTGACAAGCCATTTAAGTGTGATGTTGAGGCATAGAATGTCATTATGGAATTTAAAAAAAACTAGGCCCTGATGCCTGGCGAAATTTGAGCCCTCATAGACCAGTAGCAAGCTGACGTGACACAGCTAACATGTGTGAGCGCGAAAATTTCCTATATATTTTGTAATTCAGTTCCATATATGTCGTCGTGCATATACTTGTTATATTGCTTTTGTTCACGTGTATTTAGTGTCAAGAGTGCGTAGTATCATAATTCCTTATATGAATCTTGGGTACCTGATGCATTTTTTCTCTATTATTGCGCTTCAAGCTTTTGTGAGAAGTTCAAAAGTACCGTCATGGCTGTTGTTTGCTCAAGTATCACGGCTCTCTGGCCTCGTCAACTGTTGTTACACGTTTTTTGCCAGAAAGGCCACAACATTCCAAGCTGATCGCCTGCGTCAGTGTGGCTAGCAAGCGTTCCACTGCTCAAGGCGGGAGGGGAGAATTGAGGTGAGGGAAGGAGTGTGGGAGGTCCCAGATGAATGTGGCACAGTGGGCAGGGTTGGGGGCAGTACTTGCAGGGGGGCGGAGTCGGAGGCGCAATGGATGGCATCGAAGTGGTGCCGGTGTGGGTATGTGTTGGTTTGAAAGGCAGCCCTGGGGTGGTGGCTTCTTCCTTTCGGAACTTGTCGTGGGGCGGGGGAAGGTTGCGCTGTTTGAGGCGGTAAGTGTTGGAGGATGTCTGTATTTTTGAGGCGCAGAATGATACTCTTCCGACGGTGACCGCGGAGTGGTGAGGAAACTCCCGGTAGTTATCCGTGCAGGAAGCAGCACGAGCCGCTTCGTCCCCTCCACACACTGATGACCTGGGGTCCACACAATGTGGAGTCGGGGAGGTAAGAGATGTATTGTAGGACACGGGGGCAAGGGAGCTTTGTGGCCTGCGGCGTAATGGTGACAGGCACCTTGAGCATCCGTGACAATGGAGGTGAAGTCTTGAGCTGTAGTGGCTTCGAAGGCTACTGCGATTTCTTCTGCAGTTTTGGAGTCTTTGCCGGTTACTGCTGCGGCCGTCAGTTCAATTGCCTGAGTGGTTTACGGTTTCAAGCGCGATGGCTCGGTTAGTGTCCTATTTGCTTGCATCAACGTAGCGAATGTGTCGGAGCTTAATTCGAATTATCTTGCGAGGCATTCGCATAGCTGCTTGTCGGCGACCCTGATTATGAACGGGAGCACATTCTTGGGGATCCTGGCGACAGAAATATAAGTTCGTACTTTCAGGGGGATGCGTTGGCGGAGGTTGAAGGCGTCAGGACGTTGGTAGCCTAAACGCCGGAGGAGGTGACATCCAGTGTGTGTGAGCTTGAGACGTTTAATCTGGTTCCTTTAACATGATCGGGCTCACGAACTTCGTCCCGGATGTTATGAATTCAAAGCTGAACAAATTTGCAAACGTAAGTTGTCGGGGTGAGCCCTAGTGGAAATTTATAGGCTTGGTGGATGATTATGTCGCGTTTTTGGATTTCATTATTTTTGATAGCCAAGTGTGGTGTCCCGAAGTGATGCAGCTAATTAGAAGGGTTTGAATGAGGCACACGAGGCCGTTATTTAGGGGCGAAGCCCCTTAGGGGCTCAGGTTGTCGGCGTCTCCTGTAGTCACGGTACTAAAACACCAGGACAATCGCTTACGCCTCGCGGTAGAACGTAACGCGCAATAAGAAAAACCCCGGATGACTCGTTTACGCCTGGAGCTGAAAACCTTCGTAACGCATGCTAAAAAAAAAACACTGGGACACTCGTTTACACCTTGTGCAGCAACGCTGTATACCTACGCCCCTGTGCACGTTCTTTTGGTGCACGTTATAAATATCCAGGTGGTCAAAATTATTCCGGAGCCCTCCACTACTGCGTGCCTCAGCGCCTGCGTTGTGTCGGCTTGTTTAAAGCCTACAATCAATCAAAATCATTCAACGCTGTATACCTCTACCCCCAACGGTTTCATCTCCGTGTGCAAAAACGCCAAGGCGCCAAGATTACACCTGTAGACTGCATACTTCGCCGCTCCTCAGGTTTCACATCAGTAGAGATAGCTCGGGATTTTTTTTTCAGTCCTTGTCGACTTTTACCAATGCGTCTGATGAGGTGTTTTATTTGTAATGTAAGTGATGGTTGGTAGGAGTGCCTGCGCAGTCCGATTGGATAGTGAGTCCAAGAACGCGAATTCCAGGTCTGGTTAGCACGGTAGTTCCATCGTCTAGGCTTAACTCTGGGTCTGGGAGGAGTCGTCGGCTATGGCCTTGGGTTCGTTTTTTGTAAAACGAGGGCCGATTTCTCTGGTCCACAACTGAGGCCATGGATTATGGTAGTTGTCGGTGGCGTAAACGGCTTCTTGTAGGGCATCTTGCAGTTCAGCAGTTGAACCTCCTGTAGTCCAAATAGTGCGACAGCCTGCAGATAGAATAAATTACAGAGTGGTTGGCTTTATACGACGTGATAGCCCTGTACTGAAAATCATCCTACATGAGAAAGATATCTGTGACAAAGTTTTTTATTATGTGTCAAGCTTTGTCACAGTACGGTTGTAACGGCAGGCATGGCACAGTTTATCTGCAAGAACAACATAACGCGTGTGAAAACAATTGGCGTATGGACAAGCATGGAACAACCCTTGGGTTTTTTTTAAGATTTGCCAGGTTTTGTCACCATAGAGTACTGCAGTGTCACTCGACCCGAAAAAAGAAACACATTCGTGTCGGAGAATGCCAGAATGTGTTTATAAGCTATTTATGTCTCTCTGTACAGTACAAAATACAATACGCGAGGGGACAGAAAGAAGAAAGCTGCCCTATGCAGCTTTCCTAATCCAGCTGCCGTAATCCCTTCAAGGTGGTAATCCCTTCAGCTTTCCAAAGGCGCTACGCTCTACATGGACGGCGGATTGCCGAACTACAACAACCGCAAAACATCAGTCGGTGCACTCTACCTTCATTAACAACAAAAACAAAAAGAGCGTGACAGTGTCAGACTTGCTCACAGGAGACGCTACTCATTGAAGACCAGAAGTCTGAGCGTAGTTGTCAGATTGAATGCGAGAGCCTTACTGTGCAAGGGAATCAACGGCGCTGAGTGATGTTTCGTATTTCACGCCGCGGGTAAGTTTGCGTGTTTTGAATGCGTAACGTTCTTGGCCGAGTCCCCCCCCCCCCCCGCCCCAGCCAGGGATCGCGTAAAGCTCTCCATTTGCACACAAATAGATAATGGGGGGAAGTCAAACATCCATTCGTTATAAGCTAAAACGGAGAAAATTTGTCGACCTAAATTTTTGAAAAAATTATAAAAAAAGAAAAAGAGTTTACGAATGTGAACTGATACAGTCAAACCCGATTATAACGAACCCGGATAGAGCGAATTATGCTATATGTCGAACAAAAATAAATCAGTTAGGAAAATACACGCGAAACATATTCCTTATAACGAACTTAACATCTGATATATCGAACTCGGCGTGCCTAGAATGGCCGCCAAAATGCATGGTCTCGGAGCGGCGATTGAGATGTTGATTGGCCGCGACCACTGAGCAAAGGTCGTGACTGAGACATTGCGCCACGTATGGAGTGACATGCAGTACTGCGGGAAGATACAGAGATGGTGCTGCTGAGGATGAATACGACAAAGAGAAGTTATAGGCTGCGTTCTAGTCGCGGTGAAAATCAAGCGAAATGGGTGCACAACTAAATCCAGCTTCCTCGTGCTTGGAACACGCAGTAACTATAGCTTATCATTCTCAAGGGTCACCCCTAAACCCTTGTGACTTGCCTCTTACGCCGTCTATGCTCACACAGCTGTACTAAAGAATCAGGCAACGTCACGTTTGCAGAAAGCAGTTAAAGCATTTTTTACCGCTATGGGTATGCTGCAAGCAACTAAACTTGCTGCTTCTGGGTCGAGAGCCTGAATACGTTTAAAAATGGAAAACCCCTTGTTCGCGGTCGAAGTGTCATTTCGTTGTGGTCGTGCATAAAAAGTAATATTCGCGGAAGGCGGAGGCTCTTTGCAAGTTCAGAGAGACAGATAACAAAAAGAGGCGTGATAAATGCCCCACCGTGGCGAAAGGACACGTCACTCTGTAGAATGTAGTACTATCACTGTACTTGCTAACGATGTGGCAAACTTTCGAGAAAAGCAGTCGCCAGCCTTCGCACAATATCCTCTCACTCATACGGACGTTAAGGATGCTCGGTTACCGTATGCGCCCCACAGGCTTGAAGACAACTTTATTGACAGCGAACGGAGCAGGGACACTTTGACGGATTTAGCTTTCCTGATGTTATCACCAACTCAATGGCGGGATTTATGCTGATGCTGCGATCGCGGCTACCCGGTACTAGCAACGGATGCCATTTTATTCGTGTGCCCTAATCAGAACGTTTACGCTGCAGAAGGAATTATTTGGACCTGAATTTAGGGTATCAACCTTTGCGTGGCAATTCCACATGTGGGTGTGTGCGAAAGAAAGAAAAATCATAATTCGCTATGGAATTCAACGAGCTGCCGACGGAGCTGATTCTGAAGATATTCTCTTATCTTCCTCACCGATCCCTGCTAGCTCTCGCGCAAGTCTCCGCTGAGATCAAGCGAATTGCCCTGGACCCCTTCCTTTGGACTGAGGTAATAATTGACTCAAGCTTAAGCACTTGCCCGGAACTGTGGTCAGATGTATTTAACAGCGCAACGCTCATGCGGAAGCTCGACGCATCGGGCGACGACGTCGACCTGGAGGCGCTCGCCACGGCGTCGATTACATTCGAGCGTCTGGAGGAGCTAACACTCATGGGCGGAATGCTGCTGCATGCTGCAATGCCAAGACTTCTGTGCCGCTGCCGATCTCTCGCATCCATTGTTCTCCGAGGTGAGAGCGTGCTTACGGCAAAGGGCGTCACTGTACTACGAAAGCTATCACGCTTGAAGTCCCTGCTTCTTTCATTCTATATTAGAGTTCCCGAAAAAGTTCTACAGGAAATATGCGTTAGTTGCCCCGCGCTAGAAATGCTGAAGCTGTCTTCCACTTCCATTCTAAATGATGGCACTTGGAACTTTTTGGGGCGACTCCAACACCTTACGAGTCTGTCAGTGACCGTGCTCAACCCGAATGGACTGCATCACATAGCTACCAGCTGCGCGAACCTGCAGTCTCTCGAAATATGTGTTATGTGGAACAAGAACGGAGTCTCCGCCGCCCAGGCTGTTCAAGAGTTGCGTAAACTGCGCGCGCTGAAAGTGAGGCGCTGTTGCGTGCAAGGCTTGTTCCACCCTGATTTTTCTCCTCCGTCGTCCCTGGAGTACTTTGATGTTCCAGAGCTAAGCATGGACAAAGGGCAAATGAAAATTTTAATTGATAACGGTCTTTCGCTACGGAAAGTCACTTTCAGTGTCTACAGGATCGAAGAATCCGCACTGGAAGCGCTGTCGGTTTGCACTAACCTCGAGAGCGTCTCTCTTTCTGGCTTACGATGTGACACTTTGACGCTTGAAGTGCTCTGCCGGTTCCCGAAGCTAGCTTACGCTAATCTGGACATCATGGAAGCCACACCCATTGTTTTCAACCAGCTGCAGTCGATTGTTGACGATGTAAACACAAACCGTAAATCGTGTACACGGCTCGTGATTAGCATACTTCCTTTGCCACAAAGCCCGCATGATGCCCTGGCACGTGAGATGAGAGCTTTCCAGAATTTCCTCGCCGTCAAAAGTGGGCAATCAAGGGAGGATGTCCGTGGAATGAATAAACTGAGCTTGCGCCCACCTGTTCCGTCTTCGAAGCTTGATACATCAGTTGCGACCTCCAGCAAGACACTAAAGTGCCTTGTTCTGAACCTTCATCGCTGGGAGAGTCGAGAGTAGCCAACTCAAATGGACGACATCTTTTTTGTGCATAGGGATGGACGGTTCAAATTGAAAACTCAAGTGCACAAGGCGCAATATCTATCTGCGCACTTTCCTTCTGATTAAACAGTGTTCCGACTTCCCAAAGCCAAGAAGCAACCATGGTGTCGTGAAATAAAAAGGAATAAATCGCATCTCATCCCTCTTCTGGGTTCACCTCACAACGATACTTTGCCAGACCATCTTGAACACTTGTGGGTTTCGTACTAACAAAACCAATTAGCACGATATCTGCATTTACACATTGTCGTGACAGCCATTTAAGTGTGATGTTGAGGCATGAGAATGTCATTATTGAATTTAAAAAAAACTAGGCCCTGATGCCTGGCGAAATTTGAGCCCTCATAGACCAGTAGCAAGCTGACAGTGACACAAGCTAACATGTGTGAGCGCGAAAATTTCCTATATATTTTTGTAATTCAGTTCCATATATGTCGTCGTGCATATACTTGTTATATTGCTTTTGTTCACGTGTATTTAGTGTCAAGTGCGTAGTATCATAATTCCTTATATGATCTTGGTACCTGAATGCATTTTTTCTCTATTATTGCGCTTCAAGCTTTTGTGAGAAGTTCAAAGTACCGTCATGGGCTGTTGTTTGCTCAAGTATCACGGCTCTCTGGCCTCGTCAAACTGTTGTTACAGTTTTTTCCAGAAAGGCCACAACATTCCAAGCTGATCGCCTGCGTCAGTGTGGCTAGCAAGCGTTCCCACTGCTCAAGGCGGGAGGGGAGAATTGAGGTGAGGGAAGGAGTGTGGGAGGTCCCAGATGATGTGGCACAGTGGGCAGGGTTGGGGGCAGTACTTGCAGGGGGCGGAGTCGGAGGCGCAATGGATGGCATCGAAGTGGTGCCGTGTGGGTATGTGTTGGTTTGAAGGCAGCCCTGGGTGGTGGCTTCTTCCTTTCGGAACTTGTCGTGGGGCGGGGGAAGGTTGCGCTGTTTGAGGCGGTAGTGTTGGAGGATGTCTGTATTTTTGAGGCGCAGAATGATACTCTTCCGACGGTGACCGCGGAGTGTGAGGAAACTCCCGGTAGGTATCCGTGCAGGAAGCAGCACGAGCCGCTTCGTCCCCCTCCACACACTGATGACCTGGGGTCCACACAATGTGGAGTCGGGGAGGTAAGAGATGTATTGTAGGACACGGGGGCAAGGGAGCTTTGTGGCCTGCGGCGTAATGGTGACAGGCACCTTGAGCATCCGTGACAATGGAGGTGAAGTCTTGAGCTGTAGTGGCTTCGAAGGCTACTGCGATTTCTTCTGCAGTTTTGGAGTCTTTGCCGGTTACTGCTGCGGCCGTCAGTTCAATTGCCTGAGTGGTTTACGGTTTCAAGCGCGATGGCTCGGTTAGTGTCCTATTTGCTTGCATCAACGTAGCGAATGTGTCGGAGCTTAATTCGAATTATCTTGCGAGGCATTCGCATAGCTGCTTGTCGGCGACCCTGATTATGAACGGGAGCACATTCTTGGGGATCCTGGCGACAGAAATATAAGTTCGTACTTTCAGGGGGATGCGTTGGCGGAGGTTGAAGGCGTCAAGACGTTGGTAGCCTAAACGCCGGAGGAGGTGACATCCAGTGTGTGTGAGCTTGAGACGTTTAATCTGGTTCCTTTAACATGATCGGGCTCACGAACTTCGTCCCGGATGTTATGAATTCAAAGCTGAACAAATTTGCAAACGTAAGTTGTCGGGGTGAGCCCTAGTGGAAATTTATAGGCTTGGTGGATGATTATGTCGCGTTTTTGGATTTCATTATTTTTGATAGCCAAGTGTGGTGTCCCGAAGTGATGCAGCTAATTAGAAGGGTTTGAATGAGGCACACGAGGCCGTTATTTAGGGGCGAAGCCCCTTAGGGGCTCAGGTTGTCGGCGTCTCCTGTAGTCACGGTACTAAAACACCAGGACAATCGCTTACGCCTCGCGGTAGAACGTAACGCGCAATAAGAAAAACCCCGGATGACTCGTTTACGCCTGGAGCTGAAAACCTTCGTAACGCATGCTAAAAAAAAACACTGGGACACTCGTTTACACCTTGTGCAGCAACGCTGTATACCTACGCCCCTGTGCACGTTCTTTTGGTGCACGTTATAAATATCCAGGTGGTCAAAATTATTCCGGAGCCCTCCACTACTGCGTGCCTCAGCGCCTGCGTTGTGTCGGCTTGTTTAAAGCCTACAATCAATCAAAATCATTCAACGCTGTATACCTCTACCCCCAACGGTTTCATCTCCGTGTGCAAAAACGCCAAGGCGCCAAGATTACACCTGTAGACTGCATACTTCGCCGCTCCTCAGGTTTCACATCAGTAGAGATAGCTCGGGATTTTTTTTTCAGTCCTTGTCGACTTTTACCAATGCGTCTGATGAGGTGTTTTATTTGTAATGTAAGTGATGGTTGGTAGGAGTGCCTGCGCAGTCCGATTGGATAGTGAGTCCAAGAACGCGAATTCCAGGTCTGGTTAGCACGGTAGTTCCATCGTCTAGGCTTAACTCTGGGTCTGGGAGGAGTCGTCGGCTATGGCCTTGGGTTCGTTTTTTGTAAAACGAGGGCCGATTTCTCTGGTCCACAACTGAGGCCATGGATTATGGTAGTTGTCGGTGGCGTAAACGGCTTCTTGTAGGGCATCTTGCAGTTCAGCAGTTGAACCTCCTGTAGTCCAAATAGTGCGACAGCCTGCAGATAGAATAAATTACAGAGTGGTTGGCTTTATACGACGTGATAGCCCTGTACTGAAAATCATCCTACATGAGAAAGATATCTGTGACAAAGTTTTTTATTATGTGTCAAGCTTTGTCACAGTACGGTTGTAACGGCAGGCATGGCACAGTTTATCTGCAAGAACAACATAACGCGTGTGAAAACAATTGGCGTATGGACAAGCATGGAACAACCCTTGGGTTTTTTTTAAGATTTGCCAGGTTTTGTCACCATAGAGTACTGCAGTGTCACTCGACCCGAAAAAAGAAACACATTCGTGTCGGAGAATGCCAGAATGTGTTTATAAGCTATTTATGTCTCTCTGTACAGTACAAAATACAATACGCGAGGGGACAGAAAGAAGAAAGCTGCCCTATGCAGCTTTCCTAATCCAGCTGCCCTAATCCCTTCAAGGTGGTAATCCCTTCAGCTTTCCAAAGGCGCTACGCTCTACATGGACGGCGGATTGCCGAACTACAACAGCCGCAAAACATTCAGTCGGTTTGCACTCTACCTTCATTAACAACAAACACAAAAGAGCGTGACAGTGTCAGACTTAGCTCCACAGGAGACGCTACTCATTAAGACCAGAAGTCTGAGCGTAGTTGTCAGATTTGAATGCGAGAGCCTTACTGTGCAAGGGAATCAACGGCGCAGAGTGATGTTTCGTATTTCACGCCGCGAGTAAGTTTGCGTGTTTTGAATGTGTAACGTTTTTTGCCGAGTACAACCCCCGCCCAACCGCCCCCCCCCCCTTGCAGCCAGGATCGCGTAAAGCTCTCCATTTTTACACAAATTGATAATGGGGGGAAGTGAAACATCCATTCCTTATCAGCTAAAACGGAGAAATTTGTCGACCGAAATTTTTGAAAAAAATATAAAAAAAGAGAAAAGAGTTTACGAATGTGAACTGATACAGTCAAACCCGAATATGACGAACCCGGATAGAGCGAATTATGCTATATGTCGAAGAAAAATAAATCAGTTAGGAAAATACACGCGAAACATATTCCTTATAACGAACTTAACATTTGATATATCGAACTCTGCGTGCCTAGAATGGCCGCCAAAATGCATGGTTTTTGAGCGGCGATTGAGATGTTGATTGGCCGCGACCACTGAGCAAAGGTCGTGACTGAGACATTGCGCCTGGTATGCAGCGACATGCATAGTGTCGGAACAAAACAAAAGCCGGAAACGAAAAACAAAAAAAAACAATATTTTTGGCTGGAACGAAAACGAAAACGTAACTATTAATTATTTCATTCAGGAGCAAAACTGAAAAAATTTCGTTTCGGTTTTCGGGTTGAGTGGCAATTTCAGCTATTTCAGGAATCATTTCAATTTCCATTCAGCGAGATGGAAAATTGCGTTGATTCTGTGTCATAAAATCGTCTTTCGTCTTTCTCGCACCCACTCTCCTTCGGAAGGCTTGCTTGCCGCTGCCATACTCTCTCCGTTTGTTCCGATAGGCGCAGTGCTGAGCTCCACGCGTGATTGTCGCGATCATCTGGCTGCGGTGCATACGTCACGGCCTTATTTGTTTATTTATTTGGTTAGTTTAACAAAATACCTATACTAGCCCTACATTGTTTATGGGGTGTGATACATGTATAATAAACACTAATATTCTAAAACAAGACATAAAAAGAATGAAGAAAAATTACAACCTTTGGTGTGAACATACACCACTGGAACCACTGCCAGCGCGAACAGCAGAATACAGCGACAGCCAATGCAAACAGCTGCACCTAATGTTGCACTTGTACGCGAGTACAGCGGAAAACATTTCAGAAGCAGCGGAAGCAACAGTTTCGGGGAGGGCAGTATTACCTCTAATAGTTTTTCGAAAAATAAGCTTCCTATGCGGATGTGCGCCCTTAATATTCACCAATTTTTGTGGTGTTATGCCTTCGTCTGGATATATATCGGGAGAGGGGGGGGGGCTGAAGGTGCTGACGTTAATTCATTGCTACCTATTCTCATATAATCTTAAAAAACTGGAGTTTGTGGAATTGCGGAGCTCCGCCATCTTGCCTATCCCTCTTCGGCCCGCCGCGGAGGCGAGAGGGGTGGTTACCTCTCCTTTGCGGTCGCGCGCTTCCCCTCCAGGAGGATACCCGTGAGAGCGAGGGGGCCGGCGGCCGGACCCCCTCACGTGACAGGTTTGCCCGGGAGCTCCAGCGGCCGGGTCCGAGGCGGACGACGGAGGTAGGAGCCTCTTGGAACGAACCATCGTCGGGAGCGGCCGTAAGTACGACTCGCTCCTTTTTGGCCTGCCTTTGTCCGCCCTCGCGCCTGTCTCTCCCGCCTGGCTAAGGTGGTCGGCGGTGTAGAACGACGCGCCCGACGTCTCCTTTACTGCATTGCAATAAACGTCGGAGTGGGCGAATTCTGTGTCCTGTTTTCCTTGCTGTTCGCTGCCGATACGCCAAGTTGGTGATCCGTGGCGGTGTTCAGTGGAGCTAGCCTTGCGGGCCGGATCTCGAGGATCGAGCTAGGCCGCCGTCAGAACCCTGGTCCCCACATTTTTGGCGCCCGAACGTGGGACTCGTTTTCAAGTGAATTCGAGGGTCGCTAGCTCCGAGGAACATGGCACAGCATTATGAGTTGGGAGATTTGATGCTGTTGGCCGACCTTTGTGATCATGCCCGGGAGGTCCCGCGATGCTCTGCATCAACAGCGCCCACCGCAGCCGCAGGAGCGGCTCGGGTCCCCCTTCTCCACGGCCCCTACGCAACCGCGAGTGCGGCTTGCGCACCAGCGAGAATTTCGGAAAGTTCTGAATTCCGCGAGCGCTATACGTCAGGTGACGCCGCGCTTTCAACCACCATGCGCCGGGCCTACGCAGATGCTGCGGCTCGCGCACCAACGAGAATTTCGGAAAGTTCTGAATTCCGCGAGCGCTATACGTCAGGTGACGCCGCGCTTTCAACCACCATGCGCCGGGCCTACGCAGATGCTGTGGCTTGCGCACCAACGAGAATTTCGGAAAGTTCCGAATTCCGCGAGCGCTATACGTCAGGTGACGCCGCGCTTCCAACCACCATGCGCCGGGCCTACGCAGATGCTGCGGCTTGCGCGGCAACGGAAATTTCGGGAAGTTCCGAATTCCACGAGCGCTCTACGTCAGGTGACGCCGCGCTTTCAACCCCCATGCGCCGGGCCTACGCAGATGCTGCGGCTCGCGCGGCAACGAAAGTTTCGGAAAGTTCCGAATTCCACGAGCGCTCTACGTCAGGTGACGCCGCGCTTTCAACCACCATGCGCGGGCCTACGCAATGCTGAAGCCCCATGCGGCGCGCCTCTCGTGCAAGTGAGCACGCAGGCGCCCCGTAAGCGAAGGAATGACTGTGGATGCAGCTTCCATCGCGAAGCGCTCGCAGGCGCCATGCAAGCAAGTGCTGCAGGTGGCGCGCTCACCCGCTCCAGGGTTGCAGCTACCGATGCCGGACGTGTAGCGGTTATAGCGATCAATGTGAGCGCGAACGCTTTCCTGCTGGCTCTGAGCCGTTACGAGCAGGCGACCGGCATCAGCGAGAGCGAGTGCTGCACAGAGTTCTGCACGCAGCCCTAGTCGACCATGCCGCCCGGTGGTATCGAGTGCTAGGCCACACGGCCGCGCACGATGGATGACTTCGAACGATGTTCAGGGAGGAATTCCTGCCCGTCGACTACCTCCAGCGGATGCGTAGAGAGTTGGAAATGCGCACCCAAGCTCCTGACGAATCGATGACCGAAGTATGTCCGTGCGATGGCAGGAGCTTTACGAGTACGCCGACCCCATGCCCCTAACTCGAGCGGGTCGATCGGCTCCATAGGTCGGCAAAACAGAAGAACTCACTCAAACTCAATCACATTATTTTTTTATTTACGCTGTACCTCAATCACTCAGACTCAAAAAGTTCGTCTGTTCATAAAATCACTCGTACTCACTCATCAAATACTCATTTGTAATCGTACTCACTTGTACTCAAACTCATTGAGTCCTCACGAGTATTCGACTCAATCTGTACTCATGAGTACTGAATCTGCCCCTCATGAGTACTCACTCTGTACTCATGAGTACTCAATGAGTACTACTGCTCATGAGTACTACTCATGAGTACTACCATTCATGCACTCACGAGTACTACTCATATCCGCACTCCATGAGTACTCAATCAGTACCATGAGTACTCAATTTGTATTACTCACGAATAATCAACTTATCTGCACTTTAGCTAGGTCGTAGCTCGAATGAAAGACTAAGTAGAAAAATAAATTGTTTAATTGATTAGAAAAACACAGGTTACATATAAATCAGGACAGAGGAAGAAAACGTCTGACGCGGTGCACTGTCGTTGGGCGACTTACTGATGCGAAGGCAAGTACACTGTTGAGAAAGCGAAACGGAACGTAAGAACTCGCGTTGCGCCTGGCGTCTCGTCTTGTTCTCAGGCCGGGTCGGGCTCAGGGGAGCTCGGGGCTTGTCGGTGCGGCCGTGGCCGTCAACTGCGGTTTTCTGCGTATCTTCGGGTGGCAGCTTTTGTCATCCGTTTTTCGTTTCCGGGCGCGCTGATACGTCCTAATCGTGCTCTGAGTCCGAAATGCGCCTGCCCCCAGGCACAATGAAGCGGTTCGCACAGATTGACGTCCGTTCGTATCCAGATCAATGTCCGCTTGTTCACAGATTCTCGATGCTGGCGTTTGTTTTTTATTGTTCCGGATACTAGAAACTCGTTAAGAGGGTGTTCGTCTCGTTGAGTTTCGGTGAATTTCAAATCTGTTTGATTTTATTGTTTGTGTGCCGTGGGATTAACTTCGTCAGACCTGAACTCGACAGTGTTTACGGCGTTGCGTTGGTTGCGCCGCTTCCGTCGGCGATTGTGTTCGTGTAGGTCGTCGCGTGCTTGATGCATGTGGGGGCGTAGACGTCTGGTTTGTCCGGTGGCGAGCTGCGCTGTGTAGGGATGGCATAGTTCGGCACGTTGAGGACGTTGCTGAATTGACGCGTGCGTTGCGTATGGTGCGGGAGCCGTTTGGCTTTTCGTTGAGTGTGTGGTAGCGGGGCGTTTTAGTAGGGTGGCTGGCTGAATCGGTCAAAGTCGTTGCGGCTCCGTGCTCGCAGTCGCCGTGGTTATTCGGAAGTGAAACCGTTGTGGTGGGGAAGCGGGCGTAGTTCGTGCCGTCCGTTCGGTCCGACATTCCTCGGCGTCGCAAGCGGGACTTCATCGTCAGGGCATTCGAAGCTTCGTCTGGATCGGGTTCATTCGTTGCCGTTCTTGCCGTGTCCGTGTCGTCGCTCAAGACCTCGTCTTTTGCCCGTTGTTTCGAGAATGCTATAATCGCTATCTCTTCCCATTACAAGCAGGCACCGTTTATCGCGAGTCCGCTTGCTCGCGGTTGCGTCCTCTTGTACGAAATGGTGTTTGTCGTGTGAGTCTCGATCGAGCGCGGGTGCCGGTGATCTTGTTAATTCTGGCTCGGACATGCCGCATGCGCTGGCCGTGTCGTTGCTCGTTGACGGACCTACTTGCACGAGTGTCATGACGTTCGTCCGCTGGACTCGGGCGGGAGCAGCGGGTGTCGGAGAGCTCGTACTTTCCGATAGGGTTGAACCGCGTGCGCTGGGTCTTTTGTTTCTTGTGGCCAGGTGATTTCTGCGATTGTAACATTCGCTGGCCAAGTCCGGATAGCACCTGCAGTGGGAGCGGAGGATGTCGCAAACAGTAGTTTCCTCCATGTGTGCTGGCTTGGTGGCGTTCCGTGCGTTGTGCATTTCGTTCTCCGTGGTCAGCTCCACTGGTTCAAGTTGGATGTCGTTCGTCACCTCTGGTGCGTTTCGTGCGCTGTGCGTCTCGTTTTATCTAGGAAACTCCCTTATAATTGGGGTTCGGTCGTTCACCACGTATGGTGCATTTCGGGTGCCGTGCGTCTTGCTCGCTTGTCGTGGTCATATCCATTATTCCGGATGCGATGTCGTTGATTGCGTGGACCCGCGCCGGGACAGCACGTGCGGAAAATGTACAGTGGTGATCTCGCTAAGGGTGAACACGGGAGCGCGTGGCCGCCGGTACTATCAGAGCAGCCTACCGTGCCCAGCGCGAACTATCACGCATGCGCTGTGCTGCCGAGCGATATTTTGCTTTCAGCGCGCGCATCGCGTCATCGGAGCGCCTGCTCGTCGTCTGCTATGTTGCGTCTCGTCTGCTAATGGTACCTTGCTTTGATCCGCGATTCCTGGATTCTTGCATGAAAACTCCCGAATATAAAAATGTAAAGGATGATAGTTTTCCCCGTATATTGAACGAACGTCGTAGCGCCTGCGCCACCTTTGAATGACAACCTTCAAAGCCTTGAATTGCGTTCTTTAATGTGCATTTCAAAGACTTTTGGAAGCACTTGCAAAAATAAAATGCTGTTAAAATATGCGTGATGTTTTGATTGAGTCTGTTTGAAACAAGTGAGCGAGTTACGCTGCTGTGCCGAAACCATTGTATTGGAGCTAAAGAACGAATTACCGCTCACACGGAAACATTTTTTATGTGGATTCTAGTTTCCTTTTATCCACACAGTGGCTGATAGCTCCACCGCTACACGCGCGATAAACATAGCAGACGACGCGAAGACGCTGCGATGACGCTGTGCGTGCGCTGAAAGCATAGTCTCGCTAGGCACGCACAGCGCATGCGTGATGGTTCGCGCTGGGCACGGTAGACGGCTCTGATAGTACCGGCGGTCACGCGCTCCCGTGTTCACCCTTAGCGAGATCACCACTGTACGTACCGGCTCCGTTGCGTTCCGTGCTCTCAGCGTTCCGTTCGTGTACGTCTGTACCGGAAGAGCGGGTGCCAGGAACGTGGTGCCTTCTGGCTCGTGCGCGCTGCGTACGTTGCGCGTCTCGTTGCTCGTTGCTGGAATGACCTGCGCGTGGGCGATGTAGCTCGTGGGCGATGTAGCAGAGCAACGTGTGTTCGTGATCTCGCCAGAAATGCACTGACCTTCGATGCGTCTCCGTAATCGTGGCGATTACCTGGGAAAGGTCCGGTGAGCACGCAATCAATTTTGCATGCGTCGTCTCGTTCATGTGCGTGCCGTCGTGCATTCTGCCTGTGCCCGGATCTCGTGCAGTCCAGGCACCGTGGAAAACGTGCGGCCGACTCTCGCCAGTTGTCTCAGAAAACTTTCTCGTTCATCACGCAGCCTTCTGCTCTCAAACAGCGCCGCTTGCAGGGTCCTCTGCCGTTTGTTGTCGGAGGCAGCCTGAAGTAGCGTTGGCACATTCGTTCGTTTGGAGAGATGGCGACGTTCTTCGTTGTCCTCTAGAAGACGCAAGATGATGTCGTCCTTACGGCCAGAGCAGGGTAGCCCTCGTAATCGTAGTGCGCTCACGAACTGCTGTTTCTTCGTAGAGCATAGGACGTAGCGTTCCGTTGAAGTCAGCACTGTGTCGACCACCGCTGGCGTGGAGTGCGTCGGTGCCCCATGTCTGCGTGCTGCACTCTCGTAGTCGTGGTGCGGTCCGTCCAGGTTGTTCGTCCGTTCGTCCTCCGTTCGGCCTTAAATCATGATCCTGTCGACTGCAACATCTTAGCTAGGTCGTGGCTCGAATGAAAGGCTAAACAGAAAAAAATAAAATGTTTAACTAATTAGAAATACTGAGATTACATATACATCAGGACAGAGGAGCCCGAGAAGAAAACGTCTTACACGGTGCATTGTCGTAGGGCTTCCCACTGCGCGAAGGCACGTACACGGGAGAGAGCGAAACGGGACGTACGCACTCGCGTTTTGAATCGCGGGCTGAATCGCGGCTGAATCGCGGGGCAGTTGGCCAGTTGTAGAGAGGGCGCATTATGTACATGAAGCTACTTAACGGCGACCCCAGTAGCTCCCATGTGTACAGCGGGGCGTGATATTAAGTTGCAATAATGAATTATCTTTATGACGGACACAGACAGACAGACTGACAGGCCAATATTGTCGCGCTCAAGTGGCCAAAGAAATACTATCGTCTTTAAAACCATCTGGAAAGAGACGCTGCCGCCACTGTTCCGAATTCTGGGAACATTGCGCAACCGTACCCCTCGCAACCGCCGCCAGGCCGCAAAGTAAACGATAAACAGAAAGACGAAAACCGGCTAGCGCGCGAAAAGCCAAAGAGGGAGGTCCCGCCGCGAAAAAGGGACAGGACGGGCGCTACGCGTCGTTGTGTCTATTTCCGTTAACAGCTAGGCCAAAACCCACACGGGTCTGATCATACTCACTAATTTTTCTATGCGTGTGTGTGCGGTTAACCAGAGCGCCCGACACAAATTTGCTGCACTTGGCGACGCGCCGACGGTGGGCCCGATTCGCGCCTCGGTCAGCCAGCCCGCGGCAGACGTGCCGCAACTGGCGGCACACGGCGCCGCCGAGTCTACTCTCCTTTTCCCATCGAGACGGCCGCACCAAATCATGCTTGGGACGACCGGCCCGCAAAAGACACGCAGCGACGAGTAGACTCTGGAGACGGCGCCGCTGAGTCGCCTCCCCTTTCCCATTCGTGGCTCGGCTGACGCAATCATTTCGCCTGCACTCGCCGGATTCAAACTGCGGCCAGTGATAGTCCTGATTGGAAAGATTAGAACTGCACGCGGCTGCGGCGGAACCCCGGGGGTATAAAACCAGCCCTGAAGCAGCGGCTGTGCGGCGGCATTTCATCGGAGGCACTGAGTTGAGAAGTGCCTTTGTGCGAGCCATGTAACGCTCTTGCTACCTTTGTATATATTGTATATGAATGCAGCTTAAAATCACCGTCGGCTCGACAACTTCATCGCTCTCCTCTGCGCCGCGTCGATGGCGGACTGAGCAGGGCAACGTCGCAACATCTATGCATCTGCATTGTTAACATGTGGCTTTTGTATCTATGTTGTACAACGCGCCCCTTATGTAACACCCCCTGTGGGGTCTTTAAGGAAATAAAGTGAAGTGAATGGAACACTGGTGACTGAGCTAGAATGGCCCAGTCCCAACAGTGTGTGTGTGTTCGGGGGGGGGGGGGGGCGTGTAGAGGGCATCGGTCGCAGTCGAGGGCCTCAGGGCACCCAGTTGCTGCCGGTACTTGGCAGCCGTTACAGCAGCGTAGAACTGCTCTGCCGTGATTTGTGTACTCGAGGACAAAGTTTGTAGACGCGTTTTTCGGAGGCGTGATAGCTTGCACTGACATCACTGTATTGCCGTGTTGGTGGGTTGGTTTCACAGTGTAAATCTGCAGCTCTTATCTCGAGCAACGCGGATGAAGCTGACAGCGATCGATCAAAAAGTGCGGTGACGTCGTTATGTGCAATCCACATGTTTTACGAGACGTTCCAAGATGCGACCTTAAGCGACAATCCCGGCGTCTGGCGTTGGCGTTCATCAATTCAAAACAATTCCTTCACGGGGCCTCTCACAGTGTGAGCTTAAACTCGGCGGTATAGTTAATAGCGAGGGGGTGTCGCCCCGCCTGTAAACAGTAGTGAAGGTAGGAGAATAACAACCACCGAAATTCACCATCATCGTCAGCGCCCTCATTACACGGTGGCATAAACGAGAAGCGGCGAATCGGGTTGCCACTCGAAAGTAAAGCCATTCGAAAGCAAAACGCTCCTCCAGCGGCAAGATGACAGAGCTCTTCGACAAAATATGCGAGGCTAAACAAGGCGCCGCACGCGTTGAACTGGATATTATGATGTCCGATTCACAACTCACAAACGTGCTTAGGTGTACTCGGATATTTTATTTCCATTGCTGGGGCAAATTCCACCGCCGCGCCTGCACGCCGTAGTGCACGGTGGGGCTATATGCTCACTTGTAAATGGCACTACACGAGACCATATTACTAGCGAACCTGAGCAAAATGTTTCAAAACGGGAACCTAATAAAACCATATGGGCGCACGTACATCAGCCAAACTGTCGCTTGAATACGCACAGCGAACGTTACAAACCACGCAGTCGGTTTGACACGAGTTACGTAAATTAACTGCGACTGTTGAAATGAACGGTTCGGCTCACGAAACGACTACACAGCGTGACGTGCGTCTACGGAAACTTCTGAAGACCGAAAAAGAGGGACTTCAGTACGCCTAGTTCGTATGTTGTTAGCAGCCTCCACCGCCTCTCCCCTAAAACAATTGAAGGGAGCAAGCGCAATGAAGCCGCCACGCGTTCACAGGCCGCGTCAACAAAAATAACTGCGGCAGTCAACAAGTCCCATCAGAGAAGAGCAACTGCGGCCGCGTTTCCCGCCAGGCCCTCACCCCCTCCTTTTTCCCTCTTCACCATGACCCCTTTGCGAGCGACCGCCAAAAACGCTTACAGCGCCAAACAGGGACCGGGAAAGGAGGGAGGTGCCGTTTTCGTTGTTTAATTTTACCATCCTTGACAGTTAAGCTGCACAGTTGTACCGCTAAATGTTTGCGACTCGTACACGCGCGTCTGGACTCGAGCTCGTGATAAAACTTGTTTGCACTACTGTACTCAGGAGTGCATATACTCATGAATACACAGTACTCATGAGTACACAGTATTCATGAATATTGTACTCATGAGTGCTGTGTACTCATGTGTACAGTGTACTCATGAGTACTGTGCATTCATGAGTACTCAAACCCATGAGTACTCATACTCATGAATACTGTACTCATGAGTACTCATACTCATGAGTAGTGTACTCATGAGTACTGTATTCACGAGTAGTGGAGTTACCCCTGTACTCACTCGTCATCGTACTCACTGTTTTTTTCTGGGTGTGTGATCACTCATCATCGTACTCACTTGTGAGTTTGAGTACAAATGAGTACAAATGAGTGTACTCACGAGTGAGTACGCCGACCTATGATCGGGTCATCAGGCAATGCCACCCCACCTTTGCCTTGTACTTGAGGAACTGCAGGTGCAGGGAATCTCAACGAGCTGGCGGCCGAATCTCGTCGTGTGCAAGCAGCAATTGCGGCTGCACGCGCGTATCGGCCACCGCCGCCTCCGGTGGAAACACTGGAACCAAGCTGTGCTTGGCGCGGCGTTACGGGCAGCGGACGAGTCGAGGTCGGCTGTACGATGAAACCAAGCCAGCTAGAAACGCTCGGTCTCGGGGACCGAGCGCTCGAACCCTACTCGTATGGGTTGCGCAACGCGGAGGCGATACGGCCGGAGGTCCTGGCAGCCCCGCGCGCAATGCACACAACAAACCGGTCAGGTGATCGGCCGGCGAACGCACACCCAAGTGGGCTTCCCTACACGGGATCGGCGCTGCCCCAGTTGCCTGCACCCGCTCACAAGTCGCCCCCGGAGAACCGGATGCGGCCAGCTGGCCGCGGAGCGTACGAGTAGCCTCGATCGGCGCAGCAAGCAGCACGGAATTCTGTTCGCTGTTTCAAGTGTGGCCAAGTTGGTCACATGATGCGAATCTGCCCAGGTGGACAGGGAAACGCAGCGGGCCGCCGGTGAAGTCGCCGGCGGCTGATCAACGCGCCCGAGAGGAAAACATCACCGCGCCCGCCGCATTCAGAGTCGGAGTTCCGACCAGCGCGCCCGCGCCCTTTCTCGACCTCGAAATTGCGGGGAGAAGTTTTAAGGCACTGCTGGACACCGGGGCAAGCACTTCACTCGTAGGGGACGAGGTCGTTTCCCATCTCGAGCGCTAAGCTATTAGACCTGCGCGCGCGGAAGTTGCCGCTCCAGCTTGCGTGTGGTGATGTTACGTCACGCGGTGACGTACGCCTCGTCGTGCGTTGGAGTCAGCGTGTACGGCGAATGCCTTTCGTCCACTTGCCCGGACTGACGGTCCCAGTCATTCTGGGGAGAGACTTTATGTCCAAGGTTGGACTGGTCGTGGACATCGGCAACGGAGGCTATCGGGAGGGCCCGTTTACGCCGCTAAAGCCGTTCGCCGAACCGCCGCCTGCAGCGAGGTCGCTGTGTGAGGCTGCCGCCGAAACGTCCCGCGCGCCGAGGGAAGCAAAAGCTTCAGGCGCAGCCGGTAGCCGGCGCGCGCGGCACCCTCCGAGCTCGGGTGTTGCCGCTCCCGGCGCGGTTGATTTCTCCTGCGCCGCCAGCCCTCCAGCCCGAAATCAGAGGAGGAGTTAGGCGCGCTCCTAGCAGGTGCTAGTGAGCTGACAGCGGCGCAGCGTAATCGCGTCGTGGACGTCGGCAACGGAGGCTATCGGGAGGGCCCGTTATTGCCGCTAAAACCGTTTTTTCGAGCCGCCGGCCGCAGCGAAGTCGCTGCATGGGCGCCGCCGCCGGAAACGTCTCTCGCGCCGCTGGAAGCAGAAGCTTCAGACGCTGCCGGTAGCCGGCGCGCGCAGCAACCCTCCTGGGCTCGGTCGTTGCTGCTGCCGCGGCTGATTTCTTTTGCGCTGCGCGCCTTTCCACCCCGAGGTCAGGGCGAGGAATTGAGCGCGCTCCTAGCAAGTGCTAGCGAGGCTGACAGCAGCGCAGCGTGACCGCGTCTTGTCGTTGTTAGGTGACTTCGGCGAGATATTCACTGAGCAAGCAGGTTGCACAAGGTTGGTGCAGCACTGCATAGACACCGGCGATGCTCAACCATGGAAATGCAATCCCCGGCCCGTCAGCCCGGCCAAGAGGCAGGCAACTGACGAGGCGCTGGAGGAACTGCTGAAAGCAGGCATTATCCGCCGCTCGACGAGCCCTTGGGGGTTCCAGTGGTGCTCGTCCGAAAGAAGGACGGTAGCTGGCGTTTGTGCGTCGACTATCGGCGGCTGAATGAGGTCACGAAAAAGGATGCGTACCCCTTCCCGAGCGTTGACGAAATCGTCGCAAATCTCGGTGGCGCAAAATATTTCTCCATTTTGGACGCCAGCAAGGGGTACCTTCAGGTCGAGATGCGGCCCGGCGATGAATGCAAGACAGCGTTCACTTGCCATCGGGGGCTGTACGAGTTCGTACGTATGCCTTTCGGTTTGTGTGGAAGTCCGAGCACATTCCAACGCCTGATCGACCGGGTGCTCGGTGAGGCAAAGTGGCAGCATGCCCTGAGCTATTTGGACGACATTGTCGTCTACTCCCGCACCTTCGAGGAGCACCTCTGCCACCTGAGAGACGTCCTGGGACGACTCAGGGCGGCTGGCATAACCATCAATCCTGCCAAGGCGCAAATATGGCAGCGCTCAAGTGAGCCTGCTCGGCTATCGGATCGAACGCGGACAGGTGTCCCCCGATCCCGAGAAACTCCGGGCGATCTTGGAGTTTCCCACGCCGAAGGATGTAGCCGGGAGTTCGGCGCTTCCTAGGGATGATCGGCTACTACCGCCAGTTTATCCCCGCTTGCGTGCGCCTGCAAGCACCCTTGACAAAGTTGTTGAGGAAATCCGCCCCTTGGGAGTGGGGAGAGGAGCAGGAGAGCAGCCTACGCCAACTGGCGAAAGCTGTTGCAGACACTGCATCGCTGAAACTGCCGGATCTGAACAGGCCATTCGTGATCCAAACCGACGCGAGTGACCTCGGCGTAGGGGCAGTGCTCCTCCAGGTGGATGGAGAACAACTGCGACCCGTGGCTTTTGCGAGCCATGCGCTGACACCGGCAGAGCGAAACTACTCGGTCACTGAGAAGGAGTGTCTGGCCATAATCTACGCACTTCGAAAGTTCGAGATGTACGTAGAGGGGGTCAAATTCACGATCGAGACTGATCACATGGCCCTTACATGGCTTTCCCGCCTCCGTGAGCCCAGCGGGAGGCTCGCGCGATGGGCCCTGGCATTGCAACGCTTCGAATTGGAAGTTCGCTACCGCAAAGGTGCCACGAATGTGGTCGCGGACGCGCTGTCACGGGCGCCGGTACACGACACCCAACCGGCCGGAGAGGCCGAGGAGGACGCTGTAGGTCAGCTACCCTTCTCGGCGCGGGGAGAGCGCGGAACGCGGGAGGACCCAAGTTTCGGAAGCTCAGAGCACGTGCATCTCGTCGGGGGAGGAGTCCCGCTCGAGGTTGCGTTCAGTCGGGAAGAGTTAGTCGAGGCTCAGCAGGAGGACTTGTTTTGTCGGGAGGTGATCGCCAGTCTTAATGAAGAGACGGACCCTCAGGCAAATCGAACACCGGTGAATGACGGGCGCCGGGAAGCTGCTGGTATTGCGGCTGGCGCGGGCTCTAATGCAGCTGGTATTGCTGCGAGCGAGTTGGAAAGTTACCTGCTTGACGCCGATGGAGCTCTGCTGAAATACGTGCCCGGCAAAAATGACTCAAGTGAGTGTTTTAAAGCCGTTATCCCGAGCAAGCTCAGGTGTGCTGCATTGCAGCACTACCACGACGCAGACGGCCACGGTAGCGCGCCAAAGACATGGCGGAAGCTTTGTCGGTATGATACCTGGCCCGGCATGAAGGCACAAGTATGTAGGTACGTACGCACATGCCATGTCTGCCAAGAGCGCAAACCGCGAGGTGGTAAGGCGCCGGGTTTGCTTCAGCCTATCGTGAGCACAAAGCCGTGGGAGGTCCTAGGCGTGCGATCTGATGGGCCCGCTGCCGCGCAGCAAGAGAGGGTACAAGTTTGTACTCGTGGTGACATGCCACTTCAGTGGGATCGCTGAACTCTATCCGCTGCGCAAAGCGACAGCACAGGAGGTCCTGCAAAAGCTGTCTGAGGTGTTTTGTCGCTACGGATTTCCGGAGCGGCTGATTACCGACAACGCCACGTATTTCACATCAAGGTTGTTTCGTGAAGCGTGCGCGGCAATGGGTGTCAGGCAGCAAACAACATCGTGCTATCACCCCCAGTCTAACGTGACGGAGCGCCGAAATCGGGACATAAAGCCACTGCTTGGGGCATATGCCCGGCGGCAACAAGACTGGGATGAGCACTTGAGCTCGATCTCCTTCGCTCTGCGCGCAAGCGTGAATCGGTGCACGGGCTTCACGCCCGCATTCCTGATGTTCGGCAGGGAGCTGAACACACCGACGGACACGGTTCTGGCCAGGAGGTCGACCGCAGTCCCCGCGAAAGCAGCAGATGCGGCTTACGCGCGGCACTTGCGCGAGCGTTTGGCAGAAGCCATCAAGGAGGCGAACCGCAGCCGCGGTAAAGCCAGGGTCGACCAAAAGACGGCCTATGACCGAGCTCATCGAGACGTGGCGTACCAAGTGGGCGACACTGTCTTGAAACGTAACCACGCGCTGAGCGATGCCAGCGCAGGGTTCGCGGCCGGTCTCGCACCCAAGTGGGTAGGACCGTTCGTAGTCACCGAGAAGATCTCGCGGCTGAATTACAAGCTGAAAGACCCGAGGTCAGGTCGAATAAGCGGCCCCATTCACGTGGGCGAGCTGAAGCAGTACTTTCCAAGAGGAGAAACTGCCGACGCTCCCACTTCAGACTCGCGAGGTCGCGAGCTAGAGGGAGGTGCGGAAGGAAGGTTCCTGACGCACCGCTACAACACCCGCAACCGGCGAAATCGCTGACCGGGTCACCGCCCTCCAGCGCGCAAAGTTGCGCACAGGAGGGGTTGCCAGAGGAAGCTCCTCGAGGCGCGCCAACGAAACGCGCAGCCTACGCCGTGAGGTCCGGCAATGGGTTGCGCAGGGTGACTCCAGAGGGCGCCAGCCGGCAGGAGAAGGTTCCCGTGGTCCCGGCAGGGGTGACGGCTTCCCGGACGAGCCAACCGGTTTCGCGACCGGGCACGACTCTCCCGATCCGGTCACTCCGCAGCCCCGCGCCGACGAGTGAGGATTGAGAGATGGCCCCCCCTGCAAGCAGCACCCGCGAGTCCCGCGCCTTGGGCCAGCTCCAGCACCGCCGGCCGCGTCCGCAACATCCTGCGGACGGCCCGCACCTCACCCCACGGCCGGCGACTCCGTCCACATCGCCAGGCGAGCAGGGGCCAAGTCGACGCCGCAAGGAGCGGCGGCACCGCTCGTGGCGACCGGTGGCCACGGAGCCCCCCCAGGCGGAGACACCGTCCCGGCCGAAGAAGGGCCGAAACGTGGCCACGTGGACGTCCCAGGAGGGGAACGCGCCGCCGCGCTGCTATTTCTCCGCGGCGGCATGGAGCCACCACCAGTTGGTGATAGAAAAGGAGCTGGCGCCCGAGCGGGTGCCCTGGATCTTCCGCGGGCGCACGATCAGTGAGCAGCACGCCCGGTTTCCCGGACGGCGTTGCGGCCGCGGAGCCCGGCGCCAACTACTGCGGGACCTGCGGGCTTCTGGTCGTGGCCAAGGAGTACCACGAGGCATCCGCGCGGCACCGTGCCGCCACAACAGCCAAGGGGCCGGCATCGTCGAGCTCCAAGGCGGCGGCCCGCGTCGACATCGGGGCCGTCCGGGCCCAAATGCGGGCCGATCCGGCCTTCGCGGCCGCCATTTTGGCCTCGGCGGCGGCGGAGGTCAACCGGCCCGCCAACGTGGCATCAGCGGCACCCCTGGTCGAGCTCCAGGGCCCAGGAGGGAGCAGCTTTTCCGCCGGGTCGGCGCTGCGGACGGAGGCGCTTCCGGGGGCCGACAGCCCTGCCCACGCGGCTCCTGCAGCCGAGGCGGCTGCGTTCATGGGGCCTTCGGAGGGAAGCCTCGCCTCCGTTCTCGGGCCGCGGGCGGCGGATCCGGCGGCAGCGACCCCCATGGAGCAAGGCATGGAGGACCAGGGGCCGACCAGGGACCTGATGAAGCTGCTCGACGAATTCTCCAGGCGCTGAACGGTGAGGTCACCGTTCGCTGGAGCGCTCGAGGTCGAGCGGCTTTGGGCAAAGGGGGGAGGGATGTGGGAATTGCGGAGCTCCGCCATCTTGCCTATCCCTCTCGGCCCGCCGCGGAGGCGAGAGGGGTGGTACCTCTCTCTTCGCGGTCGCGCGCTTCCCCCTCCGGGAGGATACCCGTGAGAGCGAGGGGGCGCGGCCGACCCCCTCACGTGACAGGTTTGCCCGGGAGCTCCGGTGACCGGGTCCGAGGCGGACGACTGAGGTAGGGCCTCTTTGGACACGAACCATCGTCGGGAGTGGCCGTAAGTACGACTCGCTCCTTTTTGGCCTGCCTTTGTCCGCCCTCGCGCCTGTCTCTCCCGCCCTGGCTAAGGTGGTCGGCGGTGTAGAGCGACACGCCCGACGTCTCCTTTATTGCATTGCAATAAACGTCGGAGTGGGCGAATTCTGTGTCCTGTGTTCCTTGCTGTTCGCTGCCGATACGCCAAGTTGGTGATCCGTGGCGGTGTTCAGTGGAGCTAGCCTTGCGGCCGGATCTCGAGGATCGAGCTAGGCCGCCGTCAGAACCCTGGTCCCCACAAGTTTTACAGTGTTCCATGAGACAGACGATTTTAAACTTTGAACAATAGCATTACAACTATGTGAGTTCCTCAGAAATCATATTTTTCAATAACATATTAGGCATGACTTCACCTTTTTTAACGAAGTTTCATAATTCTGCACCCTTTCAACAATTTCACAAATCTAAATTTTTTTCGCGCGAACACCAACCGGTATGAACCGTTACGAATCCTTATTTTTTTCGTTCCGGAGCTGAAACGGAACGGAACTTTTATTTATGGAACGAAACTGAAACCGAAACAAAAAACATTTCGTTCCGACACATGACGCCCGGCACTTTCCGTAACTGTTTCCGGAACTCACGACGGAGCCCGCCCGGTCAGTGAGTCCGGACCAAGACGGCAGATCGCCAACCTTCCTGATGTTGTGCCGAAAGGAGTGTCCTTCGAAGATTTCCCGAGTGTCGACGTCGACGTTGCCGTCACTGTAAGCCCCTCCGACGCGGGAACCGTCAGCAGCACCGTCGTAATGCTGATGAAAAGCACCGAGGAGGTAGAGGATGTAGCGAGTTTAAGCCGTCTGACGCTTAATGAAGTGCTTTCGGTAGTCGACGTCCTCCACCAATATTTCTTCGATATTCAAGGACTCGGACTCGAACTGGTGCAAACAATGTCTCCTGTAAAGAATGCTGTGCTAGTTGACGCTGCCAAAACGAAAGGGAAAACAAAAATCACCGCTTTTTTTGGAAGTAGACAGTTACGGCGTTCAGGCGGAAAGTAGCGTTATTATTTGCCATAGATCGATTGTTTTGTGTATGGCAATGACATGCTTTATTTTGTTCGTGTCTGCATGCGGGGATGGCAAGGGGATTCCCACGTATTTCGGACTCGTAACAATAAACTCGTTATAGGCGGGCTCGGCTATATAAAACTATTGGATTTATCGAACTAATCGTGGCGCATATTGAAGTTCGCTATAAGTGGGTTTGACTGTACGAAGCAGATTGCCTTGAAAAATCGTAGAGTTGAGGGTATTATTTAGGCCACTATACGACACGGGCGAGTGAGGTTTGCATTCCAACGAGAGAAATGTACCAGAATGCTTTACCGAGCCGTGCAATTGCAAGAAACTGTTAACAGCTTGCGATCGCCGACAGACGCCCGCAGAGAAGCACAAACAGCGACAATAATGCAAGACGATAAGAACGTGACGCAAACGCCGCTATTATAACTGTCGCGGGCATAAAGCAACCACTGCAGTAGCAAGTATGCGGACACGATTGCCGACCCAATGCAAACCCACCAAAAAGGAGCGCTCACCCGAGTCGGCCGACGGTGAACGGTTGGACGCCCACAGCTGACTGAAAAGCCGTAATGCCATAAGACGCTGGAACTCCTGAACGATGACTGAGTGGGCGACAACCATCGCCAGTTTGCGCATTTATGCGACAACCGCACAAGTCGAACGCAGCTATGGCGCGCACGCCGTGGAGGCAGCACTCGAAAAAATGTAAACATACGGCGGGGGAGCACTGGGAGCAAACGTGCCGTCACATCCGCCTAGGGCATCTCCTCACCCGGCGAAGTGGTCGGTTAATTTTTCTCCTGAAGGGCAGGTTCCCCCAGCGCGTGGCGGCCGCCGTCAGAAGCGTTGGGGCGCGGCTCCTACACGCGCAACGAGCGGCTTTCCCGCAGAAATCCGGATGACAAGATGGCGGACGGTGGCGCTCCTTAGCTCCCTGGGGGAGCTATATAGAGGAACTCTAATACAAGTGATTGCAATTAGCCACTCACGTGTGTACGCGTGTCGCCACGAGTCATCGGGAATAAACGGCGGCTAGTGGGCTCAGTCGGTTGCTCGGGCTCGAGCTGGTCGGGTATCATACTCCTTGCTCGTGCCGCGGTCTGGTGTACCGGCCCACGTCGCACCTCACCTCGCTGCAGTCACCGAGCCTTTGTCGTCGATTACCTCCCACGACACAACAACATTGCAGGCTGTATGCTTCATGAGTGAGAATAGTCATACCTTGAAAAGAAAACATCATAGTGTTTCAAACTTCCAACATCATGTTTGAAACTGCCAACACAACTACTGGTGTACAGTACATAGCATAAGGTGACCACTCAGGCACAGGAGAGGGCAGGGTGAAAGCATCCATGACAATATTTATTTTGCGGCCAAGAGTAAGGCTATTGCTTCCACGAATGAACGACTCACTTTCAAACAATGTATCAAGAATATCAGTCATATGTAAGGATCTACGTCACGTGAACCGATGGTGAGGTTGCGTTTACCAGCTCAGAGAAATGGACACGGGGAAGCCGTTGACAGGTTTAACAACATACGTTTAATGCACACTCAAAAACCGTAACGCAAAGCATCCAATAATTAAACTACACGCAAATCATACACAATCAAACCTCTAACAATCCCAAAACACAACTCAAATACAAACCCCTAACTTAACAGCTCAATATACAATTAAACTAAAAACCCAAAAGTCCCTACCATAAAGTCCTACACTATCATTTCAAATACACTCCTTAATCAAGTTCTAGTTCATTTCTCTCGTATAACAACTCCCTAGTTGTGTCCCTTACAACTGCGTCCCTACTGGACTGGCCTACCTCGCTGTCGTCGGCGCTGACGTGTCGCACCCATTGCGTGGCCGCGACTTGGTGGTAGCCATCCTCGTCTCGCTTCGGTGCCGGCGTTCGATGCGCGCGGTCAATCCTTGGACGGCGTGGGCTCCGCGCGTCCTCACTTCTTTCCTTTGTGGCTACCCCCTGGTAGCCGCTCTCGCTGGAGGTCCTTGGTGCTGGCGTTCGACGCGCGCGGTAATCCCTTCAGCGGCGTGCTTCCCGGTGGCTACCCCGTAGTAGCCGCTGCCGCTGGAGGTTCCAAGTAGGCTAGGCCTGAACGTAGCCTTTTGGGGCCGTCGAGACGAACGTCGACGGAGCGTGGACGTTGGCCGCTGGTGCCCGACCGAGGCCGCTGGGGCCACGAAGACACAGGATCGTGGTGCGCCTAGGATGACTGTGCCGATGCGAAGTTGGCCCGCTCCCGCCCAGACTCGGATGGCGTGATCGATGGCCTGGCCGCGTCCCCCTGGCTCGTTCCGTGAAGCTCACGTGCTCCGGCCGCCTCCTGGTTGTCTGCCTCCCGTTGTCTTGACTCCCCCTTCTCTTTGTGCGACCCGCTTTTATACCCTCTGGAATCTCTCGTGGCGCAATCCCATTGGCTTTTTGCTTCTTCCCTGTCCTTATATGGTAAATACGCAACTTGTCCCATGCGCCGCCTTCCCTGATTGGCCGACCCGTGTGCTGCCACCTTTGCCCATGATTCCTCTGTGCGTCGGCGCTGCGCTTGTTGATTGGCGCACTCCTGGCGCGTACTTCAAACGGCGAATCCTTTGTTCTTTTTACTAGTTTTCCGGTGTTTTCATGCATCCCCTCTCGGGGGGGGGGGGGGTCGTCGCCCTTGACACATGACAATTACCCCCCGCTTTAAGAATTTTTTTCTCAAAAAACTGCTTCATCTTGGCCGCCGATGTCCTCTTCTTCCACAACCCTTGGTCACTTCTCATGAGTCAGCTGTTCACCACCACTGCTCACTTCTTTCTACGAACCTTTCACTTCCCACATCACTTTGTTCACCCTTGTCTGTAGTTCACTCTTGTACCGAACACACACGCTTGGTTCACACAACGATCCCGTTCTATCATCAATACATCACTTTCTTAAACCCCACTCTACTCAAACACCCCCTCTAACACATCACCAAAAATCTATATTTTTTTTCGTTTTCACAACTATCCTACTTGCATGTACATTTCATGCAGATACACCAACCTACTCATACAATCTGTGCCCACGTTATCCCTGCCTTTAATATACTCTATATGGAAAGAATACTCTTGCAGGGCTAAACTCCATCTCATGACTCTACCATTGGTTAGTTTGGCTTTCTTCAGGTATTCTAGCGGTTGGTGATCCGTCTGGGCAATAAAATTGTTGCCATATAGATACATGTGAAATTTCTTTACTCCCCATACCAGCGCTTAACATTCTTTTTTCCACCGTAGAGTAGTTTTTCTCCGCATTGTTCAACTTCTTGCTAGCAGAAGCCGCAGGATGTAACACCGCCTCTTTCTCTTGCATGAGCACCGCCCCTAACGCTTTCTCTGAGGCATCCGTCCTCAGCCGTAAATACCTCTCGTATATTGGGGGGCAGTAACACTGGTGGGCAGGCCAATCGTGCTTTAAGTGTCTCGAATGCGAGTTCATGCTCCTGCGTCCATTTCACTAGATTAATTATTATTTATTTATTACAATACTCTCAGGGCCTCGAGGTCGTTGCAGAGAGGAGTGGGTCATACAAGGTTTTTAAAAAGAGTTTGATATGGCCGTCTTGAACAATGAAGCTTCAGTGATGCTGGCGATCGAAGCGGGGAGGTGGTTCTATTCCGTCGCAGTTTTCGGTACAAATGAATATAAGCACAAGTTTGTACGGCAGGATGGCACTTCAACCTTGAATTTGTGATCAATGCGTGAGGAAACATATGAAGGAACTGCAAAAAGGTCGCACTTGATGCCAGGGTTTGTGAAGTACATTTTGTGCAAAAGGCACGACCGGGCTATTTTTCTTCTTACCGAAAGGTCAGGAATATTTAAATACATTTTAATTGAAGATACACTGGACGTTCTAGAGTAGTTGGATACAATAAATCGGGCAGCACGGTTCTGAATGGATTCAACGGAGGTAGAAAGGAATAATAAATGCGGGTCCCAAATAGAAGAGGCATATTCTAGTTTTGATCTGACAAGGGTTTTGTACAACAGTAGTTTTAAAGAAAGAGGGGCGAGGGAAAAGTTACGTCGCAGGAAGCCAAGCATGCGGTTAGCATTGCTGGTTACGTAATCAACATGCGTTTGCCACGAGAGGTTATTACTTATGTGTACACCAAGATATTTGTACGTATTAACAGCGTCGATAGAGCTATTTTTTAGTAAGTAAGGGTAGGGAATGCCGTTGTTGCGGTTAGGTGTAATTCTCATAGCTTTGCATTTACGCACATTTAGTGTCATTACCCAGTCATCACACCAAGAGGAAACGCTGTTTAGGTCACTTTGAAGTACTGAGCAGTCATTAGGATTAGTTATTTCACGGTAAATTACACAATCATCTGCAAATAGTCGGATTGAGGAAGAGATGTTGTTAGGTAGATCGTTAATGTATATTAGGAAAAAAAGGGGTCCTAACACAGAGCCTTGTGGTACACCAGAAGATACAGGGCATGCAGGTGAATTGTAGTTGTTTGTAGCAACGTACTGTGTTCGATTATGCAGGAAGTTTTCAATCCATCTTAGTATGTTATAGTCAATATTAAGTTTGCTTAATTTTAGTAATAGAAGACGGTGCGAAAACGGTATCAAAGGCTTTTTGGAAGTCGAGAAATATACAGTCAACGAAAGAACCGCGATCCGTGACGGAAAATAGGTCATTAGTAAACAGTAGGGGTTGGGTTTCACAGGAGTGACACTTCCTAAAGCTATGCTGATGTTTGTTGAAGAAGATTCAAGAAAAGTTACAAGATGGGAAGAGATAACATGCTCCAAAAGTTTACAAGGGATACTAGTTAGGGGGATTGGTCGGTAGTTGGTGGGTTGTGTAGAGTTACCTTGGTTCGGTACTGGAGCCACTCTCCCCGCCTTCCAATCACCGGGTAGCATCGAACATTCCAGGGACTGAGTGAACATTTTAGACAGTAATATTGACGAATACGTGGCAGTATGTTTCAAAAACTGCGATGTGATTCCATCGATACCAGGTGATGAGGATGATTTCAAGTTTTGAATGAGCTTTGCTATGCCCTCCCAATCGACAAAGACCGGGTCCATTGTAGGAAAGCACACATCGCTAATAGTTGGTGTACTGCAGTTAACGTCCTTCGAAAAAGATTGCAGGAAAACACTTTGCAATGCTATACAGCATTCATTGGCCGGCATAACATTTCCTCGGTCATCGCAAAGTGTGATCACTTTTTCTTTTGATCCATTGATTATCTCCCAAAATTTACGTGGGTAGTTCGAAGTAGCGAAGGAAGTGTGGTGGAAAAGAACAGATGTTTGGCGTCTTTCAAAGCTTGTTTATATTCCGCAACCGTAGTGTTATAAAGAGACCACCTTTCGCTATTGTTAGCTTTCAACGCCTTCCTGTACAACCTCTTTTTTTTATTGCGAAGCCTATTTAAAGCGGATGTAAACCACGGGGAGCGATAGGCACAACGGACGGTACGGAGAGGAACAAATCTATCTATAAGCGATATTACCTTATATTTAAACATGATCCAGTTTTCATTGATGGAGCGTAGAGAAAAACCGCGTAAATATGAATCAAGGAAAAGTGAAAGTTCGTTATTAACAGAATCAAAGTGAGCCCTTTTGTAATCGCGTATGACCTTAGTACGGGGCGCGTGACGGCAAAGCTTAAAGTTAGCGATAAAATGCAGTATGCAGTGGTCGCTCAGTGCGGGTAGATGTTTGATTGATGATATGCTTATCAGGCGTGGTAGTCAGAATCAAGTCTAAGAAATTGGAAGAAATTGAAGTAACACGTGTCGGATGTCGCATTATCTGGGTTAGATTAAAGTCGGCACAAATGTTAATAAATGTAGTGCCTTCAGATGAGCGCGACACAGATAAGGTTTGGTCAGAACCCCAACAAATATCAGCGAAGTTGAAATCACCTAGCAGAAAAATCTGCAAAGCTGGATAGCGTACTTTTAGGTTGTTTAGAGCATCGTGTAGGGAATCACAAAACGTAGCAGGAGAATTGGGTGGGCGATAGCACGCGCATACAACGACATCCTGATGATCAATTCTAACACATGCGCACACAAGTTCAAGGGAGCAAACAATGGGTATAACATGAGATTGTATTTCATGCGAGACAGCTATCAAGACACCGCCACCCGTTGTTGATGGGCGGTCTGATCGGTAAAGTCGAAATTCCTTAGCACAGTGAAAAATTTCAAAATCACGAGTTTTACTAGATAACCATGTTTCGGTTACACAACGATATCAGCATAGCAGTCATCGATAATTGAAGATAAATCGTCGCGTTTGTTAATTACACTACGGATGTTAGTGAAAAGGAAAGAAACTTCCTTCTTAGCACAAGGTTGGTTTTTAGACTGGGATTGCTATGGCGGGCTGCTGGCGTTACAAAGGGATGCGGGGGACGACTTAGGAACAGCTGAGCCGGGGGATTTGAGTTCAGAGTTATCGGCTATTTCGCAAATGCTATCCGTTTGTGCGCAGTTCACAAAACAGTTTTTGTTAATAAATGTTTGTTGTAGCGGACGGTGTACTTCTGCCCACTTGCTTTGCCGTAATCAATTAGCTTTTTCCTGGAATTACGTGTAGCTTTGCAGAAGTCTTCGCTGATGCTTATTTTTGTGCCTTTAAGTTTAGATTTCTTTGACAGGATGGCATCTCTGATTTTGAATGAGCAAAATTTTACTATTACTGGCCGGCATTTTTTGGGCACGTAGGCCCCTAATCTCTGGGCTCGCGAAATAGAGTCTTCGGGGTATCACCGATTCAAGAGACGCAGATAATAGAGCGCAAACTTTCTCTTCAGATTCAGCCCAAGATTCCTCAGCTGTGTCCTCTAAACCGTACAATATTAGATTGTCCCTTCGAGACCGGTCCTCAAAGTTGTCTAGGCGAGAACGAAGCTCGGCGGTTTCAACTCGAACAGTGTCTGTGACCACTTGGTGTACTTGGACTTCTTGGTTCTCGTCCAGTAAATTTACCCGAGCTTCAACCGCGGCCAGTCGAAAGTTAATATCCGAGGCCGTTTTTTCTAACTTGGTTTGGCTCGACTTTACTTCATCTAATACTTTCTTAAGCTCATCGTGGCGGGAATCAACATGTGAAGTAATTGATTTAATAACATGCCTTAGCTCATCAGACAGCGTGGTAACATCTGTGCCGTCAGTAGGCCCAGGGTTTTCCTCAAACGTCGCCACACATTAGTAATAATTCAGCAACCCGAACACAATCAGCTGTCACAGACAACAATACGCTGGGGCTAGGAAGGAGCAGCAAGAATGCGTTATTTGAACGCTTACAGTTAAGAGATGGAGGAGAACCAACCTGTACAATAAAATGGAACGGCGTTAGGAGAGGCCGCATGGCTGCCGCTCCTTCCTGCCCACTGAGGCACCGCGTGGAAAGGAAGCTCTTTAAGTCCCCTGCGTGCAGTGGTGGCGCTGCTGTCGATGTTGCGTAGTTGTGAAGTGGCATCCAGCCGCGCATAGTGACGTAAGGCGATGACGCACCGCTTCCGGACGAATTTTGGGCCACCGCTGTAGCATGCGCCAACGTGTCCAGTTCACTGACGGTGACTGGCAGCAGATCGGGCTGGTTCCGTGAAGCTTCCACGCTGGGGTAGCATGCTGACGGCGCAAGATTCACGTTTCTTGGGGAAAGCTACGTGCGTGGAACCACATCCGCGCATGTCGAGGCCAGCAGCATCTGTACAATAAAACAGAACGGCGTTAGGAGAGGCCGCATGGCTCCCGCTCCATCCTTACTGGTGCCCTTTTTGGTAAGATCTATCAAGCGGCTTGCTGTATCTGCATAATTCGGTTTATACTCCCTCTAGAAGCCAGTGAGTCCCTGGAAAGACTGTACCTCCTTCTTTGTATTGGGTTGTCGCACCGCTTGGATCTTATCTATTATATCTTCCTTGGTTGCTATTCTACCCATGCCTACCTTGTACCCAATGAAAGTGACTGTTTCAAACCCTAGTTCACATTTCGTGGGCTTCACTGTAAGCTTAGCTTCTTGGAGTCTCTGGAAGAATCTCTCCAACGCTTCCATGTGCTCTTGCCAGGTATCTGTCGCTACCAATATGTCGTCAATGTAGTGCTCTATATGGGGTAGCCCATGCAGCACCTGCCGCATCAACTTCGTGAACGTTGCCGCAGCGGTTTGTAACCAAAAAAGCCATAAATCTAAATTGGAAAAGGCCAGAAAAGCATGAAAACGCTGCTTTCTCCTTTGACTCTTCACTCAAGGGAATCTGCCACTAACCTTTCATTAGGTCCAACTACGAGTAGTACCTCTTTCTAGCTACTTTAGCCAAAACCACACTCACTCTTGGTATCGGTTCTGCATCCGACACCAACACGTCATTCAACCTTCTAAAATCAACACACACTCTAGTGGAACCGTCCGCCTTTCTTACCGCCACCAAGGGTGCATTGTATGATGACTTTGACCGCTCAATCACGCCCTGCTCTAACATTGCATCCATCTTTTTCTCGATAGACTCTTGGACACCCAATGGTAGCCGATATTGTTTTACATGTATGGGGGTAAGCGAAAACAACTCTAGTTTGCATTCTATGACATCTGTCCTCCCCGGCAAATCTGAAAACACCACCTCATATTTTCTAAGCAGAATCCTCAGCATTTCCACTTTCCTTCCGTACAACCCCGGGTTAATAACCACACCCTCCGCTCCCACACTCTTCTTAAGAGAGTAGGTCGGCACATCAATGTCCTCTGCTTCCTCAGCCACTACCGTGCACGCTACCTCTGGGGGTCAGGTTACTTCTCTTTCCCCATACTTCTTGAGCATGTTCACATGAAATACCCTTTTCCGCCCGTTGATTAATACTTCGTAGTCAACCTCATTCATTTTCAGCGTAACAACAAATGGTCCTTTCCATTGCATGAGGAGCTTGTTGCGATCACATGGCAGGGGTATCAACACATTGTCTCCAACCTTTAACTTGCGCTCTACAGCTTTACGGTCATAGGCATTCTAATATTTCTCCTTTGCCTTGTCCAAGCTTTCGTGCGCTAATCGGCAAGTCTCTTCAAGCCTCTCACTTAGCTGTATAATGTAGGTATACGTAGTTTTTACTTCCTTGTCAAGTGCGGAACTTGACCACAATTTCTTAAAAATTGTCAGCGGCACTCGGACCGTCCTTCCTACAAGAACTCAAATGGGGAGAACGCCAAACTAGCTTGGGGCACCTCCCGATACGCGAACAGTAGGGCTGGTAAGTATCTGTCCCAGTCTTTTGGTCTCTCGTGGCCCGTTTTCCGTATCATGTTTTTTATCGTGCCATTAAATCGTTCTACCAAGCCATTTGCCATCGGATGGTATGGTGTAGCAAGGAGCTGCTTGATGGACATCAACCGGTTGAGCTTTTTCATCAATTCTGACGTGAAGTTTGCTCCTCGATCACTTAATATTTCCTTGGGTACCCCATATCGAGAAAACATCTCCAAAAGAGCTCTCAGCCACATGAACTGTATCAATGGACTTTAAAACGACTGCATCAGGATATCTGGTGGCCATATCGCCTAGCGTCAGCACGTACCGGTTGCCTTCCCCTGATGCCGGCTTTATCGGTCCAACTATGTCTATTGCTACTCGTTGAAACGGTAGGTCGATGGTAGGCATGTTAGCTAATGGAGCACGCCCTACCCGCCCCTAACCGCTATCTCCTAGCACCGACACCTCATGTCCCCTTATTTGTCCACGTACCACCGGCATTCTCGGCCCTATATCCCCGGCGAACTGTTCCCTAACTTCTGCCCGCTCTACCTGAATCTCTTTTTGCTGCTTAGGAAACATTGTGAGACCGACTCGTGGGAATACTATGCACGCCACTTTGTCTTGGGTACTCACCCAGCAGTGCTCTCTGCGGCGTCGTTTCTTATTGCACGTTTGACATACAGACGGCGGGGCGCCCCTACGGGATCCCACGCTGCACTCCGGTTGCTTTATGCCTACCCGACCACACAGAAAACACTTCTGGGGTGCCCAGGACCCTGCCCCACGAGTGTTTTGTCTCTGATCATCTAACTTGACTGGTTCTTGCTTCAGTTTCGCTAAGTTCTTTAAGCCCTGAGCCTCCATGAACCTGTCCGTGAGCCCCACGGTTTCCGCCAGCCCTCTCTGTTTCCTTTCTTTCAGAACACCGTCAACTAAGGGCTGCAGCGCTCGGAGAATTGCTCAGCAATTATGAGCTCTCTAAGTCCCTCGAGCGATTTGGCCGTCCCGGCCAGCTCTGTCCATTGGTCAAAGTAGTTCGAGAGGCGCGCGACAAGCTGCTTGGCTGCCTCAGAGTCTTGCGGTTTGGAAGCTCAAACCTTTTCGCGGAAGCCCTCCGTGGTAAGGCGGAACCTCTGCAGCAACGCTACTTTCACATTTTCATAGTCCGTAGAGTCATCTGCGGCCATCCTAAGAAACACACTCAAGGCTTCGCCAACAAAGCACATGCTCAAGGCTGTGGCTCACTCACTTCGGTTCCACACATGGCTACGGCTATTCTTTCAAATCGGTGCAAATAAGCGTCGAAATCGTCACGCTTTTCATAAAACGGGGCAAGCAGTTTCCTAGGGAATATGCTCCCTGAACGCGGCGTCGCCTCCCCTGAAAGGTATTATCCAGCTCCACAAGGAAACTCTGTTCACTCGTTTCTGCCAAACGTAACTTCATTTCCAGCACCTCCTCCTCCTTATCAAGCCTTGCGTTATCGTCCCGCGAGACTTTGTCTAACATAGCCATCGCCTCTTCGTTATTGAAGTTTAATGAGCTACACAGCGCAACTAGCTTTCCCAAATCTATTCTCGCAGCTGGTAAGACACGTGACTTGGCCCGATGGAAATATCCTGGCGAGCCTGCCAGGACAAAGAAATCCTGGCAGGCTCGCCAATTGTTTTTATTGTCACGCGAACCTATGGTGAAGTTGTCTTTACCAGCTCAGAGCAATAGACACAGGGAAGCCGTTGACGGGTTCAACGACATACCTTTCATGCACACTCAAAAAGCTTAACGTAACGCACTCAATAATTACGCTACACGCAAATGATACACACTGAAACCTCTAACAATCCCAAAACACAACTCAAAAACAAACCCCCAACCTAACAGATCAATATACAATTCAACTCAAAATCCAAAAGTCTCTACCATAACGCCCTACACTATCAGTTCAAATACACTCCTTAATCAAGTTCTAGTTCATTTCTCTCGTACCACAACTCCCTAGCTGTGGCTCTCACAACTGCGTCCCTACTGGACTGGCCTACCCCGCTGTCGTCGGCGCTGACGTGTCGCACCCGTTGCGTGGCCGCGACTTGGTGGTAGCCGTCCTCGTCTCGCTTTGGTGCCGGCGTTCGATGCGCGCGGTCAATCTTTGGACGGCGTGGGCTCCGCGCGTCCTCACTTCTTTCCTCTGTGGCTACCCCTGGTAGCCGCTCTCACTGGAGGTCCTTGATGCCGGCGTTCGACGCGCGCGGTCATCCCTTCAGCGGCGTGCTTCCTCGGTGGCTACACCGTGGTAGCCGCTGCCGCTGGAAGTTCCAGGTGGGCTCGGCCCGAACGTAGCTTTTCGGGGCCGTCGAGACGAATGTCGACGGAGCGTGGACGTTGGCCGCTGGTGCCCGACCGAGGCCGCTGGGGCCACGAAGACACAGGTTCGTGGTGCACCTAGGATGACGGTGCCGATGCGAAGTCGGCCCGCTCCCGCCCAGGCTCGGATGGCATGGTCGATGGCCTGGCCGCGTCCCCCTGGCTCATTCTGTGAAGCTCACGTGCTCCGGCCGCCTCCTGGTTGTCTGCCTCCCGTTGTCGTGCCTCCCCCCTTCTTTTGTGCGCCCCGCTTTTATACCCTCTGGGCTGTTTCGTGGCGCACTCCCATTGGCTTCTTGCTTCTTCCCTGTCCTGATGTGGTCAATACGCAACTTGCGCGGTCTTCCCTGCTTGGCCGACCGGTGCGCTGCCTCCTTTGCCCATGATTCCTCGGTGCGTCGGCGCTGGCGCTTGCTGATTGGCGCGCTCCTGGCGCGCACTTCAAATGGCCGTTCCTTTGTCTTTTTCCTAGTTTTCTGGGGTTTTCATGCATCCCCTCTAGGGGGGGGGGTGCCCTTGACACATGACAATGAGTATGAAAACAAAATCACATTCCATGATATTGTGGCACAGTGAACAAGACTAGACTCATTAAGAGAAGCGCTGTTAGACTAAGAATATCACATTTTTTCTAACTTTCAGAAATGCACAAAAACACGTTACATTACAAACTATTTACACAACGTAACCTTGAAGCGAGCACGGTGATGAAGGATGGGACCTCTGGCGAACATAAGTGACTTTCAACCAAGGACTTCCTTTCTACCGTGACATTACAAAATGTTCATATCTTGGACCACTACAGTACATTACTACTGCGGTGAGAACAACGATAGAAAAAGGAAAACATTTTTTCTACTTTTAAAAAAATATCATCAACAACAAAAACAGCCTGGACAGGCCCACTGCAGGGCACAGGCCTCTCCCATTGACTTCAAACTGCTCCTGTCCTGCGCCGCTGGAGCCCAGAGTTGGCCACCGAATTTATGTATTTCATCCCTTCATCGGGTTATTCGACACCCCCCTCCTTCTAGACCCATCTCTTGGTATCCACTTTATTACCCTAATTCTCCACCGGTTGTCTGTTCACCTCACTACATGGCCAGCCCAAGTCCATTTCTTTTTTTTACTTGAACTATGATATAATCTACTCTAGTTTGTTCCCTGATCCAGCAAGCTCGTTTCCTGCCCCTTAGTGTTACTCCTAACATTATTTGTTCCATATCCCATTGATCCGATCTAAGTTCGCTTTCTATTTGTTTAGTAAGGCACCACGTTTCAGCTCCGGCAGTGCATACTGTCATCACAGGCAGTATGCACTGGTTGTCAGTGCTTATGTGATCCAGGCAGACGGCCAGGCAACGGCTATGATCAGAAAAATCAATGTAGTGTCGGACCAGATCTTGAGCACGATCAGGCGAGTGGCCAACAAGCGGAGGGGTCTGAAGGAATCACGTCACCTTGCACCTCGTTCAGGCCTTTGTTACCTCCAACATTATCTACTCAGCGCCGTGCATGAAACTCCTGAAAAATGATATCATTCAACTTAATAAAATAATCAGGAAAGCCACGATGTAGGCCCTGGGTATTCTCATTAACTCGTCCAAAACAAAAATACTACAAATGGCAGTCCGCAAGACAGTAGCCCAGGTTATAGAAGCCCACCTGTCCAATCAAAGGGTCCGCCTTAGCCATACCAAGGTGGGCAGAAGCGTCCTCCGCCAGTTCGGATGGCAAGAATCCCACTATACCCTTCACGGCCAATTACCCAAAGAGTGGGCTGAGAAGATGGGAAGCAAACCATTACCGCGCAACATGGACCCCACAAGGCACGCCGGACGGCGCGAGGCCCGGGAAAAAGCCCTCTCCAGGACCCTGGAGGAAGACGACACTGTCCTCTACACAGACGCCTCCCTACCCAAACACTCCACAAGGGCAACGGTGGCGGTTACCGGGTTGTACAAGCTGGTCACCTGGCATCGATCAACACTCCATTTTCAGAGGAAGCAGAAGTGGCGATAGCCCTCGCACTCCTACAACCTAACGTCAACAAGATCATTACGGACTCACAATCTGCGTACAAGAAACAACAGATCTGGCTGGGTGTCCGCGGCTCTAAAGCTCATCGAAAAAGCTACGCCTCCTAAAAAAAAGATCGCATAAGTTTGGGTCCCAGACCACTCCTCTGCTGATGGCAACGATTATGCTCACCAACAGGCCCGAGCGCTCAACTCCCGGGCCCCCAAGGAAGACGGAAGGGGATGGCAACCCATCACCACCTACACAGATATAGTCCAACTATTACAGGGACGTAGGAAGACATTCCCACACCCCCACCACTCCTTGAATAGAACAGAACAAGCGATATACAGGCAAATCCAGGCAGGCTGCTTTCCCCACCCCTTTCTCCAGAATAAAATGTACGCAGAAATGTATAAGGACAGATGCTCTCACTGCAATGCAGTAGGCACCCTCCAGCACGTCATCGGAGTGTGCAACTTCTCCAAAGACCACCCCCCTATACTCATAACTAATCCCCCTACTATCAGCACCGTTGACGAGCAATGGGAGATCTTGCTATCCAGTCCCGCCCTTGAAGACCAGCTCCGACTGATCCACAGGGGCGAGACGGCCCTGGAAGCATATGGAATCCGTGAAGAGGGAGCCACCTCATCGGGCGCTTAACGCACTCTATCTGACTGTAACGCCACTATTGTTGTGTCGTGGGTGATGGCGAGCGACCTCGGCAGCGACGGGAGCGAAGGCGCACCGCGCCGGCCCACGCACAACCCGCAAGAAGAGTGCGACCTCGCTGCTTCAACCCTAGACAAATAATGATTTATTCCACATCACGACGGCAACACTAGATAAAGCATACGCACGTGATTGGAGCATTCCCCTCCCGTGCGTCCCACCGCAACGACATCTAGTTACAAACTAATACAACACAAGTGCACACAGTGCGTGGGCTCTCCACGAGAGGGCCCCACATTACCACATCAGCAGCAGCACAGTAGCAGCAGCACGGTCTTGTAGCAGCAGCACGGAGGTGACGGCCAAGAAGACGCAAACGATAAGGTTTTTTTTTTTTCCTTTTTTTGGTTGTCAGAGATAATGTTGTAGAAGTAGGAATCGGCCTAATTAATAGAGGTAAACAGGTAAAAGAGCAGTTAGCGTGAGTAAGCGGGAACGAAAATGTAACAAGTAGTAAAGCCACGTGGTAGCTAGTAGTTAAAGTTTTTGTTTGCTTGTTTGTTTTTTTGTCTTTTTTTGTATTAGCGCAGTGACAGAAATGTTTTGAGGGTTGGGAGCAACGAGTGTGACCGAACGGTGGCGACGCGACGGGCGCGTTAGTGATCAAGTGGGGAAAAACAATTCTAGCGAAGTAGCGGGCTTTGTGTGACGGGCGACTTAGGCCTAGGGGTTGGCCGAACAATGGCCCCGAGGACGAGAATGGGCACTGGGGACGAGGACCAGCTGCAGTGCCAAGAGTGCCTGCGCTGGTGCTACTTGGGGGACACGGCGTTCGAGCGCGTGGCCGACACTAAGAAGGCGCCCTTCGAATCTAGGCCTTGCGAGCGGGCAAGACAGGGTTTCGAATGCCTTGAGAAGCAGCTGAATGCGAGGGTGGAGGACCTGTAGGTGTACCTGAGGGAGGAAAGAGAAGCGCGGGTGGCTTTGGGGGGCACGAGGGGCCGAACTTGACAAGGCGGGGCAGGCGAAGACCGCCCAGTTGGTGCGCACGGTGGCCGAAATGGACGAAGCTCGGGAAAAACAGGCCCAGTTTGAAAAGTGGGTGGACGAGCTTGTGACTCCGGCGGCAGGAGACGACGCGAGTGCGCGGGCTCAGCACGAAGAGCGGCACGCTGGCGAGAACGCAGAGCCACAGAGGGTAACTGAGGCTGCGCGCACGAGCGGTGTCCGTCAACGAGCGGACTCGGGTAGAAAAGAAAGCCCCGAGGCGATGCCGGGAAGTGGTGGATCGCCAGCCAGGTCATTCGCTGCCGTGGTTAATCACAGTAGACCCCGAACACCTGCAAAAGTGCCGGTTAAAGACGAGAGGAGACGCCAAGTCATCGTTGTCGGCGACTCCAACGTGGCCAGGGTGAGAGAGGTGGTTAAGGGAAAGGTTGGAGACGACGAACGCGTGAAGGTGAGCAAGCTTCCCGGAAAAAGAGTCAGGTAAGTAATGCAACAAGCAAAGGGGCAACTGTGTGATAGAATGGAGTACCGCAGCTTGGTAGTGATAATGGGGGATGTGAACGATGTGTTGCAGGGACGCGGGGGAGGGTTCACAAAGCCGATTGCGAAGGGGGTCACCGAGCTGAGTGCGTTCTCGGAGGATGTGCAGATTGCGGTCTGCACTCTGCCGGAGGTGCACAAACAAGGGGTCCACGTAGAAAGGGCGGTGCTTGCGGCAAACAGGGAGCTTTGGACCCTGGGTAAAACGATGAAGTTTGAGGTGGTCAACCTGTACCGGGACCTGGTCCATGCAGGCCGCAACGGGGCGTTTGTATACACTTCAGTGGCCGTCTAGCTGAGCCTGTAGGGCACCGACTGGCAGCCCACGCATTGGCTTTTTTAGGGGGGCCCGAACGTTCAAGAAGAAGGCGGACTGAGTGGAGGTGGTAGCGAAAGGCAGGAAGGAGGGGGCACTGATGCTCGGTGGCGGAAACGTAAAGCAAAGAAAAGCAAAATAAACCATGGAACTAAAATTAGTTATATAAACATGCAAGGTGGCCGCAAGCAGGAAAAAATTCTCCGCATTTCCCCGAGGGGAAGAATGTGAAAGTGCGAATGCACGAGTTGAATTTGCGCGGTTCGGTAATGTTCGCGAAAGAGAGATCACACACACACACACACAACTACAAAGAAAGAAATATGCATTTATTCGCAGACACCTATTTGTGTTGTCGTTGTACTTGATTGCTAGAGCGGATCTCAGCTTTGAAATTTCGTGTCAGTACTGCTTTAAGCGGGTGCATTAGCCTTTCTCACGCCCGATTCCTGGCCAATCCCCCCCGTGGGTATGTGCCATGTCAGCGGCCAGGCAGCGCGCGCCCATCTCCCCCCGTTGCCAAGGAAGACGAGGAGATTCCTGGCCAATCCCCCACGTGGGTATGTGATGCGGACATCGCCGGTGGACGCAGGTTCAGGGTCGCTTAAGAAGTGCATTGCACTTAAAATGGATTGAGAAAACCCAACTCGAGAAAGAAGAAATTGACGCATACGCCCTGACTGAAACCCACCTGAGAGATATGGAGGAGCCACCAGTGATGGATAACTATGTATGGGTGGGGTCTAACAGGGCAGCGGGAGAGAGGAAAGGGGGGAGGCGTGGGCATGCTGATTAGGCGAGGAGGGAATTGGCAAAGGTAGAATCAGGGCTGCAATGAGCACTTAAGAATTTTTGGAACGGTGGGTGGAAAAAAGACACGGTTGGGTGTGGCCTACCCATGGACAGGGAATGACACCAGGGAACAAAACAAAGAATGGGTGGACTGCCTCACGAAGGACATAAAGAAATTCAAAGAATCCGGCGAAGTGATATTAGTAGGAGACGTAAATGCCCACATTGAGGATCTAGATGGATATACGGACTATAGCGGCGCCCTAGTTCTAGATATGTGTGAAGAACAACAACTGGTGATATTTAACCGGGAGCATAAATGCGATGGGCAGATAACGTGGCAAAGCGGCGATAGACAGTCTTGCATAGACTACGGCTTGGTCTCAGAGCACACGTACGAGCGGCTGAACCAAATGACGATAGATGAAGAAGGAGAAAACAGCCTGGGCAGCGACCACAGGCGTATAATCCTGACATT
>CM023453.1:167163797-167403797 GCA_013339765.2 Haemaphysalis longicornis | reverse complement strand
GGGATAAGTCACGTGAACTTATGGAACCTCAGGATGGTTGTACCAGCTGGAAACGTAAACCTTAATGCGTGGTATTAGGTTTAGCACCAAGCCGATGCATACCCAATTGCGACGTCAGTCAACTTTGTAACACTGTACGCATTTACATGGGAATTCTTGAATAGACTGTCCACCTCTTACATCATCACTGCCTGTCAACTTCAATGGCATATGTTAGGACAATGGAAATTTTACAACAGGTTTCGAATCATACGCAAACACTAAAAAGTTTGATCACACACACACAAAGCGAATGAACAACTCTGATAACATGTCCTTACTTGGCTCTTCTGGGGACGAGCTCGAAAGTAACACATAAGCGATGCTCCCGAATTCATCATATTTTGACCCGGCTACAAGCTCTCGGGAGCATACTGCAAGGTTTATAGACAGACCTGTGGACAGTGGAAACACAACTGCGCTATTTATGTTGAACCGCTTCGGAATATCCCTGTTCATTTTGGTTCAGTGTTTTCTTTGCGCCGATTTAGTAGCTGTTTCTCTATTTTATACAATCTTGTGTCGCGTTTCAGGGGAAAACGAAGACAATTATTGCCTCCCACGAACCACTCACGGGCTTCACCGTTTTCAAGATAAGGCAGGTGCCCATCGTCCAGGTACGTTCGATTCTCTCGTGGTGCCTATGGCAAGGGGCTCTGGCGGCCTGAAATTTAGAGACTCCACTGCCTATAGCAAATCTGATAAAACGTGCTGATTTGGCCCACTCCACTCACTGCTAAATTAGTGAGTGAGCCTTTTAATCCCACGAGGGCCCAGAACCGGAAGGGAAAGATTCGGGAAAAGAGGAAGAGAGAGACGGTCAGGAGGCTAAGTTCGTTGGTGACCCTGTGGAGAAAAAATCACTTCCTGAATGCACAGTTAGGGGTGGTGAGCCTGGCAAGGCTACCTTTGCAGGTCCACTCGAGAGCAAACTCCCAAGGGCAGCGAGAAATTCGGGGTCGTGGAGTCTCGTGGGCGTAGTTTGGTTGGACTGGGCAGGGCGCTCAGCATATAGGATGATGGATTAGCAACCAGACGAGTGCCAAATAGCGCGTGTAAAATTTTGTAGTCTTGCAGTAGTCACGACAGTAAGGATCAGTAGGTCGAAGTATCGCCAGTTGGATTACGCAATTTGTGAGTGATGAGGAGAGCCAATTCAGCATTGGCACGAACGATGTGCTAAACGTTTAGGAGAATTAATAGTGAGGGTCATTATGGGGGCTACATAAAGGAGTGGCAGCAACAAGGCGATTGTGCCTAGATGAGCGAGTGTGACACAACTGTGTTGCATGCGAGGGAGTGGGAGAGCAGTGCCATCAACCAGTGGAGGAATAACTCTAGGACTCTCTTTGCTGCCTCATGGGGATCCCGGTTTCCGAAATCCTGAGCCATGTGTCCCGGCACCACCGCAAGAAGTACAGAGGTGCCATTGCGAGCAAGCAAACTAATCTATTGTATAACCTGATAAACCAGGCAGCGATACCCCTCTTTTATTTGACACTAACATTCTGGCTTCTCCCTTATGCAGCAAAACATTCCTCCAGGAAACAATTGCAATCTGGCTCAAGATCTCTTCGTAGATGGCTCCGTCAATTACTCGCCTGTCAAAAAAATAGTTCGGAGGCGCGTAGCACCTAGAACTTTTAACTTAAATACCCGGGAGGAAAGGAAACTTAGGATGTCGCCTTGCGTAAACGTGGCGAAGCCACTTCGCCACATTTTTATTTCAATGAAGCCTTCTACCGTTTCTCATATCGTAGTACTCCTGCGTCCGCAAAGTCCCTGTTTATGATCAAAACATCCGATTACAAATCACGGCGAGCAAATCACCGGAACCACATTTGATTTCACACACGTTGCCTATGCAGACCACGTGTTTGGTCGAATCTTGACTGCATGATTTGTCACACTTCTGCAGTTTTCGCACTGCGCTCGTGGTACTCAGAGGTTCTCATTTTTTATTGACGCTGCGTTGAAACTTCACTGACTGTGCACCTTACAACTCCCAGCAAAGAGCCCAGAAAGTAAAATTCGTTCGTCCTCACACTGCTACGTGAAAGTGATGTAATGGCAAAGGACGATGGGGCTTCTAATCATAGCAACCCTTCACCTAAGCCGTAGACACAGCTTCTAGACGTAGTTCCCTCTGTTTCGAGGTGTGAGGTTGATATAAATTCCGCATACAATACTGTTTTCAAACGACGACGGGGCTCTACGCGAACTCCTTCCGAGCAAGCTGCGCGAAAAGTTTAGAAACAGTAATTTCGAGTGCCGCATTTATATCTGCTTTCAACCGCATTTATATATCCTTTCCACCGCATTTGTCTGGTTTAAAACACGACTGTGAATGAAAGCTGCTGTGTTAACTTTTATTCTGCAAACGAAATGGTCGTTAAAAGTGCTTGTGTAGGCTGGACCAATCGCAAAATGAACGCAGAAATCACGTGGACTTCCCAAAAATGATCGTTGGTAAAAAACTGAGCGGGACAATTCCAAACACCTGTTAACGGCACGGTAGTACCCCTGAATACTCGAAGTCTTTACGCTCTTTTGGAAAAATTGTAGCTGCAGCATCTTATCACAGGAGATAGGTTTGCCGTTACGGTTTAAGGATTTTGAGCTACACCTTATTTTTGTAGGCCTATGTCGTGTATTGGTTTCTTGGCGTCAATTTTTTTCGCAGTTTCATTTTTTACGCAACAGTAGATGAAATGCGCCTAAGTACCCGCTTATCATTTCGTAGAGTTTTGTGTACCAGCCGCTCAAAAACGCATCTGTTAAGTCCACTGAAGCTGCAAAGTATTTGTCAGCTTGGCAAGAATGGATCGCGCGCTGAAACTTCTCAAATTACTACAGTAACACTCTTCAGATGTTCTTTAGAATTGAGCTTTTTTACTCCAGCGCTAAACGTTTTGTGCCATTTGTGGCATTTTAATTTCATTTGTGAAATTCGCAGGCGATCAAGTCGTCGGCCAATCTGTCGGCGTCTGTCGAGGCAAACGTACGCCCTTCCCCGCGAGCGCGGCGCGTGGCACCTGGCCTTCTCAAGAAAAATCATACGGCAGCTGGCAACTCGTCGTCGAAAGGAGGAACTTCTGCAGCTTACGTTGCCTGAGTGCTTACCCTCATTTCGCGGGCGATCTGGGTATCATACTTGAAACCCTGCAGTAGCTTTGACAATTTACCGACACTGCACTGGGCCATGCGTTGAGTGCACACTCGCAACGACATTATTAAAAAAAGTGAACGTGAGTTATTTTCACTTATATGCTTGGAACGCAATAATGCAACTTGAGAGCTTTGAACACTGCTTCCCCGAATATCCCTTCTTTGTCACAAGAGCGGAGATAAGCCTATCACCCGGGAAAATACTACTTTTCATGTTTTGCGCCCCTAAAACTCTTCCGGTTTTCCTTATAACATTTTAAGTAAAACAAGTTTTAGCTGTTATCCACGTCATGCTTTCTGAAGTACGTCGTCCCAGCGTCCACGCTGCTTTTGCCTTGAATTAACAATATTAAGCAATGCAAACTTCAGTTGGAATTGTAATCAGGACATTTGATCATTCAAAACAACTCCCATCATAAGTCGGTTGGTGTTATTTGTACATAATTACTCATTCTAAGTTACATGGGTAAGAAGACAGCCTTCAAAGTGACCAAGTACGAAGAGCGCCTTAAAATCACGAGTAACTTTAGATCGTGCATGCCAGAAGTTAGGGCATTCAGGTGATAGAACGTACATCAAGGAAAGGCACATTTTTCATGCTCAATTAATGTGGCCGGTATAACTTTGGTGCTTTTACATCTTTGGTGCGGAAGACAATGCAGTCCTCATTTTGATTCTAATTAAAGCATGAACGAGCTTGGGAAGACTGCGCATGTATGACGAAGATAGATTTCGTGTATTCGGTTAGAACATTACAGTCAAAAAAGACCTATCGGCCAAAGCTTATAATAGAGCAGGCATGTCAGCTTTATGGCGTGTCTCTGTATTTACTGTCTCCTTCAATAAACGCCAGTCTTGCCGAAAATAAGGCCAATTCTGGATGTAATGTGTCGAAGTCAAGTCTTGGTATTACAAACACAAATTGCGTGGCCTATGGATGAAAAGCGACCACGAGGTGTTAAGGTCGCCGCGTGAAAGTCCGCGTTCTCCGGTACTGAACTGTATATCACATGTCTTCATAAGCCCTTTAATAACAAGGAAGAAATTATCGTTTTATTGACAATGACTTCCCACGTACTAGTGTCACCACTGGGTGTGAAACGGCGTCCACAGATCGGCAATGAGAGGGCATGGTCTTCGCATGAGAGCCAATGGGCCAAAGCAAATTTATGAACGGTAACGGGACACATCATAGCCATGGTGTATAAACCGCCTAGTCCTAGACATGCAATGATTGTCACTTCCTGCAAATTCCCTTTGAAAGCATGCAAATTTCCTTTCGTTTCCTTATGAAATCTGAAACACGTGATTGTGATCTTCAAAATTGCCCACATATCCTTCGCCACTGCGCTTTGCCTGCTCGCATTTCTTTTTTCTTCGCCCTCTTCGCAATCTGGACGTTTAGAGCACACAATGCTTTGAAGTCCACCCAAGAAAGCTGGACCGGCTGGAATGCCAAAAACAAGTGTGTATGGTGCTCGTAAACTGGTTATGCTGGTGGTTGGAGGCCTTGGTTTTTGAACTAAAACTAGCAGGCTTATATTTGTGGATTGCGATGTTGTCGTCATTTCAATTTCTTATACCCACATGAACTGTCGAGTGCCGAAAATATTTCGACAGGGCACGATATTGCCGTGAAAGCCATGCATTGCGTTTGGTTATTTATGAGTTTGTTTTACCACCCGGTTGCGCCGGTCTGTGTTATCAGAGTGCCAAGTGAAGCGCGTTTCCATTCTTTATTTTTATGCCGCACGTGTTATCTGTTCTGGTTGGTAGGTAAAGCGTTTGGAACTATCGTCAACAGCCTAGAATAATCTTGTTTGCTCTGCAGTATTTTGGATGCAATCTGACGGTTCGAGAAACACTCTCACCCAAAGATAATGCCCGCAACGAGACGCTGGGCTATTCGATTCACCGATACTCGCCTGCGCACGTCACTGTGTTGACTGTTGCTTCAAAGCCTATGTATTTTTTGAGCTGTTCTGGGAGCACAAGTTGAAGGAACGATGTTTTAGGGTGAAAATACCCGTAAAAGTTCTCCCGCAATGCGGGAAACAAGTTTCGGGTTTTGACGCCAAACATGAAATGTATAAAAGGATGGGGGCACCTTGAACATACTTCAGTTGTCGTTATACCGATGGAGTTTCGGTAAATAAGCCTTTTTGGGAAGAGAACTTAAACAGAAATTCTTGGAAACGGCTTCAGTGTTTTCAAAATAGTAGTAGAACCGTCCCTAGGTGCCCATCCTATCCTGTGAACGTTGAAAATTTTCTAAACGCGATATCATAAATACTTTTTACGCTGATACCTAGATGAAAACGGAGCGATACGATGCCGCCTGCAGACTTTCCGTTTTACACAACGTTTTGGTTGCTGCTGGAGAAGAGATGAACGCAAAATTTAGTGCCCCGCATGATCAAATTGGAGCAGTCAACTGGCCGTGTTAAGAAACAAAAGGCCACGCTTGCACTAGTGGCGCAAGGCTGGAGAAATAGCAGAGCTGGCGGCCCCTCTCCCTTTGTCGAAGACCCGGCTGTTGCACCCTCTATCAATTTCCCTGCTTGATCGCTTAATGTCCTCCATGACTGGCAGGCCCGCATCGTTTTTGCTGAGGCTTTCACATCTCTCCGAGAGTTCACCCCATGAGCACGAGCTGCAACCAGCGGCGGCAACAGGCTTCGCAAACTCGGTGTCTGTAGCGCGAGCTGCTATCTCCTCCTCTAACTTTAGCCGCAAATGCATGTCAACTAGCTAGAGAACAGGCCGCGGTAGACCACGCTACGAACGATGGGCAGAGCGTTTTCGAAAGTTTAGCGGTGTTGGCGCGTGCGATGACGTCATAGCTTGGCTGAACTCACGCCGCTGGACGAAGGTCGTGCCGGGCGCTTCGCGCCCAGGCCCCGCGCGGCCGGCGGAGTTTTAGGGGGCGAAGCATCTTAAAGCCGAGGCTTGTCCGGCGTCCGTGCTCACGGCACAGCACCGTGTAAATCGAAACATCTGTGAAGAAATGGTTGATGAAAGGTTAACCAGAACAAAATAAAAGGTTCACAAAAGGTTGGAGAGAGAGAGAGACTGAGAGAGAGAGAGCGACGCACAGCACCGCGTAAAAAACATCTGTGAAAAAAGGTTTACAAAAGGTTAAAAAGAACGCAATAAAAGGTTGACGAAAGGTTAGAGAGAGAGAGGGAGGGAGAGAGAGTGGTTCAGAGAGAAAGAGAGAGAGCAGTCAAGCGCTTTAATGACAGCCTTTGTGCCGTTGACACATTGTTTTGCTGCGTTCTTGAGGGACTGTACTCAAGCACCGACTATCCCCCGTTGAGGAGCAGCAGTAGAACTGTCTTGTGTTTGGCCTGTATTGAAGGACCAGGCGAAAGTTTCCAACTAATCAATCCCTGAGACATGTGGAGCCTGGATGCAATATGTATAACTGACACCCCTGAGAAGAGTGAAGCCAAAGACCATGATACGTTAGTGAAGATTTCAAAGTTTCAAAGTGTACTCTACAAAGATGATGGCCTGTCTGTAGTACCACTTATTATTAAACTCCAGGCCTTAAGTCCTTATGTCCAGCGCCAACCGGGTGTAGGGAAGACCAGATCTGATGGCAGTTACAACGCTCTGAACGTGAGCCGAATCTTCTGGAAGAGCACTACGCAGCCATCGGCGATTACTTTAAGGGAGGTCATGCCGAGCGAGTGGTGAAACCCGCGGTCCGCGGGGAAACAGTGCACTTCCTCCCTCATCACGCAGTCTTCAGACTGGAGGCAGTAAAAATGACGGTTCTCGTAGTATTTGATGCTTCGTCACACGATAACGGCGTGCCATGCCTTGAAGACGTGCCGCAGAAAGGACTTAAGATTAGGCCGGGACCGCTCCAGCTAATTTTGAAGATATTAAAAGGGCCTTTCCACAGATATCGATTTGTCCACAAATCCTGGCGCTCCGCGCTTTCTGTGGATTGATTTGCTGCAGAGCAGCAAGCATCCCAATCCCGGCATAATTGAGTGAAGAATGACGAGGGTGCTGCCTCTTCTAGCCAGTTTCTTCTGGGAGCTACTTTGCAGCAGCATCGCGAATCGTGGAAGGACCGGTATCCAGAAATATCAGCTCGCCTACAGCGATCCTTTTACGTCGACCACATTGTCATCTGCACCCCGTCCGAAAAGAAGCGCTGGAGCTTTACGAGGCTGCCATCACCACTATCAGCGATGCCAGGGTGGGGCTTCAAATGTGGTGCTTGTATTCCAGCATTCTGAATGGCCTTTTATACGGCAACTCCGTTTCTCTTCAGCACGTTAGAGAAAGCCAGGTACCTTCAAAGAAACTTGGGGTGCACTGTGATAAGAGGGCGGACGGCATAATTTTTGCAACTCAAACCATGTCTTCCTGTGTTTTGACGCTGCCTTCCACCAAGCGTACCATGCTACGAGCCTTTGTCCGTCTTTTCGATCCTCTGAGGCTGTATAAGCCATTTTTACGTACCTGCTAGTTGGCTGTTTTACGGCTGTGGCGGCACAACTATGCATGGTACGAACCGTTACCGCCAGGCATTAAGAGGTGCGGAAATCGTGAGTAACAGACCTGCCCGCTCGGTCTGCTATGTGCATTCGTAGATGCATCAGCTACCCAGAATCGCTATACTGTGCAAAATTCGAGTTGCACTTTCATGCTGACAGCAAAATCCTCTAGCATTGGAGTGGCTCTGTTTATCCCGCAACCACTCTCGGACGCAACTTTGCCACGAAGCATATTATGGTCAAACACGTCTAGCGCCATTCGAAGGCTGTTTCCCTTCCCCGACTAGAGCGACTAGCGCGTCGTTTCGCTTCGAGGCTGTGGAGCGACATACGGAAAGTTGCAGAATTTGGAGATTGTCTTGCCTATTCTGCCCCGATTCATAGATAGCTCTTACACTGAAGTTTTGGAAACACAAGCCACTGGGAGAACTTCGCAAGAAATGACATCACGTACATTCAACAATTAACCAGAGGGTACACCTGGCGGTACTGCGTGAGGACACACAGTCTCGCTGATTATCTTACACAGGGACAGTCGGCGCTGGCTCTGAAGCGAAAGCCGATTTGGCGGGTGGTACTGCCATGATTAGGAAGTCCTGCAAAGGACTAGCCTAAGACAGCTGTTTCACTTGCGCCAGCGAGCGACATGCCTCAGATGCTTGCTTACGTGTGCCCAGCTCCGGTCGTTGAAGCACCGGATTCTCAGCTTGCCGGGCTGCTTGACGTAGATTACTATAGTCGCCTTTCCAGGCTACTGAGGGTGATGGCGTGGGTTATGAAGCTCGTCCGCAATGCCGCCCCAAGCAAGCCGACAGTTTCTGGCCCGCTCCAAGCAACGGAAATTAACGACGCAGAACTGTACTGGTTGCAAAACGTCCAACACACTGCGGTTTCTTCCGAGCTCGCAGCACATCGTGGAGGCAAGCCACTTCCCTAGAGCTCCAGGGTGCTAACTCTACAACCCGTTATCAACGAGGACGGCCTGCGTCGAGAGGATGGTCGGCTAGACAAAGTAGATAGCCCGTAGGAGATGAAACATCCAGTCTTCTTAACTGACGAACACCGATTCACCCGACCTTTTGTCAGCGCAGCGTATGTACGCCTTCTACACGGCTGGTATTCCGACCACGCTGGTCGATGTCGTTCCCGATTCTAAAATTTGAAGGGACGCCGAAGTGTACTAGACGTACTGATGTCTTGACTACCATGACGCCGTAGGCGCCTACGTCCTGAGTCTGCACCTATGAAACCATTGCCAAGGGGCCGCCTAGCAGAGACTCCACCATTCGACGTCGTAGGCGTGGCCTTCGGTGGGGCGCTGTACTCCCGCACTAGCTCCTAGGCATCTACGACGTTGTTCATCGCTGTCTTTTCTTGTGCAGTCACGCGTGCTGGGCACTTAGAGCTAACGTCATACTTGAGCATAGAACCTTTTTTCTCGCATTCGGGCGCTTTACATTGAGGCGCGGAATTCCATCAACCGTGTATTCGGACAATTCGAGGACATTCCACAGCTGATCAAGGCAATTTGGAGTTAGGTCTACGCGAGATACACAGGATCATGATAGCTCAAAGTGCATCTAGTGGAAATTTATTGCTGAGCGGGCTTCATGGTAGGGCGGCTTTTGGGAGCGCGCACCATAAAGACTGGACGTGAAAAGTTGGTTGGGACGCAGCTTTCCTGATTATGAAAATCTTCTTACTCTGTAGCTGTAGATTGAGGCGGCTGTCAAATGCTATCCACTCACTGTAAGTGGGGATAACAGTTATGATGTTAAAATGATCACACCTTTTGATTTCCGCATTTGAAAACGTGCTGTGAGCTTGTCACTGAAGAAAGAGTGCACCTTGACTACGTCGTCTGCGCCAGATCTGCGTCGAAGCGGTAAGCACAGAGAGGAGCGACACGTCGCCTATGAAGCAATGGAATAAAGAATATCCGCTTGTGCGATGGGCATTACGGCACGTCGAAGCTCCCGTCAAGACTGCGCGTATATAGGGGACCTCGTAGTGGTTCAGAATAACAACGTGGTCCTACTGATTTGAAAGGTCGGCCGTGTGGCCCTATCATTCCAAGGAAGAGGTGGCGTCCCGCGCTACAACGCGACCCCTCTACACGGCGGACAGTGATTACGAGGCGCCTTACAGCGACTGTCTTTGGGAATCAACCACGTTCGTTGGAAGAGGTCTATTCTCGATGCTGGTAAACGGCGCGGGCGCGGTTGGTTGGATGAAAAGGAGAAGGAAGTGCACGGTGCGGTTCGACGCTCGTGCTTGAGCAAAAGGAAGAAATAAAAGTGCGAGGTGTTTCGAAAAGTAGCAGCGGCGTCGGAACTTCTCACATTAATAATTGTCATTTGTGGATTTTTCTTCTTTACGTACTATGAGTTTTGTGATCGTCGGGGGACTTTTACCCCCAAGATCAACTCAAGCATATAACGCTCAGTCTATTTGTGTTCACAATGCGAGGAAAGAAGTGCGCACCAATATTGAAATAGTATGTTGATGCAGGGCGCCCGCAGAATGTCGCTCTCTCGGCTGCGTGCAGGCGATAGGAAACATGTGATTGGGGTTTTGTGTCGCTGCGAAATCATTGTACATTAACACAAAACGAACGCTGGAATAACGAAATAATAAATTACGGATAATTATGGTGAGAAATTTCTACTTTTACCCGTAAAACAAAAACCAATCTTTCAGGTACACTTTATTTAACCCGTTGTGCATTGCTAGTATAGGGCAATGCTGTTGTGTATTAGCCTATTAATGGCTGAGTAAATTGACCTTTAATTTGGTAAAGAACACTCAAGGTATGGTGGAATATTGGTCATGAGGGGGTTGCAATACAACAACACACCATTCCAGCTACATCAAAAAGGTATTGTCTTGTTATTGCTGTATTGACTTGTTAGTTAATGCTCTAATTTTTAGCCCTAAAATTGCAGAATTTGTCTTGGCAATGTTTATTTTTAAGTAATATGTTGCCTTTATGCATACAATTTATGGTTGTAATAGGTGATCATAACACGCACGTCTACTTACAGAGGCTCACAACGACGTCATAGCGAAATTATACAAGGTGTGAAAATTGAGGGAAAATTTCGGCTGTGAGATTTGGTGTTATACGGGAAAATGGTGCTTATGCAAATTGGGATAAAATAACATAATGCTGGGTCTTATTGGGTAGCAAGATTTTAAATACTGGTCAATTTACATCGTAAATTATTACAACCGCTGAAAGGGATCGCTCCTCTACACGTAAAAGTAAAAAAGCCACCGAAAGTTGGGCTAGTAGGTCAATCGTGGAAGTTTAAAAGCGCACAAGGAACAGTGTGTCGAAACGGAATTTTTTGGGTTCGGTTCAGGTTCCGCTCCGTTCCAGTTCAAACCGGTTCGAACCGGTTCAAACGGGTTCAAACGGGTTTGGCTGAAAAAAGGAGTGTTTTCTGTGTTTATATTTTGTGCTGGGTTTCCGTTTCCCTGTCACGTCAGTACAGAAGCAAATTCACATTATATCGTTCTCTCGGCTAAATATTTTGTCTTGGCCAACTTTCAACAACCGTAGGAACACTTCTTTCAACTCTTTTTCTAAATCATAATTGCTTGCAGAACGTAGTTAACCAACGAAGTACCTCAGCCAAAAATTACGGTTCTATGCCCATCGGATAACTAAAAAACTTGCAAAAATGTTTCTCTCTTTCCTGATCATGGTGTTCTTAGAACGCTAGAATTACACCATTAGAGCGGTGTTGCGGCTTTTGGCCGGCTTTTCTTAGTTGGAGCAGAAACCCACAAATCAAAGCCACAAAAGCAAAGTATAAACGGAATGCGTATCCCTCTGCGACAAGCCAATCACCCAGTGCCGGCCCGTGTTGGCAATAGCTGAAGCTTTCGCAGTGCTTCCAGGCACGAAGGAAAGAGTAAAACCATTTATCGGAAGTTTTGAAGAGTCTCTTTAACAGTAGAATTCATTGCAAGATGTTTTCTATGGGAGGCGAACGGTTACACGCAAATTGAAGCGAATCAAGTTTCGTAGGCACGCTTAAGGCTGCGAATGCGTGTGATATGAAAATAATTAATCTTTATGGCAGGAAATGTATTCCTAATAACATTATTTATTTTTTTTGAAATTAGTCTATTTTATTCTTGCCTAAACAACCCGCGGTTTTACACCTAGGAGCTGTTTTCTTGATAAAACTAAAAAATGGCTTACCATCACGATACTCCTTAACGCAAAATTTGGGTTCAGCGTGAACTGCATTCTCGCGACGGCGCATAGCTGATGCGTCTCATAAATGAATCGCGTCATTATGCAAACTCACGACGGCACGCGCTATGCTCTAGCGTTATATTGTAGCGCGTCGCTGCCGGCCAGCATGTGTCGCGCGGCCTCGGTATACCGTCCTCCCCCTCCAACGTTTGCCATTCTTTCATCCTCCGCTTTCCTGCTTGCTCGATTTTCGGTGGCGTCTTCGTTCTTTCGGTTATAACGAAACCGATGCTGAGGAGCTACGCGAAACCACAGGAGCAGTCACTAAGAGCTTCGCTCTAAAACATCGGTCTACGTAACCGCCGCAGGGCCGCCTTGTAATCCACACCCCTCGCCGACCAGTGACAAGCCGCACCTCGTCTCCAAATAATGCATCCTCGCCGCTATCTTCTGGCAGGCAAGCATGTAGCCTCCTGGCCAGTGGGCAGCACCCTGTTGCATCCGACGCCACCACCACTCTTTCTCGCTTGTTGAATCATCGCCTAAATCTTGTGGCCGCGGGCATTCACCCTACAAGCTGCCCATTGCCCCGGTCGTCCACTAAGCGGATGACCCATCCGTCCCACCGTCCACTACCGTTTTTTGATACCCTCGAGTGTCGCCGTTGTGCTGCTTTGCACCCCCCTCCCCTGGCCGGCTCCTTGCGGGACACCCCTCGTCTCCAAATTACGCATACTGGCCGCTATCTCCTGGCTGGTAGGCAGGCAGGCATACAGGTATAATTTACCGGTAAGCAGGCGGCTTTTTGGGGGCAGGCAACGTCTCTGGGTAGCAGAGAGCCTGCGCGCCAGCCATCTTGTTTGATATTATTAAATGTCTACATACGCACGCGCGCCCACACACGCATTTTCTCACAGTACGGCAAGAAATTTCGCGTTGAAAAGAACTTGGTTGGTCTGCTACGCTTTCATGTACCTATAGTTTCAACGGTGTTTTAGCCTTAACACGAAATCATTAGCAGTGGTAGAAGTCGAAATCCCACCCACGTCGGCATGAGCCTCCACTGGCAAGCCAGGCTGCTTGCGTTTAGAGCAATTTCGTTCTGCCCGCCTCCCATGTGCTAAGAAACCGGCTAGTAGGAAGAAACGGCTACAATGACTCGCTGAATATAGGAAAACACCAACGATAGTAACTTGTTGATGGCACTTCAGCGGTTGGTGACAGCGATTGGGTGCTGAGAAAGATAGTAGCTTAGAAAAGTCACACCCAGCGGTAATGTTCTAGGCTGGAGCTGGCGTAGGCTTTCCCAAAGCTCTATGGAAAGGTGGTGGTTGGGGGATCTAAGGGTAGATTTGTTGCAGTCGCCCAATATCTGTCTGAGGGTCCTAGACTCTCCACATAGGCGTAAAAGTGGAGAGTTGTGTCCGGTCAAAAAGGTGAAGTCTAGGGAACTTTGGGAAGGGGTTAACCTGGTGGGTGCGGCCGAATCTTTTCTGATTAATCGGTAGTGATTTCTGCTGGGCGGAACACGTTTTACGGGAGAGCCTGTAGTGCTGCGTAATTTCCTGGCGTGTCACTACAGGGTACATGCGCTCAAACTCGGCTTCATCAGCGCTGGCTCGGCTTGTCAAATCTAGAGCCACGAGGTTGGCGATCTCTTTACCGGGGATGGGCTGTGAGCTGGTGCCCATACAATCCTGACTGGTCTCGGTGGTGGTCTCTGATTGATGACTCGAAGTGTTGTAACATGCAGTCGACCATTGGTAAGTTTTTTGGCACTGCCTGCTGAGACTGCTTGTCATGATAGTTTTGGCTTGGCTTTGCCGAAGCGCACGTGCTATCGCCACTTCTTCGGCTTGGAGGTGGCTGTGTGCCGGGTATTGAGATGCTTACACTTGCGAAGGATTTAGAAGCAGCGTCCCGCACAAGGAAGAGAAAGTATTGAAGAATGCTATCGGATGACCTTCGCATCAAACCAATTCATCGCTCCTGATTTTTTTCTTCAGTTGAGTTGCTTCCTCGAGTCTTACCTCGTATATATACTTCTTCTGAAAACCCTTGGATGAATATAAAAAATGCATTAGGCAATTATTCATCAAATTTATTGCCGAGATGTCAATGTTACGCTAGAAACAAGATTAATAGCGCAATACGGGCAAAAACGAAGGTATTTTATAACTTCAGGCGGTCGTCACATGCAAACTTTCCGGCTATTTTCTGCGCAACTAAATTTTCTGATTGATCGCTGAGGGAGAGCGCCGCAAAATTTCCAAACGGCAAGGACCCCAAAGATATCGTGGTAGGCTCTACACTCTAATCCACCTTAACCGGCACGCTACTCCTCTAATCTAAATAATCAACACAGCAATCCCACTAATTCTCATTAGCTCGCCCATTCATTTCACTAATGCAACATTCGCAATAATCGACTTTAATTCATGGGCCCCTTAATATTAAGATTGAGCAGGATTCAAGAGGATATATAAATGCTGTTGCATCTACTTTGAGATAGCTCCAAATGAGAGAGCTATAAAGCTTTTTTTTTTTTCTTTTTTCAGTTCACATGCTCGCTTAGAAAAATCAACAACGACCACAGTGGCACTGTAAAATTGCAACAAGGACATAGAGGGGTGCGAGTGTTTGTGTCTCCCTGTTGTTCATATATAATTGCCTACTCAAACTAGAGTAAGTGGACGATATGGATTTATTCTTGCGTGTCCCTACAGACCTCCAAAAGGGGACAGAATGCACTGGAATAAACAACACCTCGAAAACGCTACACGACTTTAGACACCATGCACACAGGAACCATGAAGAATAGGCCATGATATGTTCCCTCGGAATATATGTTCTAACAACTTATTTTAAATGCAATAAAAATTTAGGCGAGATGGGTAGTATCGCAGTCCTTCGATGCTTTTTTTGGTCATGAAACTCCGCAATTGCGCTTTGGGAAGGGTTTGCTATGACGCGAAGCCCCCGCGGGGCGGCGCTAGGATCTTAATGGTGGACTAAAGGAGCCATAAAAAGAAAATACAACTTCGTGTAATTTGAAAGAACTAGGAATTCAGTATCTCACTCCGACCCGCCGCGTGGCTCAGTGGCTAAGGCGTGGCGCTGCTAGCACGAGGTTCGCGGGTTCTATTCCGGCCGCGGCGGTCGCTTTTCTGATGAGGCGAAAAGCAAGAACGCCCGTGTGTACGAAATTTCGGCGCACGTTAGAGATACCCAGGTAGTCAAAATTAATCCGGAGCCCTCCACTACGGTGCGCCTCATCGCCTTCATCGCCTACGTTGCGTCGTCGCGTTAAAATATACAATCAATCAATCAGTATCTCACTCAGCTGCATTACGGCCCAAAAGATTTTTTAAACGAAAAGAAAGCAAGAAGCATTTAAAAAACTTTCAAATTTTCCGCCACAGTGACGTGGTTATGAGGCAAGAATGACGTTTTGCAGGCCAACAATAAAACATAATTTTCAGTGCGTTAACTGCACGTTAGCATTCAAGTGATGCGTTCAAATAGAACTAGAGGCAGATGTCCAGTCATGTGTCGTCGCGACAGCTCAGTTAGGCGGCCGCCCATCGCACAACAAGGTTCCATAACGTCATAGAAAAGTTGCGGACAATTGGCTAGGGGGTCGCGACTGCTTCACACGTTTTCTTTAATATCTCCGCTATTTGTTCGAAGATTTGGATGATATTGGTATCATTGTTATCGAGACTAAGCAGCCTTTCTAATAAACCCAACTTGTATTTTGTCTTCATGGCTCCTTTAGGAGACCTGTGTGCTGCGTCGACAAAGCTACGCTCCCAAAGAATCCGGCAGCATCGACAGATTGTTTTCGCAATTTTAAGTTATCTGCCGATGTTACGCTCTTGGTCATATTGTGCGGTGACACTTAGCGGAAATACCCAAGACTTCCTGCGTACCGGGATGTCGCTCAGGCTACACGGATACGAGAGAAAAGGTCTCGGTTGTTTTAGGGGTGGGCGATTGATCCATTAACTTTTCGATTAACGCTTTAGTCCCGATTAATTTTTTACCCGGTTTCAATAGGTTGAAGTCACGTGAGCAATGTAAAATGAAAATGTCATGTCGAAATTGTAGGATTATCGCGATAAAACCGCAAGCTGTCAGCCACGACAGACGGGGAAATGGGTACTCTTGAAACAAGTTTACACCGTTCAAAAGGGCCGAGCAGTCTAGCACACCGCTGTATGAACAAACTCTGGCGTAATTAAACCATAATAAATCGACGCTGCCTGCAATCAGAGGAGGGCTGGTGATCCTGATTTTATAAATAGGGCAACTGATGAACGAAAGTGATAAGCGTTTCGCCCGCATCAGTGCCATGGTGAAGTTTGGCTTTCCTCATCTGAAATGTATTGGAACAAGACAAGGAGCATATTGATATTATTTTCAGATACTATACTATTTTTATTAAACTCAAATGTTATTCTCAACATTTTCCTTCTTAAACCGGTGCAACCGATTAAGTGATCAAAGAATTGATTAAAACCTACCGTGTTAATCGGCAAGCTTTATTCGGGTTAAAATTTTTAACTGATGCCATCCCTAGTTGGTTATTTCACCAAGTGACGACAGTGAGCGCGAGCAGTGTAAACGTGCGATTCCGCGACAGGAAGCCGGCAGATTTTGTTTTTTAATACCAATGTGTCCGTGTCTGTGTAAAACATTTTGACCCCACAGACGTTGTTTGTTTTGTTACTAGTTCATGAACGCGCCCTGCTGACTTCTGTTTTGAGCTAACCGCGAATTTACTAGTTCTGTCGTAAGCGGCGCCCGACAGTGTTGTTTGATAAGAAAAGGGTGTAACCTTGTGGTAAGTAACCCAATGTTTTTTGGAAAAGAAAGCATTCCCACGCGAGACAATGCAGTGCAAAGTTTGCCGCATTCAATTCGCCAACGTTCGTCTGTGCAATTCTTTTTGCTGACTGTTTCTTCGACGTTTGTGATTTTCTAGCTGATTCCGGAGCACATGTTCGCTCCTTTTGAGCCCATGGACGTGGGTTCGATTCCCAGCCGCGGCGGCCGCTTTTCTGATGGAGGTGAACAGTGAAAACGCCCGTGTGTCCGAGATTTCGGCGCAAGTTAAAGATCCCAGTGGGCTCTAAATTAATCTGGAGCCCTCCTCTACGGGGCGCCTCATCGCCTGTGTAGAGTAGGCACGTTAATGCCCACAATCAACAATCAATAAAGTTCGCTCCAATAAATCTTATTGCTTTTGGATCCGTAAGTTTTCCTTCACTACGTGACATCACTGCACTGTTTGGTGTTAATGCATTTATAGCTTATTACGGAAAAACAACTCTTCTCCAATAAACACCATAGTTTTAGGAACACTCCACTGTCCTTGACTACTGTGGCAATACGTTTTGAAATATGCCCTTCGCGGCATTAGTGCCTCCTTAGTGTGAAACATTTGGGGTATTTCGACCAGAGTTAAGTAGTCTTCTAGAATAAATCGGTGGTGAAGCAGCTGCACGCTCATAAATACGTATGCGTATTTTTTTAGAATAGACACGTTATAACATGGTTTCATTTCAGTAGATCGAGTGTCCCCGGTGCTGTCTTTCCACTACGACTTGCGAGTATAGTCGGTCATGGCAACACGCCCTGATAAATATGAAGCATACAACATCTGAAGTGGTAGTGGGATTTGCCCCAGAAGGTGGGAAATTTGTGGGAGGGCAATGCATTAGGAAATTGCAGCTTCCTGAATGATCCGGAGTGGCTGCACAATATTACGTGACATGCACTTTTGCTCGTGAAGCACATATGTAGCATTATCATGAAAAATAACACAAGGTAGCCGTGAGCACAATGTTAAGCTGGGTTGTATCCTAAAGATCAGCCTGTATTCACGTGACGAAAGCTTCATTACTCGCGCTTTGAAAATTTTCCTGAGCGCTATGCGATAAGCGCACAGGTCTGAAGTTAACTTAAAAAAAACTGTAAACACGGGAAATGTATAGTTTTATTTTTGGTACCGCTGCTGTGGCGGACACCGGTGGCCTAGGCGATGGAATTGTATATAAATCTCGTGATCGGCGCTGCCGCAGCACTCGCTGCTCGCCTGATATTTGCGACTTTCTAACTGCTTATAGACTTCGCCAGTGTCACAAGGCCAAGTAAATAACATTCACTTAAGTAAAACACAATCATACGCTGCCTTGCACGAGATAAAAAAAACTGCTGCAACAACACGTACGTTCATAAATGCCGCGTAGACACGACTGGCTTCATCCGAGCGTTGATATCTTGCACAGGTAAGCAAGAAAACTTTTTCACGCGCGAATGCACCAATCACATTGTATGTCAAGTTAAATATGAGTGATAGCAGAACATTCTCCGCGCTATCAACAGCTGCCTCAAACGGGCAGCAGCTTCCAGCGGAGGGCTGTGCGTGCAGGTGGCGCAGGCGCGGATTTGCCCCGCGCCGACAGTGGGACGCTAGCGGCAGCTTTTGTCCCTGCATGAAACGACGGCCGCAGTTTCGTGACCAGAAAAGCATTGACGGACTCTTGTAGTATCTAGCGCAAACTGATACAATAAATTTAGTGTAATGATGAGAAGACAACCTGATGGGTTGTGAGACACTGACTACGCAAAACATTTGGTGGTTCTGTCGGGCGAGTGGTAACCATATCTTCAGACGCAAGATAGGGCACCATAATTAAAAACTAGAAATTACAGTTTTGAAGCCCCGGAATCGGTTCGGAACAGTTCCTTCGATTCGTTCCGGTGCGGGTTCAGTTCCAAAATGGCGGAAAATATACGGGTTCGATTCGGTTCCGTGTTGCGGGCAAAAATGCGGGTTAGGTTCCTGTTTTCCGTTCGGTTCCGGTTCTGGTTCGACACCCTGACAAGGAACGAGGGACGTACAGAAATGACGCAAACAAGTGCGTACTCGCAACTGCCATTTTAATAAAGCACATGTAATTTATGCATGAAAACAAACCATAGATTAGAGAAAGATATTGCCGATTGGCGCGCGCTCTTTCTCGTGTAGAATGACCGTTTTTTTGGTGGTATTGTTCGTATCATGCACACTAATATAAAATTCCGCTACCAGCTGGCTAACAGTTTGGCAATTATGCCGGTACAAAACCAGTTTCTTGAAACATAGGAAGACAGCCACAATTTTAGAAATGCACAGGAGGGTTGCTGGTTCGTTCGCTCTGTCCATCCCTCGTTCCTTCTGCGCTTTTAAACATTCATGAAGACAAGCAGGAATAGAAGCTGCTTATTATTTGCTTTATTGCAGCGCACGAAAATATTTGTTTTCTATCTTGTGTAGCACTTCGGCTGAGTGCAAGAATGATGGTGCACTAAAGAAAGCATACTGAAGGAGGTAGAAGACGACGTAGGGACTGCTTAGGTTAGATTATCGTCTTTATTGCCTGGAAAAATACCAATGCCTCGCTGGTGGCGTCGCAAGAATGTTGAAGACACCAACAAGGGCGGGTAAGCAGGGCTCTTTTATGTGGCAAAAAATTTGTACTCCGTTCACCTGTCGAGACATTGAGCAAGACTCCTGCTTCGGCACGTAATTCGCGATTCGTTTGTGACGGTGAAGGTCTCCAGAGGTTAAGTAACTTTAAACTCAACACTTTGGTTACGCATGGTTAGGTGGGGGTGACGGATACATAAAATATATAACCTGTCTGCATGCCAAAAATATAACCGCAGTTGATTGATTTATCAAGTACATGAAGCGGACGGGGCAGGACTAACATTAAACCCCAGTTATGCAATCTAGCAGCTGGCCCATGGTGATACGTTTTACAAGGGGTTAGTAGCCCGCACCCGAGCCACATCGAGCCTTCTGTCTTCTTGCATTGATTTCGACCCTCTTCCGCAAGCGCAGCGTTTCTCTGGTGCGCTCGTAAGGGCAAGGTTCAATGTGCGTTGAAATTATACTCCACGTAATTACCGTATGGTTGCCATGACGGTTTGAAAGAACCCACGATTCGAGACTTTTCGGGCTGTCAAATTAGCCTCTCGCATCGGCGTAGAATTGTGGTGAGATTATCGGCGATTGTGCGCATAGCGTGGTACAGGTTTTTCTTGGCGCGGTTTAAACTGCGCGGCCTTTGGTTTGCTGTGGTCATATCAGACACCACGCCCTAGGCATTCATAATACACTTGCTTTTCGGCGTCTAACCCACGAGGCGCACAGCCATGCATCCATGCGACAGCCTTAGTACTGCTCATCCTGCCTTTGTTCACCCAGACGCACAAGCAGTTACTGCTAAAGCGCTTGTCTACATCCAACTTCGTCTAGCGCGGCAACAATGTTCAGTTTCGTTAGATAGTCGACCTATGCGTCCTACTCTTGCGGGACCCACCCCAAATGTATCAACTTCACGACACCTCGCAGCGCCTTGAAATTTCGCCTCTATGGAACTTGCACAGAAGCCTCAGCGTGGACCACTAATATTTCATGGAATCGACGATGTTAGATGGGCATCATTTGGCCTGCATTTAGCTCTACAGCGCGTGGTGGACGAATCACCGTGACTTCTCCGCATACATGTAAGAAAAAATCAAGAAACGCACCCGTATAGAGGGCCCTTTTATTACCACCAGAGAAGCCGCCAAGCGTCGTTATTACGGCCTTTCAACGAAGCCCTTGCTCCAGATATACCTAAGCCAAAGCAACGGCTCATTTGCTTGTTCGAAGGCTCCGTTACCGATCATTTTCTGGTGCAGTCACTTTGAATGCCGATTCACAAGCAGAAGCGTCCTTCACGTGTATAGGAGGACATCGAATAATACCATCGTCAATGCCGTGATCCGCTGTAACTTTCGAGGCGTTGGCCAAAATAAAAGTAAAAAACTGCGACGCCTGTAAAGGGTGCACCTCCGCAAACAGGATATTATAACCCTAACGCACAAGGGCACAGACGTATGCGAACCACTTACCATACCATATTTAAGGTGATAGTCTTTCTTGGGCTACTAAAACGCAAAAAGAAATTGGCGCAGCTTGCACTAGTGCTGCAAGGGGGAGCTGGGGATCGACTCTTCCCCCTGCAATCCGCTGTCAGTGTGGGGAACTCACCGGAACGGCCTTGTAAAATCCGGCTAAACATGGCCTCAACCCTGAAAACTTCGCCTATCTTAGCAAGAGCATCGCAGAACCTAACAAAACTTGGTAAATCCTAACAAAACCTACCAAAACTTCGCAAACCCCGAAAAAGCTAGGTCAACCCCTAGCCCCGCGATTTCCCCAACCTTGCAGAATTAGTGCAAGCTGAACTCTAGTTTTTGTAATAAACGGTAAAAATTCTACCCGTTTTGTGTGTTGCGCTTTAGTAGATATTAGTGAAACAAAGCACGTGGCCCTCCTGTGACACGAATTTTCCTGTGCTACGTTAGAAAGGCCGGCCGAATGTTTCCTACAGACAGAGGACAGCGCGTCTGTAGTTCTAACCGATATGAGCCACTTTAGACGCCTGACTGTTGTTTCGTTATAGCAACCCCGAGAGAAAGATTTTATTGGGTAGTTGCATTCGAGAGAATGTGAAATAGTGGCTGTTTGCACGTGAGCGCCAGTTGAGATGTGTAATTTTGCACAAAGCATTTTCACGTTGCCTTGTTTAGGAAACCATTTCTTAAAAAACCATTACACCTCATCGTTCTTGTTTTTATTTCAGCAAGCAACCCGTTTATTACTCAGTCAAAATAATGCTGAGACCGTTGGAGGACGTTTTTCAGAAAGAAAGATTTCACATTTTGCAAAGTGTACTCATTCCTGGTACACAGCCTCAGCACGCACGTGAATACTGGGTTGGCACGCGCGTCAATACTGCTGTTACCACAAATTCAGAGCATGTACTGTACAAACTTCGTGCTACAACGAAATCACTCGAATTCAGTAGAGCTTGATGTGACACTGCGGTCGCTAAATCAGTTTTCTACGGGTGCCTCTTTCTGCGATGGCATGCCTGGCCCGAAACCCTTCGTAACGTTGGGGGACAACAGCCAGAATATTGGGGGACAACAGCCAGACAACAGCCAGAACCGTTCAACTGCCTCAAGTTTGCGTTAACTTCAGTACGACTGGTGTTAAGGCAGTACAGTGCATTTTTCTTCGTAGCCTTTCGTAGCGAAGTTGTTAACCTCTACCGGGTGGCTTTTTGAGTAGCTAGTGCGTGAGCAAACATTTGTTCTCTGTACTACCAACACAGGAACGCATCCCCGAGCGTCGGATTGTTGAACGCACTGATATTAAACCTAACGTAACGCTTCGTGGTCTAACTGCGTTACAGACACCCGCAGCTTGACTGGCGATTAGTTTTACATTTCTTGGCACGCTGTTCGGCTGAATGATGGGACACCGTAAATGTAGCCCTTACACCTCCTATTGGCCAACAAGAGTTGTTAATTGGCTTAGGCTAGGACCCGACAGATTGAGACAGAGAGATATATCTTCAGTACGTGCAGCCAATAATCTGAGATGTCGGCCAAGAGCCCTCTCAAAAGTTAAACATGCGACGGTGGAGTTGTATCAGCCGCGTAAGCTCAGGACCCCGCTAAGGGCTCTGATGACGTGGGCCGCCAGTTCCAGTTGTTCTTGGAAACTCGCCGCAACAGTGACGCCACTGTTTGGTGTGGCTGTGTGGCAGTGAACGATTGTGGGGCACGCGCACAGAAGGTGGTCCTGGGTAGGTGGTGTAAGGCAGAGTGGGTAGAGCGGGAAAGGGTGCCTGGAAATGGCGCCCAGCAGGTGTGCCATCCCGGTAGGAGCTGCGAAGCGACACCTCCAACCTCTCCTCAGAAGGGATTTCGGGGAAAGGGTGCTGAGGGCATGCCCAGATGATGTGGGCCAGTTGGGCAATGGCACCACATAAAGGACACCCCGTGGTCGGGTAAAGGCGGAGGTAAAATTTTACAAGGTTGAGACAAGAACGTAGCGCACTAGCCATTGTCTTCGGAGACACCATTGTTGTCATTTCCAAGAGTGACACAACGCACTTGTTCCTGATTTTTCGCTTGGGATCTTGACTGCACACCATAACAACAATAATAAATTGTCTAACAGTAGAGTAAATTTGGGGGTTCTTGGCAACAGTGGCGACTGCGACCACAAATATTTAAAACAACGAGCAAACCGCTACATCCCCATTAGCAGGTGGATTCGTCTTGCACCAGCTTTGGTAGGCATCAAGTTTCCCAATCTTGCAATGGCAAATAAAGATGTAAGGGAAACGAGCTTATATTTAAACAACAATTAGGAATTTCAATAGAGCCACAAAATTTTTGTCGCTTTATAATGCCAAACGTTCTGCGCTACACACGCACAGTTATTTCTACACATGAGAATGCTCTTTTTTTCAATGACAAACTATAAACATCCTGAGGTCAAAGCAGTGCAAATGAGGTCTGAGAGACAGCAACTTCTATCAGCCGTAGCTTACACTAACTTATACCACAAAACGTTGCGACGCTAGAACAATGATGAGTGTTCATAGTGTTTATGAACTCAGTATATAAATGATTACTCACAAAGTAGGTTTAACTGTCCTGTATACCTTGAAGTTGAAACACTTGTAACTCGCAGATAACTTTCGTTCCTTTAACAAGCTGCGGATAGCCCAGCGGGTGCTACGCTGCTCACAAAATTCCACCCATAAAGCGTGTGTAACTCGCAAGCATTCAACCGTGACCGGCTTAAAAACACGCGAAAAACGACGTTAGGGCATTGGTAGAGCTTGTCCGTACCCTTTCTTGGTAGGTGATGAGGCGGCAACGGATATAATCGACGGGACTGTAGTTCGAATAATGATACGTGTAGTGATTTTTGGGAAAAGGGCCCCCTTAGAACGTCCCATTGAGTCAGATGCCTCGATGTGCGTGGGTACTTGAAGAAAATATAGCATTGACTGTGCTGCACGCTACGTGTGAAATGAACTATTGGAGCCTACACTTAGAGTCAGAACATGTTCTTCTACGTTCAAAGATAAAGTAATTCTATAAGCACTTACGAGGCGAAAGAAACGAAGCAGAACCGTCTGCCTCCCAGTCCAATTTACGTCCTGGACAAGAGCCACCTGCCTGGAACACCCGATGCTGAGCGCCCGGACGTCACCTCCAACGTGCATTCGTCTAGCCTGGAAAAGCGCCTGGAGCCCCGCAGTGTGCTTGCCATCTCTATCATGGTCGCCGTGCTCATCACCGCCGCCTTGTGTTTCGGTCTGGCAACTGTGATGGTACGTCTACCAATTTTTATGAAAACGCTCCCCAGCGGCTCCTCGGATGAGCAGGTTTTTTTCACGCACTCATAATTTGCCAAACCAGGAACACTTTCACCAAAGAGGAAAATTACTGAATATGCGTGCTGATTTTTTCGTTCTTTGAAATCCTGCTTGGATCAAATCATTATCTGTTTCCGGGTTCTATTCTTTTTATCCAATGCGTTCGTCCTAACCACACGAGTCCTTGATTTTGGATCTGAACCCAACTATTTGAAACGGTAGCTTGTATTGCTTGAGTGAAAATGTTTGGGTATGATGTAATGGCTTCAGAATACATTATTGATATTTAGGCATGTGGCATTTGTAATACAAATAAGGACGTTAGGAAATGGGGTTGCGTATACAAATGCAGCCAACATTTCTTTTAAACTGTCTAGCAAAACAGATATTGATGTTGCAAGGGCAGCAACTTTCCCTTCACTCGGAATCATGCCTCGCTACAGGCACGCAAGAATTTCTGGTATTAATAGGCTGTCAGATATATACTTGCTTTGAACTTAAGCTCTGACCATACGTTTGTAAACTACAACAAGTTCAGCCTCCATTGTAACATCTTTTACCTGGCCTTTGGAGCCCTGCTCTAAACTTCTGAATAAATAGGCAAAACCTCAGCACAAGTATGAAGATGCGTGCAGAAGGAGTTGGTTAAAATCATTTTGATCTTAATACTGTTGCCCATTTGCCTTATTCTAACGCACGGATCTAACGAACGGATTCGCGGACAAAAACAAAAAAATCACCAATACAGCCGCAAGGACACTTGGAAAGTGAGCACCATGAACCGAACTCCGGTCGCGTGAAACACACTTACATGAAAATAAATGAAATCGGGCACACCTCAAAACTGTGTTATGAAACCCTTTGCGAGCCTTCCAAGCCAACTCGCCTTCCTCAGCAGGGGTGACTTGTTTGGGCTATCAGTAGGGGTCGTGTAAGGATAAAAGTTTGATGAAGCTGAGGATGCTTCAAAAATTGGTGAACTTCTTCATTATCTGCTCTGGCTGGAATATTTCAGTACAGGTGCTTTCACAAAAAAACCTCTCTCGGCAGTTATTCGTTTGTGTGTTCTTGATTTTGTATGTAGTTTTTTTTAATGGTGTGCTTTAAAAATTTATCAAATTATTAAGGTACACATGCTACGATATTGACAAACTTTATGCTTCAAACTTTCTATTTACGCACGCTCGGTAAGTTGTCTTATTAGCCTAAAACAGCTAGAAAATTCCTAGAAGTATAACATTTAATCTTCAGATCTAAATATAGCGTTAGGTTTGAAACTATCAGTTGAGCTCCTATGTTCCCACGGCACTGTTTTCGTCCGTTAGGAGCTAATCTTTTCATAAGTAAATAGGCGGGATTAAAGGCATTGGTCAAGCCAGAACCTGCGCTTTTTGATTCCGTGAACGACAACACAGTTATCGTTAAGAAGTGTGTCTTGTTCAGTGAATTTGTGCATCAAGACCTAGGCGAGGCTCGTCATTTTACGTTGTTTCCTGAAGAACTTAGAGGGCCGTAGCGATCTTGAATTACAACAATATGTGCGCGACCCTAAAAGAAAGATTGGTCGAGTTCCTCACAGTGATTTGAGGCGGTATTTTCGAAGGCCCGAGATATCTCGCTCCCGAGTTTTTTAGCTGCTCGAGCTGACAGAGAGAGTTGAACGAGCTGCTTTAGTCACCACCAGCCCGGTCACCACCCCGTCTCCTTAACCCATGTGTTCCTAATAAAGTTTTCTCTCTCTCTCTCTCTCTCTCTCTCTCTCTCTCTCTCTCTCTCTCTCTCTCTCATTCGATACAGCTCGGGCGACACCGGCGCAATCGCGCGGAGCACGCTTGGCATCATCAGTGCGCGCATTTGAGGCTGCTCACGTGCAACAAGCACAGCTTGTGCGAACATCCGCGTGCAGCATCGTTTAGAATCGAGTTACAATATGCACATCGTTACGTAAAGTAAAAACCTTGCTATTTTAAAACTCTGGCCTGGCGTCAGATTTCTTACAAAGCGCCGCCCTGTAAAAGCGGAGTTCTATTCTTCCACTGAATGGTGTTTGCTACGTGGTTGGAGGGTGGCTCCAGTGCAGCTCAGCGCAAGCCTAAACCAAGTAAACGAAGGAGTTGCCTCCAAGGAAAAGAACACGCCCTTCCCCCGACTCTGTCAAACGTGACCAGATTTTTTACGCGCGGACGCCCCAATCTAGTGTGTAATCATCGTGTTTGAACATTGACGAGTACGTTTTAGATGTTGAAGCCGCGTCATCTTCCGTCGATTGTGTTTTTACTGCGTGTGAAGACGGCTGCCGGAGACAAAATCAAGTCATCTTGGCCGCTTCTATCGTTCGGACTAGAGCGAACTCTTCGTTTGGGCCGAACGCCCCCGAATATGGCAGCATTTGACTGACGGTGGCCTGGGGTGGCGGTGGCTGACGGTGGCATTTGACTGACAGCATTTGACAGCATTTGACTGACGGTGGTGTTCATTGTTTGCTGCTAAGCTTTGTTACTGGACATCAAATGCAGCTTACTTCATGGTAGTGATGCTAACCCACCGGGGAAGTGGATGCCATGGTTGGACGGGGCTTTGCTCGCTACTCCGCGCTCACGAATGGGCTGGGCGCGTTTGATTCGCACGAGACCTAGGAGGCTGAGCAGGAATAAAGGTTTATTTCAGGAACGTTTGTGCTGGTGTTAGGGCACTCGCCCGGTGAAAGGCGTGCCTGTTCCGGGATGCCCTGGCCTAGGCTGGCAGTCAAGGCCCTCTTCACCAGAACTTGGAGGAATCTCGCGATTGGCATTGCACGGCCCAGTTGAGCTGGCGACGCCAGTGGCGGCGGCTGCTGCGTCGTGGTTCATTGTTCTGGTCGCCGTAGGAGGCATATATCTATCCAGACAGATCTCTTTCTTCAGCGGAGGAGGATTTTAGAGCTGGTTTTCGTCTTTCGAAAGTACTATACACTGTCTGTGCAGTCATGTGGCGCCCGACCTCCCTTGTCACGACTTAGAGGGGGTTTCGCTCCATGAATGCCGAGGAGCTGGTGTTTTGTGAGCTGGGCTTTTGAGGAACGGGCACCTTCCAGGCATGCGTTGGTAGCGGCGGCACCAGTGACCGCCACAAGTCGACAGTTTGCCCGTTCATGCGCAGCAAGATTACTGCAGACATGGCTTTAGTCTTTTTCAGGTGGATCGCCGGACATGGCTTCGGCAGGATCTACAAGGTTCTTCCACACGTTTGCAGCCGCGGCCTACGCTTTAGTTATCGTCCGCTCGCAAAACTTTCGAACGGGGCGTTGCAGGACCCCGCGTTTCATTTGTCGTCACCACGGTAGACAGTTTCACTTGAGGCGCTGCGTGTCACACCATTGTTGCGAAAACGTTACTAGAAGGATAGTATGTAATCAACGGCGTGTATCTATCATTGGAGGCGCTCTTTACGCATTTCAACGGCTTTTGCCCAGCGTATTCGTCGTCTTGCGGGAAGCAGCGCATGCAAAGCTTGTGAAGGGGACAGTTGAAAATAACAGCGTGCTGACAGACGAAGGGTGAGCAAGAGCAGAAAGAAACCAAAAGGAAGAGAGGGGTGTGAAGGGATTGGACTCAATAAAAAGCAATGACTGTAGACAGCTTTGTTGAACAAGAGCTGTAAAAGCAAAGCGGAATAAAGAAATAAATTTAAAAAGTTGTGGTTGTTGCTATTCCTTTCTTCGCAGCACATTCCCCCTCAGGTAATTTGAGTGCAATTAGGAGCTTTCAGAAACTCATGGGACCCGTTTTGAAAATTACCAAAGCTGTGAATTGGAAAATAAATGCTGTAGAACAGTGCTGGTACGTAGAACGTGATGGCACGTGAGAAGTACAGGTTCACACTAGCCGGGCAGAATCCCCATTACAGGGAGGCTGTGGTGAGTACCAGTCTTCTTGCCGAACGTAGTTTAGTACGACATGAAAGAGAAGAAACTGACGCAAACACGGTATAGCAGGAATGAAGCAGGTCGAAGCAATGCAGCAACTCATGCCGAAAGACAAAAAGAATCAAGGCGGGGAAGAATACGCAAGTGCAATGTATCAGTTGTTAATGAGTAATGTATTATTATCGCCAAGGTTTCCCCTCCAAATCACGTAGGCAGACTTAAGTGTTCCTACGAAGGTTTGTATCGAAAAGCGGATGGCGGGTTTCGATAACACCGAGCAGAATTGCTTTGAATGTGACGTGTTTCCATCACCCGCTTTCTTTTTTTTTTTTGCAAGTCGGCCTTACACACGTGATTGCATTGTCTGCCACCGACGGCAGAAACGGGCAGAAACTGCTTCTTAGGACCCGATATTTCAAACTAAAAGCTCATATGAACACCTGAAATAAAAAATAAAGGAACTTTGTAGTGAAATACAGCTATAAAAAAGCGCAATAAATAAAGAGGTTGGCTCTGCTTGCCCCCAGTAACCACCAGTGCAGCAGTGGGGCAACAGAAGGCAGTCAAAAATGCGCCACGCCTGCATCTCGCGTCCTTGGAGCGCGCTGCCATGGAACTTTTACCGCAGCTCAATAATCAGTTAATAGCATGAATCGTAGTTTTAAAGAGCTTTAAAATCGTAGCTTTAAAGAGTAAAAGTAATTTTCTTCAAATCACAGAGACAAGCCGAACAATGCGCTGACGCTGGTTATCCAAGCGTAAACACCCAGACACCAGCCCAGCCATAATGCACATTCCGAGTAATCTCAAGTCGCCGTGAACTGGCTAGAGCCAGCCGCTGCATAACTTGGCATAACATCCCATCCCTTTGCCGCTTCCACCATGGGATGACTTCATCGTCGTTAACCCAAAGCCACTCCCAGTCACCGGTCCTACGCTTCGCCACTCCAACAAACACAGACGCACATCTGAAATGACCGAGCGGTTTCCACATAGCGCTGTTTATTCCGACGCCACTTGGGACCCCACCACGAATACTGCCGGATTAGCGGCCATTCACTCGACATTTCAAGCCGCCTGTCAACAATAATATCCAACAGCGACATCGTCTACCCACCTCCAACTCGAAGCGATATTACTGGCTGCCTGACAGCTTCAAATTTCCCACTGGCCTACCAACCAGCCTCATGCAACTATATTCACAGCCAGCCAGGGGGCATTCCGCGCATTGCGCCGGGTGCCTTATCAGAATTCTATCTGTGCGTCCATCAAGATGCTTGCCCGAAGGCTACATTGTACAACAGGACTACAAATTCGGGTAGACTGGGCGTCAGGGCACTGCGTTAACTCCACCAAGGAGGCCGCGCGCGCCCTGGCAAGCTATGTTCTTTCCACCCGCTCCCACCCAGCTTTTGCCTCATCACGACCCCAATTCGGACCTCTTTGAAGCCCGTGCCACCTACCAGCGATGTGCTAGAGCTCGAATCCGCAGCCACATCCCTGCCAATGACTACCCGTTACCTACAGGACTGCCACGTGGCCTTCAGGTTCTGATCCACAAGGCTCGTGCTAGGGCGGCGCTTACAGAGGACATCCTTTTCAAGTGGCGTTCTTACATACCAAAAAATAGGGCGGCCACACGTTCTCCCCGGCGCTACCGCAAGCAATTCACCTCCGCCGGCTATGACACCACCCACGTGCGTCACGTGCTCTTTAGGAGCCACACCGACCATTGAACATCTCCTTTGGACGTGTCCGGGTCTGTACGCGGAGCGCACGTCTTACAAACACAGCAGCGTTACATGTTTGACGGACTGGCTCTACACACCCGCAGCCACAGCCAAGCAGGTATTTGCCTCCTTGTGGGACTTCGCTCTCGCTACTGGCGTTCATCTGAGAATGTAAAGTTTTCCCAAACTGACACCACCCTCCCCACCCGCCCCCACATAGGCCGAGTCGCCATCCTTGTGTCAATAAAGTTCATTCATTCATTCATTCAAATCATAGAACGCCATCCCGAGTAGAATGGGATTTGTTCTTCGCGCCTGGAAGGGTTGAAACACGCCGTGTGGCAAGAGAGAGACCTGCAATTTTTGAATACCCTTATACACTGCATGCTTCGCCCCTCCCTAGGCTAACCAGATCGTTTTAATTGTTAAACAAAGTTTCCCCCTCCTCCTCATACTCCTCCTCCTCCTCTTGAGTGCAGTTTTCCTATAACGCATATCCGAATATCGGGAAGATATGGCTGTGCAAAATGTTCCGAAATATCCCTACAGGTCTTAACAAACATATATGTGTTACTATGACTCGTTTTGGTCAATAAACCTCCATACTGGTTAGATGCCTGGTCACATCACTTTACGTTGTCAAGGCATGAAAGTTTGCCGACATGCACTATAGACCGCAAAAACTGTAGGTTGAGTTCCAAATAACCCAGTGTGTATATACGCGCGTGCTGATTCTATACCAGGCATCTAACCAGTATGGAGGTTTATTGAGCAAAACGAGTCACGTCTTCATTAAATTTATACTAACACATATATGTTTGTTAAGACCTGGAGGGATATTTCAGAACATTTTGCACAGCCATATCTTCCCGATATTCGGATATGCGTTATAGGAAAACAGCCCTAATAATAAAGCAAAGCGCGCGTTAGAAAAAAAAAAGAAAAAAAAAAGCAGCGACGTCGGGGCGCGCTCACGCTCCGACTCCTTCAAGCCCGACGGTTGGCTTTCCCACGCTGCTTTGGATGCTCGGCGGTCAAGATGGCGGACCTATGCGCAACTCTTGCTCCCGTAGGGAGCATATACAGGAACTCTAGCGCCGCTCTCACCGCAGCAGCCATCTGCGCATTAGCGCTCGGCTGTGCTCGCTCCGTCGACGTTCCAGCTGCTGCGTGGGTGCGGGTTAACACATGCGCATGCGCTGCTCTGCGATGCTCTCTCTCATTCCCCCCACCGTACATAAAAACGCGGTAACTGCGCCGCTCCGCTCAGTCGTTCCGCCGGCGCTCCTCCGGTGACATCCTCCGGTGACCGCCGATGATTTGAAATGGAGACTAACAGGCCTGATATCGCGATGGTCAGCGCAACCGTAACAAGCGCCGGCCACCCCGATAAAAGTTTCTCCATCTTCCCGCGAGGGGAACCATGGGGTAGATGCGACGGATCGGGGGGTGAACATGCTGCGTAGATAGGACACACAACAACAGCAATCCACACGCTAACATAACGGAAACGCTAACGGCAACCCCCGATGCGTCGCATCTACCCCATGGTTCCTCTCGCGGGAAGATGGTGTAAATTTTGAATCACCCATCCACAAATTTAGTCACACTGTAAGATTGTAACCTCGCATTGGATGTCTAAAATTCTTCGTCGCACATCTGTAAGCTTGCGTTCTTTTTTTACTGTGATATATTATTTGCTTTTATCCCTTCACTTTCCTTTTGGTTGTTCGCGATTAGCACTTCTACCGGATTCTTTTTCTGGTTCTCTGAATTTGAGTCTCTTTGTTTGCCTTTGTTTCTTCATTTTAAGGCGCGAATTACATCAACAATCAGACTGACAGAATAACCAGCTTCCCTACAATAATGTTCTCCGCGGGTGGTACGCACTTTCAGGTGGAATCACGTTCTGGTGTAAGCCGGCACGCACTATTCTACAACTTCTACTTTTCCAAATAATAGTTTTGCGAATTTTGTGGAGCGCACATACAGGCCACTCAAACCTTGAGATTCCTGGCAGAGTGAGAAGTAGGTATGTGCTACGAAGAAAGTTAGATGGGCAGATAAGATCAAAAAGTTTGCGGGGATAAATTGGTCACAGTTGGCACACGACCACGGTAATTGGAGAATAATGGGAGAGGCATTTGCTCTGCAGTGGGCAGTAGATAGGCTGGTGATGATGATGACGAAGAATGGAGCAACAAGGACAACGTGTGTTCTACTGCTCGCTAACGTGCGGGCTTCGCACAGTTGTAAGGCATTGGGCTTGGCTGTGCACACCCAGGTTAAATTCCACCAGATGAGAGGTGTTTGTTTCGTTTGCTTTTTAAAATGGTGGCCATAATTTGGCCGGAAAACAACTATCATAAAGACAGCTGTTCATAGACATGCGGTACTCAGGCTTTCGCCGTAAAACTTCAAGCTAAATATTTTCTGGCGTTACAATGAGTGAGCATGCCATTTTATTTTGCTGTGAATACAAACGTATTGGTGGGTCTCTGGCGTCCCTTCCAGTAGAACTGCTGAAGTGGTGTTCAAGTTCTGATGTCCGCTGTCATGTCCCATTGATAGCCGTCCTGAGTGTGTATGGGAGAATGGTGGGTTATAATGTCGTGTTCTAAGAAGAGTAGGTATTTCTGAATTGGACGTAAGTGTCTCATGGCAGCTGTCAGTTTCGCTAGCCCTTACGCTATCTAGGTCATTGTGAATGGGGGGGGGGGCAATTTTGGCGTCACAGTCAAATCCATTACTCGTCAATCAGCCGCGAAATTATAACGGTGTCAATCCACCTTAGTGGTATGCCTTTAGATCTTTTTTGAACATTAATGTTAAAAAAACCTCAAATTGAGACTAACGACAGAATACGTCACGTGAAACTTATGGAACCTCAGGCTGGTGTACCAGCTGGAGACGTAAACCTTATTGCGTGGAATTAGGTTTAACACCAAGCCGATGCATACCCAATTGCGACGTCAGTCAACTTTGTAACACTGTACGCATTTACATGGGAATTCTTGAATAGGCGGTCCACCTCTTAAGGCAGATGCCATCGTCACTGCCACTCACCTTCATCGTCACTGCCAGTGAATCGTATATGTTAGGGCAATGGAAAGTTTTATAACAGGTTTCGAACCTTACGCAAACCTTGGATATTTTGAATCACACACACACACCCATTAAGCGAATGAAAACTCCGATAACATGTCCTTACTTGGCTCCTCTGGGGACGCGCCCGAAAGTAATGCATAAGCGATGCTCCAGAATTCACATATTTCGATCCGGGTGCAGACTCTCGGGAGCATACTGCAAGTATTATAAAGACAGACCTGTGCACCGAGGAAACACAACTGCGCTAATTATGTTTTATCACTGCGGAATATCACTGTTCATTTTGGTTGAGTGTTTTCTTTGCGCCGATTTAGTATCTGTTACTCTTTTTTCTGCCATCTTGCTTCGCGTTTCAGGGAAAAACGAAGGCAATTATTGCCTCCCGTGAACCACTCACGGGCTTCACCGTTTTCAAGATAACGCAGATGCCCATCGTCCAGGTACGTTCGATTCTCTCGTGGCGCCTATGGCAAGGCGCACTGGCGGCCTCAAAGTTAGAGGATCCACTGCCTCTACCAAATCTGATAAAATGTGCTTCTTATTTGGCACACTACATTCACTGTAAATGAGCGAGTGAGTCTTTTAATACCACGAGGTCCCAGCGACCGGAAGGGAAAGATTGGGGAAAAGAGGAAGGGAGAGGTAGTCAGGAGCCGATGTTCGTTGGTGACCCTGCTGAGAAAAAAATCAGTTCTGGAATGTACAGATAGTGGTGGTAGAGCTTGTCAATACTATTCTTGCAGGTCTACTTGAGAGCACAGCTTCCACAGGTAACGAGTAAGTCGGGGTCGTTGAGTCTCGTGGGCGTAATTCGTTTGGACTGGGTGGGGCGTATAGCATAATGGAGGAAGCATTAGTAACCAGACGAGTGCGAAATGGCGCGTGTCTGATTTGCTAGTTAAGCAGTAGTTATCGCAGTAAGGATCAATAGGCCGATGGATCGCCAGCTAGATTACGTAATTTGTGTGTGATGAGGAGAGCCAATGCAGCATTGTCGCGAACGATGTGCTAAACGTTTAGGAGAATTAATAGTGAGGGTCACTATGGGGGCAACAAAAAGGAGTGGCAGCAACAATGCGATTGTGCCTAGATGAGCGAGTGTGACACAACTGTGTTGCGTGCGAGGGAGTGGGAGAGTAGTGCTATCAACCAGTGGAGGAATAACTCTAGGACTCTCTTTGCTGCCTCGTGGAAGCCCGGTTCCCGGAATCCTGAGCCATGTGTCCTGGTACCACCGTAAGACGTACAGAGGTGCCATTGCGAGCAAGCAGACTAATCTTATATATAAGCTGATGAAACAGTGAGCGATACCCTTCTTTTAATTGACACTAGCATTCTGGCTTTCCCTGATGTAGCAAAACATTCCTCCAGGAAACATTTGCAATCTGGCTCAAGATCTCTTCGTAGATGGCTCCGTCAATTACTCGAACCATGTCAAAAAATAGTTCAGAGGCGCGTAGCGACCTTAGAACTTTTAACTTAAATACCCGGGAGGAAAGGAAACTTAGGATGTGGCCCTGACGTAAACGTGGCGAAGCCACAGTGCCATGTTTTTATGTCAATGAAGCCGTCTACCTTTTCTCATCTCGTCGTACTTCTGCGTCCTCAATGCCCTGTTTATGATCAAAACCTCCGATTACAAATCGCGGCGAGCAAATCACCGGAACCACATTTGATTCCACACACGTTGCCTTTGCAGACCACGTGTTTTGTCGAATATTGACTTCGTGATTTGCCACACTTCTGCAGTTTTCGCACTGCGCGCGTGGTACTAAGAGGCTCTCAATTTTTTTTGGTGCTGCGTTGAAACTTCACTGACTGCACCATACAACTCCAAGCAAAGAGCCCAGAAATTAAAATTATTTCGTCCACACATTGCTACGTTAAAGATATGTAATGGGAAAGGACGATGGGGCTTCTAATTACATCAGCCCTTCAACTAAGCCGTGGATGCAGCTTTTAAATGTAATTTACTCTGTTTCGAGGTGTGAGGTTGATACAAATTTTGCATAAAATCCTGTTTTCAGTCGACGACGGGGCTCTACGCGGAGTCCTTCCGAACAAGCTGCGCTTTCTGTGGGGGGGTCCGCAGAATCACACCTGTGTGGCCGTACTTCCTGATAGCGACATCTCTCCGTTGGTGTCGTGGATGTCATCTGAAAGTGACAGGGAGCTTTGTTTGCTTAATACTTCAGTGGTGTATGACGCTGGCGACGCTGTCTTCACTCATAAACGGCTTCCTGGACCGCGACACGTGAGGAAAAGATGCGCCTGCAGTAGAAGTACAATTTTAGCCGTTCTCCTCTATAGAAGCCGTCATGCGTTATTTCCTTTAGTCAGGACGACTTAGCGTCCCTTTCTCGCGACACGGATAGAAAATGTAATTTCGAGTGCCGCATTTATATCTGCTTTCCACCGCATGTGTCTGCTTTGAAACACGACTGCAAATTATACCTGCTGTGTTAACTTTTATTCTGCAAACGAAATGGTCATAAAACAGCTTGTGTAGGCTGAGCCCATCCGCAAAATGAACGAAGAAATCACGTTGACTTTCCAAAAATGATCGTTTGGGAGAAACTGAGCGGGACAATTCCAAACACCTGTTAACGGCACGGTATTAACCCTGAATACTCGAAGTCTTTAAGCCCTTTTGAAAAAATTGTAGCTGCAGCTTTTTATCACAGTCGATATGTTTAATGTTACGGGTTAAGGATTTTGAGCTACACCTCCTTTTATTAACCCTATGTCGTGTATTGGTTTCTTGGCGTCAATATTTTTCGCAGTTTCAGTTTTTACGCAAGAGTAGATGAAATGCGCCCACGTACCCTCTTATCATTTCGTAGAGTTTTGTATACCAGCTGCTCAAGAAGTCTTAGTGTTCTCTGTGAAGTCCACTGAAGCTGCAAAGTATTTGTCAGCCTGTCAAGAATGGATAGCGCGCTGAAACTTCTCAAATTACTACAGTAACGCTCTTCAGATGGTCTTTAAAATTAAGGTGTTTTACTTCACCGCTAAACGTTTTGTGTGATTTGTGCCATTTGAACTTCATTTGTGAAATTCGCAGGCGATCAAGTCGTCGGCAAATCTGTCGGCGTCCGTCAAGGCAAACGTACGCCACTCCCTGCGAGCGCGGCACGTGGCACCTGGCCTTCTCAAGACAAATCATACGGCAGCTGGAAACTCGTCGTCGAAAGGAGGAACTTCTGCAACTTACGTTGCCTGAGTGTTTACCCTCATTTTGCTGGCGATCGTGGTATCATACTTCCGAAACTTCCAGTACCTTTGACAATTTAACGACACTGCAGTGTGCCATGCGTTGAGTGCACACTCGTAACAAAATTATTAAAAAAAAGTGAACGTGAGTTGTTTTACTTAAATGCCTGGAACGCAATAATGCAACTTGAGAGCTTTGTACACTGCTTTCCCCGAATATCCCCTTTTTGTCACAAGAGGGGAGATAAACCTGTCACCCGGGAAATGCACTACTTTTTATAAGGAAATACGAGCGCTACAAACGAGGACAGAAAAAAAACGAAGAACGATGAGACAGATGCCACGAGATGGACAAGCGCATCTGTCTTGTCGTTATTCGTTTTTCTGTCGTCGTTTGTAGCACTCGATTTTCCTTAAGCAGTGAGCCAACTAGCTTAACAGCATATGTTAGTAGATTTCATGTTTTGTGCCCCTGAATCTCTACCGTTTTCCTTATAACATTTTAGCTAATACAAATTTTTAGCTGTTATCAACGCCTTGCTTTCTGACGTACGTCGTCCCAGCGTCCACGCTGATGTTTTCTTGAATTACCAATATTAGGCAATGCAAACATCAGTTGGAATTGTAATCAGGGCATTTGATCATTCCAAACAACACCCATGGTAATTCTGTTGGTGTTATTTGTACATAATTACTCATTCTAAGTTACATAGGTAAGAAGACAGCCTTCAAAGTGGCCAAGTACGAAGAGCGCCTTAAAATGACGAGTGCATGCCAGACGTGCATGCCAGAGTGCATGCATGCATTCAGGTGATAGAACGAACATCAAGGAAAGGCACATGTTTCATGGTGAATTAATGTGGCCGGTATAAATTTCAGTGCTTTTACATCTTTGGTGCGGAACACAATGCAGTCCCCATTTTGAATCTTAATTAAAGCTTGAACGAGCTTCGGAAGACTGCGCAAATATGACGAATATTTAAACTTGCTTGTATCTCGAAATCTGAGGTTTTGGCAAGATTTCGTATATTGGGGTAGAACATTCACAGTCACAAAAGACCATTGGCCAAAAGCTTATAACAGAGCAGGTATTTTATCTTTGTGGCGTGTCTATGTATTTACTGTCTCCTTCAATAAACGCCAGTTTTATCAAAAATAGGGCCGAATTTTGGATGTAATGGGCCGAAGTCAAGTCTTGGTATTATAAACACTAAGTGCGTGGATATGGGTGAAAAGCGACCACAAGGTATATGGTTGCGGCTGAGAAAGGCGTTCTCCAGTACTCAACTGTATATCACATGTCCTTAGCAAGTACTTTATTACAAAGGAAGCAATTATCGTTTCATTGACAAAGGTCTTTCCCACCTATAGTGTCACCATTTAGCTGTGAAACGACGTCCACAGTTCGGCGCGTTCGGCACTGAGAGGACATGGTCTTCGCATGAGAGGAATAGGCAAAAGGAAATGTATGAACAATAACTGGACACATGGTGTATAAACCGCCTAGCCTTAGACATACAAGGTTGTCCCTTCTTGCAAATTCCTTTTGAAAGCTTGCAGATTCCTTTTATTTCCTTATGAGATCTGAAACACGGGATTGTGATCGCCAAAATTGCCCACATACCCTTCGCCACTGGGCGTTGCCCGCTGGAATTTATTTTTCGTTGCCCTCTTTGCAATCTGGGCGTTTAGAGCACACAACGCTTTGAGTTCCACCCGAGAGATGCTGTACCCGGCTGGAATGCCGAAGACAAGTGTGTATGGTGCTCGGAAACAGGTTATGGTTGCGGTTGGTGGCCTTGGTTTTGGAACTAAAAGCTAGCAGAAGTATATTAGCGGCAATATTGAGAGTGCGATGTTGTAATCATTTCAATTTTTCATACGCACATTGACTGTCGAGCGCCGAAAAAAATTCGACAGGGCACAATATTTCCGCGAACAATGCACTGCGTTTGTTTATTTGTTTTGTTTTTACCAACCAGCTGCGCCTGTCTGTGTTATCTGTTTCCCAAGTGAAGCGCGTTTCTATTCTTCATTTTTATGCCGTACGTGTTATATCATTTCATAGGAAGAGCGTTTCGATCTAACGTCAATAGCCTAGAAATATCTTGTTTTATCTACAGTGGTCTGTATGTAATTTGACGGTTGCAGATGCACTCGCACTCAAAGATAAATGCCCGCAAGCAGAGGCTGCAGTATTCGACGCGGCGACTCTCGCCTACGCACGTCACTTTGTTGAGAGCTACTTCGGCGCCTGCGTATTTTTTTAGTTTTATCGTGGAGCATAAGTTGAAGGAATGGCGTTTTAGGGTAACAATGCCCGTAAAAGTTCTGCGGTAATGCGCGAACATAGTGGCAGGATTTTGACGCCAAGCACGAAATGTATACAAGGATGGGACACCTTGAACGTACTTTAGTTGTCTTTATCGATGGAGTATCAGTAAATCAGCTTTTTTGGGAAGGGAACTTAAACGGGAATTCTTGAAAATGACTTCAGTGTTTTAAAAATACTAGTGCAACCGATTCTAGATGCCCATCCTATGCTGTGAACGTTGAAAATTTCCTAAACCCGATATCATAAAAAATTTTTGAGCTGATACCGAGATGAAGACGGCGCGATAGGATGCCGCCTGTAGAAGTTCCGTTTTACACAACAATTTGGTTGCTGGGCTAGAGATCAATGCAAAATCTAATGCCCCGCGGGGTAAAATCGGAGCAGTCGTGTTAAGAAACAAAAAGGCCCAGCTTGCACAAGCGACGCAAGGCCGGAGAAACAGCAGATCTGGCGGCCCCTCTCCTTTATCGCAAACCCGGCTGTTGCACCTTGCATCCATTTCCCTACTTGACGCTTACTGTCGTCCATGAGTGGCAGGTCCGCATCGTTTTGTCCTTAGGCTTTCACATCTCATCGAGAGTGGACCGCATGAGCACGCGCTAGCACCAGCGGCCGCAACAGGCTTGGCAAACTCGGTGTCTGAAGCCCAAGCTGCTCTCTTCTCATCTCCCTTCAGCCGCGAACGCACGTGAACTAGATAGAGAACAGGCCGGGGTAGACCAGGCTACGAACGCTGGGCAGTGTTTTCGAAAGTTGAGCGGTGTCGGCTCGCGCGATGACGTCATAGCTTGGCTCCACTCATGCGGCTCAGAGAAAATCGTGCCGGGCGCTGGGGAGTTTCAGGGGCGAAGCACCTTAAGGCCGAGGCTTGTCTGGCGTCCGGCGTCTGTGCCCACGGCACAGCACCGTGTAAATCGAAACATCTCGGGACAAAAGGTTCACGAAAGGTAACGAGAAAAAAATAAAAGGTTCACAAAAGACTAGAGAGAGAGAGACAGAGAGAGTTTGAGAGGGAGAGAGAGACGCACAGCACCGTGTAAACAGAAACATATCTGAACAAAAGGTTCACAGAAGGATGACAAGAACAAAACAAAAGGTCCACAAAAGGTTAGAGAGAGAGGGGGAGAGAGAGACACGCAGAGCACCCTGTAAATGGAAACATCTGTGAAGAAAAGGTTCACAAAAGGTTAGCAAGAGCAAAATAAAAGGTCCACAAAAGTTAGAGAGAAAGAGGGGGGAGGGAGAGACGCACAGCTCCGTGTAAATAGAAACATCTGTGATCAAAAGGTTCACAAAAGGTTAACAATAACAAAATAAAAGGTTCACAAATGGTGTCAAGAGAGAGAGAGAGGGAGATAGAGAGTGAGGGAGAGTGAGAAACGCCCAGCACCGTTGAACACTGCGCGGGCCCGGGCAGCACGAAAGCCTGGGCCAGACCCGACCCCCGGGCCAGGCCGGACCGCCCGAAGGCGATTATCGGCGGGCCCGGGCCGGGCTTGGGCTCGACGCCTTGTGCCCGGAGCGGGTTCGGGCTTGCATTCATAGGCCCGGCCGTTACTAGGTCTGACGTATTGTGTAGAAAAGAGCATTAAAATATATATTGAGTTTATTTTGACGCGCTTCTTGATGCTAGTGGTACGCATTCCTTTAAAAACGTGTTTTGCTAGGTCTGATAGTCACTATACTGTAATTTTAATGACATTTCATGTACTGCATCAAGATTTTATACTTTGGTGTATAACATACCAAAGATACGATTACAAGGAATGGCCAAGCGGGGAAGGAAACCTGTAGGTGTGTACCTATCGAAATGCGGCTGCCACTTATCGAAGTGCGGTCGCGCCAGTCGAAATGCGGCAAACTTACGTGCTAGAGAAACACCACAACAGCAAGTAAAATAATTCAAGGCACGTACATACTCGTGGATTCAAATGCGGGGCAAAATATTACAGCAATACCAACTTTTGCCTGAGACCACCACGTGAAGTGGCCGGTTATCAAAGGTCATGGTGCCCCTCGTGTAAGAATAAAAGGTACTATTACGCCGATGTGACGTGCACTGCAGCCGGTGTACGCTGAACTACGTACACTTTTAAGCTGTTATTTTTTTCGTTTCAGTTCATAACGTGCTCTGTCTGATTGCCCGCTACGGAGGCACTGAACCATATACAATAAGCAAATTTTATTCAGCGTCTAAGAGCGGGCCTGGTCGCAGACACGCGGGCCCTCCCTAGGCTTAAAAATAAGTGACCGGGCCCGAGCCGAGCATGGACATGAGACGACAGGCCGGGGTCGGGCCCGGGCCAGGCTCACTTATGAATGCCCGGGCCCGGGTCGAGCTGAGACTTCACAAAGCAGGCTCGGCCATAGAAACCACCATAGCTCATGCAATAACTACTGTCCACGACACACAGCCAAAATTATCACGTACTCACAGACTGCACAGAAATTATCAATGAGGGTGCATTTTCAAGAAGGCACTTCATTTCCTCCGAACAAACTTGAACACTCCAAAGGTCTGCACAGTCTGAGTTCCAGCTCACGAAACCCTCGAGGGGAACGAGGTGGCTTCCAGCACTGCGCGCGCTCATATACACCGGGCCGTTTCTCTAGCGGGGGGGTCGTCATCCCTGGCATCTAATCAACAACCTCTCCGATGCGACAAGGACATCTTGGCCCAATATTGACACTAACAATGAATGTTTGCTCATACACACCTTTACTCACACAAGATCAAGCCACCAGCTTCAGAAAACTCCGACCCAACACCTATTCGCACCCCACCCTCCTCCAAGCCTTATATCTGACCGAATATCAAGTCATCTGAAACTTGTGCCCAGTAGTCATTACCCTATACCATTAGGTATGGGAGTGCCGGAAAATGCCAGGTATCCAACCCATCCCCAATCCCTCCATTCAACAGTGGAAGGCATGGTCAGGAGGCGGTCTCTTAGCCTTTAACCCAGCGTCCGGGCTAATTGTGACTCATGCGGCATATTCTCCCCTGGTGAGCCTGGGGAAACATTACTGCGTTGTTGTTGCCCTAGCAACGCCACCGCCTTGTTGGCCTTGAAGGCGTTATAATTGCCATGGCAACAATGCGAGGGCGCGCAGCATGCGTGGGGGAGAGGTAATGCTCTCCCCTCTCATGCCGGTTAGATTCCTTCCCCCCTCATTGTGTCCCCCCATTCCCACCCGGCAACCGCCGCCGCCACCCCGCTGCCTCCAACGGACAAGCCCCGCTCCGAAGGCGCGAAGCCACGCCGCTTGAGCAGTAAGGACGCCAGCTCGAATATCCCTTGAACACTTTATTCGCGTTACGTGCGCGAACGCGACGTGCGGCGAGAAACACCGATGACCAATACAACACAGACAAGGTTGTCTGTCTTCAAGCACAGCACACTCACGGCACAAGTCCTATACTTCAGCTCAGCTTCACGTACGGCATACGAACAAGGTTCTCACCTTTTGCTAACAGCACTCAAAGAGTTTTCGCGTTACGATTCATCCTGGTGTTCTTGGCGTCCCTTTTGGAGCAAAGTAATGTTCGAGGGAGCACATCCCAGAAATCGCCCGCTACATGAGACGCGCGTCGGCCTCGCTGCCTCGCCGTGCGGAAGCAGCAACTGCGGTGACCGTTATCGCGCATGTGCGCCCCCAGTCGCACTGGAGAGAAGCGGAAAAAAATGACAGGAGAAGTGATTCTCCAGCGCCACTGCCTGTAGGCGCGCAATAATAGAACCGAAACTAGACAAAGTAGCTTTTGCCTGGCACGGCTGACCAGGCAGCATTCTACGATCCAGCTTGACATGGTGAACAAGGTCCGCACAGCCAGCGACCTCGAGGGGATACTGGACTGAGGATACCCTCCGCAGGGCGGGTGCCCTAACAGCAGCATCTGATGATGGCGATGATGATGATGATGCTGGTGCCCTCAAAGTTTGTAGTACGTACCCTCAAGGGGGATTGTCCAGGGCTGAATGCTTTACTCTAATTAACATACCTCGGCAAAGTTGGCGCGGCTCACTCAAACTCACTCACAATTTTTTTTTTCGAATCACCACTCACTCAAACTCAAACTCACATTGAGCTCAAAACTCAGAACTCACTCGGACTCAAAACTCAAAATGTACTCAGAACTCAAATTGTACTCAAACTCAAAAGGTAATCAAAACTCAAAATGTACTCAAACTCAAAATGTACTCAAACTCAATTTGGACTCAAAACTCAAAATGTACTCAAACTCAAAATGTACTCAAACTCAAATGTACTCAAACTCAAAATGGACTCAAACTCAAAATGTACTCAAACTCAAAATGAACTCAAAACTCAAAATGTACTCAAACCTCAAAATGTACTCAAACTCAAAATGTACTCAAACTCAAAATGTACTCAAAACTCAATCAAAATGTACTCAAACTCAAAATGTACTCAAACTCAAAATGGACTCAAACTCAAAATGTACTCAAAACTCAAAATGAACTCAGAACTCAAAATGGAGCTGAGAACTCAAAATGAATTCAGAACTCAATGAGCTCAAGAGATGGAGAAGTGGAGTGAGAGTGGAGTGAGAGTGAGATTGGAGTGGAGATGAGATGTGAGTGAGGAGTGTAAGAGTGTGAGATGAGTGAGAGTGAGAGTGAGAGTGTGATTGATGAGTGAGTGAGAGTGTGAGTGAGAGTGAGAGTGAGTGAGTGAGAGTGAGGAGGTGAGTGGAGTGGAGTGGAGTGAGAGTGTGAGTGAGAGTGATGAGTGAGAGTGGAGTGAGAGTGAGAGTGATGGAGTGAGTGAGAGTGAGAGTGATGAGTGAGAGTGTGAGGTGGAGTGAGTGAGAGTGAGTGTGAGAGTGAGAGTGTGAGTGTGAGTGTGAGTGTGAGTGATGAGGTGATGTGAGTGAGAGTGTGAGTGTGAGTGATGAGGTGAGGTGTGAGTGAGAGTGAGTGGAGTGTGAGTGAGAGTGAGTGAGTGTGAGTGTGAGTGAGAGTGAGAGTGTGAGTGTGAGTGAGTGAGAGTGGAGGTGAGAGTGAGAGTGTGAGTGGAGTGTGAGTGAGAGTGAGAGTGAGAGTGAGAGTGTGAGTGTGAGTGATGAGGTGAGAGTGAGAGTGAGTGAGTGAGAGTGGAGTGTGAGTGAGTGAGTGGAGTGTGAGTGTGAGTGAGGTGAGAGTGAGTGAGAGTGTGAGTGGAGTGAGTGAGAGTGAGAGTGAGAGTGGGGGAGTGAGAGTGAGAGTGAGATGGAGTGTGAGTGTGAGTGGAGGTGAGAGTGAGAGTGAGAGTGAGAGTGAGTGTGAGAGTGTGAGGGGGAGTGAGTGAGAGTGAGAGTGAGAGTGGAGTGGAGTGAGAGTGGAGTGTGAGTGTGGTGGAGTGAGAGTGAGAGTGTGGAGTGAGAGTGAAGTGGTGAGTGTGAGTGTGAGTGTGAGTGTGAGTGAGAGTGAGAGTGAGAGTGTGAGTGTGAGTGTAGTGAGAGTGTGAGTGAGAGTGTGTACCTTTTGCTGTATACCTTTTGCGATATCCTCATAATTATAACCAGAAAGCATTTTCATATTTGTCCCACGTGACCCCCTCGACGAGACCTTTAATTTGATACCCCACACACCCTAGCAGGGTCATATGGAATTCATACCAGTCAAACTAACCATGACTCATGACTGTAACCAGGACGCATTATTTAGGTGTCCGACATGATTCCCCTAACTGGAACCTTCAATTTGACGCCCCACATGCTTCAGCGGCCTCACCTTGAATTTAACCCCATCTATGACTCATAATGACCATCTCATGATTCGAACTACGAAGCCTTTTTTTATTTGTACCACGTGATTCCCCTCTTCAAGACCGTAAATTTGATACCCTACACTCCCTAGCGGGGTCACTTCGAATTTTACCCCAATATAAGACTCGCCATGACAATCTAATGGTTATAACCAGGAAGCATTTCTGTATTTCTCCCACGTGATTCGGCTCATCAAGACCATTGATTTGATACCCATCACATCCTAGCGGAATCAATTTGAACGTTAAACCAATCAATGACTAACCATGACTATCTCATGATATAGCCCTACCACATTTTTGTCCCACGTGATTTTCCTTATCGGAACCTTCAATTTGATACCCCGGACACCCAGTGGCATCATTGTGAATTTTAACCTAGTTTATGACCCATTTTGACTATATCATGATAATAATCAGGAAGCAGGTGATTACCCTCATCGAGACATTTAATTTGATGCGCCCTAGCGTCATGAACCTGAATTTTAACCGAATCTTTGATTTACCATGGCTACGTCATGATATATCCTTATCTCATTTTCGTCCCGAATGATTCCCCACATCGAGACCTTGAATTTGATTCCCCACATGCCCTCGCAGCGTCATTTTGAATTTTAGCCCAATGTATGACTCATTATGACTGCCTGATGACTACAATCAGGAAGCATTTTTTTTATTTACCCCGCGTGATTCCGTTAATCCGGACCTTTCATTTGATACCTTACACGCCTTCGCCTCATCAGTTTCACTTTTCACCCAATCTAATGTGGTCATTCGTCTGTCTTAAGGGGCGCTGCCCAGTCAATTCAGCTAATTCATTTGAAACAGTAGAAAGGACAGCCCCCGCCCCCATTTCCCCCCGGCTCTCACCTCTTCCTTTGTGACCCCCTAGAATATCAAGCCGTTAACAGTAGCAGGCGAACAACCAGCACGCCAGCGCCGCCGTGTTTTTTCCCACCACCCTTTCCCACGCTCTTAGTGGATCCGTCAGGAGGAAAAGGTAAGACAACCCTTTTTTATGACCTCACCAGTCAATTATCACTCACGCGCCCAGCCGCGAAAATTAAGTATACAGCAAGTGCTTATGGCCATAAAAATTCAACAAGAAACTAAAAAAAATCAGACACCACCTCCCTCCCAACCGATCATGCAGATCGCGATTGTGCCATACCCGCAGGTAACTTGAATTCCGAGCCCACAGTGACGCATGAAACTTAACACCAACCATAGCTGCCTGCTAGGCTACTCATATGTACTCAAACTCCAATGAACTTAAAACTCCTATTTACTCAGAACTCAAAATGTTCTCAAAACTCAATATGTAATCAAACTCAAAATGTGCTCAAACTCAAAATGTACTCAGAACTCAAAATGGACTCAAACTCAAAATGGACTCAAACTCAAAATGTACTCATAACTCAAAATGAGCTCAAACTCAAATTGTACTCAGAACTCAAAATGTACTCAGAACTCAAAATGGACTCAAACTCAAAGTGTACTCAGAACTCAAATGGACTCAAACTCAAAGTGTACTCAGAACTCAAATGGACTCAAACTCAAAATGTACTTCATAACTCAAAATGGACTCAATCTCGAATTGTACTCAGAACTCAAAATGGACTCAAACTCAAAATGTACTCAGAACTCAAAATGGACTCAAACTCAACATGTACTCAGAACTCAAAATGGACTCAAACTCAAAATGAACTCAGAACTCAAAATGGACTCAAACTCAAAATGTACTCAGAACTCAAAATGGACTCAAACTCAAAATGTACTCAGAACTCAAAATGGACTCAAACTCAATCGGACTCAAACTCAGTCGTGATCACTCGGCTCAAACTCACTCAAGCTCAAACTCACCATGCCACACTAGCCTCGCGCTCACTCAAACTCAAACTCACGCGTGAGTTTGAGTCCAAATGAGTCTGAGTGAGTGGACTCATGAGTGAGGTTGCCGACCTCTGCTAATTAATGAGGCCCTCAAAATACTAGTTGATCTCTTGAAAGACCGTGGCCGTAAAATGAAAGTCCTTCATGATTAAAACCCCAGTTGACCAATAATCATTACGCTTTAGCAATTTCAGTGACATGAAGCTGACGGAAAACCTTGAATGCAATTACATATATCCCTTTTCTCATGCCCCAAATTTATTGCCTCACTAGATAATATCAGTGGAACAGATATAGTCAACGCCGAACGCTCATTAGGGTCCTTCAAAACCAGTTGTCTCAGAAACGGTTAAAGGCGAGAAAACAATGTTCGTTCTGTTTCAAGGACCTGGCACCGCACACAAAGCTCCGTAGGTGAAAGCCCTGTTCTATACAGATAAAAAGTTACCCTTAGAAATCTGCAGGGCATCTTCGTGAAGGTCACTTCGCATTGCCGAAGAGCACAAAAATGAACATTCCAAACGAAATTTAAATGTTCATGCCCTTCAAAGGTGAGGAGTGCATCGGAACGTGTGGCGTTTAAATGGCAATATCGTCTTAAGCTTGGAGATGCAAAAAGAGCCAGATAAGTTATGCCGAATTGAACGGGAGTTGCGACAGCGAGATTAGCTAAATGGTCCGCTAGCTCATAGCCCCAGATGACCGATGGCCAGAGACCCAAGCCAAACGTACCTCCTTCACGTGCCTTTCATCATAAAACAATAGTGTGAGGTACAAGAGATAGTCGGAAGAGGAACTTAATGCCGCAATAACTGACGTCGAATCGGATAATATGATGATTACCGATACATGTTCCGGTACTTTACATAGACCAAGAGCCATTGCTAGAAACTCTGCCATAAAAATGTGTGTAACCCGGGATTCATAAAGAATAACTGCAATCTAGAGAACCAATTCCCCCTTTTTCGCCATTTTGAGATGCATCTGTATATATCATAGAAAAAGTAGATACTTAGATAGATACTTATTTAAAATAGCGGTTAATAGAGGGCGTGGGAGAAGTTTTGTAGCCGAAGGAAATGGGCTTTGAAAAAAAATCAATTTCTCGCTCAATAGTGAATACTAGAACAGCTTCATGAACCTTAATGGAAATACAACAAAGGCATGTTTGAACAAATTGCACTTGGTGGAAATTCGTTTCGCCGTGCAGGATGTAAAAAATAAACTCGGATCACAAATAAATACAGGCTTGGCTGCTCCACTGGGGTCTTCATACATGCAGAGGTAAGTCTGAACCGTGAGCAAGAGAAATCGGACCCTGAGTTCAGGAAAGCGGGCTTCTAAGTACAGATCTCGGTTCGAGACGAACTGGGAGAGGCCAAGGCAAAATCGAAGTATGCGCCTCTCCAACAAGCATAACGGTCGCAGTTTGTAAATAGGGCAATTGACAACAATACGTAGCCGAACTTGATGACTGGCCAGACGTAGGATCGGTACAACAGCACAAGTGTGTCCCGGGTGCTTTCCTGTTCACTTCCTACATAGCCTTTTCGTGCAACCAAATGCTCTCTCCGCTTTGGTGACTCATGCATTAATATGTGTATGCCAATCAAGAGCAGAAGTGTATGTAATACCAAAATACTTAAGCGAATCCACTTGCTGAATGACTTGATTTTTGTAGCCTAGAGAAATTGAAACTGGCCCTGCCACCGAGAAGACGAGTACAGCACTCTTCGACACATTTTGTGTTAAATGAATGCTCTCAAGCCATGTCTCTAACAGAGAAAATAGGCCTGCAAACGTTTATATTACGTATGAATGTCGACAATGCCCCAAACAACGCTATACCATCCGCATAAACACGTAGGTTGTTACCTCTTGGAGTAGAGGAATGTCACTTATAAAGACGTTGAAAAGCAAAGGAGGTAAAACAGATCTCTGAGTCAGACCTCTAGTTTAGAGAAATCTTGAAAATGGCCTTCCTTTTGTACAAAAACATTCCGGATGGGCCAGAAAACCCCTTATTCAAACAAAAAGGTATGCGTGAAGGTTAATGCGGGATAGTTTGTTTCACAAGATACTATGCTCGACACTGTCATAAGGTTCAGCTCCATCTAAGGTCACTAATTCCGACACCATATTCCCTTTTGTGCTAAGCGAATCATCGCCTCCAAGTCCACACGAGCGTTCCAAATAGAACATGCCTACATAGAACCAATCTGAGCAGGGCTAAGTACTTGCCTATTCTGCATGAAAGAAGCTAGCCGGTTAAAAACAATAGCTCTACTAACTTGATCGTGTCAGAGGTCAGAGCAAATGCTCCGACCTCTAACACGATAAGGGTTATTATTGAGCCTGAAGTCGTCTAAATCGAAACCCCGACCTGGATTTTGTGATGCACAATCATCTTCGACATTTTCCAGCATTGAGCAATTTGTGGGATGAATTTATTGTGGGATGAAAACTTGTGCGATGAGTTTATTACATTCAATAGAACCGGTTCGAACTCCTCAGCCAAAAATTTAGTAGTACAAACAGTCACGTCGTGAAGACCCGGCGCCGTAGATCGGGTGATGGACAAAGCCTCCATCAGATCAAAAATGAGAATGGCACAAAATAATCCGTTTTTGGAGGATTGCTAAGGCGATAGTTACTCCAGCGAGAAGAAAACCGAACCGCAAGTCCTCTAGCGGAACGCTTAAGACACTGGGGCCTCTTCAGCAGAAGTCAAAGACGTATGATGCCTGTAACTGCTTGAGAGAAACCACCCGGTCGCTTTCCACGACCTTATAAAGCGCTGCTTTATGTTTCGAATTTGAAAGACAGTCATTGAGTTCATTGCACCTGTTGTTTAAAAAAATGTTAATTTCTTCGTCGTCTTCTTCTCAATTTGTTAATGTACAAAACTGACTGAGGGCGATTGACCTAGGCTTATATTGCCGCGAACCATGTTTGGGTTTGTTTATTTATGGTTTGTTTTTACTGCTCGGCAAAGCCCGGGTCTGTCATCTGTGTCCCAAGCGAAGCGCGCCTTCCATTTTTTATGTTTTATGCCGCACGAACTATCTAATTCAGATAAACAGACTGTTTCGCCGTAACGTCACTAGCCCAGAATAATCTAAGTTGATCTACAATGCTCTGGATGTAATCTACGGTTCTAGAAACACTCGCGCCGAAAGAGAAAAGCCTGCAGAGCAGAGAGGGCGGCATTCGAATTCCCAAAGCTCGCTTGCGCAGGTCACTTTGCTGCCTACTGCTTCCCCGCATGTGTATTCTTCGAGTTGTATTCTTCACTCCGGACAACTTGTTTTCCTTGCAGGCAACTTCGTCGTTTTTGGATTCGTGACAATATCTGTCTAGTTAGTTAAAAAGTGTTCTTTAGAATTGTAAATTATAACGCATAAAAACACTAGCTCTCATAGGGTCGGGGCCAGATAAATGAATTTACGAATCAGCTAGCATATACGTCTTACGGTGCCCATGATGAATTCGTGAAGGAGGAAGTAAATTTCTTTGCTTGCTTTGCAGAGGCTGCTAGCATGGAATGAAAGAAGAACTTCAGTTTTTAGTTCAAGTCCAAGACGCTCGAAGAGGAAAGTAAGGTAACGGTTTTTTTTTGCTGTGTGAAACGATGACGTTGAAACGAAAACTGTTCTAATGATTACAGTGGATTACAAAACAAGCATGCGTCTGTTAATGCCAATCCTGGCCTGCTCAAATATGGGTTTAATTTTGGAAAATGGTACCTCTCGAATATGAGGGCGACTTAATACTGGCGGGAAACACAAGACGATGAATTCTATGTGAAATTTAGGTGAACATACTCTTGTTCATCGTGAATACCGTTAGACCGCCCTGCGAGTAAGAAATATCTACAAGAGGTGCCACAGTTCCAGCAGCGAGATTTGGACATACGTTTAGCACTGGGCCACCTAAGGCGAAACCCGATAAGGAGTGCCTTCTCATTGAGCAGAATGCCTTCATGTCCCAGCACCCAAAGAACATGCACAGGTACGATGTGATTTGGAAAAAACTGGCGAAATTCACACTTCGCTTTCGCTTCTTTCTCTTCCAGCGCTAATTTCTTCAGCCGCCTTTTTGCTTCGAATCAGACGTGTGTTCAGCCGTGGTATATATTTGCGTACTGCTAATGATTGCTAATTTTTATTGTTTATGAAAATTTTCATATGCCCCAAGTTTCCAACATTTTGAGTGTGCTCATGTACCACTCCTCTCAATAATACCGCCCGGTCCATAAAGATACCCTAAATAAATAAATATTAAATTATAAATAACTTATAATATTTCAATATAAATCAATAAGTCTTCATCCTTCTCCTCTGCTGCACCGTGTTTGCGTGTCCTTTTTTTGTATTCTTTTCGTTTCCTTACAGCGCCAATTCCGTACACAGGCTGACGTACTCCACATCCTCAGTAGAATCACGGATCTTCGTTGCTCTTGTGCATCTCTTCTTCTGACGTACTATCCCGTTCGGATGTCATGCGGCACACATCATTCCAAAAGATTTTACACTTGACATTCATACTGATGGGGTCAATGTGAAGCGTGTACATTCCGGGCCAATCACAGAAGTGTGTACGTACCACCAAGAAACGAACAACGACCAAAGCTTTTATTCTACACTGGCAACGTGCTGGGCCTTGGGGGCATGGCGCCATCACTGTAAATTTTAAGTGCGAATGCACTTCTTAAGCGAGCCTGAATCGTCCGCCGCCGTAGTCCGCATAGCAACAGCTGCGGGTGCGCGCGCTCCTCGTCTCCCCTAGCAACGGGGGGAGATGGGCGCGCGCTGCCTGGCCGCGTCCCCATGGCTCATTCTTGTTGTTGTTCCTGCTGACATGGCACATACCCACGTGGGGGATTGGCCAGGAACCGGGCGTGAGAAGGGCTAATGCACCCGCTTAAAGGAGTACTGACACGAAATTTCAAAGCTGAGATCCGCTCTAGCAATCAAGTACAACGACAACACAAATAGGTGTCTGTGAATAAATGCATCTTTCTTTCTTTGTAGTTGTGTGTGTGTGTGTGATCTCTCTTTCGCGAACATTACCGAACCGCGCAAATTCAACTCGTGCATTCGCACTTTCACATTCTTCCCCTCGGGGAAATGCGGGGGATTTTTTTCTCTTTCTCTGTACCTGGTGCCTTGCGTTGCTGTCGTCGACCGGCAATAAAGAAGAAAAGAAGTAGTTTGCACATTTTAGTAGAACACATGGCGGAGTTATGAGTCCTCCTAGGAAGAGAATCGTCCACGATCCTGCTACATTGGCGGGCTTGGCAGAGGTGCGCTAAGAATTTCAATGTGGGCAGCCAACAGGAACCACCGGGCAGACCGTATATTTTTGGGCACTTTGGCTTCCGCCTAAAACTCGGTGAGACAGCTTCCCCCAATACACCGCTGTGAGTAGGCGCTACTGGTCGCAGGTAATGGCCCATCTAATAGCCGTTTTGCTGCTGTAGACAGCGGTAGTCGAACATTGGCCTGTTCACGTCATGGGTCAATTACAAGCTTTTTAATAATACTTTCCGAATATCACCCACATCTCGGCGGCTACCACTTTAGGTTTGGTGAAAATGCAGTATCCGAATTCCCTGAAGCCCTTCAGTGTAACTGCGCCCTCTTTGCCGTCGGATAATGCCCAACATAACCGCAGTAGCTTGTAAAAATCGTGACTATGCCAGCAATTAGTGGGTTTGTATAAAGGTCCCACTAGAGTGGTCTTGTCCGTCTTTCCATGTGGAATTGATAAGCAACCGCTGAATTCACTTACAAACTATTCTATCATTTCATAATTATTCTGAGCCATTTCAAAGCTATTGTCGGCCTATTGGACAAAGTATTCAATTATTCCTCAGCGTTTATGTATTACGGAATGCGTCTATTTGGCAAATACGGCACCGACCGAAGCGGACGTATTGTGAGCTAACTGCATATTCATTCTTCTATTGCGGGAGCATCAGGCGAGAAATTGCTGGGTTATCCGAAACACGTAACCACTCTGCGGCAGTAGTAGACTGGTCGTCAGTACAATAAAGCGATGTTTGTGTTCGGCATGAGCAAGTCGTCTTCGTGTTCGACTAGATCTAAGTCGCCTGGGACGCCTTTGCGCATTGTTAGGCAGACTGTAAGATCACAAGTGGTGTCAGCACTATTTAAATGCACAAACGCGCGCAATACGGCCTCGGCTACTGCTTCAGTGAACGAGAATCGGGCATACGGCGACAATTCGCATATTCTGACGCGGGCGCGAGGAGAACCTTCACAGACCGGCTATCGCCGCTCTTAAGTAAGTAGAAGAGGGTTATTTCCTAACAAAGCACAATAAATGCTCACGCTCGACAAATATACGTCAGAAAACGTGTACATGGGTTTGTGTGCATGCGTCTCGGAATGAGTAAACTTAACATCCTAAATATTCAATTTTCTCACCAGTTCCATGGAAGAACGCCTTCGTTCTGCACGTTTGGCCCTATTCAATTCTTTTATTGCAGTTAATTTTTATTTACTTGGTTGTGCAGCGCATGTTCTTCGTAATTTGTGTACTTTTGTCGTGCTGCGCAGTACATTTTTTAGCTCTGCCCAATCGTTCTAGTTAACCGGAGTGGCATTCCGTTCCCAAATATGTACAAGACCGGCACTTCCTGCATGCACCCAGTGCCATCTTCTGGTTCTCCTGAAACACTCCTAAGTATTTTTAATTTACACGTTTGCCTGGCGAAAATAACCATGCACCAGCTCAGAAGTACACAAGCGAGATGACTTTGTGTATAAAGGGCACGATTCGTCGATTAAATGTTCCATCAACCCAGCTCTGAAGGTCCGGAGGTCGGTCAGGGTGGATAGAGGGAGAGAGAGACAACTGTATTGAGCAACAATGTGAGAGTGGTTCCTCAGTCCACGGAGCCCATGTTCTGTCCAGGCTGCCGTAGCCCTGGTCACAAGCAGCAGCTGGTCCTTAGGTAGACAGCTGGACTGCATTATCTACCCACTCTTCAAGGGAAGAGGATGGGTTCAGGGGCGAAAGGTCTGAGTTCTTTGTGCAGTAGAATACTTTTTGTCACAGTTATTGGTTCCTGGCAAAATTTACACATATCAGAGTACTGTGTAGGAAATAGTGAATGCATACGGATGGGGTGGAGAAAAGTGCCTTCTTGAATTTGTCTGAGCGTGATTTCTCGGCTTTCGGTCCAAAGCAAGGGTGTAGACCGGTTGTACTAAGGTGCCATGATACAGTTCCGGGATGCTCCACAGCAGATGCTGCACATTCACTTCCTATAAGCAGCAGTTGCGAAATGCACAGGTGAAGCCGTGGAGCCACGAGGTAGTCGCGCCTCACAATCTCTTCAGAAACTGCTACAAAAGTGCGTCTGTTCGGTTAAGGTAGAATCGCAGGTTTGGGGACGAACAGCCTGGGGTCAAGTCCCAGCAATCCCAACCGTTTTTCAAGGCGTGCGAATTTTTTTACTCTGCAATTTTGTTCTGTCTCAGTTGTACTGATAATTGTTTGCAAATAAAGGTTGTTTTATATATATTTTATATTGATTTGCTCATGGGACTGAGCAAAACAACACGGTTAATTATCGTTTTTCTTTGCAACAGAGGAGCGGGGCCTGTGCCTATTTTGTAAGAAAATAGCGTTAATCATGGGTCAAGCTCACCGATCCTACAATCATCATCACTAAGAAGAAGAATGACTTCCCCATGTCCCAACGCCTGGATTCCAGTCTTTCTTGCAGGCGTCGCGCTTACTGTACCGTTCGCGCACGCCAATCTCAGCCGCCGGAAATTTCCCAACTACCATGAAGGTACGGATACTTATATTCCACTCAATTTAGTTTTGCTTGTCGCGCACATTCGCATGGCCGATGTTGCGTGAAACCAGATTCGACGGCCGAACAGACATGCTTATCTGGTAAAGGTAAAACGAGATAAACGTTGGCATCATACTAAACCTACTAGTGATTCCCAACAAAATACGGGATGGCGATGTGTTTCGCGAAGCAGACTGTAGTGCGCTCTGGGCAGCGAGAACACTATAATGAGGGTAATGTCTATTATCCCGACAACCGTGAGAATTACCGTCAGACATTTCTCATGGGAGTCGCCTCTCATTGTCTAACCACGCTATATGGAGGTTCTATGGGATAAATATTCTTTACAAACCCGTATTTGCAGCTGCCCGTGTAGCACTGTGGATGTTTTCTTATCTTTAAAAAATTTTCGTTCATCCTGATTTTGTAATACTTTTTTCTCTGGTTTTATCTGTATCAAGAAACCGATGCGCAAGAATTCTAGAACGGGTTTAATTACATTTAATATCGGTGTGTTCCGTGTCGTTAAGGTGGGTTTAATTAGGTTTGTTGCAGTTGGCCTGAACCTGGGTAGGTTATGATGCGTTCGGTTAGGTAGCGCTATGTTCGGTGAGGTTACGTTAGGTTAGGTTACGTTGGGACGTAATAATATTCATCAAATTTTAGGCCAGCCAGCTTTTATGAAAACTGCCGCGAGAATTCCCTGTCTAACGGCTGCCGTGAGATTAAACGTATTTAGCGATGCTGAACCTTGCCTACCTCTAAGGGGACTTTGGCAATAGCTATTTCCCCCTATATTTGTTGACCGAAGTATGATTATCTAAATGAGGGTACAATACTATAAAGAGCCAATCAATTTTTTCTCACGAGAACGCCATTTCTTTGAGGGGCTCCTTCTGTTTCCCGCCGCACCGCATGTTCTCCCGGGGTAAAAAGCAGAGGCATCCGTTGCAGTAAATGCGAAATTGAGTGAAAAGAAGGCAACGTTAGTGAGTAGGGATTTTAAGTATTAACTAAGATGTCGTAAGGCGATAGGTGGGCGTCAACACAAGAATGAAAGAAAAAAATCTCGCTACAACGTCGGAAGTAAATTTCACGTGGAAAACATTTTGCACTGACTCATACATCTTAATCAAAGCAACTTGTGCAATTTAGTAGCAACTAAGTAGCAACTTGCTACACTTTTGCAGCCACGTCACTGAAGTCCAGGAAACACCACTTTCTCTGCTTACGTAAAAAGCAATGAAACATATGATGCTACGGACGTAACAAATGGATGAAGGGTTTATTTACAAGTCGTGCGGAGCCACAGGCAAGACGTGCTACCACAGATGCCGGTCAGCAGCGAGCCGGAAAAAAACTCTTCTTCGCCCTCCTCTTGTACGTGTCAGCATACCCCCTGGATCCCGCTCCACTGGAACATACCCTACACAGGCGATTGACTGCCGACTGCATCTGCGCCGGCAAATCGCTCTCCTGTGCATTTTTCACAAATAGATTCATAGCACCAGCTATTCCCCTTTGCGCATTATAAGCCTGTTTCCACATCACACAGATTATTTAACCAACGTAGCTTCGCACGCATGTACGGCACCACCAACGCATTTAATTCATCCGCTCTTCCACGAGCTATCCGCTTGTGGAATGATCTTCCTGATACCATCGCGTCGCTGACGAACCCGGAAACATTCCGTCATCACTTGCAGATCCATTTTTCAGATTGAACAGGAATGATTCCGTTCGCATCGGTTTTTTCTTAGTTTCGCATCGTGTTTTACTTGATGATGTTCTTTTTTTTGTATAAGTCTCTTGCCGTTGTTACGATGATGTGATGAAGTTCTTTTTTATTTGACAGCTTACTTGACTTGTTGATATCTGTATATGACATGACTAATTATTGTATAACTCTTGTTCGTTATTTTGGTGTGATTTCCTCCACAAGCCCCTCTTACTCAATGCCCTGCTGGGCCTGTAAGATACCTTGAATAAATAAATAAAAAAATAACGTAACAGACAACCTAGTGATTGTCCTGTACTTAACACTGTAACAATTTCCCCCCGTGGAGACGAAGCGCACCGAGCGAGTTAAGGAGTGCGGCTATGACAACGCTTCAACCGAGCTACATGCACGACCTGGGTCTTGCGGGAGCGACGGTCCCGAGCAGTAACTTTTGCGATAACATAGTTCACGGTACTCAGCTGAGACAGCACTACAAAGGGGCCAGAGTACGTAGGCAAAAACTTTTGGTAGCGGCCTCGTTGGCGAACTGGAGTCCACAACCAAACGAGTTCGCCCGGGTAGTAGGAGACTGGTGGGTGGCGCTGATCGTAGCGTGCTTTGGTTCGCCCCTGGGAGCTGAGGGTGCGCAGTCGAGCCAGTCGCCGGGCTTCTTCATCGAGGCACAAAGTTTCAGCCAGCGACAAGCGACCGGAGGGGTCGCGCAGTCCGACAAGCCAGCATAAGGAGTGGTGGTCCGTGACCAAAGTGTAGTGGCGTCCATACAGATAGCAGCGAAACTTTTGTACAGCGAACACAACGGCGAGGCATTCCAATTCCGTGATGGTGTAGTTGCGCTCGGCTCTGGACAGGGTACGGCTGGCGTAAGCGACGACGTGTTGTGCCCCTTCGTGTAACTGGACGAGAACAGCTCCAACGCCCACGCCACTCGCATCGGAGTGGAGCTCGGTGGGTGCCGTGGGATCAAAGCGGCGCAAAATTGGGCCAGAAGTTAACAAAAATTTAAGCTGCTGGAAAGAGGACTCACAGTCGGACGTCCAAGAAAAAGGGCTGTCTTTACAGAGTAAGGACGTCAGGGGATGAGCAATTTGCGCGAAGCCTTGAATGAATCGTCGGAAATAGGAGCACAGACCCAAGAAGCTCCTCACCTCTTTCAGGGATCGTGGGGCTTGGAAATCGCGCACGGTGGAGATCTTCTTGGGATCCGGCCTGATGCCTTCCTTATCTACGAGGAAGCCTAGTACGAGGGCTTGGCGCTCCCCGAAATGACATTTTTTGAGTTCAACACCAATCCCGCTTCCTCGATGCGGTCCAGGACAATGGCAAGCCTGCTATTGTGCTCTTCAAATGACCTCCCGAAAATAATGACATCGTCGAGATAGCACATGCAGATGTCCCATTTTAAGCCTCGCAGAATGGTGTCCATAAAGCGCTCAAATGTAGCGGGCGCATTACATAATCCAAAAGGCATCACATTAAACTCAAAGAGCCCATCAGGCGTCACGAAGGCCGTCTTCTCTTTGTCGGATGGGTGCACTGGAATTTGCCAGTAGCCCGACCGAAGGTCGACCGAAGAAAAGTACGACGCTGAATGTAAGCAGTCGACGGCGTCATCAATGCGCGGAAGCGGATACACATCTTTTTTTGTCACAGCATTGAGTCGACGATAATCTACACAAAAGCGCCAAGAGTTATCTTTTTTCTTTACAAGAATCACGGGAGCTGCCCACGGACTTGAAGACTCCCGGATGACCCCTTTTTTCAGAATCTCCTGCGTCTGTTCAGTTATTACCTTGCGCTCAAAAGGGTACACACGGTATGGCTTTTGACGAATCGGTGCCGTATTCTGAGTGATAATCCGATGTTGCATGCGTGACGCCGGCAGTGAAGTTTCGTGGTCATCCCGAGCAAAATCAAATACCGCAGCATGTCGGGTAAGCACCTCAAGTAACACCTGCTGCTTATGAGAAGGAAGCGAGGTATTTATCATGCGCTTGAGCTGGGTGGTGTAGTCTGTGTTGTTGGTAGTCGCGTCTTGCGTCCTATTCACCGCATGAATGGTTACGGCAACGTCTTCGTCGGAACGAGCGAGTTCGTCGGAACGAGCGAGTTTAAGTCCACGGGGCAAAAGTACGGGTTCACTGGCGGCGTTCACCGTCCAAACGCAGCTGCACCCATCAACGACATCAACCAAAGCACGGGGTATCAGCACATTCTTCTTAACTGCGTTTGTTGCATCCGCCTCCACCAGACCTTCGTAGCTCCCTCGAAGAAATGTTTCGGACTTCACAGAGACAAACATAGCCGTCATGGGAGGTAGCAGGACGTCATCGGTGACAGAAAACAGGCCTTTAGTGTCATTACACCCTTCTTCAACATAAGTAGGTAGAGTTTCGTTTCGGAACGAACTTTCGCCAGTTCCGCAGTCCAACATCGCACCGCAATCACGTAAAAAGTCGATCCCCAATATAACGTCATGAGTTGCCTGGGCTAAAACAATGAACTCCGTTCGAAAGCTGTCTTCGCCAAGAAAAACCGTCGCTGAACAGATTCCAACTGGAAACAAACGCTCGCCTCCGACTCCACGATACTGAATCTTTCGGTCACAGAAAAACATAACTTTTGTCCCAAGACGGTTTTTGAAAGCGAAACTCATGACTGAAACCGCAGTTCCAGTATCTACCAAAGCTTCCGTGTTCACACCATCTACAGAAACAGTCACTTTGTTCTTTGACATAACGACGGGCAGGGGAATTGGCGAAAATAACCGGCCCGCGACCTCACCCCCGTCGGCCGCAGCATCTAGTTTCCCTCGGGTGGTGAGCTCATTCGGCGGCGTGGGGTTGGAGATCGCGGCCGTCGAGTGGTCGTAGGAGGAGTGAAGCTCCTGTCGGAACCCGGGGAATTATTGCGCATTGCAGTTGGCTGGAACGACCGCTGGAAGGGTGCGTTGGTCTGGTTATCTGTGTATGGCCGTCGAGCTGGCGGTTCGTAATGCTGGGGAGGCCGACGGCAAAAGCGGGAAATGTGGCCGCGGATACCACAGTTGAAGCAGGTGCGCTGTTCACGGAATGCGATCGGTTGACCTAAGGAACGGCGTGGTCGGGAGTAGCCGACAGGTGCGTAACGGATTGGCTCCTCGAAGTAATTTTCATACTCCCGAGGTGGAGGACTGAAAGCTGTACTCCTGGTATGGTCTTCATTGTAAGCGGTACGCTCATTCCTTTTCCCTGCTCGAACCCAAGGCACCTCAGAGTGACTCTGGACGGCTTGAACTGTGCATTGACGAAATACTGGGTCAGGAAGAGCGCACTGGTGAACGCTTTTGTCACGACACAAGCCTTGCTGTGCGAGTTCTTCTCTAATGATGCGACGCACCACCGAAGCTATGTCCTCGGAAGGGGACGAGCCGACGTCCACGCTGGCAACAGTAGTCACGTTTGCCAGGCGTCCAAACTTGGGGGTGATACGTCGCATTTTCAGGGTTTCGAACGCGCGGCAATGGCGAATTACATCCAGAGCTGACGCCAGGGTTTCCTTAGTTATGAGGTAGTTATAAACATCCTCAGCAATACCTTTAAGCAGGTGACCTACTTTGTCCTCGTCTGGCATCGAAGGATTAACGAGGCTGCACAGTTTGAGGACTTCTTCAATATATGTGGTACAAGTTTCGCCCGGAACTTGAGCTCTCTGCGGAAGAGTCTGCTCTGCCTTCTTCTTTCGGGCAGCCGTGTCGCCGAAGCTCGCCCGGAATTCGTTGACAAAACTGTCCCATGTATCAAATCTGTGCTCATGATTGTCATACCACATTAATGCAGTAAGGTCCATGGAGAAGACCACGTTCTCGAGCTGTTCGCGAGCGTCCCACCTGTTATACTTGCTGACTCGCTGGTAGTGCTTGAGCCAGTCCTCGGCGTCTTCCTCGATAGTTCCGTTAAACTTGCGTGGTTCTCTCTGATGAGGCCAGACACCGACCCTTCCAGAGGAGGTGGCACCCGTCGGCCCCGTTGGCATTGTCGCTTCTTCCGGAGGTAGCCCGGCAGCGCGCCTGCTGCGTAGAAAATAGGGTGGTTCCGCCTCTTCCAGGACGACGAATTACCCCGCACCTCCACCAGATGCTACGGACGTAACAAATGGATGAAGGGATTATTTACAAGTCGTGCGGAGCCACAGGCAAGACGTGCTACCACAGATGCCGGTCAGCAGCGAGCCGGGGAAAAACTCTTCTTCGCCCTCCTCTTCTACGTGTCAGCATACCCCCTGGATCCCGCTCCACTGGAACATACCCTACACAGGCGATTGACTGCCGACTAACGTAACAGACAACCTAGTGATTGTCCTGTACCTAACACTGTAACAATATCATAAGAATCTCATATTTTAAAACGCCTTTATTATCAGTAGCCTGATTGTTTATCTTGCCAGTGGCATTTGCACTGAAATATACAGTTCAACTGCAGTTCACAGACTACTCTCTATCGGCTTTCTTCGGCCGGCTTCAGCGTCACTAACCGGAAGTCAGATCAGGCAACTACCGATGTTCCTCAGTGTTGAGGTTGTTCCTCGTCCGTACAGTGTCGTTCTAAAATCAGTGCGCATGAGTCTTACTGTGACTGAGCCAATATTTCTTCAGCCAAGCCTCCGTGTGTCAATACTTGGAGTGGTACGCCAGAAAAAAAATGCTGTAATTAGCTTCCTCACAGCAAGCGTTTGAGAAACTATTCATTTACTTTTCCATGTAGAGTAGCATTCGCAGGATTTCATTTCGGGAGAGGGAGGGGTCACGGTTTCTCCAAAAATAACAAACTTCGTGATGATGCCGTAATCTCCATCGCTAACGGATTGTTTTGCCCATTGGTTGTCTATCTTCCCCGAGACATTTGGAAAATGAGTGATTGTTCTGCTTAGCTCATTCGTAAAGCCGCTTATAACTGTGCCGTAGCAAGTGACTAAAAATAGTTCTTGGTCGGCACCACGGAACAAGTTAAACAGGAGAGCCGACTTCGCTCTCTCCGGCGGGCCCTTAATGTCCATTAAGCAAATCTGTTGGGAAAGTTTGTCCATTATGATTTAAAAAATAGACCGCGACTTTGACAACGACGGTAACGAAGGACTTGTGTCTTTCTTTACCGTCGTTGTCTAAGTCGGGCTCTATTTTTATAACCTTAATGTCCATCACTCGCGGAGCACAATGCAGATGGCGCAGCGAATGGGCCCCCGGTAGAGTGCCTCGATGCGCGCGCCCCCGCTTGCGCGCCCGCCCCCGGTGCCTTGATGCTTGCGCGCGAGCAAGCATCAGCAAGTATCAAGGCACCCTAGCCGTCGGCTAAGCGGCCGGCGTTCCCCGTGCGCCGGCGTGCGCGTTGCCGGAACGCCTTCCGTCGGCTTTTCTCGTCTGCTTCGGCGACGGTAGTTTTGGGCACGGAGTGTTTTGGGCCTGCTTTAGCGCCACTTAGTGTTCATTGCGCTCCTCCGTCGCACGGCTTGATTAACTTGTTCCACAGCACCTTCTGGGTAACCCCGACCAGAAGGAATAAGTGGTCGTACGGCAATGATACGTTAAGGATTGGTTTGCATGGCGGGAAAACAGAATGTAGAAACCACATATAGACATTGGGCTGCTATACAAACACTACCTTTTGCGCAGTGCATGCCAAAAATGCGACTTCATTTTGTAAGTTTGTGAACACCAATTCGGCTGCGTTTTAACAGGTTTTACAAAAGGTGAAGGAGCAACTGGTTCTGATGAATAGCGATTATAAAAGTTCCCGCAGCTTTCTCGCAGTTCTCCAACTTTCGTCCAAAACAGAGTGTGCCTAAAACACGGACCGGCACTCACACGCTCATCAGAAAAGAACAGAAACGCCACAACATCACCCGCGACTGCCCGCGACGTAGCAATCTGCTCAAGATCAAGGCCCTCACAGTCCGGTCTTTTCACAAGCATTCATTTTGCGATATTTGAATTCGTACGGACCCTATATCTCTGTGGTGGTGACTCCCCGAAAGAAAAGTTTTAACGAGCCGGTTGTTTGGCTGGTCAGCCGCTTAAAGAAAACAAAACGCTGGGAAACCTGGTGGGCCCAAAATTGCAGACATACTAATCGCACCATTTTAATTGGAGTCCGTGGCGTTAACGATGAGATAACACGACCGTAGAGCCACAGTAAACATCGGGCGGTAGGTTGCGGCATGAGTTACAATGAATATTGCATTTGATATTCTTGGGTGCCTTATCAAGCTCACAGTCTTTTTTGTATACTTAATACAACTGGGCAGCCGTCCAATTCATTCATTGGCACAGAAATGTGTGTACCATCGCCGTTTGCCGACGGAGACTCCGGGCGACCCTTGTAAGCGTTGTTCGTGCGCAGAAGCAGCATAAATAATTAAGCACGCGGCCGGAGAGCGGGACGACAACAGAGGGTAATTTTTGCGCTGCATCGATTTGTAGTAAGCAGAATCACGCAGGACTGTATGTTGGGGCGTTTCATATTACTCTTGCTAATTCTTTGGTGCATCTGAAGTCGTCCTCATTCAGTTGCGTCTTACATCTGCTGGGTTAGTACAATATGTTTAGCGGGTGTTCGTAATGTCACAATAAACGCTCCCTGATAGGGAATAGGTGATCGCCATGTATGCTGTGGCTTGCTATTATCTTCGCCGTCTATAGCAGCTGCGCCATAGGTCGGCAAAACAGAACGAACTCAAACTCAATCACAATTTTTTTCATTCACGCTGTACTCAATCAAACTCAGACCCAAAAACCTTGTCTGTTCAGAAAATCACTCGTACTCACTCGTCAAATACTCATTTGTAATCATACTCACATGTACTCAAACTCATTTGTCCTCACGAGTATTCGTACTCAATCTGTACTCATGAGTACTCAGTCTGTACTCATGAGTACTCAATTTGTATTGCTCACGAATAATAAACTTATCTGCACTGTTAGCTAGGTCGTATCTCGAATGAAAAACTAAATAGGAAAAAAGAAAATGTTTAATTGACTAAGAAAATACAGGTTACATATAGATCAGTACAGAGGGAGAAAACGTCTGATGCAGTGCACTGTCGTAGGGCAACTTACTGCGCAAAGGCACGTACGTGTGAGAGAGCGAAACGGAACGTAAGCACTCGCGTTGCGTCTGGCGTCTCCTCTGGTTCTCAGGAATAAAAAAACGAAGTCTGGGCCGGGTCGGGCTCAGGGGAGCTCGGAGCTTGTCGGTGTGGCCGTGGCCGTAAACTGTGGTTTTCTGCGTGACTTCGGGTGGCAGCTTTTGTCGTCTGCTTTTGTTTCTGGGCGCGCTGATACTCTCCTAATCATGCTCCAAATCCGAATTGTGCCTGCTCCCAGGCACAATGAAGCGTTTCCGTAGATTTACGTCCGTTCGTATCCAGATCACTCTCCGCTTATTCACAGATGCTGGATGCTGGCGTTTGTTTTTTGTTGTTCCGGATACTAGAAACTTCGTTAAGAGGGTGTTCGTCTAAGTGAGTTGCGGTGAATTTCAAATCTGCTTTATTTTATTGCGTGTGTGCCGTGGGATTTACTTCGTCAGACCGGAACTTGACGGTGTTTACAGCGTTGCGTTAGTCGCGCCGCTTCCGTCGGCGATTGTGTTCGTGAAGCTCGTGGCGTGCTTGATGCATGTGGGTGCGTAGACGTCCGGTTTGTCTGGTGGCGAGCTGCGCTGTGTAGGCATGGCTTAGTTCGGCGCGTTGAGGACATTGCCTGAATTGACGTGTGCGTTGCGTATGGTGAGGGAGCCGTTTGGCATTCGTTTAGTGTGCAGTAGCGTGGCGTTTTCGTAGGGTGGCGTGGCTGATAGGTCAAATTCGTTGCGGCTCCGTGCTGGCAGTCGCCGTTGTTGTTTCGGAAGTGAAACCGTTGTGGTGGGGAAGCTGGGGTAGTTTGTGCCGTCCGTTCGGTCCCACATTCCTTGGCTCCGCAAGCGTGACTTCATCGTTAAGGCATTCGATGCCTTCCTCTGGATCGGGTTCATTCGTTGCCGTTCTTGCCGTGTCCGTGTCATCGCTCAAGCCCTCGTCTTTTGCCCGTTTTTTCGAAAATGCTATAATCGCTATCTCTCCCATACAAGCAGGCTCCGTTCATCCCGAGTCCGCTTGCTCAAGGTTGCGTCCTCCTCTACGAAATAGTGTTTATCGTGTGAGTCTCGGTCGTAGCGCGGGTGCCGGAGATCGTTTGTTCGTTCTGGTTCGGACATGCCGCATGCGCTGGCCGTGTCGTTGCTCGTTGACGGACCTACCTGCACGAGTGTTATGTCGTTCATCCGCTGGACTCGGGCTGCAGCAGCGGGTGTCGGAGAGCTCGTACGTTCCGTCAGGGTTGAACCACGGGCGCTGGGTCTTTTGTTGCTTGTGGCCAGGTTATTTCTGCTGTTCTAACATTCGCTGGCCAAGTCCGGATAGCAGCAGTGGGAGCGGAGGATGTCGCGAATAGCAGTTTCCTCCGGTGTGCTCGCTTGGCGGCGTTCCGTGCGCTGTGCATTTCGTTCGCCGTGGTCAGCTCCACTGGTTCAATTTGGATGTCGTTCGTCACCTCTGGTGCGTTTCGTGCGCTGTGCGTCTCGTTTTATCTAGGAAACTCCCCTATAATTGGTGTGCGGTCGTTCGCCCCGTATGGTGCATTTCGGGCGCCGTGCGTCTTGCTCGCTTGTCGTGGCCATATCCACCAATCCGGATGTAATGTCGTTGGTTTCGTGGACCGGCGCCGGGACAGCACGTGCAGAAAATGTACGTACTGACTCCGTTGCGTTCCGTGCTCTCAGCGTTCCGTTCGTGTACGTCCGTACCGGAAGAGCGGGTGCCAGGAACGTGGTGCCTTCTGGCTCGTGCACGCTACGTACGTTGCGCGTCTCGTTGCTCGTTGCTCGTTGCTGGAATGACCTGCGCGTGGGCGATGTAGCTCGTGGGCGATGTAGCGGAGCAACGTGTGTGCGTGATCTCGCCAGAAATGCACTGACCTTCGATGCGTTTCCGTAATCGTGGCGATTACCTGGAAGAGGTCCGGTGAGCACGCAATCACAATTTTGCATGCGTCGACTCATGCGTGTGCGTGCCGTCGTCCATTTTGCCTTTGTCGTGCATTCTGCCTTCCCTTTCCTGTCGCGGCTCGGCTGATGCAATCACTTCGCCTTCTAAACTGCGGCCAGTGATAGTCCTGATTGGAAAGATTCAAACTGCACGCGGCTGCGGAGGAACTCCGGGGGTATAAAACCAGCCCTGAAGCAGCGGCTGTGCGGCGGCATTTCATTGAAGGGACTGAGTTGAGAAGTGCTATCGCCTTTCTGCGAGCAATGTAACGCTCTTGCTACCTTTGTATATATTGTATATAAATGCAGCTTAATATCACCGTCGGCTCAACAACTTCACCGCTCTGCTCTGCGCCGCGTCGATGGCGGACTGAGCAGGGCAACGTCGCAACAGTGGTGACTGAGCTGGAATGGCCCAGTCCCAATAGTGTGTGTGTGTGTGTGTGTTTGTGTGTTCGGGAGGGGTGGGGTGGGGGGAGGGTATCGCTCGCAGTCGAGGGCCGCAGGGCACCCAGTTGCTGCTGGTGCTTGGTAGCGGTTACAGCAGTGTCGAACTGCTCTGCCCTGCATTGTGTACTCGAGAACAAAGCCGTTTTTCGGAGCCGTGATAGCTCGCCCTGACGTCACTGTATTGCCGTGTTGGTGGGTTGGTTGCACCGTGGAAATCTGCAGCTCTTATCTCGAGCAGTGCGGATGAAGCGACAGCGATCGATCAAAAAGTGCGGTGGCGTCGTTATGTGCAATCGACATGTTTTACAAGACGTTCCAAGACGCGAGCTTAAGCGGCAATCCCGGCGTCTGGCGTTGGCGTTCATTATTTCAAAACGATTCCTTCACGAGGCCTCCCACAGTGAGAGCTTAAACACGGCAGTAGCTACTAGCGAGGGGTGGTCGCACCGCCTGCACACCACCGAAATTCACCGTCATCGTCAGCGCCCTCATTACACAGTGGTATAAACAAGAAGCGGCGAATGGGGTTGCCACTCGAAAGTAAAGCCATTCGAAAGCAAAACGCTCCTCCAGCGGCAAGATGCCAGAGCTCTTCGACAAAATATGCGAGGCTACTCAAGGCGTCGCATGCGTTCAATTGGATATTATGATATCCGATTCACAACTCACAAACGTGCTTAGGTGTACTCAGATATTTTATTACAATTGCTGGGGCAAATTGCACCTGTACGGTGGGGCTATATGCTCACTTGTAAATGGCACTACACGAGACCATATTACTAGCGAACCTGAGCAAAATGTTTCAAAACGGGAACCTAATAAAGCCATATGGGCGCACGTCAGCCAAATTGTCGCTTGAATACGCACAGCGGAATGGTGCGGACAATTTCGGAGAGACAAACGTTACAAACCACGCAGTCGGTTTGACGCGAGTTACGTAAATTAACTGCGACAGTTGAAATGAGCGGTTCGGCTCACGAAACGACTACACAGCGTGACATGCGTCTACGGAAACTTCTGAAGACCGAAAAAGAGGGACTTCAGTACGCCTAGTGCGCGCATTGTTAGCAGCCTCCACCGCCTCTCCCCTAAAACAACTGGAAGGGAGCAAGCGCAATGAAGCCGCCACGCGTTCACAGGCCGCGTCAACAAAAATAACTGCGACAGTCAACAAGTGCCATACGAGAAGAGCAACTGTGGCCGCGTTTCCCGCTGGGCCCTCACCCCCTCGTTTTTCCCTCTTCACCGTGACTCCTTTGCGAGCGACCGCCGAGAAACGCTTACAGCACCAAACAGGGACCGGGAAAGGGGGGAGGTGCAATTTCGTTGTCTAATTTTGCCATCCTTGACAGTTAAGCTGCAGAGAGGCACCACTAAATGTTTGTGACTCGTACACGCGCGTCCGGACTAGAGCTCGTGATAAAACTTGTTTGCACTACTGTACTCACGAGTGCATATACTCAAGAGTGCAAGCACTCGCAAAACCAGTACTCATGAGTACTCAAACTCTTGAGTACTCATACTCATGAATACTGTACTCATGAGTACTCATACTGATGAGTAGTGTACTCATGAGTATTGTACTCACCAGTAGTGGACTTACCCCTGTACTCACTCGTCATCGTACTCACTTTTTTCATGGGTGTGTACTCATCATCGTCGTACTCACTCGTGAGTTTGAGTACAAATGAGTGTACTCACGAGTGAGTACGCCGACCTATGAGCTGCGCACGGGTGTTTACATTCCGCGCGTGCACGCATTCCTCATGCATAGTAGGACAGGCAGAAGACAGACATCGCTGCGAAAAAAACGACGCCTCTGGGGAGAGCGAAGAAAGGAAGAGCCATGTACAGAGGCACAGCGACGAGAGAGCGAACGAAGGAGGAAGGGAGCAAAGGGAAAGCTGGGAGGCTGATGGAGCGGGGACATTATCGGTCGGAGCAAATGATTTTTTCTGGGCCACAGTCGGTGCTCCTTTTTATACCTTGCTCCGTGGTCGGCACTATTGGGTGCTAGACGGGGTTAGCGGCCTCGTCTGTTTCATCGCGCCTCTCAAGGAATTTAAAATTTGGAGAGGGGTTGGAGACAGAGAAACCCGTCTCTATGCGTTGATTGTGGAATTGAAGTTACTTCCTCCTCTGTGTGTACCCCAGCGGCCGGGTTCAACATGAAGTACTGACATATACACCATCCGAAATCTTAACAAAATAGGTTAAATCCGCCTAACATGTGAATTCTATAACCGGTCTAGTTAAAAATACCTCGTGCATTCACTTAGCAACCAACTTCAATTTTTTTTCCTGTGAGAAAAGAAATCAGGTAATTTAAAAGCTTTTGGAGAGGGCACACAGAATTGCTTCAGTTTTAGTGGTGTTTATTTTAGGTCCACTAGCCGTACTATTGCGTTTATTTTGTGAATTTTGTGTTGGCCATCTGTCAGAGCTAATGCGAACTTTAAGAAGTACAATAGACTCTCGATAAACGGAACTTCAAGGGACCGAAAATATTAGTTCCGTTGAACAGGAGTTCTGTTTGCTGAGAGAGATGAGTGCAAGTGCAAATTTATGTGCGTACACACTCGTCATACCATTTCATGGAACTCTAAGCACTAGGAGGTGAATGTAGCTGATAGGTTTTTAGAAAGCAAGAAAACTAAAAAGAGGTTTAGGTACAGCATTCACAAAGTTGATTTGGCAACAATGATTCGTTGTGCACTACAAAATTCATCAATTATTTTTGTTTGAGTCCTTGCAACTGCATCTTCACGGAGGCTAGAGGCCTCAAATTCGCGAGTGCTTACGAGCCACCGAATTTAGAAGACGGCAACGCGGTAATGTAGCGCGAATAGCGCCACAATGACACAAACAAGGCGGCAGCACCTGAGCCTTGTAACCTCGGCCACGGCCGCTGGATGAAAGCGTACGCAAGTGCGCCTTTCATCCAGCGGCCGTGCCTTGGCGTCTTGAATCGAGACCGAACGACTGGAACAAGAAGTGCAATGTTACGTTCGTCGCGCTAACACGGCTACCTGCTTACGAGAGGAGGCTTACGAGGCCAACGAGGCTAAAAAACATGGAGGAAGAAAAACAATAAAAACGAAACAGCTTGAACCGTAAAAAGCTGATTCTCATGCCAGTGGATTCCTCAAGTTTCATTTCTGGTTCCGTTTACACGGTGCCGCAGAAATTTTAGTTCCGATTACCGAGAGTTTTAATACGTTATCTGAATACAAAACCAACCAACTTACAGCCTACTGTTCCGTTTAAGCAGTAATTCCGTTTAAGCGATTTCCGTTTATCGAGATTCTACTGTATAAATGTGCTCGTGTAGTCGGTTTAAATTATAAATGTTGTTTTAGTAGTCATGGTTACGGGATAATTCACATAAATTAAAGAATCATGACCTGAACCTATGCTATACTTTGTGGAATGCCAACTGTCAAGTTCATAGCTTTTGACATATATTCGTTATTACAATGCACTCATTGATAATGACCATGTGTGACTAGAGTAGTGCTAAGACGAAAAGACAGAAAGTGTACTACATATTACAGTTTTATTTATAACAAACGGTGAGTGAGGGAGCCAAATGCTTTTGAAAGATGAACGAAAACACATAAGCTTAGTTTACTGCGTATGAAATGCTTTGTTTCTAAGATTGAATATACCAGCTTAAGCATCGTTTCCCTAACACACGTGCTTTTGCTTGGGACTTTTTATGCCATAAAATAATTGCGTTGTGAGATGTAGGATTTGCTTTACGAAGACTGACCCGAAGCAACGAAGCTGGTGTCGCAACCAAGAATAACCACTTTTGTAAAGTCGCTGATTCCTATTGTACAACCGATGGTTGAGTATGTTCCCTTCAGGAAAACCCGACACTATCAATCTGACATGAGAAAACGCCCTTTGTAGGCCGAAAAGCATTCGTTTCGACAATATGTAATCTTAAGAGCAAGGAAGGATGCCCGCTATGCCATACAATCCAGTACGAGTGTGAAATTGCCTTGGAATTTTCGCGAGGGGAATTGTGCGCTACCAATCGTTCACAAAGGGTAGCGGACCATCAATAGACCTTTCCCGCGGTCCCTACCACGGCACCTTCGTTGGCATGCTTTTGTGCACGCAGTGTAGCCTCGAAGCGTAACCGTGAATTTCTTGCACGTGGTGGACTAGAAGGCGCGCGCTAAAAAAGTTTTTCGTTTCACCCCGCTGGAACTCACTACCACTGGAAGACTATACACGCCCGTAAAGAGAATCCGCTGTGCCTGCGCTCAATATTGGCTGTGTTGCGCAGCATCCTACTTTAGCACTATTCTGCGTGGCTGGCGCAGCCAAACCTTCGGTCAACTTTTCTATATCTTTACCAATGTGCTATTGATACTTCATTAGGCGCAGTGAAGAAAAGACAGGACGAAGGAGACAAGGACTAGCGCTGGTCCTTCTCTCCCTCGTCCTGTGTTTTTTTTTACTGCACCTAACGAAGTAACAAAAGAGTACCAACTAGCTCGCACCCATACGTTGTCCTGTTGAAACCCAGTCGTCGACGTTCAAACAAGCAAGCGGGCTCCGGGTACTTATAGCATCATATCTACTGCGCTACACTGCAAGGTTAACCTGATTCCCTTTAATTTCTGTGCACCTGCCATATCCCCACGGTCGGCCGCTTTGGAAAAGGCAGAAAACGGAAGGTTCGAGAGACTGAAGCTAATTTAATAATTTATTCCTTTGTATGATTTCGTGTTCTCTGAGTTGGCGACTTTATCACTTTAGTAATACATTACTATATTACTTTAGTGATTCTTTATTCTTTATTCTTTATTCTTTATTCAACATATACCTGCAGCGCCCGAAGGCGTTATAGCAGGGGGGTTACAGGTTCGAAAAAAACAAGTTTTCATTCACAGCCCATTCCACTCATGTATCGTTTTGACAAAAAATGAATTTGCAAAAATTGCAGTCCTGGGACGGTATTCCCTCAGTTTAAAGGAATGATCAATTCGATTTGACAAATAATATGGCGTCTGTAAATACATGTCCTTGTTGATTCCAGTTTTATTGTAAAATAATAAATATAAAAGTTTTAATCGCAATTTTCTTCTACGTGATGAAAGCAGCTCCCAATTCAATTCCTGTTTCATAGCGGTACAGCTTTCCCGCCATTGATACCGTCCCAGGACGAATATAATATATATATATATATATATATATATATATATATATATATATATATATATATCTATATATATATATATATATATATATATATATGGGAAATGAGGGTCTCCGTGAAAATAAGACAGAAAATATGGGTTGGCAGTCAAGAAAACCTCGGAAAGCAAAGGGGAGGTTGTGGTGGGTCATAGAAACAGATGAAGAATTTTTTGAGTCGAAAAGAAAGTGGTGAAAAGGAGGTCCCCTTCACCCCGAGTAGTCCGAGTGGCGCTGGCTACCACCCCCAAGTGCAGGAAACAAAAATTCCTTAACATAAATACCCGAGAAAGGGCTGGGGAAACAGCCCCGCCGGTAGCGTAGTGGTTATCGCACCAGACCGGTATTTTGGAGGTCGTGGGATCGTATCCCACCCGGCAGGCATTTTTTCCACCGCTTTCTTTTCGACTAAAAAAATTCTTTATCTCTTTCTATGACCCACCACAACCTCCCCTTTGCTTTCCGAGGTTTTCTTGACCGCCAACCCTTATTTTCTGCCTTATATATATATATATATATATATATATATATATATATATATATATATATATATACAAAGTAGAAGTACGCTCTTCGGAGACTTTATTTCCAACGTTTCGACCTGAGACAGGTCTTCCTCAGGAATGAAAGCTTTCGGTAAAATCGTACGGACTCAGAGTGGGGGCGGCGCCCCGAAACACAAGCCACATGGGAAACAAACACACAAACGACCACACACAGCATACAGAGCTTACTCTGCCAGAGGCAGGCGAAAAAGAGCCTTCAAAAAAAAAAAAAAGAAGGCGAAAGGAAGAGGGAGGAACAAGGTGGCTAAGGAGGAGGCAAGAAAGAGGCTAGGAGGAACACACTGCATGAACGCGGGTGGTGGGGATAACAAGAAATGCGACGAGTTCACGGGTGGCGAAAGGCCCAAAAACATCCGGTGTCTCCGGGAGGGAAAAACTACAAAGCACACGCCGCCACGAGCAGTGAGTTTACATGTGCGTCACCGGTAACAATGATTAACTAGTGACCGTCTTCAGCGGCATGGTCAAGAGTGCAAGCGGGGCCAATTACTGTATCTGAAGCGCAGGCAGCCTCCACGACTTTGGGGGGTCCCACAAAAGCCAATGGGGCAGCCCATTTGAGGCGTCCTCTTCTCCGCCTACGCCTCCATTTGTACACGGCGTCGCGTCGTGTCGCGCCAGGTCAATGCACGGCCTGTTAACTGTTAGTACTCGGCTGTCGCCGGCACGCGTGGAGCCCTGGGCCCAATCCACGAAAATATGTCGGAGCGCGGCAATTTAAAAAAAAAATGAAAACCAGAAGAGAGAGGCGACCGTCGGTATGTGCCGCGCCTCTGGGGCAACCAAAGAAAAAGAAAAAAAAAGAAAAAAAAAAGAAAAGACTTTTGTTCGAACGCCAGCCGAGTGCGGGGCGTCCTCGTCAAACAGCGTTACCCGCCGGCCCTTGTTGACGATGCCATTTTTAGGGCGGCAAGTTTAAATCGTAACACACTGCGACAGGGGTCGCACGTGAATGATGGGAATAATTCCCGCGCTAATTCAGTCTTAACTTTTACTAGTAGCCCACCGAACGTGAATAAAATTTAAAAAAAGCACTTCAACATTCTTCAGCAGAGCGAACGACTTTCCAAAATTTTCAGTGATCCTCCGCGTGTAATATACAGGCGCGCAAAAAGCATAGGGGACTATCTTGTCCACGCCAAAGACAGGGACGCCCAGCAATTAGGCTGCCGACCATGTGGCAAAAACAGATGTTTGGTGTGTAAACACGTGCAGACCGCGAGGGTGGCAATTAGCACACATTCGGACTTCCGATATCCTATACCTGGGTCATTCGATTGTGACTCGTCAAATTTGGTTTACCTATTGGAGTGTGGCGGATTTAATAGGACAGACGGATGGACCTTTTCGAATGCGGTTTAACAATCACCGCTATCACACCAAGGCACTCCCAAACCTTCCCTTGTCCAGACACCTAGCGATGCAAAATCACTCTTTCGATGACATTAAAGTCACGTTTCTACAGAGCAGTTTTTCCAGCTGTAGGGAGCGAGAACAATGTGAGTCTTACTTAATCTACAAATTTATTACTCTAAAGGGGGGTCTTAATGAGAGTCCTGGGACTATGACTGTAATTCGTACGCTGCATGACCATTGAAGCATAGTGACCCCGGGACATACGAGACCTTGTAGTTTTGTTGTACTTTTGCTATCGGCCCTGCCCGCGCAGGGCTTTGCATGGTCTCAGGTTTACAGCCAGCCTGTTGCTCCAGGTGTGAGGTTGTACATTGTAACACCAACAACCTACCATTATGTTCCGCAGTCACTATAATTATCTCGTCCGTTCCCGACCCCCTACCAACACTTCCCTTCCCGTCCCCGCTATTTTTATTTTTACATTTTTTTCTCTCATTTCCTTGTGTCAACGCTCAGCAAGCATAACACGCCTCATTAATAACCAGATGGTACCCATTGCCTGTTTATGTCACCATATGTCATACCCATTTTATCCTTGAGAAATGTGAAACGGAATGTTGAAGCTTTTAGTTCCAACCGAGCGTGTAAGAAGTATTTTATTTTGGTGCCTGTTGTGGCTTATGCCTCGGGTGTTTTGTAATCACATTGTGATCCCCAATGCTGGTGTTCACGGAGGGCACGCGTCCTTCCTGTCTTTCCACTCATGTTTTGCTTTGTTTCTCTTTTTCATTGTTTCCTCCTTTTTCTTTCTTTCTTTTTTTTTTGGTTGCCCCAGCGGCACGGCACATACCGACGGTCGCCTCTCTCTTCTGGTTTTCATGTTTTTTTTTAAATTGCCGCGCTTCGACATATTTTCCTGGATTGGGCCCAGGGCTCCACGCGTGCCGGCGGCAGCCGAGTACTAACAGTTAATAGGCCGTGCATTGACCTGGCGCGACACGACGCGACGCCGTGTACAAATGGAGGCGTAGGCGGAGAAGGGGACGCCTCAAATGGGCTCCCCCATTGGCTTTTGTGGGACCCCCCAAAGTCGTGGAGACTGCCTGCGCTTCAGATACAGTAATTGGCCCCACTTGCATTCTTGACCATGCGGCTGAAGACGGTCAGTAGTTAATTCTTGTTACCGGTGACGCGCATGTAAACTCACTGCTCGTGGCGGCGTGTGCTTTGTAGTTTTTCCCTCCCGGAGACACCGGATGTTTTTGGGCCTTTCGCCACCCGTGAACTCGTTGCATTTCCTGTTATCCCCACCACCCGCGTTCATGCAGTGTGTTCCTCCTTGCCTCTTTCTTGCCTCCTCCTTGCCACCTTGTTCCTCCCTCTTCCTTTCGCCTTCTTTTTTTTTTTGAAGGCTCTTTTTCGCCTGCCTCTGGCAGAGTAAGCTCTGTATGCTGTGTGTGGTCATTTGTGTGTTTGTTTCCCATGTGGCTTGTGTTTCGGGGCGCCGCCACCACTCTGAGTCCGTACGATTTTACCCAAAGCTTTCATTCCTGAGGAAGACCTGTCTCAGGTCGAAACGTTGGAAATAAAGTCTCCGAAGAGCGTACTTCTACTTTGTGCGTATTCCTGCAGCAACTAAGGACTCCACTTCACGACTATATATATATATATATATATATATATATATATATATATATATATATATATATATATATATATATATATATATATATATATATATATTACTTTATGCGGTTATAGTTTTTTTTCTTGATGTCGCCCCATTTATTTCGTACTTCCCTTCACGGCGATGCACACCATGCGGTGGCCCGCGCAGTGACCCTGAACGACTGCTGCCACCGGGAGTGCGAAACAGTCCTGAGCAACGCCACTGCAACAAGGTCCGCGGCTCTCGTGGTGGCGTCGCAGTTCCGCAACCGCAGCGGCGTGCGCGAGACCGGCTGCAACGCCGCCGTACGTGCGAAGTCGGAAGGCGAGAACATCATCGTTTCCCTCATCCAGATGAACCTGCGCCGGGGGATACTCAACAGCTCATGCATCGACTACGTCTCGGTAAGCAGCTCTCACTCCCGGAGTTTCATGCACCACAGCTCTGTCCGAGCGTCCCGTCATGCAGTTGCTTCCTTTAACAGCGGAGCTGTTTAGGGCTCACCCGTGTCGTCCGTCCCCGTCGTCCACTCGCAGCTGGGATCCATATGCGTTCCCAGCATAGACACATTCACAAACACAAAACCAAAATAAAATGTCCATGGCCTCTATAGTTTAGTATAGAACAGCGGATATTTTCCCTAAACATGTCTTCCAAACAATGCATTATAATTAGAGGTGTAGTAGATGTTAAGATGAGCTTTCTAAACTGGCTTCCCCACGGCTCTTGCCGCGCAGTCAGGCATGGCCAATTGCGAGGCGGTACGATTACAGAAAATGGTTACACCTTAAAGTAGACTAGCCACTGCGGCTAGTCTACAATACGCCGAGTTTTTTTTTTTATTTGTCATAGGCAGGTAGTTCATTGTTAAGTTGTAAACGTTACAAAATTGGTGCTTGCTGTCAATAGAAGGTCGTGTACGTGTAGGGTGTCTGGTTACAGGAAACGGCTGTAGCGGTTTTTATACCAAAGCTGTCCAGAAATAAATCATACGAGCAGCACCCGCTCAGATAACTCCAACAGTACGCACTAGAATAAAGCATAAGCTAAAAGAAATTTTCGTAAACACAACCCACAGGCGCCGATGTTTTAAGAGATTTTAAACTGGCTTTTACTTTTGTTGCATAACCTGTGATGCCGAAGGCTTACATTTGCTCTGAATGTCTTAGTCTTCCCTTTTCTGAGCCATATTCACTCCTTACTTCATACGTAGGAGGACTGGACAGGAATGAAGCCCAGTAATCTCCACATTTAAACGCATTCGGCCTGTAGAGGAGTGACGCTTAAGCTGTTCATAGAAGTCTACAGCAATGTCCCCGCTTAAACTGCCTTCCCAAATTGCTCAGATGCGTTTTATTCTTATAGAGGGTGAGTAGTAATACGCAGTTCTATAGAAGCCACTTTGTGCCAGCATGAATGGTTCTTATCTTCCTTGGAGAAGCGCCCTTACAAAGCCCTTAAGAGTGCGAATGTCTTGTTCATACTGTTCCTCCCAGACAAGTTCTATGAGGCAGAGATGCAAGCATCACATAACCATAGAGTTCACGTGAAGCTCTGCACCCATTTGCGGTCAAGTCAACCGTGGTACAAATGTATATTTTATTATTATATAATATATGCACGCTGGGTAGTACACTGAATGGCTAATATTACTTCGACAACAACGCCAACGCGAGCAAGGTAGTGTCATGAGTCTCCACAAGTGTGCTTATAACACGAAGTTAAGGCACGAAGTCCCTCTAATACTGTTAGTGCAAAATTTGGATTTAAAACAATAACACAAATATGTTTACCGAACGAAATGCAATTTGTCCAATTCGGCTATTTGTTTCACAGGTTGGCAACCATCTTTCATCGGCAGAAAAAAAAAAGCCCCCCACGGGCAGTTTCTCCTCCAGTTCTAACAAATGATTGTTTGTTTTGTTTGACTTCAAGCGAGATGGCGCGGTGCCACTCTCATTAGTCTTATACGTCATGCCTGCCCTCCTCATGCTTTCTTGTATGAGCATGCCCATTACCATTCGGGATAATAACGAACAGAGAAGTACTTTAGAGGAGATAGACATACAACCAGTAACGACAGAAGTAAACAAGCCTTTGAAAGAAATGCGGGGGCAGACGGAGGGACGAGGCACCTGGTGAGCATCTGATAACGGCAGACCACTTGAAGGATGGCGGGCAAATTGTATTAGAAAAACTGGCAAACATGAATACGCAATGCCTTATGACCCGAGTGTAGCGGGATTTTAAAAGTAACATCATACTAATTAATAAGAAAGGTGCCATGAAGGGATTGAAAAAATACAGGCCAATCAGCTTCGATGAACTTCTTGCTGGGCTAGTTGGTGAACAGATGCCATGATTTGAAGCGCAACAAAAACACACGGCCGAAGAAGAGAGTAGACAAGAAAGGCGCTACATTCCAACTATGTTATTCGGCTACGCATATGCTTATATTTCCTAGGAAAAGAGAGGGCGAACCATTAGGAGCATACACATACACAGATGATAGCAAAACCAGTTATGTTAAAGCACGTTTTTGAGAAAAATCGTTTTGCTACAGTAGCGAAACAATTTCTTTTTATAGTGGACTGCACTGACGTCAGCACAAACGCTGACGCCCCGGGGCTGAAGAGACGCGCCTGCGCTGTGGAGTGTAGACGGCGGACAACGACAACGAGGAAGGGAGGGACACAGCCCCGAGAATAAGATACTTCGCATCTAAAAACAAAAGTGACCCTCAATACCCTGCGGAGAGCAAATCGGTTTGAGATAAGTGGTGAGGCAGTAGAAGTGTTAATCGAATATGTCGACTTAGGCCAAGAAGTGTCCCCGGATTCGAGCGATGAGGAACAGATAATTAGAAGGGTAAGAATAGGGTGGAGTGCACTTGCCAGGGATTCTCAGATAATGAATGGCAGTCTGTGAAGCGCAAAGTGTATAACAGCTGCATCTTACCGTTCGTCACCTATAGGGCAGAAACTGGGAGGCTCACTAAACGGGTTCAACTTAAATTGAGGACGACTCAGCGAGCAATAGAAGGGAATGAGATAGGTGTAACGTTAATGGACAGCAAGAGAGCGGATTGGGTCAGAGAACAAACCCGTGTTAAGGGCATATAAGTATTAATTAAGAAAACAAAATGGGCATGGGCACGGCATGTAATGCGATGGCAAGATAACAGTTGGTCATTGAGGGTAACAGAGTGAATTCCTATAGAAGGCAAGCATGGCAGGGGGCGGCAGAAGGTTAGATGGGCAGACGAGATCGAGAAGTTTGCGGGGATAAATTGGTAGCAGTTAGCACAGGACCAGAATAATTTGTGATCTATGGGAGACGCCTTTGTCCTGCAGTAGGCATAGACAGTATGATTATTATTATATTAGTAGTAGTATTGTTATTATTATTATTATTAGGATGACGCTAAAACACCTGTGTACCACCACTCAACCACCCATCGCAAATTGAACGTGACAGTAAAGGCAGATTTTCCCGCTAATTATTCCCGCTAATTCACGTAAGTCTGCTTGAAATATCTATTCAATGGGAAAGCTCAGCGTTACTTCGTTTAGGGTGAGCTCATAAGGATGGCAGTCACATCTCACCTAAGCGACCCGACGTTTTCATTTATTGAGGTGTACACAGTACATTTGTGGCCTCAAGGTTTCGACGGAACCAGCACGTTATAGAACAGCAAGTAGAAGCGGATAAGACGTATTCAGTTTGTTCCACAATTCTAGTGGGATAATATTTGCAACCTAAAGTGACGAAATTGGTTTCTATTTACAAATCCTGGTGATTGTAATTTGACGCATTTTTAAAAGTCTTAAAATTGTGAATAAACGGTAGCTCTTTGTGCAATCACTAGCAATAAAACTTTAGCGCGCCATTTTGAAGAAAAAAGGCATTGCCGCGCACCGCGCCCTGCAAGCACGTCATCCCAAAATATTCCCGAGAAGACAAGAAATAAAATTGTGATGTATAATGTTTTTACTTATCCTAAGCTCCATGCAGACAAACCCATGTGCTCAATCTGACAAATAAATAATGAACTTTAAAACAATTGAATGTGTTTTGGAGATTCTTTTAAACCTATCTGACACATCACATTGCACATGATGGGCCTGATGACGATTATAAAATGCTTCTGTTTACATCACGTATACAAGCACATAACCGGGAAAAAAAATTCAACACACATAAGGCATCTGCCGTAAGCTATGGGCTCTTTACTGACTAACCACCGATTGGGTATGCAATAGTGAACGGGAAATGTTGGCCCACAGGCTTCGGGGTGGGTGCACGCGTGATGGTTGTCGCATTATTGAGGAGTAATGGTATCCTCAGGATGAAAAGTGCCGCCAAGACTTGCTGAGGTTCACCCAAATAATATGCTATGGTACTGATGGTTCTAATGCTCTCCACCACCACCAATTTTCGGCAGATTACCACGACGTACACCAACCAGGAACTGCCGGTGCAGTGCGGGCGCGTGGTGGAGAGTGACCTGGTGCACTACTACTCCTCGCACTCGGTCGCCATCAAGCTGTACTCCCCTACGCCGGCTTCATACTTCTTCAGCGGCCACACCCTCATGATCGCGGTCACCAGCAGCACGGAGCGTAAGCTTACGCACTCTGCCGGTGTCTTCTCTGGTCTTTTAGAACATTTATAGGGACGGGTTATCAACTAGGGTCGAGTGGCGAATGTATGTCCATACATGTCTCTTACTCTAAGTAGAACGCTATCACAAAAACATCGCACAGAAAAAGTTAAAGAATCTAAAATATCCGCACGTATGAGGTGCAGCATGATGAGGACATCATGTGTCCACTCTACACTTACCTTTGTGCTCACTCTTCAGAAGCAAGCTACTGATTAGACGAACGACGGTAGAAAGTAAAGCAATCTATTCACATCATGAGAGCCCCACAAGGTCCACACCCGCACACTCCTTTGTCTTCGTCATCCTTTGTGGAAAACAGACATTTCAATCATTCTACAATTTGTATCATTTCCATGGCACATCGGTGATGCGGGCGGAGGTCGTTTGACCATCTAGGTGAAGGGGACCGTTGAAGAAAGGGGTGCTGCGAGGATGGGGCATGGGTATAAACGGTGAACACGTTTTCCGCGCTACGAATATTGTGGCATCGCTAAGGGCTAGCTTGCCGTAGCAGAAATGCCCGCCAGTATTACTTGTAGTAGTATTAAAAACTGTTTTGCCCCGAAGTTAACGGTATTGCACCGCTGAGTTATTTAGCCACTAATCTAGACAGCGGAGCTCCCAATGTTTTGGGGACTCGGTGTCTTCAACCAATTGGGAGGAGAGAGCTTCTTGCGCGAGGGGATCTCGGCTAGAGATGGCATCCTCCTCGGAAGGATCACAGGTTATGAAGTATAAGAGACGTTCTTTTATGTGATGCCGGAAAATCTGGGTAAAAGGAAATTTTGTGGTGAACCTATGCTTGTAGCCAGCCAAGTACTTTCGAAGCAACCAAGACCATCGAGCCATGTTGAAGGGGAGAACGCGGGACACACTACATTTTCGAGTGGTGTAGTCTCGTCTTGTTACAGCTGGACTGGATAGGCGGTACATGACTTGGCACTTGGTTTTGGGACATGGTTTTGTTCTAGTCAAGGCGCGTCTGGTGTTGCGGGACATGCAAAGCGTACCTTCCCGGCAAAAACAAGGTAGCACTGGTGCTAGAATTGGGATGTCGTCACAACCTCCGCCGTAACGCGATACGTTGCCGCGAGACAAGAGGGACGAACCTTAATTAAAGGTGAAACGGTATAGGAACACACTGGCATTGAGCGCACAAGCCAAACTATGCTCCACATGCTGCTTTGTTTTTGTTAGTTGTTGGAGAGCAACGAGCTTCACACCATTCCCTTACCTCTGCTTCATGTGACAATGCAGATGTTATAACGCCTCCCAAGAACCATCCTAAGCGTGCATTTGTATCATTATTAACGAAGTAATAGGGCCTTTAGCACTTAGTACACGAATAACCTTTTATCGTCAAGCTTTAACGGCAACATGCTTCGTCGTAGTAATCTATCGGCATAGAGAGTTTACTACCTTGCTTATTTACTGAGTCCGAAAATGAAGACCGGCCCGTGTTGCGCACTGTGAACCGGAAATGTGTTCCAGCACCGCCATCTTACTATTTATGTTGAATTTTGTGGGTTTATTTGCTCAAAAACGAAGATTACAAAGTACTGGAGCCAAAAGTAAGGAAGTATCAGACAAAGTTATCGGGATTAGCAGATAAAACCACTACTCGATCGTGTAATGGTCAAGCCCCTCGTTAAATGCTGTAGAGATCCCCAACTGGATGCGAACATTAATACCACAGCTGCTCCGGTTACTACTTAGCTAGAAATAAAGCCGTATAAGTTCTTCTCCACTGGAGTTAGACATGTTTCACTCCGGAATGTTACCATTAAACGGTGTCACAAGAATGACATCAGATTTTCGACGGCGTGTCTGCCAATGCTTACCGCATTAAAAGGGCTGAAATCTGTAGCGCAGGGAGAAATACGAGTTGAATTCGATGCACTGAGGCATGTCGTCACTTGACACGGCTCGTTTCATTTGCTCGGCAATAACCATCCAGGAAACGTAAAAACTAACTGATCAAGCTCAGAAACGATGCACGATCTCCGGTAAGCCCAGCACGCAGTGCCTAGATCAGTTGGAGTTCTGTGCACAAGCGGCGTCATAACTGTTTCTATACCAGGTACCTGAGCAGGGCCGTCCGGGTCCAGCTCACGTGCGTCCATACGAACGTATTCCTAGCCTTCCGCCTTCCGGCGAGACCAAATAAGAACGCACTGCGTGCGAGTAGTTGTACCTTGTGCTCATGCGTGCCCGCACTTGTTACCGTGCACCCTGTCAGTTTTGGCCTTCCATCGAGCCACTGCTTATTCAAGCACATTGGTTCCGCATCGTGGTTGCGCATCGCAGTTGCAAACAACGATTGCAAACAAAAGTCATTTCTATTTTTTACTGCCATGCTCCATCCGTGGTGCTTTCGCCAAGGTGGTTTCAGCAAAGCCGCAACGGTTAAACAAGAAATTCAGGAACTTTTTTTAGAACTAGGGCTAGACCTAAGTCCGCCATTATGTGGGTGCACTAAAACAAAATGTGCTCTATTCTGTTTTTACCGTTCAGTTTCGACCAAATAGGTCACGCCGGCGTCTTTTTCTTGCGGCTCTGGAACGTGAAAGAAGAAAACAGAAAATGGTTCCGTTAGCTTCTTCTATGAGGCATCTTGGTGATTCTTGCGTTCCTGCATTAACGAGAAGACAACATCAAAGTGCTAAACAACGTCGGCACAGTGTGAGCATGAACGTTAGCACTGCTAACGAACGAACGAGCGTGCTAGTGAATCATGGAGGTGCGCGGTATGCGTGTGGGTACATGGTGGTGACAGAAAGAAAAATTCGTATTTAAAAATGGTATGTACCTGCTAAACGGATGGTAGGTATACGCCTCGAGCTTTGCGATCGCTGCGCCGCCTGCCGCCGCCTCTCCGCGGAGTTAACGGGATTAGCGCTGCGCGGCCCATAGGGGCTCATGCAGTGTTTTGGTTCTCTTTCGCTTCTTTTGCCCTTCCAAGTGCTAAAAAACGTGTTATGGTGACGTCTGTAAGTAAACAGTACGCTTAGGTCACTTCAAAAGCCGCTGTGTCTTGATAGGGTGCTCAAACACCAACAATTGGCGGTGAGATGTTTGAGTGGCGCCCCCTGGCTCTGACGTCAGCTTAGGGACTCGCGCCGCTGTCGTCTGCTAAACTCCGCTTGTGAGGGGCAGCAGTGCCTGTGCTAGAAATCGCCCACTTTGTTGCTGTAGTGCGTTGAAAAGCATATTTCTAGTGACTCAGTTATTTTGCCAGCTTCTGATGCATCTGAATAATTTGAAGCTGTATCCCCCACAAGTTTGCAACACACGAGGAGATAGATAACAACTTTCTTCAGAACGTCGGCCAGAAGATCGTGCGTAAGTCGTCCTTTCTAGCTTATTCGCGAGAATCAGCGATCAGAGCTCCTCGATAAGTATTCAAAATGCGTTGGCTTCCCTGCAGTATTTTATAGATGGTCTTATGAAGACTCAACAGTCTAATGCTACATACCAAGCAGCGGCCCCTACACGCGCATCGCACAGCAGGAAATAAAGCGGCTTTCTTTTATTTTTTTCGTTGTTGTTGCCTTGTATCAGATAAATGTTTCTTGCTTTTTTTCTGCCCAACGCATTATATTTTCTGCGCCGTCACAAACGTCTTATTAGGAGGTTTTGGGGTGCTTGGAAGGCTCACAAAGATCGTGTGGATATTTCCTTCATGTTGTATGGCATACATTCCCTTCTTCACAAATTAGCTTTCATTACGGCTGCGTGTAAGAAGGTGCATATCCGCAACGTGCTTTGTTTATTCACATGCAAATACAATGAGAAGGTTTGTGCTACGCCACCGTGATGGCGCCCTAAACAACGTTGTCCACAGTACTCGAAGGCGGCTTTTGTGCTCCGAATTTATATCGTAATCATATCGTTATCATAACGAGCTGACTCTCAACCCGAACAATGGTGACATGATTATGGTGTTGAAGGCATGATATACTCGCTAAATAACGCAATAAATAGTATACCTGCATATATTACAACAATCGAAACCGAGGAATAATTCCAAGCAGCTCTTTATTGCTTTCCAACCCTTCCAGGCGCTAAGAACAAATTCTATTCTACTCGGGATGGCGTTCTATGAATTGAAGGAAATTACTTTCACTCTCTTGTCCTGGACTGAGGACCCAGCCCACTAACCAGCTCGATTTAATTGTTAAAGTTTTCTCCTCCTCCTCTTACTTCTCCTCCGCCCCTTACTCCTCGTCCTCCTCTTGAGTGCAGTTTTCCTATATCGCATATCCGAATATCGGGAAGATATGGCTGTGGAAAATGTGCCGAAATATCCCTTCGGGTCTGAACAAACGTAGTGTTACTGTATATTTAACGTAGACGTGACTCGTTTTTCTCAATAAACGTCCATAATGGTCAGATGCCTGGTATAAAATCAGCACGCGCCTATATATACAGTGGGTTATTTGGAACTCAACCTACAGTTTTTGCAGCCCATAGTGCATGTCGGCAAACTTTCATGCCTTGACATCGTAAAGTGAAGTGACACAACGCGTTCGGGCATTCGGCAAGGTTGCAAAAACTGTTTTACCTTACATATGATTACCCGGAATCGTAATGCCTTCTGCTAAAGCCAACAGCCCCGAAGGCCTAGAATTTGTTTTGGTCTTCCATTTTCGCTTTTCTCGGTTATTAGCAGCTGACTGTTCCCTTTGTTCGAAAGATTGCTTAATTGAGAAGCTGACGCCTAGCTCCGACTCTTCGCGCTCCGCACAGGACCGGCTTCGCAAGAAATGGGGCGACGCCGGCAATGTTTCTTCCGTAGCGGTATCCAAAACTATACTTTAATTGACACCATGAGCTAGTGTATGCGATTTTAAGCCTATTATTATGACAAAAAGTTACCCGCACGCCAATTCTGGTGCGGACAAGCATCAGACGTTGACCGAGCGCAAAGAAACAGCAGGGAGAGCGAGCCTGAGTGAAGCAGACGACAAATGCGAGAATCCCTAAGCCGACGTCACGGAGGCGCGCTGCGCAGCGCCGCCCGTGTTCGCGCTCACCGCCAATAGCTATCCGGGAACGTGGCTCCATAGAGATAATATACTGACTCTAGAGGGAAAGCGCGCCGCTGAGCCAATGCATTGGAACCGTACGACACACGGTGGCAGACATGATACAACGATTTGAATGTTGCCAGATGAGCTTTTGCTTACTAAAAACGGCGAAAGCGATGGGTTGTAATCTGGCAACGTGCTACTGCGGTGTTTCCGCGTCCGGCTAGCGAAGCATGCCGGGAGAAATTGTAACATGGCGGACCGCTGGCCAGGCGGATTTTGTGTAGGCGGCGTCGACAGCATTGCGTAGTTTATCTCCTGTGGGTAGGTAACCGACGTGTTTTCGGTTTAGCGTACGTGCGACTTGTATGTACTGAGACTATTTGAGCAAGATGTGGCAACGCTCACGCAACACTTGCGCGCAAGCTCGAATGCGACTGATCGCATGCGCGAGGACGCCAAGGAGTCAGCTGATCCGTACTGGGTGCACAGAAAATGAATCTCCGTATGATCTCCGTGCATTTTTGCGCTGTGCCGCTTATTTGCCGTTCTGTAACATTTTGCGAGTCACTCAATGCTTTTCAAACGAAGTGTAGTGAACTGACTGTGGCTTTAGCTCCATGTAAAACCTATATTGACACACACACAAAATACATCGCATGGGCCAACGCTGATATTTCCGGTGAGTCGCGGCGCTTTGAAGCACAGGAACGAAAGAGCGCCGTCGATCGCATGCCAACAGAGTGGAAGAATGCATGCCAAGGGAGTATGCGAAATGTAGTCCGCGGCATGTCCCGTTTTCCTTTCTGTCTGTATTAGTCAAGTTCTAGCTGCTTTCCACCACTTCAAAGGGAAAGCTTGCGGGACTGAATGCGCAGTATTGAATGGCAGTAATTTACCTCACAGAGCCCGCGAGGAGAGAACATTGACTGATTAAAAAAGAAACCGCATTTCGTTACCTATTTTTTCGTTCTACCTTCACGAACGTTTGCGCGAAAGTTCGAAGCACGAATTGCTGTAAGAAGTTCCATGAATAAAACAACTGGAACCGAACGATTATAAAAGCTCCTTTTATTTCTCTTCCAACGGGAACGATCGCTGGCTGCCACTCCGTAGCCTGTAGTGAACTTGCGGTAGTCAAGGTCAGATCAGAATCGCTGTTCCGGCGTCATTTCAGGGGCAATAGATAGGGTGCTTAACGTGAAAAAAGAATGACAGCCTCGCAAGCGCCCGGGGACGCACATGCTCAGCGCGTGCATCCGAGTTGTACCAGTTGTACTCGTTTTGCACGCACGCAGATCTGAGCTGAAGACTGCACACACACACACACTACGCAAGTCATGCGCAAGGGCCTCGCAACTTCATAGCACACTTAAAGAAAATCGAAACCAAAACTGAACTACACAGTTACTCTTTCACCGCTAATAAGAGCTTAATTACACTAGAAGTTTTTTATAAAGCTAGTTTTAAGTACTGAAGCAATTATTTGTAACTATTTTGCATCAATTTTTTGTTTTAGTTAATTAATTACGGAACAACTTTTTTAGAAGACTGAATAGAATTGATCTGGCAACCATGGAAATTGTATCATGTCAGCGCCCACAATTCGTACGGTCTCGGAGCTCGCTTTACCCCCCTGCGTGGCTCTGCGTCTTTCTCGGCCGCTGTTACGGGCATCGGCGACGGCAGCAGCATACCACCGCTGTCACCTCCGAATGCGTCCGGCACAAGTGAATTTTATTGTCGCCTCGTTTAAACCTGATACTGGCAAAATGAGAAATGTGTTTTGTTTTGTAGCGCAGACAACGAATGCGGCCTCATTACGAATATATGCGTCGTAGAAAAATACATATATCGGGGATGCGATTACCCAATACCTGATAACTTGTGCCTTTTATAAGAATATAAGCCACGCGAAAATGTTAAGTGTATTCCAAGGCTCTGCGTCGGGAAAGATGTGCACTGATGCCTTATAGCAAGAACCAAGAAAAGGGAATTAACCACTGAAAAATTAATGGTCTGCAAGCCCGGAAGAAACAAAATAGCTCGTACAGAAATATGAAAAAAAAAAACTCAGTGCAGCTTCTGAAATGCTAAAGACGTGCGTATAAACTTAACCCGGGTAGGACTTACGAGACCAAGTGCGAAATGCACTGCTATTTTGCGAGACATGGGGAGGGGGAGCGGGACGCTTACGTATTGTTTTTTATGATTGCGGAGCGAAATCAAGGAAAGAACGTTTTAGTAATCACACACACAAGCTACTCGTTCACGTCACTCTAGTTTTTAGACTTCAACTAACAGCTGATCCCTCGGCGAACGCATTTTTTGAGGTATGCAAGTTTAAAACTGATAAAAGGTGTCGTTAGAAGAGTGGGATGTCTGATAAGGCCTGATTTCCGTTTGTGCTATATTCTGCACGCTCCCTGCGTCATATGACTATGCTTCGAAGAAACGTTAAGTCGCGAAGGGGCATTACTGTAGAAGCCCTTCTCCGGCCTGCTCGCGGAGGATATATCTAACATATATGAATGTTTGCGGGCGCTGAGCTCACGGCAAGACGCCCCAGCATTATTTTTTTTTTGTCGTGCGCTGATCCCGGGTATAATTTTGGATTATCCATCGTACTTAATTCGTAGAATGTTCGGGAAATTTATGTTCAGGGTAGTGATCAATATCTTAAGGTATGATATTGGCAAGCATAACTGGCGTGCTGTCAGGTATGAGCGCTCCACTAGGTTATATTAGCGCACAAAACTGATTTACATCGTAATGTATAGCCATGGCATGACCATGTGGGGAAATTATGCTTACGGAGGCACTGCTAGTAAATTTCAGGGCAGTGGAATCACAATCATCTCCATATGCATATCCCTGTTTCGCGACGCCGACCTGTGACGCACATCTGGCGCTTGTGCAGCCCGAATGTACCAGACTAAGATCGCGTCACACAAATTTACACTCTCGTAAACACACCACATTAGCGAACAGAGTGACTGCTCCACATAAATATGTATTTCCAGCGCCTACAAACGGTAAATCTCCGTCGTGAACGGGCCCCGAAAGCAACAGTGACAGTGGATGAGCGGGCCGGCGACTCCCGCGGCTGCTTTCGAAACGGGCCGCTAGGGGGATTTCAGTGGCGCCTACAGGCCGCGCTCGAGGCGTATACTGAACCCAACAAGAAGTAGTGACCAAAACAAGAAACAATGGAACAGGTAAAGTCAGCCAAATCTTTAACTGGCGTGTGCGAGCGGCGACGAGTTTCATGCATCGGCGCCGTATGAAGCAAGCCAAGTTGCAAAGAGAGAGAGATTAAGTGCATGCTCATAAACCGGGCTCAACTGCGGGAATCGGATGCTAGGTTGTTCCTTCTTAAGATCGCCATAAGACAGAAAAATTGCCGCTCGCGCACACTAGTTACAATTCGGCCTACTGAACATAACTTCGCGTAGAACTCTCTTTTTTGTGCGTGTATCTCTTATGCGTTGGAGGGAAGTTTTAAGTGAAGTCCAGACTAACAAAGATAGCTCACAAGGATGGCTTGGTGGGCTAGTTGGTGTAGCATCATACAGGGTTGACAGCGCATAAACACGACGACCCAAGGAAGAGGAGACAGGACAAGCGCTGAACTACAACTGATTTTTTATTTCGCCATGAAAGACATATAAACCAAGACGCATCCAATCACAAGGCCCAAAAAATATGAAAAACACCTATGACGCGCCCCGCCTTCTACGCTCGTTGCACAAGATACTGTTTTTCTTTTTCTGATAGTGCAACAGATGGTCTGCTGACGCAATTTTTATGAAGACGTTCAATCTCGAGGGCCTCGATAACCTTCCGTGTATGTCTGTCCTTCCCTCTAGCAATGACAGAGCAGTCCCCGAACAGCGGCACGCAGGCGCAATCTTTGCAGTGCGCAGCTAGGTGGCCCGAAACAGTTGTCTTTTCTACGACGTTTTTATGTTCTCTCAGCCTATCATTAAGGCATCTGCCCGTCTGGCCGACATAGGTTTTTCCACAATCCAGCGGGAGAGAATAAATAACGCCTTCATCGCATTCAACAAATTGTTCCCGGTGTTTCTTCGAGCACCCCCCTTTTTCTCTGCCACCGCCATTCACCATCGGACACAGCTTCGAAAGCTTGTTGGGAGCAGAGAAAATTACATCAACACCTGCGCGCATGCCAATCTTCTTGAGGTTATGCGCAACCCTGTGCATATAGGAAACCACCACAAATTTTTCTTTCCTTTGCCTTATCTCCGGGCAGTACTTGTCACCACGTTTTAACTCCCTTAGTAAGTCACGAGCCACTGCGGTCAGCAAATGTTATGGATGCCCAACAGACAACAGGCGTTTGATTTGAGCCATGAAGATTTTTTCTGCTGAATGTGCACATGACTTAAAAAACGAATTTTTTAGACATGACAACAATGCCCCGTATTACCAGTTTTGTGTCATTGGAGGAAGAAGGAAGTAGCGGCTTTGACGCACGGGGCTCGTACATCCAACACACATGTTCTTGAGTAAAATTAAACAACCCGCCGCGGGGCTCAGTGGCTAAGGCGTTCCGCTGCTGAGCACAAGGTCGCGGGTTCGATTCCCGGCCGCAGCGGCCGCTTTTCTGATGGAAGCGAAAAGCAAAAACGCCCGTGTGTACGAGATTTTGGCGCACGTTAGAGATCCCGAGGTGGTCAAAATTAATCCGGAGCCCTCCACTACGGCGCGCCTCATCGCCTGCGTTGCGTCGGCGCGTTAAACCCCGCAATCAATAATCAAAATTAAACAGCATATCTAGAAACTTGAGGGAACCGTCCAGTGGAACCTCATGCGTCAATTCCAAAGGCGCAAGACAGTCATTGAAAATCGCCAAAACACGGGATACCGAATCGTCAATCTTAACAGTTTTACAATTTAAAACTACGAGGTAGTCGTCGACATACCTAAAAACTCGTTTCACATTCGACCCAGATAAATGCTCACTTAAAACACGATCGTGATAGGCTAAAAACAAATCACTCAAAATAGGTGCGATGCATGACCCGATGCAGATCCCGTTTTATTGAATGAACGTGCCCCCTTCCCATGAGATGAACGTTGAAGTTAGGTAAAAGTTTAAAAGCTCTAAAAAGGCAGCGTCCGTCATGCCAGCTGAGTTCTGGAAGCCCACAATACCGTGGTTGTCAATTGCGCTTTGAACGCAGTTTAAAAGCTCTTTCAGGGGGAGTTAATAAAAAAGGTCCGTAATATCGATTGAAAACGCTAAATGTACTTCGTCGTTGGCTTTTAAAAAGTCTAATACTTCGTCAGAGTTTTTGATCATAAAGGGATCGTCAACAACTAAAAGCTTGAGCTTTTGCTGCAAGAATAACGCAAGGGGTTTTTGGCATGCACCGTTCTCCGAGACAATGGCACGAAACGGAAATTCTGGTTTGTGGGTTTTTGCCGAGAAAAATGCCTTCAAGCATAAGCTTTCTTGGCTGGCTATGGAGCGTGCCAGGGACTCTAGCTTCATGCTTTCACACAGGCTGAGAGCGTCTTTTTTCACTTTTGAGAGCTTTACATCGTTACGCCTAATGAAAAGGGTGCTGATGGCACGATTTGCTTTTTTGCGATAGTCAGCAGCAGAGAAAACTGCGAAGCCACCTTCCTTATCTGCCTGAACAATAGACAATTCATTCTGGCGTAAAAAGCGCACAGTGTGACTCACGGGGAGGCTACAGGTAGGCAGTTTTGTCCTCCGTAAGGTTTTGTCCTCCGGGAGGTTATCGAGGCCCTCGAGCATTGAACGTCTTCATAAAAATTGCGTCAGCAGACCATCTGTTGCACTATCAGAAAAAAAAAACAGTATCTTGTGCAACGAGTGTAGAAGGCGGGGTGCGTCATAAGTGTTTGCCATATTTTTTGGGCCTTGTGATTGGGTGTGTCTTGGTTTATATGTCTTTCATGGCGAAATAAAAAATCAGTTGTAGTTCAGCGCTTGTCCTGTCTCCTCTTCCTTGTGCCGTCGTGTTTATGCGCTGTCAACCCTTTATAACAAAGATAATAGAGTAAGTGGTAACATTAGGGGTGAGGCGACATCAACGGTAAGATCAGCGGTGCTTATCTGGTGCTGAGGTGGGATTTCTTATCTGGATGACATCAGTGTGGTGGTTGCAGTCGGTGTGTGAAAAGAACAGAAAAGATCAGTTAACCTCTGTCCTCAACTTCAAGTCACCTTCCAATGGCGTGGACTGTAAGATGTCTGTTGATATCGGCTAAGCCCGAACGCGCAAAACTTTTGCTCTTCCTACGGTCGGTTTATTCAAAATAAATTGAGGTGGAACAACTAAAAATAGCCACCGCTAGTTTTCAAAGACATGTTATTATAGCTCGGGATTTGAAGTTTTTTTAGTCATGAATCATACAAAGGAAACTTGGCGTTGTCCGTCTGGAGGTTCTCTGATTAGTAGTAGGCCTACGTTCGAGGAATCACAAGAACTGCTGCAAAACGTTCGTCCCCGACACACTGGCCATTCCACTTTATAATGTACATTTCCAAACACCTCCATATCCAATGGCAAAAAGAACGTTAAAATTTCCTTGGTTTGAAAGTCCCTCCAAAATGATCAGAAAAAGCCCAATAACTCACACTATGATACAGCCGAACACGGATATATCGAACTCCAAGGGAATCGCAAAATTGTTCGATATATGAAAAATTCGATATAAAAAATATGGGCTCTGAGACCTCACCTATGGCGGACGATCACTTACCGATCGTCGCATTAAAGAATGACAACTAATTCCGCCCTCACGACGCAACAGGAGGCTTTATTTCCGTGAAAAAAAATCGCTGATCTTGGCCTGCTTCTTTGTTCTGGAAATGAAATTAAAGACGCTGGTCTCGATCTTCTCGAGGCTGCACAACTAGAAAATTCCAGCAGTACGCTGCGCCTTCGCACACCATGCACAGCACGCACGCAAAAGAACAGCGCGCACGTACCACAAGAACTTTGAAGGTAACAATTCCAAGGCTCTCTGAACGGACTCCAACAAAGCGTTCGCGATGGTCATCTCCGAGAGAAACAGTGATCTCCGAAAGGTGCGGGACAACTCGCCAAACAGCAGCAACAGCAGTAAAATGAAAAAGAAGGAGGAGGCCGCCAGCGCCTTCGTTCCCTCTTCCCTTTCCCGAGCCGAGACGACATCGGAGGAGCCGGGGAACGTACGCAGCCGCAAAAAAAAAACAACGTGCGCATTCGGGGCATCCCTACCTCGCACTGTACCATTTTCCGAGCGTTCGGGCTTGTGTGCCTAGAGAGATTTAGCATACCGGGCTCCGTCCGCTAACGCTACGGCGGCCGGTAGCGGGGCCCGTCTGGACAAGCGCAAATTCGTTCCGGTAGGGGGGATTAGTTCCGCGAGCCAGTCTTCGCCATGCCCGCGCATTCCTCCATATCCCTCCCAACCTCAATCGGGGGTGCAGCGACCGCCGAAGAGCACCTTCCAGCTCGCGCGGCGTTCGATATACCCAATGTCGGGAAAAATGCGCTTCGGTATAGACGTACGAATTCCTATACTTTTACAAAGAATTTTCAAGGGGAAAATTTATGAGTTCGGTATAGACAATAATTCGATATACCCGTGTTCGATATATCCGTGTTCGACTGTATCTGTTTGCATATTTCCCACCTTCTTGCCAGCCATCAACGGTGCTTGCGGACCCGACCAGTTCCTGTGCGTATTGCTTCAGCGCTGCATTTTCATTGGCTACAAGTGTGACGGCTTCAATAACTGCGGCGACGACAGTGACGAAGCCAGGTTCGGCACTTCTACCTGCTGTGAGTTCCACTCTGTGATTGGAGGAAAACTGTGGGGGCACACGTAGCGATTGACTGCACTGTGCGGAGGACCATCTCCACCTGCGAACCTTACACAGCTTCGATAGAGCTATGCTTAGTTGGGCCCGACCATGACTGCTGTTCTGTCTTACTTCCGATTGAATCCCAGCATTGAATTCTAGACGTTGCTCTTAATACCTGCCTTACACTTCTCGCGTGGCGTGCACGACTGATGTTCTTTTTATGCCTGAAAGAAAGCAGCATCATTGACTGTTCTCTTCTCCTTTTCCTCCCTCGCCGTTCCTTACCAGTCATTCCTCTGAGCTCACTGATCCTGATTACGTTCGGCATCACGACCTTCGCAGTCACTTGCCTTTCCGTGCTTTACTGCTGCGTCAAGAGCGCCCTAGCCAGGAAGAAGGTGAGAGACCACAGTACTAATTCCACGTGGCCACCGTCTGGGGTGCACGCTCACCGCTTCCGTTCACATTCAGTGTTCACGGCCTTACTGTAAACCGCTACAAAGACCGCACGCCTCTTTTGTACCTGCTCGGCCGTGGCCACAAACAAAAAGCAGTGGATCCCGCAAAACTATCCATAAATCTCAGTTGTGATTTTGTGGCTGTGGAATCATTGTTGTGCTACTAAGGTTTCAGGACAAAAGAGCATGCACTAGCGTCCGCAGAGCAAGACACACTTCTTGGGTGGCGGTGCAGAACATCCAGCACAGGCTATACCGCAATCTTTGTTCGAAAGTGACCACACAAGATGTTTGCGTTTGATATTTTTGTTCGAGTATGAACAAAAAGCTCCCTCTATGTAAACAAATATGCAGTAAACCTGCATCACGAAGCTAAGCCCAGTAGAGTTGCATAATTTTTAGTTAGTTGCCTAACTACGTTTTCACAGACCTTGTCTCCATCATCATCACCAACACCACTTGCTTTTTCTAAAGACCAGATTCGCGGTAATGCTCAAGGTGGAGGGGCACAGTCAGTAAGAAGACAATAATACATGGTCATCGAATAAAACATACGGAATTGGCAAACAGTGGCACAGAAAGCGCATTTTCACATTCTAAGTGGTATTTGGCACACACGTACGGCTACCAAGACACGAAAAAGGAACATACTGATGGGTATACGATGTCACATAGCAAAAACAAAAGAAAATAAAACTTCAAAACCTATAATTAGCCTTGCAAGCGCTGTTGGGCAGATGCACTCATTGACTGCTGCATGGGTGCCGTATACAGGCGAACCAGAAGCCAGACTGGAGTGGAGGCACGGTGCCCATGCAGAGCGGCATCAGCTACGGCGGAGCCAGTACGCACGACGTGACGGGGCAATCCCAGCTGCACTACGACACAGATATGCTCCCCGGTCGGACCAAGCTTCCCTTCAACGCGGCACATCAGGTGACGTCACCACTCTTCCCCCATGTTGTACTCGCACTAGGCTTTGGATGGTACTAAGAAAAATGCCACACAACATAACCCTGCACGAGAACCCCAGAGAGCCTCCTTAGTAAGCTTCGTCCGACAGCAAAACGTGACTGTCGGGTTTTAGCCGACGAAAAGCATGCTCAATAGCACAAGCCAATCGGCAAGGTTATTGGGTTATCTTTCAACTTTAGTCGCTATTGCAACCATTGTTTTTTACCCTGAAGGGGGGGAGATAGAGCCAGAAAAAGAAAGCAGTTCACAGCAACGAGTTCACGCAAAAAAAAGTATTTTATTTAGCGGGAGGCTCTAAAAACTCGTCAGTATATTTCTTCGGGGCGCTGTGATGCCGTACTAATAAGCGAAGCGGCGATGCAAACACCAAAACCGACCTTACGCCACTAAATGGCCAGCGTGGTGACTGACCACTGACTTCCTTCCTCCGTGCGGCTCGCGGAATCGTCCACTGAGTGGTGCCTGGTATGTAGGCTGTACGGGAGATCAGCTGGCGATACGTACGCCACAAGAACAGCAGACGGGTGTGCTTTAGGGAGGTCATGAAGGCGAAAGCATTCTGCAGAAATTCACAGAATTATCTATTAATGCGTAGCATTCTGATGCCGCTTATCTTGAGTGTGCGTTTTCCAGCAGATCAATTTAGTTTTTCAAAATGCTGTTCCACCAACTATCTCTATCAACGCTATTATAGCGATTAAAGTGGAACGTTCGCGAAATCTGCAATATTGCGGTAATGCAGGGCGTTACACGGATCGCAATATTCCGTAATTTTTTATATTTTCTTAGTTTCTTATTGCTTCCAAATTGCTTTCAACCAATTATTGTATTTACGCTAATAGAACGATTATATGTAGAACTTCGGCAAAATATGCATTATTTCGGAAATATAGGTAGTTATACGATTTGCCATTTTTCATATTTTGTCAAAGTTTTGTATTTATTTATTTTTTTTCCAAAATTTCGTTCCACCAATTATCTTCATTCACACTATTTTAACGACTACAGGTGTAACTGTTCTCCAACCTGCGTTATTCTGGAAATGCAAGGACTCACATGGTTCGCCAGTTTCCGTAATCATTTGTATATTTTGTTATTTCTTAATTTTTCCAAATTTTCTCCTGACCAATTCTCTCCACTTACGGTTATTATAACGACTACATTAGGAACTTTTGCGACATATGCATTATTGTGGAAATACACGGCGTTACAGCGTTCGCCATTTTCCGTATATATGTTGTATATATATTTATTTTTTTTAATTTTCAGAATTTTCTTCTCCTAAATTATTTTCAGTTACGCTATTATAACTATTACAGGTGGCACTTTCACAATATCTACACTATCGTGGAAATGCCATGCGTTATAGGTTTAGCCATTTTCCGTAATTTTTATTATTTTGCCTATTTTTTATTTTTCAAAATTTTCTACCACCAATTATGTCCGTTTATGTTATTATAACGATTGAATTTGGAACTTTCGTGAAATCTACACCATTGGGGAAATGCAGAGCATTACACGGTTGACCATTTCCTGTAAATAATTTATATTTTTCCTCTTTTTTAGTATTTCAAAATTTCCTTCGTCCAACTATATTGATTTACGATATATAAACGATTACACGTGAAACTTTCGCGAAATCTCCATTGTGGAAATGCCATGCTTTATACGTTTTGACGTTTTCTGTAATTTTTTATATTTTTCTTATTTTTCAGTTTTTCCAAATTTTGTCTGGCCAGTTATCTCCATTTCAGTTTTACCACGATTGCACTTGGAACTTATCGAAATGCAGGGCGTACACTGATCGCCAGTTTCCATATATATTTTACGTATTTTCTTATTTTTCAGTTTTTCGAAATTTCGTCTCACCAATTAGCTCCATTTAAGGCATTACAACGATTACATACGGAACTTTCGCGAAATGTACATTATAGTGGAATTGCAGGGTGTTACACGGTTCGCCATTTTCTGTAAATATATTAAATCCTCATCTCTCAGTCTGGCCGTGGAATATTAGATGGCTTTAGGCAGCAAACGTGCGGTCTTACAAACTTTCCTCGACAACGGCGGTGATCGTCCTGAAATAATTTCAATACAAGAATGTGGTAAAAATTCTAAATTTTCAGGATGAAAAGCCTACCCGGGTGCCGGCAACGACACTTGAGTAACCACTTTCGCTAGAAGAAACGTCACGACCATGCAGCACGAAACTGGGATCACCGGGATAGATCATTCGTTGATTGAAGTCATTCCGGGAAACCGTAGCGACAAGAGGTTATTCGTACTAAACGTTTACAGTTCGCCCAAGCAAAGGAAATGTTATTTTGGGAGCTATTCATTAGAATCAAAAAGCTTGCTAATGGTGCTGCCCTGCTGGTTCTGGGAGACTTGAATGCTCCGCATGTGGCGTGGGGGCATAGGCAAACCTTGGCCAAGGCGTGATAATGAACGAAGAGATTCACTGACACGACCTGCCGCTCTTCACCGATCACACGAACCCCACTCGGCAGGGCAACATTGTGTAAGTGGACACGACACCAGATCACAACCTCACGCACGGGGTAGTCGAGGCCGAGTTGCGTAACACGGGGTAAGACCTGAGAAGGGACCAAAAAATCATACAGATAGTTGTGAACAGTGGTCCTCTGGTTCCGACGAAACGCAAACATAAAATTACTAACTGGGAAAATTTCAGAGCCCAGATGCATCCGTGGGGGAACCAAGTATGCGACATCGCCGCGTGCAGTAGAAAATATTACATGCCACACAAGCGGCAACAGGTGAGATAGAAACAGACGAAAGCATATAAATGGCCGACAGTCATCTGGTCAGCCTGGGGAGAAAGAAAAAAGAACTGGAAGGCCAACCTAAAAGTAACAGGTGGGAGAGAAATCTGCGCACAAGAATTGCTGCCCTAAATAAGGAAGTTGAGTGATACTCCTAGGAATTGACTCGAGTAAATTGGGGAACGTATGCGATCAGATGGACGTGGGGAGATGAGGAACACGAAAACATGGAAGATACTTAGGTATCTCGTTGACCCAAGCACGACTAAGTTCGAAGCGCGAGAGAGGCTACAAACCCTAACTTATAAACTCGACGGGACCACTAAAGAGTTAGACGAAATCCGGGGGACATACTTGCGGCCTGTCCTCCTGAGAAGTCTCTCCTACTACGTGGATGCAGCGAACGAGATTCCTCCACGCCCCGAACACGATCGCGGTGGTTAAAGCCGAGATAAATCGCCTCATGACCAGAACGGCCGCTGGACCGGACAAAGTCAGCAATAAGATGTTGAGGAACCTAAAGCACGAATCCATCCGCGAATTGGCCGGCTATATGCAGAGTTGCTGGGACAGGGGCGAGCTCACCAGAATGGAAAACGGCTAATCTGGCATTCATCCAGAAACCTGGCAAGAAACTAGGTCTACAGTAATCTAAGGCCGATTTTCATCACGTCGTGTGTTGGCAATGAACAGGTAATTCAAACCAGACTTGGTAGGTATGCGGAAAACGAGGGGATAAACACAGACTCTATGATAGGTTTCAGGGCGAACCTTTCGGTCTGCGATGTAGTGCTACAAATCAAGGAAGATACAATTGACAGTAGGAGTAAAGTTACAGAGTCATTGTTATCCTCGATGTAGCCAAGGCTTTCGACAACGTGAGACAATTCGGCCGTCCTGTGCCACCTGAGCCCTAAACGTGGGGACCAAAACATACAACTATGTAAGGGATTTCCTTTCAAATCGTACGACCATCATAGAGTTAGGGGGTCCTTCTAAGAAAACATCGTACTAAGTAACTCGGGCAAGCCGCAAGGGTAGGCCCTATCTCCCACATTGTTTAACGTAACCTGATATGACTATCCAAGAGGCTTCGATAAGATAAAACACCTGAGATACACCATCTGCGCAGACGATCTCATTCTGTGAATAAACCGTGGTAGTGACGGGCACATTGAATATTTACTATAGCAAGCCATAGATGAAATTTAAAACTACCTAGAAACTTTGGGACTCAAGTGGTCGGCCGAAAAACCCGAGGCACTGTTCCTTGTCCCCGATTACAAGCGCAAAGCCAGCAGGAACAGCCACAACATAGCACCCAAAGTAGGAAGACGGAGATCCCCGCGAGGGACAAGATCAGAGTACTGTGGTTTTATGTGAAGGACACCGGCAGAGACACGGAGACTAGATTTCGCCTAGAAAATCCAGTGGCACATGTTTGCAGAATTATGAAGCCCATCTCAAAAAACATTGAGGGATGAAGGAGCCCAACCTCGGCAGACTTCTTCAGACCTTTGGTATCAGTAGGATCCTTTTCGTAGCCCCTACACGGGGCCCACAAAATCTGGAAAGAATAAGTTGGACATAATAATAAGAAAGCAAATCAGATGTGCGCTAGGTATTCCCCCGAAAACGTCACGGCAAAGATTCTTAATTTGGCTGTTTTGAACATTTTATATGAACTAATAGTGGCAGCAAATGCGTCGCAACAGCAGAGACTGTTGTGCAGCAGGACGGGTCACAAAACACTGGAACGTCTGGGATACCAGACAGGTGAACTAGCCAAAGATACACGCCAAATACCAAAGTCGATCAGGGAGAAACTTAAGTTAATACCCATGCCCAGAAACATCCAATCCGCGTATCACGAAGATAGATGAAAGAGCAAAGCCAAAGGCATGCAAAGCAGGTACGGTGGACAGACAGACGTCCTTTACACCGACGTAGCGGCGTATTGGGTAAAAGAGCTTACGCAGCAGTAGCGGGTACTGAAACCGGGGTCCCAGTTTTGTTCTGCACGTTACCGAGTGGGGACGCGACGTAGGCCGAGGAGGTAGCCATTAGATAGTTTTAGTTTGGCGTTTTTACGCTCCGCTCCGCTCCGGACAGCCCCGCTAAGCTGCAGCGGAGCGGCGAGCAATTTTCTCGTTTTAGTTACGCGTAATGCGCAGCGGACCGGTCCCTTCGGACTAGCAGTGCCGTCTGACCAAGTTTGGCGTAATGAAACAGAACCGAAAACCATTTCGCCACTGCAACAAAGTAAAACCAGTATGTATAGCTTATTTGTTTATTAAGTATTGACAAGTGCAATCGTATTTCGTTACTGGTCAATTAAAATGAATGGAAATAAATTTTTCACTTGACGATGGCCACACAATAGCTAACAAAGTTGCGTTCCAGTTCAATTTGAATCTTTTTCTACGGCAACGATCCAACGCGCCGTTTTGTCGCAGTGAACTTAAATAGTTCTGTGTAGTTTTTAAATCGGTTCGCAGTCGCCACTTCTCGCAGCAAGCACAAGCCCTCGTCGATGCAGAACCGCTTTCGCGGTTTGCGCGTCAACCAGGAGTCTGGAGCCGCGGCGCTCGTCGCAGGCGTGGCAGCCATCTTAGAATAGGCAAAGTCGTCGCACGCGCGCGACAGGGCGCCCGCATCGCCCCGCTGCGCTAGCGGAGCGCGCCGCGATGGTCCGCTTAGGCTGCGTTTAAGCGGACTGTGCTTCTCGCTCCGCTATGCTGCTTAGCCACTAAGTAGAGAGCGCATGCCCAGTCGCACTCCCGCTCGGCGTACCTGCTGAGCGGAGCGTAAAAACGCCAAACTAAAACTCTCCATTGCCTTCGCAATGACCCGGCCGGAAACTACAACGATACTTAGCGACTCTAAATTGGCCATCAGAAGTTTCGACCGAGGGAGGATCGCCAGTATCCTCGCAAACGTAAAAAACTTTAAAACCGGACACGTAACATTGGTGTGGACACCAGCGCGTCGGGGACTCATGTCGATGCTGCTGATGTCGAGTCACCGGCCTTGAGCTTGCATGCCGAACCTCTTTCCGGAATGATAGCCAACGAAGGGCCGAGTGGTTACAGCTAAATAACGTAATGTGGTGTAGAGGTAGACCATCCGCCTCACGTGCAGAAGGACCGGGTTCGAATCCCGGTGCCGGACAATTCCCACCGGATAAAAAAAATCCGCGTATCGATGGAATTGCACAATGGGGCTAGGGGTGCGGCCTGACCCCGGCGACCATTGCTGGTAACGCACTCCCTGACCAGAGCAGGATTGGCCACCCTGGTGTAGTAATGGCCACAACTTCCCATGAATACGCCAATTAAACCACGGCCCTCAGTCTCCAGTGGCTGCGAAGCAACTGACCACGGCGGCGGGCTGCCCTGTGACGCAGCAGATGGTGCTAAGAATTCCTGGGCCCGGACAGGCCGCCAGTAGAATCTGAACCTGGTAATGTTTACCACGAGAACCTTACCAAGTGCACCGGGTCTAGAGGTGTTGTTCGAGGAATTAAAGGGCATTAAATGGGATGTCGTAGGGCTTAGTGAGGTTAGGAGGACAGGTGAAGCCTTTACGGTGGTGAAAAATGGACACAGTCCTATGTTACCGTTTTCTAGTGGACAGAAGAGAACTGGGAGTGGGATTTCTAGTCAATAAAAGCCTAGCTGGCCACATACAACAACACTATAGCATTAACGAAAGGGCAGCAGGTCTTGTAATTAGGCTCAATAAGAGGTACAAGCTCAAGGTGGTACAGGGCTATGCGCCCACATCCAGCCCTGACGAGCAGGTAGCGGAACGCTTCTATGAAGATGTGGAATCAGCAATGGCTAAACTAAAAACACATTATACCGTAGTTATGGTGGACTTCAATGCTAAAGTTGGCAAGAATCAGGCTGGAGACAAGGCAGTTAGGAACTATGGTCTGGGCAGTAGAAATAAAAGGGGGGACCTACTAGTTGAGGTTGCAGAACGGAATAACCTATGCATAATGAATACCTTCTTCTGTAAACCGGAGAGCCGAAAATGGACGTAGGAACCCGAATAGGGACCATAAAACTGAAATGGGCTTTATATTATGCGATAACCCTTCCGTCGTGAAGGATGTGGAAGTGCTCGGAAGGGTAAGGTGTAGTGACCACCGTATGGTAAGATCTCGAATTAAGCTAGATTTGAGGAGGGACCGTTAGAAGCTAGTACGAAAGAAGCCGTCTAATGAGCTAACAGTAAGACGCAAAGTAGAAGAATTCACGATCGCGCTGCAGAACGGATATTGAGCTCTTAACGAGGAAGCCGAGCTTCCGACACAGGAAGCCAGCGATAACCTCACACGCAATATCACGGAGTGTGCAGTAGAAATCGGGTGCACCATGGCTAGCCAGGATACTGGTAAAGTTTCCCAGGAGACAAAATATCTAATTAAGAAACGGCAAAGCATGACAATCTCCACCCCAGCTGACGGAATAGAAGTAGCGGTCAGCTGGTGCGGAGAACACCCTGGCGGCGACGAAGCGGGTCCATGGCTCGAGTCGGCGGGACCTGAAGGCGGGGGATTCGGCACCAGAAATTTGTGTGGCGAAAAGCAAAGAGGAAGCATGGCGTCCGGCTATTAAAGATACCAATGAACCAAATGTCGCGTGACCCGCACTCAGTGGAGCGAGATCCGGCTGGCTGCGCTCGCGGCACGCTTTTTCGCTTTATTCAACACTGACGCTAGGCAGAAATATGCACCTCTTTAACTAATCGATTGTAAGGGCGCCTTCAGGATGTCAGCACGGCATCAGCAAATCAAGCCATCCAACATCGACTGCGTTTGAATGTGGCGCACATAGGACACTACCTGTCCATAATCCAGGAGGCACCTTTACCTCCTTGCTTGACGTTCTTCATATGACAGGACATCTATCGCAGTATATGCCTGTGTTCAAGCTACATCGTGCAGACGCGGAAGGTCATACAATCTTCGCGCAGGCTGCTTGATGCGGAAAATTGACTTGAGGGCTGTTCTCGGTTCTTTGCTGGGCCCGAGTCAGGCTGCACGTGCACCATAAGCTATTTTGGTGTTTGTTCAGAAAACAGTAGCGGACAGAGTTTTGTGAAAGTGTTGGTTGTTTATGTAACTGAGAATTTGTTGTCCTCATCCGACATGCTTTATTTTTGTATTCGTTCCTCATTTTTTCCAGCGTAATATGCCAACTTGACAGCGCAGCTACCATCGCCGTTTTAAATTCAATTTATTCGATCTCTCTTCTCTCTTCTTCTTATCTCTCCCTCTTCTCTCTCTCTATCTCCTATCTATCTATCTATCTATCTATCTATCTATCTATCTATCTATCATCATCTATCTATCTATCTATATCTATCTATCTATCTATTCTATCTATCTATCTATCTATCTATCTATCTATCTATCTATCTATCTATCTATCTATCTATCTATCTATCTATCTATCTATCTATCTATCTATCTATCTATCTATCTATCTATCTATCTATCTAGCTTATCTTTATCTACCTGTCTCTCTCTCTATTTCTCTCTCTCTCTCTGGGTCTGATCTATTACGGCGCATGGCTTTGATTGCAGGGTATCCGCATCACCAATAAACGGAATCCTCACCAATTATTGTACTCTCTTGCAGGAAATCCCTTAAACCAAGTTCAGGAATACAAATTTTTGGATAACTTTAACAAATAATTTAAGCTGGGCACTCGCATGTTACTAACGTTTCTTCCTCTTCGTTTCGTAAATTATGTTTACTTCGGCATAAGCTTCGAGACGCTCCAACTAATGTTAAACTACTTGCATACACAACGCTAATTAGACCTAAACTAGAATATGCTTGCGCTGTTTGGGACCCTCATACATCAAAGAATATTGACTTATTAGAAAAGATCCAAAGGAGAGCTATTCGGTTTCTTTATTCAAAATTTCATCGCACAGATTCTGTTTCCGAGCTCATGCGTGTCAACGGAATTCCACCTTGCAGTCCAGAAGACAGTTTCTCCGCCTTAAATTAATGTATTCACTTTATCACCGCAAACTTGCTTTAAAGTGTAGTTCTTTCTTGAAACCCCTTGCTACTCGCCGTACTCGTCATTCCCACTCTCTGTCCTTAACCCCAATGTTCGCTTTCATCAATCTGTTTAAATTTTCCTTTTTTCCCCGCACAATTAATGATTGGAACAATACACCTGAAAATTGTCTAAACTATCTTGGTTCATTTGAGGCAAATGTTTAGTCGTGCTTTGTAGTTGCCTCTAGCGTTCACTGTTTTATACTTCAGTTCTTGTTTTATAACGCCACGACGCATGCAGGCGATGAGGCGCGCCGTAGTCGAGCGTTACGGATTCATTTTGACCACCTAGGGATATTTAACGTGCGCCGCAATCTCGTACACGCGGGGTTTTTTGCTTTTCGAAACCCTCCATCAGAAAATCGGCCGCCGCGGCTGGGAATCGAAACCGCGTCCTCACAGCGCATGGCGCTTTGTCCTTTCAACCCTCATGCAGGTCAGAAAGCGAAAATCCTGGAATGCCCACGAACCAGAAGACCACGACCCATCGTCGGGCGACCTCTAATATGCACCGGCCGAACCTCACACAGGCCTTAGGGTACTTCTAAGAATGTACAGCAACACTGAGAAACGTGTCATCTAGCGATTGGGGATGTCGCCTCAAGGTGTTGACGTATAAATGATTTTGGCAAACCGGTTCAATGTTTCTACTCGAAATGTTCCGCGTCTCTTATGAAGATCAGGACAATTGGTATGTTCTCGTTTAACTTCGTTTTTTATGGTTTTTTTCACTGCCATCATGGAAACAAACAATCGTTCTGATTGCACCTGCGTGGGAAGATGTTTCTGCTTCGCAGCACATGCTTTCGTTCCATGCAGCGCGCAAAGTATCGTACCAAAACAATGTGTGTTATACCAACCCGCACAGATTCTGTGGAAGCCAAAAAGACGTTATGTTGTTCTTTAACAACAGAATACGTCAAATACATTTCATGCTAGGAACGTAAAAATATGGTAAGCGAAGCCTGCTTCGTATATTTCACTGCGTCTTTCACACTTGTGAACAAATTGAGAACGATTTTTAGCACATAAAACATTTTTCGCTCTTTTACGTAGGTTTTGTACGCAAGAATAAAACATGGTGCATTTTTTTCTTACAGTCTCGACAGATTTCTTTAAGATAGTTACTTTTTCAGCGTATCCGTAAATTTAGAGCAAACATGTTTTGACACTGGCCGTGCACCGGCTACTTCGCCTCTTTCATGGTCTCGCATTGGCACAAACAAAAGACGTATAATATCCAGAAGGGTATGCTGACGGGCCAGTTGGTACATTGTTAAACTAAGCGCCTGTGGTTTAGTCTTACCTTTCTTCGTCCCGTCGTTTGCGCTGTTTTTCTTAGTTTAACGTATAAAATGACAGCTGCAGTGGATACTTTTGCATCTGCCCGGTGCATCCTGAGAGATGGCTTGTTGCCGGTCCTCCTCGGGCAGTCACGCAAAGCAACATCTCCGGGTGAATTGGATGAGGACACGCCCATTCGCGACGCTCCACATGAAAACACTACATACCCTCTGTAAACCAAGCATAAATTGTAATACTGAGCATACCAACCTGTCTAAGCAAATGAAGTCATCCGTGCGCAGCCAAATTTTTGCCACAATTTAAATATGGACAATGCTTTCGCGCCAAAGCTGGCCACCCATTTCAACCTTTTCTGGCGATCTTGCCTCAAGCCCACCCGCAAAACCTTGCTTTTGCGCTATAATCCTCCCGAAAGTCATCCAATAAAAGCGATGAGCGTGCCATCTGAACAGCGTGAGAGTTTTTAATGCACTCGCAAGGATCGTGTGAGGATTTCCGTGGTTCTGAATTAGTCTCTCAAAACAAGAATGTTCAAACGGGGTTCGAATGGCTGCATGACAGCTGTAGGCGTGCTGTAATAACTGCCACAGGCTGAGCTGATATGACGTACGGATTTCTTTAGACACCTTGCCCGCCTTCACAGTGCTCAAATTTAAATTACCGGCACCCCAGCACGTCGGCACGCCGTCGTCAAACTTGGCTGCGCTCTGTGTTTCACCTGCCACCAGGCAAGCGTATTCCAGGAAGAACCCTCCAACGGCCGTTAAAACAGCGGTAACACCACAACAGGCTTTATAGATAGCAACCTGCCCATCGCGCCGACTTGCGCGGCGAACTTGTATTTGCTTGTTTAGTTTCTTTTAGTTCTTTTCGACGCCACTGCACTGCCTGGCGCGGCATTTATTCGTCATTTCTCCGCTGTAAACGCGTTTTATCATCTTGCCATCGTTGTTATCTTGTGTTTCTCTTGGTTCGTTGTGGTCAGTCCTTGCCTATTCAAACTGGGGAAAGTGCAGACCTTTTGTGGGCTCGGCGGAGTGCTCAAAAAGAGTTTCTAAAGCCAAATTGTTACTTGGCTAGGGTGGTCGAAGTTCGCGCCCGGCCAGCGTCCGCCTAACGAGCCACAGCCACCCGAATATTGCCTGCAAAAAACTGTCCACTCCTGCTAGGCTTTTCCTAACGCGTTTCATGTCGTTCCCCGAGTTTGATAGCCCGTGTACATCCGAAAGAATAAAACCCATAAAAATATTCAGCGCGTTTTTCTTCTATAGCATAAAACAGAAAAATGAACAAGGAGAAGTGTTTTCCGCGCACTGTGTCAAAGTGAATCAAAATTTAAAAGACAAAACGGAAGAAGCACTCGGCTCGCGGTCAATCGCATTGGCTTGCTCCGCATAGCAAGAGCATAGCAGTAAAAAAAGAGCGTGCATCAGCCGTTTCCCGCGTAATCTTGGTTGGCCATCAGCTTATATGGAGATAGTATAACAGCAGCATGAATAGGCAATCTTGAAAAAGTAGTGCAGTCAGTCTGATTCTGAGGTTGTTTGTTATAGCCGACTTGGGCTGGAGGCTCGCTGACAAACCCGAAAAAAAAAGCTTTCGCGAAAAAATGTACGGATACCAATACTTTTGCATCGTAGTTTTAGTGACCATATCGTGCGCGATTTCACTTGTGGCGTACACCTCACCATGTCCGGGGCGAGCACTGTAAAGACTATTTGTTTTCACCAGGTTCCGATCGTTTCAGTAGGGGGGAGGTAACTCAAAAGGATGCCACGAACATAACTGTGGTTTCCACCGAAAGCATTGACCGGGGACGGCCGCCACACGCTGGTTTGGCATATTTTGGGTTTGTAAGCCATTCCGACAGAGCTCCTACAAACGTGGCGCTTCAGCTATGGTGAAAACTCCTCAGTTACTGAAAAGGTTGCCGTTAATTAGTGCTCCCTTCGGTGGGAAAACGTTGTTTTCCCGCTAGAATGACGGCGCTTGCACGGAGCAAAAAAGGCCTTGTTTGGGTGTTTATACTAAATCGATTGTTTCCTTTGACATTTGCGCTTGCGTAAACGAGCTTAACGTCAAGAGAAAGCTCGTCGATATCAAGTGAAAGTCCCACAAAAAAAAACCGCATATTTAAAGGAAAGAAAAGCTCGCAATTAAACAATGTAAGTCGAGAAGGCGAATATGGTAGCAGTGTGGTTTACTTGTGTACATTGACTTTTCCATAACTAAGAAACGGTACCAGACTTGAGCGGGAATTCTCGTTGCTGGCCGGCGTTATTGGTAACATTCGGTACAATCTGCATTTTTTGGTACGGCCAGTGTTTTTCATGCAAGCAATCGCAGGCCCTCTGCGAGCGATGCAAAGTTGGAGAGTTCGGGGATTAAACTCAACCCCACCTGACGGAATGCGCCGTCCCTACACGGAATTTTTGGCACAGCGGCTCCCATTGTCGCCTGCTGCGATGGGCAGGGTGCCATCTATAAAGCCGGTCGTGGGTAAAATCATTACGCAAAAAAACACTGTGTGTCGACACTGCTAACACGAGCGATCAAATGATGACAGCCTAAGGCAGGCCGCAACGATGCCTTCTAACGCGCTAGATAAACAGCGACAACTTGTTCACTCACGGGGAACAAAAACGAGCAAACACTGAACTGAGCTATGTTTTGATGGTTCGAGCTTAAACTATCAATATCGGTTTAACAGCGAAAGTTCATACGCATACCGTTAGATCACAGACAAAACTCAAAATTGAGAATGGGTTATTCTGAAGGCATTAAAAACATGGCGATCTCTATTGTGCATAATGCGCATGTGCACAATGAAAATGCTTTGGTATGCACCGCGTTAGTTGAATGGTGAGAAGTGTTCACATGGTAGCACGCACTGTTTTGCCACGTTCTCGTGTTCTTGTGTAACTTGGCTTCGAAGAACGCAATGTCGATCGCGCAAAATCAAGTAATGATTTAAAAGCCGCTACTTTGTGTCGAAATGTAACTGTTTCCCGTTTAATACTTAACTTGCGTCAATCTTAACGGACAGCGGTAGGTGCAACGTAAGCTCCTCGACGCTACGTACTGGTTGTGCACGGTCATTAAGCTTTGCAATGGTTTGAAGACACCCGTGTTTTCGCTCCGTACGTTGTCTGTGCAGTACGCCTATAGGAGCAGTTAAAGGTCGTAGCGCGGCGAAGAGAGCACATTGACCACGGCGTAAGAGAGTAAGACGAAGGTGCCATGCTTACGGTCCACGAAAAGGCTGCCGCGAAAGGAATGGGCTGTAGGCTGGCTAGTTCGAACGTGTGTCAGTGTGAAACCGTGCGAGAAACACGTGAAGACAGCCAAGGGCAGAGGGAAAGCTCGCTGTAGTGCGCTCGTCGGTCTTCCCGTGTTTGTCGTTCTGTTTCACACTGACAATTGGGAAGTTTTAAAGCAAGATCATTACTTTCTAGATTGAAGAGAGCGCACGTTTGGCTGGCGTCTGCATGCCCGCTTAACAAGCAATGCCTACACAAGAAATAAAAACGAGTTGGCCTGTATCGATAGACTACGGGGCCGAGGGTCTAAATAAACCCAGTTTACTTCATGTTGGCGACGAAACTGGGATAGTGGATGCAAGCGAAGCACCACCGCTTTAAGAGGATAAACATTTAGAAGAGGACAGCCACTAAAACTGAACTAAAGTATGCTTTGTTGGTTTATGTGCTGCTACTTTTGTTTGTCAACTTACAGAACCCCTGTTTACCTTTCCGAGGCCCAGCAGCTTGGAAGTACGCTTTGTTGGTTATGTAGTGCTGGCCTTGTGTGGCAAGTGACGAGGCACTTTGTTTCCCTTTCTGGTGGCCATAAGCTTGGAAGTACGCTGTGTTGGTTTATGTGGTGCTGCTTGTGTGCAACAGCTTACAGGACACTTGGCTTACCTTTCTGATGCCCCGCAACTTGGGAGGTAGCTGCTTCATTCGGTGCTGGATTTGTGCAGCACCAGATAATCATTAAGAGTGCTTGTTGTCAGTATGCGAATTAGCCTTCAGATTGTCCGTTGTGGGTGGCCGCAAAGATGCACTTGGTTCAACTTTGTCATGCATAAAATCGACCCTGACGATGAACGCTGGAAGCAAGCAGTGAGGAGTGGCAAGTAACGTATCCTGTTTCACCCAGAAGAAATGCAATGGGAAAATTTGATACAACCCAAGAGGTTGTAAACAGCCTTTGTAAATAGCAGTTACCTGTGCATGAAATGACAAGACTGGAAGAATTATGTGTCAAGAACTGCGAGATGGTAGTGATGACACTCCGGAATGCATTGTTGAGTTGTCTATCATTTGTAATTGTTTCAGTCTTCTTGATAAAAAATATACTACACATCATTGCACATTCTCAGTGAGGTAATCATGTGTCATCATTTGCTCATGTTTTGTTGGTCTTTTCGACTACAGAGGGTAGATTGCTGAAATAAAATTCATTTCCGGCTCAAATAATTTCTTTTAAATGCGTATTTACAGGGTTAAATGGCAAGGAGTAATACAAATCGTAATGCCTCACTTTAAAATGTCGAAACGCTGTGGGTTTCCCTGCTACCAGCCTTAGCTTTTGTAAAAATACTAGCTTCCCGAGGCCCTGGCATATGAGGTCGAACACCCGAAAGGTAACGGCACGCTCTCATGAAACAGAATTTACAGAAATGTTCACTGACATGGGGATGGGCAGTGTCACTTTGTCATGTTTGTGGTGCAATGGCTGGTACATCTATGTTGTTTTCACATTTATCATGAAAATTACTGTACACCGTACTCAGTGACTGCGAATAACTGCTAACATAGCCAGAAATGTTTGTTTCAAAATACGTGGATGCGTGGCTTTAGTACTCAAAGTGGGCTTGAAAAGTGGGGACACGGTTTTAAAAGTTAACTCCTGTGACTGGTGTTCGTGTGCATGTTTGTGGTTGTGTGACTACTTGGAGTGGCTTCCAGATTTTGTCCAGCTGATTATGCAGGAAATAAATAAATGACACAAAACACATTCTTTCTTCAGCTTCAATTTTTCACGTAGCACACATTATTCCTGCTGAATAATGCTCACGGTGTACCGATGCCAAACTGTTTGCAACTGGCGGTGGCAGCCCTGAGTGTCGACGTTTTAGAGCTGGTTATGGAATTATGTGTGCGAATCCTGGCCATAGCCACAAAATTGCACATTTTGGCGAAATGTTGGTGCACTTTAGCAATGGTGGGGTGTCACGTCACCGCCCAAAAAAAAATTTGTGAATTGGACGGGCAGGACCATCACTGGTGGACCCACGTGTTGAGCTTGGAAACAAGTAAGTGCAAGGTGAGGCCAACATCAAATTTACAGCCATGAATACCAGTCAGCTATTTTTTTAACGTAAAGACAGCCATGCTCCCAGAACACTGGTGTAAGGGACAAAGAAAGGAGGCTGTTGCTGCTAATTGGAATGTTAATGAGGAGTTAGCGGCTACACGCAGCTAACGCGAATTTTGTTGCCTGGTTTGAAAGCCAATTGCAATTTCGCTTTGCTGACAGGCTCAGTTGCGGGGTTCTGGAGACGGTGCTTTTTTCGAAAAGTGAGCCAAGAAGTGTGCGAGTGATCCCACATTAAAAAATGGAAAGGGGATGGCTTAACCACCAATCTGATTACGGCTCGATATATTGCATTTGGCAAAGTTAGCTAATGCAATGTACTTTACGATGTCAGTCACCACATTACCGGCAAAATGTTTAGTGACCAATTGTTTTTAAAATTTACGACCAGCACTAACGGTGCAGGTGTTTAGACAGCGTTACATTTTTCAACCGTCGAAGTGCTGACACGCCTTTATGCTGTAAATAGGTAACTTAAAGCCAGTGCAGTAACTGCTATCCTCAGGTATGAAACCTGCGCCACGTAGTATAGCGAGACACGACTGAAAGCCTGAACGATGTTCATAAAAGATATTGGAATAGGAAGGGACATAGCGCAGGATTCATGGGTCCTGAAGCGCGAGCTTCCGCTATACGGTTTCCGAGCTGCGGGTCACCGAAACTTCTTGGGGCCAGCCCAACTCAGCGCGATCCAAATGGGATTTCACTTCGCACCGTAGTGTGCGTGTGCTGCCCTAACAGTATAGCGAGCCTGCACTTCAATTCAATGGCGCCCATATTTGGAACAGTATACATAATAACGTCAGGAATAAAACTAACTTCTCTCTGTCTTTAAAACTGTATCTAATAAGTGTGTATAAATAATGATCAATTGTCTTTTTTAATGATATGTTAATGTTACGGGTATGTTGATTATGTATGTTATGATATACCATGTGTCAAATATTTTGTTGTGATGGGTTAAACGTTTGATGTGTTCATTTCCCTGCTTTTTAAGAACCATTGTGTTCGTTTTTGCCGCTGTAAAGATAGCGTATTGAGTATTGGACCCACGACTAGCCAATTGGCTATGGGTCCAAACACTGTCTTTAATAGTTTTGTAACCGTATTACATGAATAAACTGAACTGAAGTGAACTCTGTGAGCACGCTACACGTGCCCGTTGTGCTGTCCAGTTTTTGGCTCAAGGAGAGTGTAAATATCAGTGCCTACCCTCAAAACTCCAGCGCTGACAAAATTGGCGGCGTTTCTGGAAGGTTCAGAGTTCGACAGGACCGTCTGCACGCTATAATATATTAAGTCGGTCCGAGTTCTCCAGTGAAAGCGCTGGCTTTTTCTTAGAATCAATTGAAATGTAGGGAAAGAGATTAATATGCCTGCATGATTGGTGATTGCCGTTCAGCGCACTGAACCACGGCGATCATACGCAGAAACGAAATGCAGCAAATGCGTATGCATCACGCCGAAATCGAAACCGAAACTAGTTACCTGCTTTGGCGCAGCACAAAGCAGTTAGCCCCTCCTGCTCCTCAAATATCTCTGTCTCGATTGCCGCAGAAAGTTATCTCCGAGTTTTAGTGAAATATTAACAACAGTTAGCAAATCAGCCGGTGCTTCATTAGTGTTACCACTAGCACGTGAGTGCCACCGTCACATTCCTCGTCGTCCGACGCATTGCCACCTAGGCAGATCATGGGTCTTGGTACGCTGACGTGCGAGGCGTAGTTCAGGACTTCGACGTTCTTGGTGTTGGATTGCGAGAGACGTGGCCGAGAGTCGTTTCAAACCGGGTGGCTCCATGGCCGGGTTGCGGATGCGAACAGCGGAGCAAACCATCAAATAATGCATGTGCGACCGGTGGTGCCACATGGCATTGGCAATTGAAACCTACGGAGCTGCGTGCCCACGGCCACTGCGAGATGGCGGCACAATATCGAGTTATTCTTGATTGGAAAACCTTGTTGGGAAAAAGCAGAGCAAAAGGTTTCCCCTAAACAGCAGTGGCCCGGAAGGAACACCAATGCAGCTGATAAACCTGCTTGGACCTAAAGGTAAGGCATTTTTTATGAAGACAATAGATGAGGTGATATAAAAACCAAAACAGATATCGGAGGATTGGCTAGAAAGAGGGATGGATTTATGATATCAAGGCAGAAGCAACAAAGCCAGCATTGTTTTATGCAGACCACTCACATTGACGTCAGTGGTGCATAGATTCGTTAGGCAGGCGATAAAATAATGCATTCGAGCATGGTTGGAAGAAAATGGAATTCTTGGCAAACTGCAGAATAGATATAGACAACACAGGAGATTGGATGATAATTTGTTCGTGATAAAACAGTGGATTGAAATTGGGAAAGCGCAGTATAGACCATTACGGATTATGTTCTTGGTCACTAAAGAGGAAAAGGACAACTTAAACAGAGAAGTGCTGTGAAGAATACTGAAACTCCAGGGATTATATGACAAGTTATTACAGTTCCATATATCAATATTTCAAGATAATAGAACGCGCTGACATAAAAAGGGCAGAAATGCGCACAGCATGTCAACACCCATAGGGCTTCTGCGCTGGAGTTTTGGCGACATGCAGCGCCCTAGTGGCCGACGCCTCCGGCTACTAAAAAAGCAGACGACGCTCGCAGCCCTCCATGTCTTTTCAATTACAAGCCAGAGCGAAAGTTTGTTGTACTTCAAATTAAACACATTGTGGTGCGTTTAAGTGACTGCATGCTGAATAAAATGTCCTTAAAGTAGTTGCACAGGCTAAAAATTATGTCTGCTACAACATGCCCATTTATCGGCCCTCTTTAAAGCGAGCTGTCGCGATCTTAGCGACCTTGGACAGTATCCCCAAGTCGGGTGGTCTAACTTCCTGACGATCTTTATCGTTCTTTATTCTTGCGTTCTGTTGACAAGGAAACCGTTCGAAAGTATACCATCAACATACAATGCTGCTACTGTAAATGGTTCCTTCAGCGGCAGCAAATGCAGTACGACGCGAGAAGCGCAGCCGACTCAACTGACCTGCTAGCCTGGTAACGCCGGGAAAACGAGTGGAAATTTTATTCTGTATAATCGCAAACTAAATGATTCTTGCTTAAAGGAGCCATGAAGACAAAATGCAAGTTTGTGTTATTCGAAAGATTTCGTGTTTTATAGTTCTCCCAGCGCTTGTCCGAATGCAAACGATGCTTTATTCACTCAAATAATAATCAATTTAGGTAAAAAGTTTGATTTTCCCGCTCAATCCTGCGTTTTCGTGGTCCCAAATGACATCACAGGAACCGACCGCTCTGCAGCCTAGGATCCCTTGATGCACGCATCCGCCGTACAGGGTGGACACATGTATGCGCTGGCGCCGCCATTTTGGTCCACTCGCTCGCTGCCGAAACAACTCATTGTATCAAAACCGCGCTAAAATTATCGCCGCAACGGCGTTAACTGGTGAAGTTTGAATCATCTTATCTGTTTCGCGTTGTTTGGGGCTCGTGGGAAACGAGAACAACGCGTTGTGCACGTTGACCCAACTGGAGCGGCACGGGACCGTTCAAAGGTTGTCTCCACCCTGTACGTTGGCGCTGGCACTGAGGTACTCGCGCGTTTGTTTACGTTACTGAACGTAGTTGGCACCACCATACCGTGGCCTGTCGTTTTGGGTCTTTTTTTCGTTCTGGGAGAAAATGGTTTCGTGAAACATAGTGCTCGCTCGACAAATATGTTCACGTAAGACACCGTCACGTCAATCAATCGGCCAGTGTCGTCTGAGACAACCCCAAAGCGCCGCAGTTCTGTGCAGCTAAACAAGCATAGTGCGCGCAGTACCAACAACAGCAGTACGAAGCGATACTTCTATGTTTATTGTGCTTTCGTAACTTACACTTACCACCATTCTTACGGCTTTAAAAAGAATGTGCCCTAACTTTAAGCGCAAATAGTCGTTCGGCAAGCTTATAACTCTGCCTAATTTGCGTTTACTTTCGCCAGCCTCCGCCAATCGCAGAACTGGCTCGAATGACATCATAGGTTATGTTGCGGGAAATGAGCTAGCGGGTTGCATGGCCATTCCCTTTTTTCCAAATTATGTAGCTTATTTGAGCGAAGTTTACGTTAAAAGTGGTGTCACTATGATTTTAACGAGGCAATCTTTTGAATGAACCAAACTTGTGTCTTCCTTCATGGCTCCTTTAAAACGCCATACGATTTACCAACGGCAGGGTACATGTATACTAGCGGTGAGGCAATGGCGTAAAATAAACAAATTAGGCGCAATTGAAGGACGCAAAAAAAGCACTAAATCGCATGTCCGCTATTGCAGAGATGTGTAATTCTATATTTACATAACACAGCCACATACACGGTGCGTGGCCCAAATATTTACATGCGATCGTCACTGACTGTGTTGGTTATATCTACTGCGGGGGTCGGAAACCTACAGCCCTCGGGCCGAATGTGGCCCGCTGGGCTGTATTATGCGGTCCCCAGCACGTCGTCAGAACCCCCACCCCTCCCCATGTCACTAACAATCTGGACGCCGACACGCCAGTTCTAACCTTAAATAGGGTTTGACGGGGATTCAAGGACAAAAAATTGATCGCTTCCAGCTGAATTCTTCCCCATATTCACACTTTCCAAATTATTTTAAGATATTAATGGCAATCCGCTGAATGTTTTCTCTTTGCCTTCAAAGCCCCCTCCCCCGCCCACGTGATTTGCCATCCAGCCCTCCACCGTGTCGACATTATGCAACTCTGAACTACACCTGAATACGTTGCCGACCCTTATTCTAGTTGGTTAAGTGAGAACTAGGGATATATGATGCAAGAGCGTAAATAAAGTGGGAGCAAACGAGGAAACGGAACGGCCGCTCAGTTCGCCAGAACACTTCGTTTTACGGGCACTACCTTCGGAATCAGAAACATATTTCACGCTTCTGACGCTTGCTGCATTTTGTGAATGAGGCACGGAAAAAACAGCAAGCTAGCGTTGCAGCATGTATTAGTAACGATGAGGCAAACCAGCGGTGTTTATTGAAAATGAACGCACAAGTGCGCAGGTGCGCTAAAGCACGGCTCACAGGAGCGGACCAGCCTGCGGCCCGCGAGTGAGTGAGTGAGTGAACAACTTTAACGGAGCTTCAAATAAAGAATGGTGCGCGCAGTCACCAGATGGTGTGGTTCCCTATTCGCGGGACCCATATCTGTCCAGTAATTCTTCTCCTCGAGCCACCAGCTGTTGCTGAATGACGAGGTCAGAGCTGGACAGTAAGGTCTCCCATAACTCGAGCGGGTTGGAATGACTCGCTTGCTTTTACGCGTGATCATCGCCGATTGCTTTACTCTCCTTGCTTGATCGGCTGTAGTTAAAAAGCCCTCGTCAGCTAGAATAGTGAGTAGTTTTAACTAGAAGTTTCACTTCAAATTTCACTTCATACGACCATCGATCGGTGAACCAGTGAGTGGCAGATCCCCCCCTAGAAAAAATTACCAATAGACAAAACCAATAGGCTACTGGGTTATTGACACCAATAGCTATTGGTGTATCAGTCTATAGGTGTATCGGTATATTGGCCTAGTCCTATAGGTGTATTGGTACCTTTTGTGTATTGGTCTAGTCCTATCGGTGTATTGGTATCATGATCCCACTGCAGCATCAATTGAAATATGGCGAAATGCATGCCAATGCCTTTAGTTCATTGCATTCATTTGGCCATGTCAGCAAGTTTCTAGCACAACGTGGTCCCACTATCCTTAAAATACCACAAAGCCGTAAGAGCTGGTTGACTGCAGCTTTATTTCCCAAATATGTTCCACAGGCTGTCGAATTTTCGGTGCATATATTCCTCGAGTCAGAGCTGCAAGACCTGCAAAAACAGTATGACAATAATTAGGAACTTCCGTAATATTCGCACATTTTTCTATGTGTGTCTAGCATTTCCTCCAAGCGAAACAAACCACTGTTCGGCAGCACGCCGCTAGACCCCAAAGAACTACGGTGCGTGAGTACGCCGATGTGGACGGAACGCTGCGAAAGCTAGACATTCCGTTTCGATTCCATCTGCATGAAACATTACCCGCGGAACTTCGTTTCATCTGTACGAAACGCTATATGCACAGTCGTTAATCGGAACACAAAGTCCTGCATGTATTTGTACTCAGTTCACACGTGGTTGCATCGATAGTGGCTTTTCCAAAAATTAGAGCGCCGCTTGTTGACCTGCTTTGCTTAGAACAAAAAATTATCAGGAAAGAGAAAGCTTCTACAGCATCACGGTGCAAAGAAATGTGTACATACCTTCAAATGCAAAAATCCCAGCTCGTAATGCGTGCATGTTCGTCACCTCGCCGTGCGTGAAGACAAGAACCCTTGAATACGAGCGACGTCGAAGGTGTCTTTACGTTCTAGTGCTCCACAGATGATGTCCTCGTAACTTTAAAACTAACAAATACAATGTGTGGCACTAAAATTCACAAACACGGTTGCTGGCCGCTGAGATGACCGCCCGTGCCGGGGATCGTGCCTAAGCGAAGCGCCGGACATGGAAGAAGCCATTTTGCTTTGTCTTGCATACGGGAACCTCCTCCGCCACCGCCAGGTTCATATTGTCAGAAAAGCATTATTGAGCAGTTTTAATTAATGTATTTCATCCGAAAATCATGGCAACATTTTATAATGCGGGCTTAATTTTTTTGGTGATAATTTTGATTTTGTAGGCGTTACTTTCCGCATACATATGAAGACGAAACTTATCCTAAGAATCGGCCGTGGAATCGGCACCCAAACCAAATATGGCCGCTCCGCTAGCTCCATGGCATAGCGAGATTAGAAAAAATTAGCGGGGATGGTTATGAAGGCGAGAGCTGACGCTCGCGAAAAAATATATAACTACTGTAGGCACGGAATTACACGCGCGGCGTTTTTGCTTGTCGCAAGCATTGCGGGCATCCACCATGCGCCGGCGGGTGCAACTCGTTAATTCTACCAGGAAATTTTTAAGCGCTACAGGGACATTATTTTTGAGGCGTGCTAAACGCGAAATGCTTGCAGGTTACGTGAATCGAATGTCTTCGGGCAGAAACACTGCTTGCAGGGCTGCAGATTAATTTTGACCACCGGTGGTGTATACCGTGCGCCGCAACGCGCGATCGACACACGGGCGGTTTCACCTTTCGCCTCGATCTGGAAAGCAACCGCTGCTGCCGGGATCGCACCCCCGTCCTTTGGCTTAGCAGCACACCGCCTAAAAAAAGCTAACAGCTCTACTTTTTATTAGTGCCTGTAAACCAATAGCACCCGACAATGTATTTGACCAATAGATATCCCCTATTGGTCTATCAGGCTGATACAACCAATAGCTATTGGTCTCACAATCCCAATGGCTATTGGTCGCAATAGCTATTGGTCCTACTATTGGTCCCATTGAGACCAATAGAACCAATACGAATTCGTCTACTGGACCAATACATGTCATTCTATCGGACCAATAGATTTTGTATTGGTCCTATAGATACTCAAATAGAACCAATAGCCTGACATATAAGACCAAAACATTATTTCTATTTGGCCAATACAAATTTCTATTGCAATTTTTGATAGGGCCGTCACCTTCCCAGCACTTTTGCCGACGCTGTAACCGTATTTCGCGCTGCAAAGCTTTTTTTCCCTAATGCCAAGTTGATCGCCGGACGAGATGGATGCGCTGGGGATGGATTGGAGACCATCTCGTAAAACAATCGGGAGTATGGAGCTCATTTTGCTTATGTCAACATGGGGTCCTATGGGCCACCCGCTGCTTTGCACTACCCGGAAATGATTCCCGGAAGTCGGTTTCGCAGCGCCCCCTGGGAAGTGCAGGAGGCCTATAGGGGACTGAAACAAAGATGCCCCTTGAGCCGAATACGGCTTATGCTGTACATGCCAGGGTTAGAAAAGAAAGTAAAAGAAAATCAATTAGGGTTCAACCTAGCGAAAATGTTGCAAGGGGAAGTTGTACAACGGCGTATTCCGGGAATGTTATACCCACACGCCATTGTTCTTTTAGCTGATACACAAAGCCATATGCAATGGGTCATAAATATTAGCGGTCAGGAAGCCACCGACCTTCGGTTAAATTTTAGCGCAGAAAAATCGGGAGTAATGGTTCTCAATGACACTATCACTGACGCAGTATTAATCCAGCATGTCGAATTACCCAGAGTCAAATAATATAAATATTTGGGAGTGTGGATAAACGAAGGTGATAACTACTTAAGAACTAACGAGGAGTAACTTAAGGGTGCGGAAAACCGAAACGCAGCTATAGCGAAGCATCGAGCTCTGTGGGGTATAACAAATATGAAGTAGTGCGAAGAATTCGGAAAGGAGTCATTGTCTCCGCGCTTACATTTGCCAATGCAGTACTCTGCTTAAAATCAGACGCTCTAGCAGGCCTTGGGGTTAACCAGAGAACGGTAGGCCATTTCGCGTTAGGAGAGCATGGAAAAACAACTAACGATCAGTGCGAGGAGATATGAGCTGGGCGTCGTTTGAAGTACTAGAAGCGCAGAGTAAATAATGTTGTGAGATGAGGTTGAGAGCAATGGATCAACGAAGGTGGGCAGCTGAGGTTTCTGAGGTACCTACACTTGAAAAGCGTAGGCACGCAGTGGCTATGGAAGACCAGAATGCTAGCGATGAAATACGGAGAGGACAGTGGAGAATCCGATACAGACAAGGTAACCAAAAAAGAGGCAAGGCAGATAGAAACGAAAAAAATGGAGTGAAAAAACGGAAGGTAAAATGTGGTTAGAGGTGTACCGGGCTGACAAATTGCAGATCAGAAAGGAAAATTTCTAGGAAACTTTCAATGGCAGTGCTTAGCTTTTTGAAGCTAGAGCAGGTTGCTTGCGAACTAGGAGCTTTGTGGAGAAGTATTCACAAAATGATGCGGTATGCGTGGTCTGCGGGAAAGAAACAGAAACTATGCGGCACATAGTGTTAGAATGCGAGGGTATCCATCCAAATCTACATGAGGGAAATATTCGGCTTCCAGAAGCCCTAGGATTTGAGGGTAGCACAGAGGAAGTTAGCTTCAAGGCTGTCGAGGTGACGAAAAGTTAGAATGCTGGTGGACAAAAAAAAATGGCCGCGTATCTGCTTCTCTTGTTGCAAATGTCGTCAAAAGACGATAGTCTTTATTGACTTTTGCCAAGTAAATGCCTCCCTTCGCTTTCCCGCTCACCTCTAATGTTGTTCCTCTTGCGTCCCGCTCCTCCCAAGATAAAGCCGCCAAAGGTTTGCTTAAATCATTTTAAATTTCCCGCGTTACACTGCTCCAAACCGGGTCTCTCGATGCCAACACTGCCGTACGGCGAAGACGCGCGTGAACCGCGGCGCCCTACTTCAACGTTTATAGAACCGCGCGTCCCTACTCCACTTGCGTTGCAAACAGCACGTGGAACCTATCTAGTGTAACCTTTCGTAACTGTTGCCGGTTGATTCCTTAAAATGCCGCAAGAAGCTATAGTGGCGCGCGCGACAGCTAGTGGAACCTTTCGTAACTGTTGCCGTTTGATTCCTTAAAATGCCGCAAGAAGCTACAGTGGCGCAGGCGACAGCAGGCGACGGCAAAGTGAAATTTTTTTTCTGGAGTTGATGAAGTATTTAATTTCGGCAAAGTCAAGCATGTATGATTTTTATAAAGGAACACTGCAAACCATCACTTCTCTATTCATTTGTTCTCTTATATTTGCGTAATGTCTTGTTCTTCTTCAACAATGTTGACAGGTATGAACATTACACTGGACTTAGACGGGTAGATCTAGCTGTGACTATATAAGACTATTGCGCCGGCATTGTTTTAGTTTGGCTGGGTGGCTGAATCGAGTCACAGATGGGCAGACAGACCAAAATTTCTGGGTATAAGTAGCCCAAGAAAGACTATCGTCTTTAAAAGCAGAGTGAAGAATATTGCCCAGGACAGTTATTCCTGGTAACCGAAAAATAAGTATTTTCTGCTAAGACATTTTTCGTGGCTGCCTGAGAGCTGCGCTAGTGTTAAACGAAGAGAGTAAAACATAGGTATATTAGTTTCTTTTTAACTTTTTGGTCAGAGCACGCTTCATCACTCCGCTACAAAGGGGTTACCACTATCAATCATGAACATCGTCACTATTGGCGGTGAGATCTTTGAGTGGCGCCCCCTGGCTCTGACGTCGGCTTAGGGATTCGCGCCGCTGTCGTCTGCTACACTCCGCTTGTGAGGGGCAACAGTGCCTGGGCTAGAAATCGCCCTCTTCGTTGTTGTAGTGCGTTAAAAAGCGTATTTCTAGCTACTCAGTTATTTTGCCAGCTTCTGACGCATCTGAATAATTTGAAGCTGTATCCCCCACAAGTTTGCAACACACGAAGAGATAGAGAACAAGTTTCTTCAGAGTATCGGTCCGAAGATCGTGTGTAACTCGCCCTTTCTTGCTTATTTGCAAGGATCAGGGATCAGAGCTTCTCGATAAGTATTCAAAATGCGTAGGATTCCCTGCAGTATTTCTGAGATGCTCCTATGAAGACTCAACAGTCTAACACTACGTACCAAGCAGCGGCCTCTACACGCTCATCGCACAGCAGGAAATAAAGCGGCTTTCTTCTGTTTCTTTCGTTGTTGTCTTGTATCGGATTAATGTTTCTTGCTTTTTTTTTCTGCCCAACGCATTAATTTTTCTGCGCCGTCACCAACTTCTTATTAGGAGGTTTCGGGATGTTTGGGAGCCTCAAAAAGGTCGTGTGGATATTTCCTTCATTTTGTATGCCATACATTCCTTTCTTCACAAATTGGCCTTCATTACAGCTCCGTGCAAGAAGGTGCATATCCGCAGCGTGCTTTGTTTATTCACATGCAAATACAATGACAAGGTTTGTGCTACGCCACCGCCATCGCGCAACGTGGTCCACAGTACTCGAAGGCGGCTTTTGTGCTCCGAATTTCTATCGTAATTATATCGTTATCATAACGAACTGACTCTCAACTCGAACAATGATGACATGATTACGGTGTTGAAGGCATGATATACTCGCTAACTAACGTAATAAATACTATACCTGCATATATTACAAGACTGGAAACCGAAGAAGAATTTTAAGTAGCTCTTTATTGCTTTTCAACCCTTCCATGCGCGAAGAACCAATTCTATTCTACTCGGGATGGCGTTCTATGATTTGAAGAAAATTACTTTTACTCTCTTGTCCTGGACTGAGGACCCGGCCCACTAACCAGATCGATTTAATTGTTAAACAAAGTTTTCCCCTCCTCCCCTCCCTCTTCTCCTCCTGATTAGTGCAGTTTTCCTATAACGCATATCCGAATATCGGGAAGATATGGTTGTGCAAAATGTTCCGAAATATCCCTCCAGGTCTTAACAAAAATATATGTGTTGCTATAAATTTAACGAAGACGTGACTCGTTTTGCTCAATAAACCTCCATACTGGTTAGATGCCTGGTATAGAATTAGCACGCGCGTATATACACACTGGGTTATTTGGAACTCAACCTACAGTTTTTGCAGTCTATAGTGCATGTCGGCTAACTTTCATGCCTTGACAACGTAAAGTGATGTGACAAAACGCGTTCCAGCATTCGGCAAGGTTGCAAAAACTGTTTTACCTTACATATGATTACCGGGAATCGTGATGCCTTCTGCCAAAGCCGACAGCCCTGAAGGCCTACAATTTGTTTTGGTCTTCCATTTTCGCTGTTGTCGGTTATTAGCAGCGGACTGTTCCTTTTGTTCGAATGCTTACATGAGAAGCTGACGCCTAGCTCAGACTCTTCGCGCTCCGCACAGGACCGGCTTCGCAAGGAATGGGGTGGCGCCGGCAATGTTTCTCCCGTATTCGGTATCCAAAACTATACTTTAATTGACACCATGAGCTAGTGTACGCGATTTTAAGCCTATTATTATGATAAAAAGTTACCCACACGCAATTCTGGTGCGGACAAGCATCAGACGTTGACCGAGCGCAAAGAAACAACAGGGAGAGCGATCCTGAGTGAAGCAGATGACAAATGCGAGAATCCCTAAGCTGACGTCACGGAGGCGCGCTTCGCAGCGCCGCCTGTGTTCGCGCTCACCGCCAATTCTGAGGCACCCCGCCGCTTCAAAGAGGGCGACCGCTAAGCATCTATCTATCCATCGGAGGTCCCGCGGTTTGGTTTTCTACGGTGGCTAGTATTTCATTTTGCCAACCATCCATGCCATTTTTCGTAAACGAACAATGCAAATAGCACCTATGTATTGATGTTTGGCCTCAGAAATCCGCATTTTGGTCTTGCCGTGTGTGTCTACTTGTTTGTGTCTCTCGTCTTTTGCGCTACATGGTTGAAATATAGAAAACCATGAACATTGCAGCCAAACATACATGTCTAGAAATGGTTGTGGCTACATAAACACTTTGTTCACCATCTCTTAAACTTTGCCCAGGCTAAATCGACAGACAGACAGACTAAAATTTTCGCGTTCAAGTAGCCCAAGAAAGACTATCGATTTTACAGTTGCGGTGTCCCAAATACCCGCAACTAAACAGCCTGCTTGTAACTTGTCGGTATATTGTTCCTGACGGTAATTACTTCCTGGCGATTAATTAGAAAACTAGTTCATACCTGAGGTAGAAAAAATTGGCTGTGGCTTAAAGGGACACTGAAGTGAATTTGTCAAGCTCCCGTTTTTGCTTGCACTGCGTAGACTGGCTCAAATTAGCACACTTTTCATCGTTTATCCGGTTGACAAATCGGTAATTATTTTACAAAGCGCGAAAGAAGAAAAACTACCATGCGCGGTTTGCGGCGGCCGCACCAACTAAAGCTGTGACGTTAGGAGGAGCCGCACCGTGATTGGACGATGCCCAAGGTGAGCAACCAAACAAGTTTCGGTTTCGGTTCTGTAAAACACAACCGGTGGCGTTGTTGGATGGGCATTCTCAATGACTCAGTAATCATCGTACCGCGCTTCTGCCATGTTGTCAGCTGTAAAAATGCATAAAGATAAGCCTCCCAGGACGGCTTGGAATCGTAGCATTCACTAGCCGAGGCCTACGCAGTGCATGAACGCCTTCCGCGTCCCGGCAGACGCTCAAATGCCATGCGCTTTTCCCCCATATTTGGAGCTTGCCTCACTCATGCCTGTACCGTAAAAAGCGTGTTCGCACCAGGCCAAGGGTCTGTTCATTCTGGCCTGTGCCCACTGCTCGCAAGCAGTCGGTGCTTATGGCAACAGCACGCCAACGAGAACTCGCTAGCGCGCCAGTGCCAGCCTGCGCGCGTTCTGTGAACTAGTTCGTGGAGCCATGAACGTTGCGGCCCAAAAAAAGGTGAACTCAATGTAGAAAACGTCGGCAGAAAACGAAAAAGTTAACTTACAAAAAAAAAGCAGGTACCCGCGGGGACCCGAACTCATGGCTTGCAAAACACTTGCGTCAACATACCACGCGCCTCAGAGCACTAGGCCACGGAACGGGCTCTTCTGACCTCGGTAATATAAGGTATATATTGTACAACAAGTTTACACTTTTATTTAGTTTTGGCATTTCAAGCAGCTTAGGTGACTATTTGTTGTATTGCACTCGTGCAGTAAGCGTCCCCCGAGTTTCCACAATAGCTCACGTCTAGCAATTGCATTTCGTAGACAGAAAAGCGTTCGCAGATGCGTAGTCGTGCTGCTGACCGCTGTGCTTGTTCGCCCAGCGCAAAAAAGTGCTTCCCGCACCCTATTTTTACGCTGTACGGTAAAAATATCAGTTGATTTTATTTCCTTAGTACCTATATTGACTTCGCTGACTCTTCTCCCGCCTTCAAGAGGCCTTATATTTTCCTACTGGCGTACCAGTCAGCGAAGCGTCGCATGTGCGATTGTGCAGCGCTTGTGTGAAGCGACCTTGACTTGGAGCTAGATACAGTGTACAAACTAACCAAGTAAAGAAAGGCCCATTCTTCCATTCACAAACGTGTCCTGGCTTCGTTTCAACTGAGCGAACGAATTGCGACGACCCGTCGGCGGCCGGCGGACGAAACGCTGGGCCGACTGACTCTGTCTGAAGGCCGGGGAGCCGTGCAGTAGCGCCTAGCGCAGCCAATTGCGCGCTCGGCTCCTCTCGACGTCACACGAAAACGCCGCAGAAAGTGGGCGAGCGTAAAGAGAGGAAGACAGCATTTTCGAATTAGTATTTCTACTAAATAAAATCGCGTAAACGCGCCCAGAGTGGTCGTAACATGGCCTGGGGACTCCCGGACTACAATTTGCGCAAGTAATCCCGCAATGTTTACATATCACTTCAGTGTCCCTTTAACTCAGGTATGACTGGGTGTGCGTAGAGGGAGAAACGGTTAATGTTGTTGTTTAGCTTGCTTCTCTGTACGGGTACGATGGTTTTTGAGGCGTGCGGCTCGTTCTTCATCCGTCTCCTCGGCTCGCTGCCTCCTCTTGGTTTCGTTCCGACGACGAAGCCTGACGATGAATCGCACCGGGCAGCCCCTACTATGTAAATGATTTCGTCAATTTTTATTTTTTATTCTTTTTTTTATTTTCATTTTATAGTGTTTGTTTTTATTTTTCTTACTTTTTTATTTTCGTTGATATTTTTTTAAATTTGATCTTTCCTTTTTTTTTCCGCAGTGAGGGCGCTGCCAACTGGGGCGGCTAGGGAATCGCTAGGTACTATAGTGGTCGCAGGTTCCCTAGGAACCGCTGCCAGCTAGGGAACCGAGGTGCGGCCACCGGTCACAGCGAAACGGCGAGAGTACGGCCATTGTATCTCTCGCTATAAAAACGAAGCGTCAGCAACGGAGGAAGCGCTTACATAATCCTCTGCGTCCACATCGCCTAGCGGGAACACGAAACTTGCCCCCCCCCCCCCCCCCGGACTTTCAGCGGCAAAAAGCGGCAGGGCGCCATGTGACGACGCAGAAAACGTTCCAAGGAGGGGCTGCACCGAAACAACATGCCCCACCACGGTCGCCGACAACAATAAAGGTGGGACGTGCTATATTTCGCCACATATCGTACACTCGTCAACACTAAGCCCTTCAGAACCAAGCTCAGCGATACTACAGATAGCGGCACAACTCACAGTGAAGTCATGCTCTTGCATTCTGACATCGTGGCAATCGCTTTCCCCCGTTGTCGTTTCGAGCGCATCCCACCACCAATACCAGTGCCACCGTACTCCGATGAAATCGAGCTCAAAACAAGGTCTCTTCGATTTTCTAAACAGCATCGCGAGCGCTTACTATTTTGGGTGAGCGACTTGTCAAGTCAGCATTACCACCTTGGATACCCGCACCATGGAATAACTAACAAAAAATCCCGGAATAAGCAAAAAGTCATCCATGCCGCACCTGCAGTGAAGTTTTTCACACTTGAATATATATTTACCGCGTACGCAGACCACACGCACGTTTATGCGTACGGCTCAGTGACCGCAGAATCATCTGCCATTGGCGTGTGGATTCCGTCGGTCCAGTGCACAATCAGGAAAAAACTGAGCCACAAAACATCGTCTACCGCTACTGAGCTAGCGGCTCTACGGGCTGCCCTTCATTTCATTGGTGCACATCATGCTCGGCGATTGGTGATCTCCTAGACTTACGGGGTGCTTTGCAAGCTCTAAGTAGGCTGTCCAACCACTGCAGTCAGCTTGTGTGTGAAATCACTGAAAGCCACACAGCGGTAGTGCGCGAGGGCCGCCCTACCGTGCTTCAATGGCTGCTTGGTCATTCGGGAATAGAAAGAAATACTATATCTTATGCAGTCGCCAGCGCTGGCCACTCTCTGCGTAAAACGCCACAGCTTCCTTTCTCTCGAGAGGGTGGTTGTGCCTTATCTATAGAACTGGTAGAGTGAGGAAATGTTGAAGTGGCAGCACCCGCGATTTTCCGCTGCGTGAGAAACAGCGGCTAGCTGCCTGTCTCGTGTATGACGTGGAGAAAGCCTTCAGTTGTGTCACTTTCTTGGACCCTGGGCCAACAACAATGACTCATCTTAAGGGAGGAAAAATCTTCTGCGTTTCTTGCGAGATTCTGGAATAGACAAAACTTTGTAATTCTTCCATTGTGCGCATGGCTACGTCTGTACGCGTTTGCCTTGTCATGCATACTTTGACTCCTTTTTCTTGCTACGCGCACTGCGCTTCCTGGGCTCCATTCGCTCTATTTTTTTCGTTTACTTAACTTCGTTTAGAGTTTTTTACTTGCATTTTATTACGTGCTGTTTTTTATTTAACTTTTGTTCTATCTCCATTGTTGCTTTCCCCATCTCTCACATTCACTTCACTGCATTGTAATCACCCCCATCTGGGGTAGCAAGCACTGACGCTAGCAGAGCTGACCTCTCCAGCCCACATTAAAGAGTTCTCTCTCTCTTCACTGCCGCCGCCTGCGCCACGGCATTGCTGTTACGTCGCGCTCTGCACTAGGTGCCCTTACATAGTCCATATATTTCGAAGCTAGATAAAAGGCCCTCTGTTAGTACCGCATGTGCGATCACTGGGTGTATTTATTGCGAGACGTCCAGCAACCACTTTAAAGGCCTCGGGTATTCCAGAGAGAACCTTTTAATGAGCTCAATGTCGCATGTAACAGCTGAGGTGCACAATATTGTAGCCGCGAATTATTCCAGATTCTAGCGATCCCAATTCCTTGATGGATAGCTGTAGGTATTGCATTTAATGTCTGCTGATCCGCTTTTAAATACGCCAATCTTAAAGGGACACTGAAGTGAATTTGTCAAGCTCCCGTTTTTGGTTGCACTGCGTAGACTGGCTCAAATTAGCACACTTTTCATCGTTTATCCGGTTGACAAATCGGCAATTATTTTACAAAGCGCGAAAGAAGAAAACTACCATGCGCGGTTTGCGGCGGCCGCACCAACTAAGGCTGTGACGTTGGGAGGAGGGTCACCGTGATTGGACGATGCCCAAGGTTAGCAATCAAACAAGTTTTGGTTTCGGTTCTGTAAAACACAACCGATGGCGTTGTTGGATGGGCATTCTCAATATCTCAGTAATCATCGTACCGCGCTTCTGCCATGTTGTCGGCTGTAAAGTGCATAAGATAAGCCTCACAGGACGGCTTGGAATCGTAGCATTCACTAGCCGAGGCCTACGCAGTGCATGAACGCCTTCCGCGTCCCGCAGACGCTCAAATGCCATGCGCTTTTCCCCCATATTTGGAGCTTCACTCACTCATGCATGTATCGTAAAAAGCATGTTCGCACCAGGCCAAGGGTCTGTTGATTCTGGCCTGTGCCCACTGCCCGCAAGCAGTCGGTGCTTATGGCAACAGCACGCCAACGAGAACTTTCTAGCGCGCCAGTGCCAGCCTGCGCGCATTCCGTGAACTAGTTCGTGGAGCAATGAACGTTGCGGCCCAAAAACAGGTGAACTCAGTATAGAAAACATCGGCAGGAAACGAAACAGTTAACTTGTAAAAAAAACACATACCCGCGGAGATTCGAACTTGTGACTTGCAAAACACTTGCGACGACATACCTAGCGCTCCAGACCACTCGGCCACGGGCGAGCGCTGCTGACCTTGGAAATAATATATAATGTATACCCAGTTTACACTTTTATTTAGTTTTAGCATTCCAAGCAGCTTAGGTGACTATTTGTTGTTTTATGCTCGTGCAGTAAGCATCCCCCAAGTTTCCCAATATCTCACGCCTAACAATTGCCTTTCTTAGACGGAAAAGCGTTCGCAGATGCGCAGTCGTGCTGCTGGCCACTGTGCTTGTTCGCCCAGCGCAAAAAAGTGCTTCCCACACCCTAGTTTTACGCTGTACGGTAAAAATATCAGTTGATTTTATTTCCTTAGTACCTATATTGACTTCGCTGACTCTTCTCCCGCCTTCAAGAGGTTTATATTTTCCTACTGGCGTACTAGTCACCGAAGCGTAGCACGTGCGCTTGTGGAGCGCTTGTGTGAAGCGACCTTGACTTGGAGCTAGATACAGTGTACAAACTAACCTAGTAAAAAAGGCACATTCTTCCATTCACAAACATGTCCTGGCTTCGTTTCAACTGAGCGAACGAATTGCGACGACCCGTCGGCGGCCGGCGGACGAAACGCCGGGCCGACTGACTCTGCATGAAGGTCGGGGAGCCGTGCAGTAGCGCAGCCAATTGCGAGCTCGGCTCCTCGCGACGTCGCACGAAAACGCCACAGAAAATGGGCGAGCGTAAAGAGAGGAGGACAGCATTTTCAAATTAATTTTTCTACTAAAATAAAATCGCGTAAACGCGCCCAGAGTGGTCGAACCATGGCCTGGGGACTACGGATTTGCGTTAGTAATCCCGCAATGTTTACATTTCACTTCAGCGTCCCCTTAAAACAGGCTCAGCACCATTATCATTTCATTACTCGACGATTCATGTTCAGTCGTCAACATATCCTATCGAAAAAATTTCCCGGGCTATTTAGATCTGCTTACTTGCATTGAAGGCGGTGGCCTGACGGTATCTATTAGCAACTTCACTGCTATATCGTATTTTCGGCCCTTTATTTGATTTAGTTTCCTCGTCGTTTGGCGCGAATCGCTCTGTTTTTGCTGCCCTTGTATGCGTCTCTTGATTAGTTTTCGCTTCTTCATCTTTCTGCGTGAATTACTTCAGCAAGCATACTGCCACATGCCACAGTTTCCCTGGAATAAGGGTTTGTAGCGTCTCGTAAGCGCTGTTCTAATAACGTGCTACCACGTTGAGGTTTCACGGGGACGCGTTACACTAGAACTTTTATGTTTCCACTTCATAGTTCATGGTTCCAGTTTTGTGAAGCTGGCACATTAGCAACTCGATGCTCCCGATTCCTGGCTAATCCTCTGAGTGTGTACGAGTCACGAAGAAGAGAAAAAAATTCACGCATCTCCACGGAGTGAATCATGACCAGTGGGCGAAGCACTGGGGATTGTTCTTGCCGTAAATCACCCGTGAGAGTGCTTACTGATGCTAAGACGATTTCCAATCCATTCCATGCCAATCCAATCCAATTAATTTTAATCCAATAAAATAAAATCCAAATTCAATCCAGTTCTCCTTGCGCATGTGCAGCATGGCTCTCCAGGAGCTCTCTCTCTCTCTCTCTCTCTCTCTCTCTCTCTCTCTCTCTCTCTCTCTCTCTCTCTCTCGCTCTCTCTCTCTCTCTCTCACTTTTTGTGAAAATTTTATTTTGTTCTGTTAACGTTTTATGAACCTTTTGTGCAAAGATGTTTCGATTTACACGGTGCTGGGCGTCTCTCTCTCTCTTCCGCAGTCTCTCTCTCCCTCTCCCTTTCTGTAAACTTTTGAGAAGCTGTTATTTTGTTCTTGTTAGTCTTTTGTGAACCTTTTGTTCACAGATGTTTCAATTTACACTGTGCTCTCCGTCTCTCTCTCTCTCTAACCTTTTGAGAACCCTTTATTTTGTGCTTGTTAACCTTTTCTGAACCTTTTCTTCACAGATGTTTCGCTTTACACGGCGCGGTGCCGTGAGCACGGACGCCGGACGGCGGACGGAGAAGCCTCGCGTTTAAGGCACTTTGCCCCTAAAAAATAATCGCCATCATCAATGATTAATCCTGAACACCTCATTACAGCGCACCTCACACTCCAGGGGTAGCTTCATAGCCTTAAGCACTCATAAAAAAGAAGCCTTTGTCCCACCGCTGAAATCATGCCAAGATGCAGGTCTGCCTAGTGCAGCGCACTAGGCAGACCTTGGTTAATATTTCGTCGTATCACACGCGTTTCTCATATTTACCTTTTGTATAGGCGTTCATGTTCTTGACCGGACGACTACTACAACAAGAACACCGGTTTTTCGCTGAATGGGGACTTAGGGCTATCACTTTAAAACAAGAGCGCCATGGGAGGAAGCGCTAGAGAACTGATAGCACAGCCCGATCCCCGAGAAGTCTTTGGTACTTGTTCTTCCACCAACTCAAAAAATAAGCGAACACTACCAAAAATTGAGTTTATTAATTTATCCGAAATCGCTCATATTATGTGACCTTCGTTGCATTAAATAATCGTTTACGTAATAATCGGTTACACTTATCGCATTATCCTGAATGCCAATTTTATGTAGTGCTATTTTTTTTGTTTGCCGCCATGCACGCATCAGGCAATTTTAAACCTTAGAGCACAAGGACCACAAGCAGTGCTGCATTGATTATCGTTTAATTTTTATCAACATTTGGATGAGAAACGTTCCAGTGAATGAAATATTTCGAACACTTCCATAGATTTTAATACTTCAACCGCAATTTTTAGTTGTAACTTTCGCTAAGCAGTTCCCGGTTGATAAACTAGCGAAAATGAATAGCGCGCAATCGATCTTTAGACGCGTCCTCGAAAACGAACACGCATGTTAGGGTCTTGTAGGCGCTGCTGGTGATTGAATCGTTGCTTTCACGGACGGCTCTGGGACATTCTCATCGGTCAGGATAGTTTCATGAAGCCTAGTGTACGCGGGCCTCTTGAGCCGCAGTGGTGACATGGGAGCGATGGTGATGGTTATCTCGTTACCACCTTTACACAGAGCCGCTTTCACGCCGTACTGGTCCATGTTTTCTACCGGGGCACCGTTAATCATGAGCAAAACGTCGCCAGGAAAAAGGAACTTATTCGCTGTGGCGACCTGCGCCCCTTCTACCGCCTGGATCACGTGGCAGCAAACAAACGCCCTCTTCGTCTCGTTCCACGCTTTCGCCTCGTAAGTCTTGAAACCGTAGTTGCCAGAGCCCCCGCAAGAGGACTTTAACGCTCTCAGCTGGATGGTTTCCTGGCCGGCCACCTTAATCATCTGGTCCATGTCACGACGGGAGACCAGCAGCCGAAAGGCACTCGACGCCATCACACTTAGAACCATCTGATCCCCCGAGTCTTGAATTCTGCGCGTGACTTCCGCCAAGGGCAGTTCGGCAATATCCCTCCCATTCACCGCGACAACGACGTCTCCCACCAAGACGTGGGACAAATCGGCAGGGCTGCGGCTCGTCACTTTGTTAACCATGAAGAACCTGGCGTTGTTTTCTCCTGCGACTTCAACAAGGCTAACACCAAAGTCCCAGTACTTCCCTAGCGTCTTGGTTCTGAAGAGGAGAATGTCCATCCTTTCCCTTTGAGCTACAAAAGACCCACGTGTGCCGCTGCTATATGCACTGATTCCAGCCAGCACATCCGCGTCAGAGGGCCTTTTGTAGTCCAGTTCTTCGGATACGCCGCCACTGGATTCAAAGACCTCGTCCTTCTGGTACGCAGTGCCGGCAAACCTACTTGCGGAATTAGTCATCTTCTTGAAGCTGCGAGAGGAGTACGTGTAGAGTGGCCTCTGCGTTGAGGCCTCGATATCCACCATTTCCTCCAGCTTGAGCAGCTTCCTTTTCAGGGTGTTGCTCGTCGCACCCACAGTTAGGCGAGGCTTCTCCCCTGGCCTCACCGACTTGCCACCCCCCATAATCTCGGCGATAGCTGGGATGTTGCAAAGGTTCCTCTCGGTGGCAAGCCTCTTCCAGTTGAAGTTCGCGTAAAAAGGGTGACTTCTGATTTGGGCGTACGTAACGGAGCCCAGTCGCTCGCGCGCGTTCTTCATCAGCATCTTGGTGACCATGTCCTTTGCCTCTGGGGTGGCCGAATGGGGGTGCATTTGTACTTTGGGCCACTTGAGCGGCTGGTTTAGGATCCTCTCCTTAAGCTGCTCCTTGGTCTCTCCCCTAAAAGGCACACGTCCGGTCATGATCTTGTAGAACGTTATGCCCGCCGACCACCAGTCACAGGCGCGGCCGTACGGGCGGCGCTTCAGGATCTCAGGAGCCATGTATGGCACCGTTCCAGCGGACTCACCGTCGAAGAATTCGAACGCAGTCTTTTTAAAGTACCCTTTGAACACTCGCTTGGAGAAATGGCCGACGCAGACTTTATTCGTGTCGAAGTCTATGACCTTGACTCGTCCACCTGGAATGATAAGCATATTGGACACCTTGATGTCTCGATGCAGGAGTCCCCTCAGGTGCATGTGCTCGAGGGCCAGGATTAGTTGAGCCATGACTATGCGGCAGTCCTCGGTGGGCAAATATACAGCTTTGTCAACCACTCTCTGGAGGTCTATTCCACAGATGTACTCCATGACGGTCACTTGCGCTTCTTTTGTGCAGTAGCAGGCGTGGTACTTGACCAGGAAAGGGTTTCTAATCACAGAAGCGACCACTTTGTCGATAACAGCTTGTTTGTGTCTCTGAAACAGGGAGCACGAGACAAGCTTCACAGTGCAGATGGAATTAGTCGGCTTGAACAATGCCTTGTATACTGCACCGAACCCGCCAGCGCCAAGCAGCTTGATGGCCGCAAAATCGCTCATCTTTGGAATGTATGTCCAGAAGGGGGCTATTTCATCCATGTTCACTTGTGCTGTTCTGCTAACTATACTGTCACCGACGCCCAACCAGTCGGTTGGAGGAACTTCGGAGACCTTCTCAAGGGAGATGGCCAACTCGCCTATGATTATCATCACCTTTCGGATTTTTTCACCGAGATCCTTAGCAATGTCTTGCGCTTTCTTGTAGCAAAAAGTGTGAAGGTTGATCAGATTTTCGGCTGAGTCACGGATGTCTTGATAAGTAACCACTTGCCTGTTAATTTTCTCCATTATGTCTTGCGCTGCCAATGTCACCTGTTCCATGCAGAAGTGGCCGAGTGGCTCCCGGTGGAGATCAAGCACGCCTTCGCGACGAACGTAGAAGTCCAGCAGCAGCATGGTCACCTTCGGAATACGCGGAAACAGCGCTGTAACAACTTTGGCGGCCGTGCGCTTTTTGTTCTCCATGACAACAGCTTTGACCATGGGGCTCCCAAAAGGCGTTGGAGTCGCCATTTGGACGAACGCCGATTGCTGGCACGGTTGAGGCGCGCTGATCGAATTAGACCTGCGCCCACGAGCCGGACGACAGTGTCGATGGCGATGCCGGCCTCCATGAACTGCCGCGAAACATGGAGGGGATTGGCTGCACTGAATTGTTTGCTACCAGAAAGGCTAGCTTATAAAAATGTATGACAAAAGCAACTGAAAGTATATGAATTCACGCACTAAATGAATCCATTGAGGACAAAAGAGGAGATTAGAGAGCTGAGAAATGAGCTGCGCCAACGCGGGTTCGCCTATTCCCAAGATGTAGACCATAAGTGCCTTGGTGATTCCCACTAAATGTGCACACCTCTATGGGCGATAGAACGATAACAAACGCACTACATTTTCTTGCTTCGCGTACCTCTAAAGAAGGCCCCTACGCGCTCCGTGTATCCCCTTATACGCAGCGTACGTAGGGTCACTGTTAGGCGCTACGCATAAATCGCAATACGTAATAAAAATAAGGCAGGCTCCGAACAACTCTAACAGAGGTTGGCCAACCAAAATGACGATTATATACAAAAAAGAAATGAGGAACGTGCTTGAATAAAACGAAAGGCACAAGCGTGACTGAATCGATATAAGACAACTGTTTGAGCTGCCGAAAATATCACAGTTATAATGTAAATTATTCTATATTTCACAGGTGTTCCTCTCCAAGCGCGGCGATTAACTGTATTGGTACATAACCCGCAGGTGTAATACTCGGAATTTTAAATTAGAGCTCGCCATCTGGCGGGTAGCTGCAACCACTGACATTAGGTGGCTATAATCAGGTCTGGCTGCTGCTTTCCAATCCACTATGCGCTGCTAGCACAGCGCTGGAACCACCGGCTCATCACGCTCGCTTTAGTATACTACGAAATCATAAGGACGCCACAGAAGGGCTTAGGAGATAGGAAAAATGGACGCCTGTAGATAACTGTTTCAACAGCGGAGCTTTTCAGGCATTCTTGTGTCCGCGCACATCGTCAACAAGAAATTCCGCTTGGAGAAGTAGGGAAGCAAAACATTCTAGGCCAAGAAAAGTTAAGGAAAGTGGTGAGGATGCAACGAGCCCACGGACACGTGTTGGGAGTGCGCGCCGGAAGAAAAAAAACACTTGCCCTGCTAAAACTCAAACCCGGGTCATGATTCCAATCAGGGCGCACAGTACTTCCTCGGGATTCGTAACACATGGCATTGGCTTTGGAATTTAAGTTGCGTACTTTGGCATTTTGGATTCGGGACTTTAGGAGGGTGGATTGTGGACTTTGATTTGACTCAGTTTGAATGCCGAAAGCTTCCCTTTTAACAGCGAAGCTGTTGAGCAAATCGTTTGTGTGTGGTGTCCGCAGTTATAAATACAAAACAAAATGACGGGCGCTCGTGCACGCGTGCCTCGAGCGCATGTTCGTCAAGCCTAGCATACCCACTTAGGCAAATTGGCCGCCATTGACCACTTAAAGAAAAACAACAACGAAGCAGTACAGGGAGATATGGGCTGGGCATCTTTCGAAGTTCGAGAAGCACAGAGTAAAATATGTTTTGAGATAAGGTGAGAGCAATGGATCAACGAAGGTGGGCAGCTAAAGTTTTTAGGTACCTTTGCTTGAAAAGCGTGGGCACGCAGTGGTTAAGGAAGACTAGCACTCCAGCGTTCGCCGTATCATGGCTACACTTGCTCGGAACGAGAAAGACACGTGATAGTGTACTCCCGCCGGTCGTTCGTCCTCGTGTCGTCGTGCGCATGCGCTCTGCACAGCAGAAGAGCCGCGACTTGAATGTCGAAGCTGCTGTAGGTAATCATTGACTCCACATGCTAACGATGAAATATTGAAAGAACAGTGGAGACTCCAACACAGCCAAGCGAACCAAAAAAGAGGCAAGGCAGATTGAAACGAACGAATGGAGAGAAAAAAATGTAAGCTAAAATGTCGTTAGAGATATACCGGGCTCAGAAAGTGAACATCAGAACGGAAAATTTCTAGGATAAATCCTAGGGCAGTGCTTTGCTTTTTGAGGCTAGAGCAGGTTGCTTGCGAAATAAGAGCTTTGTAGGGAAGTATTCACAAAATGATGAGGTATGCGTGGTCAGCGGAAAACAAACTATGCGGCACATAGTGTTAGAATGTGAGTGTATTCATCCAAATTACATGAGGAGGGAAATTTTCGGCTTCCAGAAGCCCTATGATTCAAGGGTAGCACAGATTCGAGGCTGTCGAGGCGACGAAAGGAAGATTAGAATGCTAGTGGACGAAAAGCAGAGAGGGAAATATTTCCTAGGACAGTTACCACATGTAACAGAAAAAAAAAGTATTTTGTTGCTAATGAGCTTTTTGTGCCGCCCTAAGCAGCGCTAATTAAACCAAGAGTATAAAACATAGATATATTGGACCTTTTTGGTAAGATGACGTGTCATCACCCCGCTACAAAGGGGAAATCAATACCAATCACCAATCATCATCATCATCGGGAAAATAAAACAAATATTTGAAATGCAAACCTAAACACAATGCAAAGCAATTCAAGAAGCGCCCACCATGTACTGCAGTATTTGAAGAAAATAGCGCGCAAAAAATCCTATAATGTTATTTTATTGGACTTAAGAATATTTACCGCACAAACTTTCGGGGAAATACGAGTAAAACACTAAAATAATGACCTCAGAATGTTGATCGTATACACCGCCTTCAGTCGATTGATAAAAAACAAAGGTAACTCTAAAACTTCAAATCGTATTTAGACGCAACCTTACCGCATTATACCAGAAAAAATTGCGCCCTCCTCCCCGCGAGGGGAACCCTGTGTAGATGCGACGCATCGTGGGGTTCACTTGGTGTTTCCGTTGGATTGATTCTGAAATCGCGTGAAACGTGTCGGGAACGCGTATGATTATTATGTTTTATAATTATTATTATGTTTTATTGGCCAATCTTAGTCAATCTCTCTAAGTGGTATGCTTGGGGCTTCGCTGTCGCAACGACCTTTACTCCATCATTGTTGCTGTAAGTGGGAGCTTCTTTTCTTTTATTGCAAGTGTTAATCATTGCCCCATCATGCGTTGTATCAGTAGCTTCTTGACGTAGTTTGAATGAGTCAAGGATATAAGGCGCGTTCGTAGCATTTGATTCTGTTTCGGTTTTGTGGCTCAGAGGGAAGAGCACCATGTACCTCGCGTTCCGCCCACAGGGTCGTGGGATCGACACCGGGCGCCGCTAACTATTATTTTTTTATAGTGTAGGGGGAGGGGTTTGGACGGACAACAACGCCGTATGGAGGGACAAGGCGAGTGAATGATTTGCAGTCGCATCTAAAATAAGAAGAAGGTGCCAAACACACCCCTTCATATTGCGCAGCTCTCGGTGCTCATTACAAGGCAGGATACGTTTCTTGACGATTGCCTCCCAACAAACTCCATTTGGCGAAGTGTATATAAGGTGTTCGCGCTGGCGCCGAAAGGGTGACAGAAAGGAGAAAATTTACGAGGGCACTTTTTCCCAAACAAGATATTCAGGCAAAGCAAATTACTTGGTGCTTAAACTTTATATGTGAATGGAATAAAAGCGTTCACTTCATAAAAGGGACTCGAACACAGCGTTTGTATAACTTTCCACAAGCCCAAAAGTAACAAAATGGACGCCTATTTTGTACTCTTTTAAGAAGCAGCGGACGTGATTTTCAAGTAATAATCGTCGCTCAGCGGGCAGGAAATTGAAAAATTTCGCATGTAATAAACGTTTGTGGCTTGTGCGTCACCGCAGGATACAGCAACAAATTGAAGGAAGTCGCAATGACGTTATGTCCCGTTTCTGTGTAGCCAGAGGAACCCGCAGGAGATGTACATCTGGCTTCCACAGGCCTGTCAGGTTTACGAAAAGAAAGGATGTATTTTCCATCCCAGAACAGCAGGCGTTGTATTTGTGAAGCGTTCGCCCCAACTGTCAACCTAACTTGAAGAGTTTTTTGCGAAAAGAGTTTTTTGCGAAACCGGAACTAGGTCAGATGAAACTGCATTAAGAAAGACAACTCGGCCAAAACCAATTTATTGCTGTACAAAAAACAATTCTTACAAGCCCTGTAAGTTCTGGATGCCCTGGTTCCTTTTCGTTGTCGTAAATAAGAGAACTACCTGTTCGAAATTTAGACACATACAAATTCGGGGCGCTCTCTTCTCAATACAGCATTTGCGTAACTCCCTTGCTTATTTTAAACGTTGTTGTACGTCCACCAAAAAAACTGATAGTTGTGAAGTGCGCAAAAATATCTTAAATACTTGATACAAAAGCAGTGCTGCAGAAGGCTAGTAGTTCTGCCATAGCTGGCCACGTTCCCGAAGCCCAGCAAACTCCGCTGACGCTTCTATGCCGAATGAGGTTCGTTCGTATTGCGTACGAACGAACCTAGTCTACACTCAATATATGACACTCTTCGGTGGTGAATCTCGTTCAATGAACACTTCGTTGGTATCGACCGTCAAGCTCGCAGTGATGAGGACCTCTTCACGGTAACCGAGGTTGAGCATGCTTTGAAGTCTCTTGATGACCGGGCTGCGCCTGGACCGGATGGTGTGACGGTAAAAGAGTTAAAGAAAATCTCTTTGCAAGCTCTGACACTTATTATGAACAACTGGTGGTCGTACGCGGTCATTCCACTGGAGTTGAAGCAGTCTAAGACTGTATTCATACCGAAATGTCCCAAGCCAGAAGGGCCGGGCGACTTTCGACCTCTCACTATATCTCCAGTGATCGTTAGACTATTCTCCAAACTTATATTGCGTAGACTATCAGAAATGAATGAGTTCCACAAGTATCAGTCGGGCTTTCTGATGACCGTAGCACATCTTCCAACTTGCTCATACTTCAGGCTCTTATGCGGATGGCCAAGAGATCATCCAAACCATTCTTTGCAGTCAGTCTGGACTTGCGTAAAGCATTTGATTCGGTGTCGCATGCTGCAATCTTTGCGGCTTTAGATGCTCGGGGGGTTCTTGCTCGTACGCAAGAGGTTATTAGAGAGATGTACACTAACGCTTCCACGACATACTGGTCGGGTGGGATAACTGATGATGTTCGGGTTCGGGTTAATAGGGGCATAAAACAGGGCGATCCTTTGTCTCCCTTTCTTTTCAACTGTGTGTTGGACCCACTCTTGGAGCAGCTTATCTCCTCCAAATTGGGTATACAAGTGGGCGGGTCTTGTATGTCTGCGTTAGCTTTCGCAGACGATATTATTCTTGTTTCTGATACATTTGAGGGTTTGCAGGGTATGGTTCGTCAGACAGAGGCTTATTTCGAAAATGTTAACTTGGTTATTAATCCCTCAAAGTCTCAGTACTTTGGGTGGCGAATCAATCACTACACACATGGCAAACAATATGACCTTCCTCGCTTGCAGTTTCAGGACTCGGATCTCGCGTCTATTGCTCCAGATCATCCCATAAAGTACTTGGGTTTGGAATTGTTCGTTAATAAAAGTCCAAATGTCAATCCGGCCAAGGCTGAAAGTCTTCTGAAGCTTATTGGGTCGGCCTCCCTTAACCCTTTCCAGAAACTTCGTTGTATTCATCAGCTTGTGGCTCCGGCTCTTCTCTACGCGGTGTCCAACACACTTGATGTCCTTAATGAGTCTAGGCGATGGGACAAAACGCTCGGCATGCACATCAAGACTTTGATGCATTTGCCTACGCAGTTCCCCCGCAGTCATATCTGGCTGCCATCTCGGAATGGCGGTCTTGGGACACTCCAGCTTGAGCGTGTTGCTCAGGCTGGGCAATTCAAGTCATTATGTCGATTGCTGCGTTTGGGGGACCCGGTAGTAGACGTTCTGTTTGAAGAGATTCTTGGCTCGTGCCATGCTCGGATAGCCTCAGTTTTTGAAGTTCCTGTTGGGATCACTGATCCAAAGTCGGTAGACGCAGCCCTTAAACGAGCTGCTGCAAAGTGGTGGACGAACATGCGAGACATGTACACCAACAAGGATCTCTTTGCTCATTCTCAACAGCAAAGGGCTAACGCTTGGCTATATCACGACTCCAAACTCCTCAACGATCGCGACCGCATTCGTGCGTTGCGACTTCGAACGAACCTCGCTCCAACTCGTACTCTTTACAACAAACATGCTTCAGATCCCGCTGCACGCGACTGTCGTCGCTGCGGCGAGCGACCGGAAACCGCATTCCACATCTTGCAAGAATTCGAAGTTATCAACCTTTCCAGGCAAGAACGACATAACTTCGTCTCCCGCCAGATAGCTCGATTGGCCAAAGAAAAAGTTCCAGGCGCAACCGTCACGGAGGAGAAGGTGTTCATGACTAAGGAAGGCGTTCGCTTGAAACCCGACTTGGTGCTTCAAGTCGGCGAAGAGGTAGTCATTGTTGACGTGGCGGTAACTTGGGACTCCAATGAAGGGATCCTTAAGCAAAAATGTAAAGATAAGGTCCAAAAGTATTCCTCCTTGAAAGGGCTTTTTTCCCGGTCGATCAGTGTCCATTCATGGAATGGCTTTCGGGGCACGAGCGATGTTGTGTCGAGAGACTATGGATGCTGGTGCGGCGATGGGGCTTTCGCCGCGGGACATGAGTTGGCTCGCTGCTTGCGTTTTGCGTGGAAGCCTGATCATGTTGCAAAGATTTAGTAGACGGGTTCTTGGGAGGGGGGGTCCTGGGGCGTACTTATAGATTACCTTATGTTTTGTGTTGTGTTTATTTTATTTCCAGTTTCTTAATCAGTTTTCATGTGTGACAGACGCCACACTGTTTAGATATAAGTTAGAGGCCGGCCACAGGCATTCCATCTTTTCTGAGTCGCTCGAATATTTTCTCCTTCGTTCCAGAGTAGTTTCCGGACACTTTGGGACGATTATGGTACACTGGTAAGGCTAAAGACGGCTGTGCTACGGCCCACTGTCCCATGTCGTTCCAAACGTCCATGTAGCAGACGCCTGTGGCCTCGTCACTCCGGCTTGACCGGGGTAATTCAAGTATTTTGCTTCGCATCTCCGTTGGAGCACGAAGCAGTTGTATGCCTGCTAATGGGTTTGGCACCGGGAACAGAGTTACCGAAAGTCTTCCAGGCCGGAGTATAAGCCCGTATTCTCACTAGATCGCAGTGCTGAAACTGCGGCACCAGCAATATTAATACCACAAGCACGGCACCCCGCAGCGCTTGTAAATCTCTACTCAAGTCGTTTGTGTGCCAGCACATTTTCCCCTACACGTCACAAGCTGGAGGACGGCATTACAGTTGGAACTCGATTTTACAAAACCCTATTTTACGAATGCCTGGTTTAACGAACAAATTCTAATTTCCCCCGGAGTTGCCCTTAGACTTAACACTTTTACGAATTGCAAATAACCAAACAAACTTTGCCGCAAAACCCGATTAAACGAAGCATTCCGTGGAAAAGATGCATAGAAAAAGAGGTTTATCAAATTTATGGCTGTTACGTAACATTACGCCACATTTACGCAGGCTGAAGTTGCCATGCGTGACGTGATCGTTCCCGCCAACCGTTTAAATTGCGTCACGCCTTCTCAGCCAATCACAAAGAGGGTGTGTATTACAAGCAGTATTGTTGCTGAATAGCAATGACAGGCCTACGTTGTGATGTCCTATGCATTTATTGTAGTTTTTCATTGCCGGCAATAAATTATGCTCTTTCAGTAAAGAGAATTAAGGCAAACTCAAAACTCTTGACAGTAAACGTCATCGAACGTCAAAATGACGACAGCACACACAGCCCCTTTGTCAACCGAAACCACGCGCCAAAGTTTAAAGCCAATCACAAAAGACTTCCTGCAAATTCCGCAGTTCCGTGGGAATTGGTGCAGGCGTGAATAGGGCCCCTAGACAGAGTCGCATGCGTATGCAAGTGAAAGCCGATTAATTTGCCACTCAAGGTCTGTCACCTGATCAAGGACAACAACAGAAAAATTGCTGCTGGCGAAAAATTCGCCGCACGTAAGCCGAACTTGGGATATGTTCAAAGGTCCCTTGCGATTCACGGCTGCGTGTTCCGGATGGGCAGTGGGAGAATGGCAAGGCTAGGGACCTGGCCTCGCATGCAATGTATCATATGCTACCACCGTATCTACATCGCTGTACGCGTGAACTATTAGGTTTTCGCACTTAACCACGCCTTAGAGGGCCTTTGCGGCGACATCCGGGGTCGCAGGCAACTTCACCGAGCCGTCTTGTGCGCCGTATCGCTTTCGTTCGTAGCCGCGGTTCCGTTCACCAGAGACGCAAAGTGTTCGAGGTCATGTAAAGCGCCACCACATGATGTGAGTGCGATTTATAATGTATATGTTGACGGAATCGCTGAAAATCGGGTTGAAACGCAACGTACGATACACGCTGCTTTTTGTTTACGTGAAATGCGGGCGCTAAGCGCATCCGCAGGCACAGTGTCATATCGGATTTCAGGGTTATGAAGCGAAGCAACCGCCCTCTAAATATTTAGTGAAGACCATCTATAACGTCATTACGACGACAACGTTTGTCTTCGCCGTCCACACGAGACTCCGAATTTCAGAGCGAAGTGGTCGCTGGGGTAGTGGTAATGTTTACGTTCTAAAGTTGTGCTTCAACGCTTAACAGTTTCAGGAAATGTGCGCCAACCACACCAATCCGCCACGTTAAGAGGGGATGAAGACAAAATGCAAGTTTGGTTCATAGAAAAGATTGCCTCGTTAGAATCCTACTGACACCACTTTTCACGTAAACTTCGTTCAAATAAGCTATATGATTAGGAAAAAGCGGAAAGGCCATGCGACTCAGTAGCTTATTACCCACAAGCAGAACTTATCATGTCATACCAGCCAGCTCTGGGATCGGCGGAGGCCGGCAAACGCAAACGCAAACTAGGTGGAACTTACAAGCTTGTTGAACAAGCTATTTGCGCTTAAATGTAGGGCAACTTCTGTTTATAGCAGTACGAATGGTGGGAAAAACAGTGAAAGTTACGTAAGCATACGTCAGCATAGAAGAACTGATGCGTACTGCTGTTGGTACTGCGCGCACCATGCTTGGTTGAGATGCACAGCACTGCGAGGCTTTGGGTTTGTCTCACACATGACACTGGCCGATTGACGCATGCGACGGTGTCTTACGTGACCATATTTGGCGAGCGAGCACCACGTTTTACGAAACGATTATTTTCTCCATGAACAAAAACAAACCAGGTTTAAATACGGTGAAAAACAAACCAAAGGCAGAAAACGGCTTGCTGCGGTGTGGTAGCGCCATCTCGGTTGACTAACCGTAAACAAGCCTCAGCTCCGCACAAGGTTAGCGGAAACACCTGTTCTCATCGTGTCATTGCAAACGTCGTTGGAACACACGTTTTGGCACAAGAATCAAACTTTTAGCTTTGAATAATTGGTTCCCCAGTGAATAAAGTATCGTTTGCTTCCGGCCAAGCGCTGGGGGCACTATAGAACACGAAACCTTTCCTAAAAAATAAAGTGGCATTTTGTCTTCATGGCCCCGTTAAGCATGCCAAGGCAGTGATAGTAGTCTGCGACGCTCGTTTGGTGGTCTGGCCATCGGTCATTAGCGAAAACGTGACCGGCAGTCAACTTTCATAGGTGGAGAAGTAAAGCGCTACAGATTTAGAGTCTGATTTAACGTTAGAGTTGGGACCTGCATTCGATTCAAGATCTGGTAATTGAAACTAAGACAAACATTCCCAGAGAGCAATAGGCGGCAACAAATTTAGCGCTGTGAGCTCGGCAACTAAAACGAAACTTAAAGGCGTTCCACTCAATGTGAAAGCTGTCAGAAGTGCACGGCAGTGATTCGCGATAATGAGCTGTACCGCCGTTATCCGCTAACTGCTAACACCCCATGCAATTCAAATTTCCCGCCCTCGCAGTGCTCGCGCGCCCTGCATGAGACTGCGCCAGCGGGAGTTGTGTTCTCTGTGCTTTTCTCCCCGCACGTGTCGGCGTTGCACTGCCACTTTTTGCGTTTGTTATCGTAAAAACCAACCCAACAGGCGTCCTTAACTAAAGGAACGCCGGGCGCTGCCGGTTACTTACGTATATTTTCCTCAAATGTACATAGTGCTTTCTTTGCGCTAAACAACGGAAAGATGTATGAGAAGCGGCATCGTTTCACGAGTTTCGAACGCTTATGACTATATAAACCGCTTGGCTTTCGAAGCCTCTGGAGTTCGTCGCGAACAACAGCGTTACCCTGGGACGCCGCCTTGGTGCTCTATATACTTGAGTCGAGCGAGCGAGCGGGCTAGGACGAGAAGGGGAGCGCCTGAAGTGCTCTGCGCTTAAAAAAAATTACTCCATGTTTTTGCAAAAGGAGCGCAGGGCTTACGCACTTGAAGGCGACGAGCCCAGCATCCGAAGCACCCTGTGGGGCCTTTTAAGGCTGCCAGCCAGGAAACACCATGATAACCCGAAAAACCGGAGAAATATCAGCGGTATAGGCAAGGGCGAAATTGGCTCACCGCCCGTACAAGAGGTCGGCATCCCAGTTCTTTTGTAGAATAATTTCGTTCAACTGGGGGCAGGAGGAAGCTCCACCGTGCAATACCGCAGTCATGACTTACCGCAATGTCAATCAGCCATTACACCTCTAAGAGAGAGAGAGAGAAAACTTTATTTTGTACATTCTGGGTTACTGAGGTGTGGTGACCGACGGCTGCATCTTGTCGGTGACCTCGGCCGCTCGTTCCGTTAGATTCTTCTGAACCTGCAGGTCTGAGCTGCCCAGCGCCTCCTCCCAGTGCTCGCCAGTGGGTATTACAGGAAAAGGGTCTCTGGAGCAATTACACATGAGATGCGTGATGGTCTCGTGTGCACCACATGCAGGGCAATTGGGTGAGGGGTACACAGTAGGGTAAATTAAATTCAGCCTGGCCCGACATGGCAATGTGTTAGTTTGCATGAGGCGCCAGAGTCGCTCCTCGGCGTTAGTCAGTTCCGGGTGAGCAGGCGGGTATCGACGGCGGGTGAGGCGGTAATGCGCAGTGACATCGTTGAAGCTCAATAGGCTGTCGCGAGCCGACTGGGCTCCATGGAGGGTGACAAGAGTAGGCCCTGCTCGGATGGTAAGCTCTCGAGCTGCTGTGGACCGCTTCATTGCCCCCCAGCCCTGTGTGACCAGGAGTCCAGATCAGCTCCACCTTGGAGGTTGGAGGATTTTGAAGGAGAATTTTTAACGCCAGGGGAGAAATAGTCCCTTTGGCAAAATTTTTGATGGCCGTTTTCGAATAAGAAATTATAATTGCCGGGGTCGGCCGATGTGATATAGCCAGCGCAATAGCCGCCTCTTCCGCCGATGGCGCGTGGCGCGTACGTATGGTGAGAGAATGGAGGGGGGGTGGCATGGGGTCATATATAGCCGTCACTGCATATGCTTCGTGATGTCTGTAACTAGCAGCGTCTACATATACCGTATTTGGCCTGATGGGGTACTTTTTAGCCAATGCCCATGCACGCGGTTCTCTCCGCTTCTGATTGTGCACTGGGTGCATATTGCGCGGGAGTGGGCGCACACGTAGCAATCCATGAATTTTTTGGGGAATGGGGACACGCGCGTCACTTATTATTGGGGTTTTGATGCCTATCCTGTTCATAATGTGTCGGCCGGTAGGTGTTTCCGACAGGCGAGAGTACTGGCTAAGCAGGTGAGCTTCAATTAGCTCTTCCGCGGTATTATAGACGCCGAGCTGTTCCATTCGGGCAGTGGAAGTACTTTGGGGTATCTGGAGAGCAGTTTTATTAATTTTTCGAATCAGACAATTGATTTTAGATAATTCACATGGAGAGGGATTAAGATATGGCAAGGAGTAAGTAATGCGGCTAATTACAAAAGCTTGAATTAGCTGTATTCGTTCGGCTTCTTTTAGCCCCTGGTTGCGGAGAGTTATGCGGCGTATGAGGCCTATCGTTTGGTTGACCTGGGAAGTTAGTTGTGCTATGTAACGAGTGTTGGCTCGGTTACTCTGTATGGTGAGCCCTAGGATTTTTATGCTCGGTACTGACGGTACGTTTGTGTGGCTGATATGGATATTTATTGAGGTGTTTGACGGAGAAGTTCGTTTCGCTGGAAGTACAAGAAGTTCGGACTTTTCTGGGGGAGCATTCAAGGCCTGCCTTAGTGGCTTCTGCAATTACTATGTCAGCCCCGGTTTGAAGAACATCTTCTATTTGTGCGTCGCTGCCTCCCGACGTCCAAAGGGTAATGTCGTCAGCATAAATACTATGCCAAAGATGAGGAATCTGAGCAAGCTGCTGAGGAAGATTGAGCAGGGCTAAGTTAAAAAGCAGGGGGGAGAGTACAGCCCCTTGAGGAGTGCCTATTGAAGGAAGGGGTATGGTGTCGGTTACAATATCCCCAATTTGTAGCACTGCTGTGCGGGCGGTTAAGAAGCTCTTTACATAGTTGTACGTGCGTTGGCCTGGAGCTATTGATTCTAAATTTTGGAGTATGGTTGTACGGGATACTCGGTCGAAAGCTTTTTTGAGATCAAGTGCAAGAGTGGCTGCCGCGTCCACTTTGGAGGGAGGTGTGATGATCTCGTGTTGTAGTTGTAGAAGTATGTCTTGGGTAGATAACCCATGCCGGAATCCTACCATAGTATGCGGAAATGCCCCGGTTCGATCAAGATATTTTAGCAGACGCGCGTGGACAACGTGCTCCATGACTTTTCCCATACAGAAATTGGACGAAGGGGTTCAAGGCTGAGCGGTTTTCCAGGCTTAGGTATTAGAGAAATTTTGGCGTGTTTCCACGTTGGAGGTAGGATTCCATTGGTCCAGTAGTAATTATAGTATTGGGTCAATACTGTTATGGAGTTGTCATCGAGGTTGCGGAGCATTGTGTTTGTTACGCCATCCAGACCTGGTGCTGACCCAGGTCGGATGGTAAGGAGTGCCGCTTTGACCTCGGCTTCGGTTATATCTTGATCGAGCTCCTCGTTGTCCGTTCCTTGATAAGGCGGAAACGATATCGTACTCCTCTGGGCTATGTATAGTGCTTCGAGGCGTTCTAGAAGTTCTTGGTTAGTTCCAGGAATGTCTGGATATTTTGTGAGACGATGGTTGTTGGCTGTTCGGAGTGACCCGGGATCGAGCATATGGCGCAATATGGCCCAAGTGCGACGCATGCCAAGGTTGCCTTTCATCTGGTCACAAAACTGCCCCCATTGCGCGCGGGTCAACTCGGCTGTGTATGCTTCTATTGCTTTACCAACGTTTGCTAGCTTAAGGCGAAGGCGTCTGTTATGTTTCTGGTGCCTCCATCTGCGCTGTAAGCTTTTGTACGCGTCCCACAGGTGCTGTAGGCGAGTGTCCACCGTTTCAGCTGGAATGTCTGGGTCTATTAGCTGATCGTACTGCCGTTTCGTGTCTATCAGTTCGTTAACCCACTCCTGAAGTGTAGCGGCATTGACCTCGGGGGGAGTGTTCTGCTCGCAAGCACGTCTGAAGGCGTCCCAATCGGTGAGATATTGTTGTCGAAGGCGTGGTGTTAACGTGGTAGCAAGCTGAATGTCAAGTTGAATGATAAAGTGGTCGCTGCCCAAAGTGTGGGTCGTGCAGCTCCATTTTGCCACATCTATCCGGCGTGTAAAAGAGAGGTCTGGCGAAGTGTCCTTTTGTGCACTATTACCTATCCTCGGGGGGATGGAAGTATCTGACTCAACCGTGAGCCGTTGAGATTGTACCAATTCCCATAAGAGGTGGTTTTTGGTGTGGATTGGCTGTAGCCCCACGCCGTGTGAGGGGCATTGAAATCACCTAGCACAACTAGTGGGTGCTGTTGCGCGGCTCGTGAGGCAGGAGCGAATAGTTGAGTAAAGCTGTGGGCGTGTTCTCGAGGGCTGCTACACACATTCAGTATATAAAGTCGGGAGGCAGCGCGTTTTGGGGGATATAATACGACAAAATCATGAGGTATGTCGATGCTATCAAATTGCTGACGTTCCGCGGGGATGTTTCGTTGCACTAACGTAGCTGTATACGGATTATTGCTAGACTGAAATGTTTGGTATCCTGTGAGTTTTACCTTGAGGCCAGGTTCCTGTAAGGCTATAATTGAAGGTGTTTCTGATTCCGTTGAAAGAAGCATCTCCATGTTGTGGCGTTTTTGGAAAAAGCCCCTGCAATTCCACTGCCAGACTTTAATTGGCTTATGACGCTTGTCCATTGGCGGGATTAAAAGGTGGGATGGGAATATTTTGCGCAAGGATTGGGGCAGTATTGCTGGCTACCAGTCCTTGTATGAAGTTATGCATTTCAGCACGTAGCGCTTCAATGTTAGCTTGCATAGTGGATTGGTTAGTTAAGAGGATTTGATGAAGATTAATATATTCCTCTTTTTGTTCAGCCAGTGCATTTCTGCATGCATTTTCGATGGATGCAAGGCGTTCTTCCGAAATGGGGGAATTAGTTGGAGTGGCGTCGGCCGAGACTGCTTTTCGTTTTGGCGGTGGTTCGAGGGGAGTTCCGTTATCATTTTCAGTATCAGTGCTATTTTGTGAAGGTTCCACAGGTCGAGAGTTAATCTGATGTCTTAAGGCATTATTTTCGCGTTTCAACGCCGCGTTCTCCTGACGTAACATAGTGATTTCAGTACGGATAGCTTGTATTTCTTTAAGATCATCAAGGTGAGGGGTAGATGTCAAAGAAGCATAATTTGGGGATTGAGGCGAGCTACTGGATGGCGCGCTTGGGCAGCTCACCTGATTTCCGACGGGGTCTTCTTGACTGGGCTTGCCGCGTTGTGGCATGCTCTTGGAAGGAATATTCTTGTAGGGGGGGTGAGTTTGAGGGCTCTTGCTGCTCCTTGCCCAGCAAGGGGGGGAAGTCTTCTTTTGTCGGTGTCGTATTCTGGGTCGCCGCCTGCGCGTATGACTTCGGCTGGCGGCGTGGTTGGTAGGGTTTAGGGCATTCTACAGTTCCCGTAAGATGGGGACCTCCCACAGACAATGCACTTTGGTACACACGGGTGGTCCTCGGGAGCAGTCACCAGTCCGCAGGTGGGGCATCTTGGAGGTGCTTGTGCGTTGGGGCAAACGTCCCGGTGATGTCCAGGTTGCCAGCATGCCGTACATGCTTCAGATTTCCTGCGGAAAGGCTTACAACGGTAGGTTGCAGCCCGGTATCGGATCCAATAGGGAACTTTGGTTCCATCAAAAAGGACTTGTGCAATATTAAGAGGAATTGAGCCGCTTAGCGTCCAGTATTCGGAGGCCAGGGTTGTATTGACAAACACTGTTGAGGACTTGTTCTGGTGTGTCATCACCGGCAATGTTAAAAATGACTCCCGTCACAGTGTTTGCTGGGGCCGACACGTGCGTGGAGATTTCGTATTGATGGCCTTTCAGCACAAGAGAAGTGATTTTTTCATATTGTCGAGCGCGAGCTTCCGAGGGTGTGCTCACGACGATGAAATTCGATGTAGCTTGAATACGGACCTGATCGGCGTTGTAGGGATCAAGACCCGCTTGTTTTGGAACAGTGTCTGCTAGCGTGGCTAGAGAGATGGCCGTGAGTGCCAGGCCACCATGCGGGCGCAGGATTATCTTAATATCACCTCGGGTAGAGGCTCATCGGGAGGCTTGCGCTTTGCAGTGCGACGCGCGCTCTTGTGTGGGGGATTATTGGTGTGGTGTTTTCCACTTGCCTGAAGGGCCCCTTGTTCCGCTGCTTTGAGAGCTTGTTGCTTCCGGCGGACTTCGGCCCAACCTGGGCGGGCGAGCTCCGCCGGGTCGATATCTTCGATTTCGACGATACTTTCCATCGGGCTTACGTGGCAGTTGCGACGAACCGCAGCTGGCGGGCCGGCGGTGCCGGCGTCGAGGTGGGTCGGTGGCGTGCTATGCCTGGTTAGGCCTAGCTCACCGGGAAACGTGGCACAGTCTTTGTGAAGCTCTGTTTGGGCATCCGATCGTCGAAGAACTCTGCAGCTGGTGTCTGGAGAGTCCTTGCACCTTTCCGAGTCTTTTGGTACCACTCACATAGGTGTAGGAAGTGAACTTCCGCTCTTACAAACAAAAAAACACATAACCGGCCTGAAGCGCATATACACGTCTCGGCCCCCTAGCGGGCGTCCAACTTACACCCCTAAGCCGTGGCCACTACGGTCAGTTTGGACTAAGCTCCCATGATTCGCATTAAATTGAGCCAAAATGGGCGAAGTCGTATTAGTCTGCAGGCTAACTTCACCCCCAAAAAGCGGTGTCCTTTGTGAGAAGGTCGGTAAAAGGTCGTGTGATATCAGCGAAACCTCTGATAAAACGATGAAAATAACAAGAAAAGCTCACAAAACTTCGTATGTATTTCGATGGACAGGGAACAGGAAAATACTTTTCAATTTTTATCATATCGGGACCCTTCCGCCCCCCCCCGCCGGGTTTTCGATATCTTTGACGCCCCCGGAAGGGATATTTCCACGGGTTCGGGGCAGTTTTCCGACAAAAACCGGGGCTATCGCCGGCGGTCCCGGCGCGAAAGTGGGTCGAATGGCGTCTTTTGACGGTTAGGCCTTCGCGTCCCGGGCATGCGGGCACAGTCTTTAATAAAAGCAGATTCTTGGGCATACGGTAAGCACTCTGCGGCCTGGTGTCTGTAGAGTCCGCCCTTTCCGGGAAGGTTCCGTTTTTTAAAACCAAAACAGCACATGGGTGCTATTGTCAGTGAATTTTTGTCTTAAAACCCAAACCAAACGGCCTGGAGGTGATATGGTAACGGCCTCGAGCGGGCGTCCAGTTTAAAACCCCAAGGGCCTTTGGCCACTGCCAGTCAGTTTGGACTAAGTTTCCCATTTCCTTTTGAGCCTGTCGCGCAAGTCGACGTAGCCCCTTGAGGTGCCTTCATCGCCAAAAGGGTTTGCATTTGTGCCGGTCGGGGTTAAAAGGTCCGCGGGTGATATCAGCGCCTTTTCTGCGTAACATGAAAATAACAAAAGATCTCACAAAATTCGTATTTTATTTCAAATGGCCCAGAGCAACAAGGATAAATACTTTTCAATTTTTTCATATCGGACCCTTCCTCATCCCCCCTACGTCGACGTAGGTTTTTGAATTTTGCTAATTTCAAACGCCTCCGGAAAAAATCTTCCAGAGTTCTGCAACTTTCTCCTGCCCGGCAGAATCTCCGAGGCTTTTTCCGCCTGATTGGACATGCCCCCAAAATGTGAGGAAAAAGACGAATTCGTCATTGACAGAGCCAGGGCCAGTGGCCAAAATAATCCTCGAAGGACAGTCCTGGATGAGCTAATAGTTGACCGGTGCGTTGCACGGACCAAAGGTGGTTACTTTGAACTGGTGTAACCTGTCTAGTGGGACCCAGGCGGTCTTTCGCCACCCAGTTCGTATACTGCGATCTGTTAGTAACTTAAGCGAATGTCGCTGGATGAGAAGTTCTGTGCGCCGTGCAAGACAATCAAGGGATCGTCGATTGCTGGCAAGAGGATAGAAATTTATTTTTGGTTATGTGGTTCTGGTGACTGGCAGCCCCACGCAGAAGGATTCAGACCATATTTACGCTTCACTAAGCACGCCGACTACTGAAAGGTTCAATAATGTACTTCTCAAGCATTTTCTCAACCTCGTGTTGGGAGAGACGTCATTCAATATAGGGCACACGGTACGCGCGGTTTCGCATTGTTTAGGCAACATCCTTATCTATGCGACGGATCACATTACTTTTTTGTAATACTTGCAGGTATTAGGAACAGTGTGCCGCTTAAATACCCTGACTTGTCTTTGCGCCAAATAAGGAACATTTGGCCACACTGGTAGTCATCACTTATGTGCCGTGAAGCGCACGTCGCAGGCATGGATGGGGCGAGAATGTGTCTGTGTTTTCCGTGCGCAAGTGTGCACCGTCTTCTTTGTTACATAAACTTGCTTATGTGCTCGAGGTACTGCACTTAGTGCGAGCTTGAGTGCAGGATCTACAGCAGAGCATTTGCTACCTTTTTGTGGGGGTTTCAATGGGTGCCCATGAATATGGATATTTCATTCTACATTAGGTGTCTCGAGGTTTTGAGTTAAAGCACTTGTTTGTGCACCAACTTCTGTCCTCGTTCTGTCTTATGCAAATGACGGGTATCCTCTTTTAATTTACTTCAAAAGCACACCTGTCATCCATTGTTTCGTTCTGCTTCTACGGGGAAGGCTAACAGCAAGCCTCCATTGGCTTTTGTAAAGGAGTTTGTGAGCTCTCTGAACTTCGTTACTGCCCGGTTTTCCTTAAAATATGCATTAACCCTGTCAAGGAAGGCTATTGCGACCTCTTTATTGATAATCTATTCCCGGTGTATCTTCATGACCAACCGGATTTGCGTGACAAAAAAGCAGTGATTTAGACCGTGTCGAGCGTATTTCCGCACTGCGTATATCTGCCACCTTTTCTTTACGCTTCAATTAAAACATTGCTGCCCAAAAAAGGCATGTCTATTGCTTTGTTGCACAATGGCCTATTATGCAATCAATCAGAATCTCTTGTTCATTGTTTTGTGTCTGGCCATGAGCGGTGTTTTCAGGACGTTTTCAACGAAGTCGTAACATGGTATTGATGTCAATTCGTACGCCATTCGCTTGTTTCCTTTCAAGGATAAAAATCGGTGCCTTCATCGCTGAGGAAATGCCCCATGATTGACCGGCATGCAAAACCACCTATGCCAATTAGGTATTTTTTTTAAGAAAAGGCAACGTTGGTGTGGAGTGTTTATGTGGTGCAGAATGATCCACCACAGTGGCTTCGTCTTTTGGATGCGTGCGCTTTTCCACCTGAGTTTTGAAATGGTAGTGCTCTTCTCTTAGACTTATTTGCTCATTTTTCGCAGTGTTTTCGCTTTTTAATATAAAATCCCTTGTTCCGCAAAATTTTGTTTTGCCGGGTACAATATTCATATCCTTATTGCGTGGGATCGCCGGAAAAGTTTTATTACAAAGGTGAAAAAACACGTTTCTGCCACTTACGGAAGCCTTTTCACTATACTCGGGAAGAAGTAAAAAAACAGCTATAGCTCATTTACGGTATCACGCCGCCTAAGCGACGGACCCGGATGTCAATTGGCGTGCGCCTTTTGAAAGGAGGCGGTTCGAATGCGTGGTATCGTCTGCCTTTTTCAAACATAGTTTTGTTTGTCGTCGCTGCAGTATTAATGCGCATATTAGGTCTGAAAATTCACGAAAGCAGCTCGTGCTATGCTTAAATATTCCCACTAAACGCACTACTTGCGCCGCGCGTAGTACCACAGGCCGCGGTGATGAGGCACAGGGGCAATTGTCGTTTGGACCTTTGGACCTAAAAGTAAGGAAATCGTTTATGAGGGCAATAGATCACTGATAGAAACCAAACAAATACCAGAGGACTGGTTAGAAAGTAGGATTTATATATAAAGGAATTTAATATATAAGGAAGAGGAGGCAAAGCCAGTATTGATTCATACAGACCACACACAGTAACGTCAGTGGTGTATAGATTCGTAATGCAGGCGATAAAATCAGAAATTCAGCATGGATGGAGGAAAATGAAATACTTGGGGAACTGCAGAATAGATTTAGACAAAACAGGCGACTGGATGACAATTTGTTCGTGATAACGCAATGGATTGAAATTGCGAAAGCACAGAATAGACACTATGGATTACGTTCTTGACATTAAAGGGCATATGACAACGTAAACAGAGAACGCTGTGGAGAATGCTGAAACTCCAGGGATTAGATGAACGAGTTAGTACAGTTCCTTATAGCAATCTATAAGACAATAGAGTGCACCTTACTTGGGAAGGACAGAAATGCGCCCAGCACATCAACATCCATCGGGACTGAAACAGGGATGCCCTTTGAGCCCAATACTGTTCATAGCTTTACATGCAGGGTTAGAAAAGAAACTGGAAGAAAGTGAAGTAGGGTTTAGCCTAACACATATGCTGCAAGACGAAGTGGTACAACAGCATATTCTGGAATGTTATACGCAGACGACATTGTTCTTTAGCTGGTAACCAAAGCGATATGCAGCGGCTAATAAATATTAGCGGCCAGGAAAGCCACCGACCTCGGGTTAAATTTCAGTGCAGAAAAATCAGGAATAATGGTTTCAATGACGCTACCACTGACGTAGTGTCTATCGAGCAAGGCGAATTACCTAGAGTAAAGGAATATAAATATTTGGAGTGTGGGATAAACGAAGGGGATACTACTAAGAACCCACGAGGAGCAACTTAAGGTTAAGGGAAAGCGAAAACGCAGCTATAATGAAGCATAGAGCTCTGTGGAGGTGGTTGTGGTTGTGGTTTGCGACGGGAAAATGAAAGGAAATTCACTGGGGATATTTTGAGCTCGGCAGGGAGCTCACCTGCATACAACCCCAGTGCAGGGGAAGGGAAGTAGAGGGGGAGTGATAGGATAAAGTAGAAAGAGAGAGAGAGGGGAGAAGGTATAAAGAGAGCTGTCAGTCCTAGAACGCTTGTCAGTCCGGGCACACCAGGGTCAATCACTCCACTCGGTGCTACAGCCGCTGCGTGAGGCCGGTCGTCTCCAGGAAGTGAAGCAGATAAGTGAACACTTCCCGTTGGGTTGCCGCAGGTCCCTTCGGGAACAGAGGTCCTCCATGTCGGCGCTGGGAAGGCCTCGACGCTGGAGCGCTCGGTGGAGACTCTGCTCTCGGGCCCGCGTGGTGGGGGCAGAAGCAAGAGTAGGTGCTCGAGCGTCTCCAGCCTCGGAACAGTCGGCACATGTAGGGGAGTCCTTGCGGCCGAGTCAGGTGCAGATCGCTCCGCCACATTGCAGCAGTTCAGCCGCATGCGGAGAAGCAGGCAGCGGGCGTCCCTGCTGATGCGTGCGGGCAACGGTCTGGGCGCCAGGCCGCTCACGACCCGAGGGTCGGGGTGCATCGTCTGCACCATGCGGGCCAGGGCAGTGCGGGCCTCGTCGAACGCGGTGACGTCTTCGGAGACTGGGGTGCCCTCCTGGTGGGCCTCCCTGGCGCGGGCGTCGGCGTCTTCGTTGCCCCGGATGCCACTGTGGCCCGGCAGCCAGTGGAGCCGCAGGTCGCAGCCTCGGGAGGCCACAGTGCGCAGCTTGATTGCAAGGAAGCTCTGTGGAGGTATAACAAATATGAAGTAGTAAGAGGAATGTGGAAAGGAGTAATGGTTCCGGGTCTCACGTTTGCGAATGCTGTACTCTGCTTAAAATCAGACGTTCTATCAGGCCTTGAAGTAAACCAGAGAACGGTAGGACGTTTGGCCTTAGGCGCGCATAAAAAAAACAACTACGACGCAGTTCAGGGGAGATATGGGCTGGGCGTCGTTTGAAGTTAGAGAAGGTCAGAGTAAAAATATGCTTTGAGATGAGGTTGAGGGCAATGAATCAACAAAGGTGGGGCAGCTAAGGTTTTAGGTACCTATACTTGCAAAGCGTGGACACGCAGTGTTAGAAAGACTAGAAGGCTAAGGATGAAATACGGAAAGAACAGTGGAGAACCCAAAAACAGCCAAGTGTAACCAAAAAAGAGACAAGGCAGACTGAAACGAATAAATGGAGGGAAAAAATGGAAGCTAAAAAACGTCGTTAGGGATGTACAGGGCTGGAGAAATTGAACATCAGAAAGGAAAATGTCTATGATAATTCCCAAGGGCCGTGCTTTGTTATGTTGGGGCTTCCAGAGGCCCTAGGATTTAAGGGTATCACAGAGGAAGTTAACTTCAAGGTTGTCGAGCGATCAAAGAAGATTAGAATGCTGGTGGACGAAAAGCAGAGAGGTGAATACTGCCTAAGACAGTTGCCACCTGTAACAGAAAAAAAAAAGTATTTTGTGCCTAATAACCTTTTTGTGCCTGCCCTAAGCAGCGCTAGTAATAAACCAAAGTATAAAACGTAGGTATATCAGTCGTTTTGGTAAGATGGACATGTCATCACCCCGATACAAAGGGGAAACCAATAGAAATCATCAATCATCATCATCATCGTTGCGTTAAGTTGCTACCCGAGTATAAGTAGCTTCCTTAGTAGTGCGTGTAAAAATTTATGTCATTGTTTTTATATTTTCTGTGGATTAGAAAAAAAACGCGCTGAGAGAGCGCAGTTGCTAGAGCATAGGGATACTACTAGCGTAGACGAGAGTCGAATTCCATCGCACCGACCTTGCTTTTTAGTCGCGACTGCTTTACGATCACTGCGATGCACATTGAAGTATTTAGTTCTCGCTGAAGAAATATATTTCTAATGCTTAACCAATGCGTGATTCATGAATGTGGTTGGTTAAGTTGTATTGTTGAAGCGCCTGAGTGCAAACGCTTAAAATGATGAATTCGATCGATCATTTGTGTTGCGTTTTTGAAGTATCAACATCAGTCACGTACAATAATCAAGGGTGTGCTGTGATTCATCGGCAATGAGGGAGAAGTGCGTTCGCTTGAAGCACTCTATGTAAGATTTGGGTGTACTCGGTGAGATGTTGATTGTGAAAATTGGGATTCTCATGACATTTTAACTGAACATTACATCATGTTGAGACCGCAGTCGATCACACACAGAGCAAGTAAATCCGTATTATACGTCGAGAAATTTCTTCTCAGAGTTAGAATTAGGCCCTTTGAAATCGGCCAACTGACCAGCGTGGTAAATGTGCCATTTCGCAGCGTCCTCTGCTTCACGTCGCTCTTCATCGTCTCGGCGGGCTTGTCGCTTGATATGAAAGCGTGGTGGCGTCACTATTTCGTTCTTTGCTGATCGTGTAGCTTACTCGGAGTAGACAACACAACCAGTAATCTTTAGCCTGAAACACACGTGGGGAGAATGAACGGTGCTTGTAAATATTCGCAGACATGCGCTGTATCATACATTATGCGATTTCCACTTCACACGAGGGCTTTGAATAAGCGCAGGTGGTGGATCCGCCGCTGTGCTCATTGAATACACCATCTGCCTCCCACTCTTTGTGTTAGCGTAGATTATTCAATTCCACTTCCGGGCACCGAGGGAAAGGACGTGTAATCAGGTGCTCCGACGGAGCGGCTTTTGCGGCCCAGGCTGACCGCGGAAAACAGGGTGCCAGTAGCCGAAGAATATATCAGAATATCTTGCCTCAACTGCCAACAGGATGCATTGCTGTGAATACGGTTTTTTCATGCTGACGTAAGGCACGCCCCTATCGTTTCGAAGATTTTCGGGATACGCTCGCCCGGAGCCGGAATTGCTCTCGGATGTCGTCGCCCTGGGGACGTACCAGATTAACCATGTCTGGCCGTCACCTTTAACAACGCAGAAGCGACGAAGAAGATGCTGGCTTTAGGCGAGCAGGAAGTAAAGGGACACCGCTGCCTCGTCATCGACCCGCAGAACCAGCAGGTGAGGCTGAAGCTTCACTGGCTGCTGCAAGGGGTTTGACGACGAGGACATCCGTACCGCATTCGCGGTTTCCGGGAAGGTGACTGAAGTCACCAAAGAGCGGTGGCATGTGCAAGGTGTGCATGACAAAGGCTCAACGACCAGGACTGTTATGCTGAAGTTAAAAACCGCTGTTAAATTGGAACGACTTGCCACACCAGATCTGTGGTGGCGGGCGAGCTGGCTCTGGTGGTCGCCCCGGAAGGCCAATGCAATGCCTGCGGTGTCACGGGACGGGACACGTCCGAAGGGAATGCAAGGTTCCCCGCTGCTCACGGTGTCGGCGCTTTGGCCACACGGACGCGCAATGCGTTCGCACCTACGCTGACGTCGCGGGCCCAGAGGGTGGTGATGCCGCCAGCGAACTCCTCATGGACGTGAGTGAGGCAGAGGAAGCGGCACGTGGCACGGGAGACCAGGTGACCAGCGGCTGAACCTCAAGCACGCTACCTCCCAAAAGAGGAAAGCGTTCCGAAGACGCAGGAGGTTCAAGACGAGGCCGTGCTTTAACAGCATACAGCAGCCCTGAGGGTGTACAGCTGACGGAAAGCCGCGATGGGCGGGAATGTTCCGGAGAAAATGGACGAAAGCAACGCGGCAGGTCACACTCCAACCACGAAGCGCAGGCCACGACGGAGGCGGGTGACAGGAATCCTACGACCAAAGCATGCAAGCCGAGAGGAGCCGCAAACTAAGACGAACTTGATTCGACGGGCGTCGTTTTTGCCAAGGCCCCCAGCCCCCAGCACCCAGCAACCCCGGACCGCACGCTCCCACCACGCCATCTCCGCAGCAACAACCACCCGGCTCGTGCGAGGTGGGGCCTGGGGCGTGTGACGACGCCATGACGCGAACAGGGTACGAGCATTCCTCTCGGTCTCGTTCTTTAAATCTAAAACTGTATGGAAGGTTCTCTAAACATCGGAACATTGAATGTCAGAAGGTGTAGCTACAAAAAAAAAAAGCAAGGGCAGGTGCATCGCCTTCTAACAGAGCGGGGTCTAGACGTCCTGGCCATTCAGGAAACGAAAATTGACGGAGAGGAGGAGACTGCGAGCATGGTGGACCATTTCTCTATGCGTTATCACGCATGCATCAGTCATGCCGTCGGTTCTTCAAGCCGGGTGTGTTTTGTTTATCAAGAAGTTGCCGGGTTTGGAGGTGCAAGCCGGGAAATCCTATGATTCAGGCAGGCTCGTCATGTGTGATTTGTTGCATGGCTCATTACTGTGGGCGAATAATATGCGGATATCCCGAATAAGACTGATGATAGGAAAAAATTTTCTTGATAACCTTAGGCACCATTTAACAACTGAAAGACTTGTTATAATTATGCGCGATTTTAATGCGTGCTATCGTCGCGAGATAAATCAAGCAGCAGTCCTTACAGAGATGTCAGCACAGACCTTCTGGCTGAACTTGTAGAAGGAGTTCAGTATTGCAGACATAGCAGAGTGTCTGCAGGGAACCGTGATGTGCAGTACACCCCATTTTCAGGGTCCAGTCACGCGGGACTGGATAGGGTTATATGTGTCGCTGGACTTATTAGAAAATGTGAAAGTTAGTGTAGTGCCGGTTTCTTTTTCAGACCATTGCTTGGTGCAGTGCAATATGGGAAAAAAAGAGAAGATAAAGCTTCCCTTTAACTGGGATCTCTGCAACTAAATGCAAACGCTTCCTAGAGATGAAGTATTTTCTTCTTACACCACAGATAAGTTTAAAAAACCTTGAGCTAGATGAGAACCACAATTTTTCAGAAATGGGAACCGTATAAAGAAGATATAAAAATGAAAGCAATCGAAGAGGTCCTGTTGCATAAACACGGAGGGAAAAAATAAAAGAAATACGTTACGAATGAACTTGAAAAAATTACGAGTCTGGGAAGGCAAGATGCCGGGCGTTTTCAGTGACGACATTCGGCAAACTAAGCAGAAGCTCGAGCTGATAGATGAAGACCGTTATCGCGGCGCACTGGTTGCGGGCGAGAGCAGAGCATTGGGCCTGCTGGGGAAACGCCCACCAAAAGAGCATTAGGATAGAAAAAAGCGCACGCGAAGCGCACCAAATAGGACGATATAATATGGAAAGGGCACACTACAACTCAGACACATGAAATCGAAAGGGCGTTCTTTGAACACTTCAGGCACTCTTCGCGTTCAGAAGGTTGATATGGAAGGTTTTCGCAAATATTTTGTCGGGGGTGTGCCCATATTAGACGATGACGCAAAATCGGCGCTGGAAGTGCCAATCTCGCACGATGAAGTAAAAACGGAGCGATTGAGGACCTAAATCCGGGCAAATCGCCTGGCCCAGATGGGCTAAGTGCCGGCCTTTTACAAGGAAAATAAGCATCTTCTGGTTCCCATTCTTGCAAATATGTTTAACTTGGCCTTAGAAAAGAAAACGCTTCCTCCATCCTGTTCCACTGCCCATACTGTGTTAATCCCGAAACAGAAGACACCGAAAAAACTAAAGAGCGTAACATCTACACGCCGATATCCTTAACAAACGTGGATTACAAGGTGTTTATGAAGATTCTCTCCAGAAGGTTGCAAACAGTAATGGAAGAAGTAGTAGGACCGCATCAGACTTGGTGGAATTAAAGGGACACTGAAGTGATATGTAAACATTGCGGGATTACTTGCGCAAATTGTAGTCCGGAGTCCCCAGGCCATGTTAACGACCACTCTGGGCGCGTTTACGCGGATTTTATTTAGTAGAAAAATTAATTCGAAAATGCTGTCCTCCTCTCTTTACGCTCGCCCATTTTCTGCGGCGTTTTCGTGTGACGTCGCGAGGAGCCGAGCTCGCAATTGGCTGCGGTTACTGCACGGCTCTCCGGCCTTCAGACAGAGTCAGTCGGCCCAGCGTTTCGTCCGCCGGGCCGCCGACGGGTCGTCGGCAATTCGTTCGCTCACTTGAAACGAAGCCAGGACACGTTTGTGAATGGAAGAATTGGCCTTTCTTTACTTGGTTAGTTTGTACACTGTATCTAGCTCCAAGTCAAGGTTCGCTTCACACAAGCGCTGCAGCAAGCGCACATGCGACGCTTCGCCTGACTGGTACGCCAGTAGGAAAATTTAAGGCCTCTTGAAGGCGGGAGAAGAGTAGCGAAGTCAATATAGGTACTAAGGATATAAAAGCAACTGATATTTTTACCGTACAAGCGTAAAATAGGGTGCGGGAAGCACTTTTTTGCGCTGGGCGACAAGCACAGCGGTCAGCAGCACGACTACGCATCTGCGAACGCTTTTACGTCTACGAAATGCAATTGCTGGACGTGAGCTATTGTGGAAACTCGGGGGACGCTTACTGCACGAGCGCAATACAACAAATAGTCACCTAAGCTGCTTGAAATGCCAAAACTAAATAAAACTGTAAACATAAGATGTACATATATACCTTATATTACCAAGGTCGGCCGAGCCCGTCCAGTGGCCGAGTGGTCTAGGGCGCTAGGTATGTTGCCGCAAGTGTTTTACAAGTCCGAGTTCGAGTCCCCGCGGGTACGTTCTTTTCTTTTTGTAAGTTAACTTTCTCGTTTTCTGCCGATGTTTCTACTTTGAGTTCACCTTTTTGTGGGCCGCAACGTTCATGGCTCCACGAACTAGTTCACAGAACGCGCGCAGGGCTGGCACTGGCGCGCTAGCGAGTTCTCGTTGGCGTGCTGTTGCCATAAGCACCGACTGCTGCGGGCAGTGGGCACAGGCCAGAATGACAGACCCTTGGCCTGGTGCGAACACGCTTTTTTACGGTACAGGCATGAGAGAGGCAAGCTCCAAATATGGGGGAAAAGCGCATGACATTTGGGCGTCTGCGGGTACGCGGAGGGGCGTCCCATGCACTGCGTAGGGCCTCGGCTAGTGAATGCTACGATTCCAAGCCGTCCTGGGAGGCTTATCTTAATGCATTTTACAGCTGACAACATGGCAGAAGCGCGGTACGATGATTACTGAGTTATTGAGAATGCCATCCAACAACGCCACCGGTTTGTGTTTTACAGAACCGAAACCGAAACCGAAACTTGTTTGGTTGCTCTCCTTGGGCATCGTCCAATCACGGTGCCCGCTCCTCCAACATCACAGCTTTAGTTGGTGCGGTCGCCGCAAATCCGCGCATGGTAGTTTTTCTTCTTTCGCGCTTTGTAAAATAATTACCGATTTGTCAACCGGATAAACGATGAAAAATGTGCTAATTTGAGCCAGCCTACGCAGTGCAAGCAAAAACGGGAGCGTGACAAATTCACTTCAGTGCCCCTTTAAGGGTCGTTCGATCTTTTCCAACATTCATAAGGCGAGGTGCGTTCTGGAGTGCTGTGACGCCACTAACACTGGCGTCGCAGTGCTTCAGCTCGACCTAGAGAAAGCTTTTGACTGCGTGTCACATGAGATTTTGTTTTTCGTATTAGAACATGTTAATGTCGGAAATGTAATAAGTCAGGGGCGTTGCGTTGGCATATAAAAATTGCAAACCACACGCCTAATAGTGAACAAGAACTTGGAGCGCCTATTAGTGTACAACGATCGGTGCGCCAGGGATGTCCCTTGAGCCCACTGCCTGTTTCGTATTTATATCGAGGCCTTTTGCCAGAGCATCATCCGAAACGACGCAATTAATGGGTACAAACTGGCAGGCAACTGAGTTAAGCTTTTGGGCTTACGCGGATGATGTGGCGGTGTTTTGCACCGACAAACAGAGCATTTTGGTTGGTGGTGCAGACGGAAGGAAAGGAAGAAAACTTATTAAGAAAGGATGGCCCGAAGTCGCAGTGGAAGGGGGAGGGCAGGAAGGACGCTAGTAATAAACGTCCGTCCAGCCATCGACTGCCGCACAGACAAGCTCCAGAAGAGAGAGGAGAGAGAAGAGAGAAACACTTTCAGCTGAGCCCATTTCAGGTGACGCTCGCAGGCGTCAGACGGGGTGGAACCCTATTCACGAGTCCCATATGCTGTCAAGGTGTCCTTGACACGCCAAGAGGGCCGAATCCACTCTTCGTAGGAGTGAACCCACGCCGGGCGGTGTTGGGCGCGAAGCACGGCAAGGCCCGGGCAAGACCAGACGAGGTGCGGAAGGTCAGGCTTCGTTGTGCCATGGCATGCGTAGCAGAGCACATTGGGGTCCAAGAGAGAAGGGGAGGAACTGGGAGCTGATCCGGTGCAGACGGTCAAGCGCTTCGGGGATGTCACAGGAAGTCGGGTTAATTGGGGAAAGTGTGTCGGCTTTTGGTATGGAGCTTGGTTATTGACACCAAGCACTTTCGAAAACGTGAGTTGGGCGACAACACCAGTGAAGTACCTGGGTACGCCCCTTGAGCATTATCTAGATAGCGAGCCCTACTGGCGAAGACAGGTAAACGATTTGAAGGAAAGGGCAGAGAAATGGAAAGGGGCGTGGCTGTCTCTATTAGGGAAGGCCACTGTATGTAATTTATTTCTCGTATCAAAGATCTGGTTTGTGATGCAAAACTGCATTGCTCAAGGGTAAATGTACAGAAATTGCACAGGGTCTGCCGTTTTTGTGTGGTCCTTAACGTGGGAAAGATGCAGTCGTACCAATTTGTTCAGGCGGGTCCGCGAGGGTGGCTTGGGGCTTGCACACCTGTACGTAAGACAGCTAGTTAATCGCTTCCTGTTTTTACAAGAACCTAGGGATCCTTTTCTGCGCACGGTTATTCAAGTTCGGCTGGCGCGTGCATTACCTGCATTTGTCGTATCCTCAGGAAGCATGACGGGTGGCATCCACGGTTATTTGAAAAAGATGTCGTTTGAGTTTCTAACTGCCCGTTTTCCCTTCAATATTTGAGTTCGATTGCACGTAGAAAACTGTATAAGGATGTGTGCGATACTGTCTTTCCAATACCGTTGTACAGAGCTCTGTACTGTGGGGGCCCAGGACAAGACGTTTTGAAACGTGTAAGGCGAATGGAAGTTAATCCGAGAGTCAAGTCCTTTTTCTTTAAACTGCATACGGGTACACTTTTAGTGAAATCCTGGTTACAAGAAAGAGGACTGTTTGTGCCCTGGGGAGTCAAGTGCTCTATTTGCAAGCAACCGGAGAATATCGAGCACGTTTTTCTGCATTGTTGGGCGGCCGTCTTCTTGTGGGATGTCCTTCAGAGGACCATCCACAAGGGCTTTTCACTGCATCCCCACGGCATCCGGTTCTTGAGTGTGGACAATGAAGAGGGGGTTCCATACGATCTGGTCATGTTGCTGGGCCTCCACAGCATTTGGCGTTCGGCGCTTGTTGTGGCTCCACGGGGACGTGGACGCGAGGCCGACAAGACAGTATTTTATAGAGAGTGTCACGCAATTTGTGGAGGTGCAAAAGGCTAAGGAGTGCCTTCCTGAGTGGCTGTCAAGGGTAGAACCCCTGATGGCACTGAAGGAATTTTAAGCGACAATGCCAGCATACGTCACGCTGGTAGCTGAACGTGTGATTCTGTACACCTTTTGTGTTCCCTTTGTTATGTAATGTCGAAGACCGGAAATAAAAAAAGTAAGCGTAGATTATTCAGTAAGACAACGGGGTCACGCTGCATTGCACTATTTGCTTCCAGGTTCAATTCCTGGCGGTGCCAAAAATTTTTTGTATTGAGCCAGGCCTCTTCGCCTGACGCGTCACGAACATTTCCTTGGTTGGTGAAGGTATACTGATGTGCAATAAAACACGCACTCGTTCTTGGCCCCCATGCTCGTTTATTGTGCTTAGGACGGTGGATATTGAGGCCATGGATATGGAGGCCATGGGTATTGAGGCGCCTGATTTCCGCCTTTCGCCTGGTCTACTAGTAGGCCGAGAAGTGGGCCCCCCACTGTTGGGACCATGACTTTCAAAATGCTGCCGAGCACCTTGCCGAAACCCCTTCCCTGAATAGCACGTTCCAACACTGCAAATAGGCGATGCAAAAAACAAAGTTAGAGATCCGTGCGAAAGTGTGGCATGGGCGCGACGCGCATAATATTTAGTGTTGATTTTGCTGCTGCGCATATGGAGGTGCTGTGTTTTGATGCTGAGCCGGCAAAAGGGTGATTAGATAAATAAGCAAGAGGTCGCATATAATTATTAGTTGAATAAGGACATTCCTCAAAGCTGGGGTTAGATTTGCTGGACAAAATAACATGATAGGTTTTGATTTGCAGGAACTCCGTCGTACATTTAGGCATTTTTGCCCCAAGGGAACGAAGACTTGTTGGTAGGAAGAGCACGGCACCTCGAAAAGAAATCACCGCAGCTACCCAAATCGTAGGAGGGTACATGGACAAACTAGATGAAGTGGCTTCAGCAATGTCGCCGTGGGTCCTTATCCTTGACTTTATGAACACTCCGTGAATTCAATTACAAATCTAAAACGTTGGCAATCAGTGACGTGTGGACGCATAGCGCTGAAGAGACATATTTAAAATAAAGCTTAAGCTTCACCATCATAGCTATCAGACATTGTCGCAAAAGATTAAAAAAAAAACATTGGTACGTGGTATAAAACAGGGTCGGATTGTTCCGTTTGCAAAGTGAACCCATTGTTTAAATTTAGAAGTGGCTTTATACCACAGGCCAATGCAATAGCAGTATTCCGAATGGGAGCAAAAGGCCTCTGGCAAAGTTGAGCACACGACGTAACGTTTGAAAGTCGTTTGATTTGTTTTCAGTCTAATGTTGACATCGAACTTACCAGATTTTAAAATAGTTAATGCTGCGTCTGTAGTGTGAATTCGTTACGTTCGGTAGTCATTGATAGTTTGTTGGTTCTGTTTGCGCAACTTCTGGATGTCTTTAGTTCGCCGTGCTTTTGCAAAGCCGACGTTCAACGTGGATGTCGATATCAAACTGCTTCTACAAATACCAGTACATTTGATCTCAATGAAGACATGCATATACTTTTCTACAACCTATTTTGTGACATTGCGAAGTCTCTAAATAGCACAAAAGTGCGTTTTCAATGTTAAGGCTGTACTCCACATGGGTAGCATTTAATGTAAAATCAGAAAACACTACTTGTTTTGAAGCAGTGCTCGCATGCAAAGACACTGTGCTTCTACTGTAACTGCGTGATTAACAGCAAAAACACACTACACACGGGAGAGCTTAAACGTTGCAATCGGCGTCAAAGGTTTCCACGCCATGAAAACATTAAACGAAAACAGTAACCACATCAAGAGTAAAAATAAGGAAACATGTTACGTAGTGAGCAGGCATTACGTGAAAACGTTGGAAGCGCAAGCTTTGAACGCAGCTACACCCCGGTGCACCTTTTGTGTATATAATGGGCAGTAACAGAGTTACGCGAGAACAGCGCGGTGTATGAAACAAGAAAATAAATCTATACAGATCACCTTGACTCCAATAAGCCTAGAGAAGTCTTACTCATCTTTGATAAGACATGTCGCGCACCATTTATTCACGAATGCACCCTTTTTATTGACGTAGCATTCTTTTATTATACGCAGCCCCTCCCTAACTCTTTCAAACTTTGAAACTCTACTATTGGGATTTTCAGACAAAATAACGTTTTTGTGAGCTCCTTAATATTGTACCCGCCACGGTGCCTCAGTGGCTAAGGCATTGCGGTGCTGAGCACGAGGTCGAGGGTTCGGTTCCCGGCCGCGGCGGCCGCTTTTCTCATGGAGGCGAAAAGTGAAAACACCCGTGTGTAAGACATTTCGGCACACGGTAAAGACCCCAGGTGGTCGAAATTATTCCGGAACCCTCCACTATAGCGCAATATTACAAATGAATCAATCAATCAATCTTCCATATCAGACTGCTTATTCCGGCCCGATTTTGTGGGTTCCAGGTGTCTATACCTGGGACCAAAACGATGGCTTTACAGATGCGAGTGGTAGAAAGCTTGTTGACGGCCTGCAGTACCATAGTGGCGGCGGGTGCGACGTTGAATTTTGGGGCTACTTTATCATTTTTGGTCAGCAAATATTTATTTTTTCCCACCACACAGCATATATGTCCCGGTTAAATTTCCCGCGTCTTCATCCGCGCTAATTAAGGTCGTCCTATTTTACGTGGAAAGACAGTGTGTCCGTGCACCTATGTTGCACAACAATGATTCAGACGACACACGATAACTTCTTACTGCTTGTGAACGCGAGAACGTTATGGCACTTTCTACGTTTCTCATGATGCGATAGCGTTATGTCTCAAGACATTAAACACTCACATGGTATGCTTCCACAACGCGTCTTCAAAAGCGCCGCGTTCTTGCCGGTTCAGACACTTTGCTTCAAGGACTCCGCCCTAATACTTGCAAGCACCTTCATTCGGTCTGCCTCTCACGCGCTGCGCCGCGGCTGAGAGCACTGACGACACGGTGACTGCCATTGATGGCCGGTTCGCTTATTAAAGACGATATTCTTTCTTGGGCTACTTAAACCCAGAAATGTTGGACTGTCTGTATGTCTGTCTGTCTGTCCGTCTGTCTGTCTGTAACTCGATTCAGCCACCCGGCCAAAGTAAAACGCTTACTCCGCAATAGTCTTATATACTCACAGCCAAATGTAAACGTCTAAGCCCGGTTTATATGTTCACACTTGTCAACTTTGTTTAACAATAACATAAAATTACGCAAATATAAGACAGGAAATTAGTATACAAGAAATATTTACAGTGTTCTTTTCTTAAAAAAATTCCTGGATGCTTGGTTTTCCGATAGCAAATGATATCCTACATCTACTGCAGAACAACGCGTATCGCATGCAGTTGCCCGTGCCACCTCCGGGCGGCATATCAGAAATCACGCGGCAGTAAAGAAAGGTTCCACTAGCTAGGTTTCACGTTCTGCTTGGAACGCACGTGGAGCACGCCAACGCGGTTCTATAAACCTTGACGTCGGCCGCCTCGATTCCCGCGAGTCTCCGCCGTACTGCAGCGCTGGCATCGAGGAACCCCGCCTGTAGCAGTGGAACGCGGCAAATTCAAATCGCCTTGAGCACACCTTTATAGTGTTTACCTTGGAATGAGCGCGACGGAACAGGAACAGTACGAGAGGTGAGCGGGAAAGCGAAGGGGGGGGGGGGGGGCATTTCCTTGGCAAATGTCTACAAAGACTATCGTCTTTTAACAACATGTGCAACGAAAGCAGCAGATACGGGGCCAAATTTTTTGGCTTGCTTCATCCGCTCTCTTACTTCTGATTGGGTCTACTGAAGTCGACAGTCACATTCTGTGCTGGTCAAATTAGCTAGGCTCGCGATTTAGAAACCTCGTGGTATAAAGCCCTCCCAAGACCCGCTGGTGCTGGGCTATTTTACGGGTTCAGACGCCTGGGATATGCCCACGGCGTCTTTCTCCCCCAAATTTGGACGCCTATTGTCGTCGCAGTAACACTGAATCACCGGGCGTTAAGGATGGGATATCTCCTTAGTAAAGTACTACACCCTAAACTAGTCGTTTGCAATGCTATCGGAAGAGGGACTGAGAGATTCACTTTGTGTCTTGTATTTAAACACCGTTCGTTTGAGAATAACGTAGCCTACTTTGAAGCCTTTCTCTCCCTTTCTGGCATTCAATAATCAAAGGGCAGGGACATATAATCCTACCTCTTGCGGCCACAGCGTCTTGCTCAGCCTGCGTCAGTTCTTCATTGCTGGCATACGTACTTTCAAACTCAGTTTCCTTCGCTCGATTGCGTCTTGCAGGGAAACCATGAAACGTGCGGCAGTAGCAAACACCGTCTGAAACGGAATACAGGCCGTGCTTATTATAGGCTGCGCCTTGTGTTTATAGTGGGCCGCACATTAAGCCTCCGTTACTGTGGTTTGGCGGGGTCGTGGCTTTTGAAACCAACAGAACGAAGGGAACAATGCAGCGGTTCCGTAGAGGTAGAGCATCCGCCTCGCGTGTAGAAAGACCGTGGTTCGAGTCCCGGTGCCGGAAAATTCCCACCGGATTAAAAAAAAAAGGCGCATGTTTATAGAGTTACAGGATCAGGCTTGGGGTGCGGCCTGACCACGGCTACCATTGACGGTAACGCACGCCCTCACCAGAGCAGGATTGGTCACCCTGGTGTAGTAATGACCACAACCTCCCAAAAAATACGCCAGTTAAGCCAGGGCCCTCAGTCTCTGGAATTTCTAGTCACTCGCTTCCCGGTTGCGTGGTTGCGATATTCGGGGCAGCCGCTCTGCACCGTCTCCCCATCGCCGCGGGTCTGCTGTCCCTGTTGCAGTTAGAGGCGTAGCTCGCGCCCGCCTTTCGCGCGGGGATGAAAGTGTTCTGAATATATGCTATCTACGAAGGGATGTGATGGTTGAGCATTTAAGTAATCGCGGCCGAGATGTTATAGGTTAGGACCTGAATCAAAATGCCTGTGTCAGTAAGATGTGCTGCGGCCAGGCCGGCTTTATGGTGAATTAGCTGAAGTTCTCAATATAATTTAGGTATCTTGAAAACGCCCCTCTGAAACTGGTGGTAGGGCGTCTAGATGGCAGTAAGGCATGAACTTGAGGCCCTTGAGAGTACTTGTATGAGCCGCCATGGGCCACCCTAAAAATGGACAAAAACTCGGAACTGCTACGTGCATAGTATGTAGGCCTGTTTATACTCAAGATTTTTCCTTCTGTGCCGAGAAGTCGCACCGATTGTAAATATTGGAGCATAAACCTAACCTTCGTTTTAAAGAACTGCGAAGTACTGAGGGCTCTTTCACTCTATGAAGCAGGATGACTGGCGCAGGTGGTCATAGTAACAGCGCACCAAATAAATGCGCTTGTAAATTGTGATTGAGCATGCTTCCTATTAAATTACCTGAATGAAATGAACTGAGTAGAGCTTTATTCTAGCGGACAGACATCGGGCGCCGGTTTTGTTAACTTAGAAGCTCACTAATTGACAGCAAACGAAAATTCCTCTACATTTACAATTACCCTGCGAGCTACTTCAGAATTAAACGCAAATAAAACTCAGCGTAAAGACTTTTGAGTCAACAGCTTCAAACGTTTTAATAGTGACAGTATAAATAGATATTATCAGTCGAAGTAAATTTAAAAACCTATAACATATACAAAGAACCTGAAAATCGTAAAACAGAATAACGGAACAAAAATGCGCACCCTAAAACCATGATTCCACGATAAGGGAAACTAAAACAAATATCTCAAATGCAAACCTAAACACCACGCAAAACAATTCAAAAATCGCCTACCATGTAATGCGGTATTTGAAGAAAATAGCATGAAAAAACCCCTGTAAATTTATTATATTGTCACTTAACAATATTTACCGTAGAAAGCTTCAAGGAAATACGAGTAAAACACTCAATAACGACCTCAAAATGTTGATCGTGAACACCGCCTTCAGTAGATTGAGACTAAAACAAGCAACTCTAAAACTGTAAATCGTATTTACACGCAAACTTACTGCAGAGTACCAGAAAGACAAGAAGGAGGTGCCAAAGACACCCCTTCATATTGCACAGCTCTCGGTGCTTATAGCAAGGCAGAATACGTTCCTTGACGATTGCTTGGCAATAAACTCCATTTGGGGAAGTGTATATAAGGTGTTGCGCTGGCGCCAAAACGGTGACAGAAAGGACAAAATTTACGACGACACTTTTCCCCACACGAGATATTCAGGCAAAGCAAATTACTTGGTGCTGAAACTTTATATGTGAATTGAAAATAGGCGTTCAACCGCATAAATGGGACTCGAACATAGCGTTTATATAATTTTCCACGCGCCGAAAGTAAGAAAATGGACGCCTATTTAGTACCCTCTTTGGAAGCAGTGGACGTGATGCTCAAGTAATAATCGTCGCTCAGCGGGAGGAAATCGAATATTTTGGCACGTAATAAACGTTTGTGCCTTGTGCGTCACCGCATATGATATGCCGTGAAGCACCAATGTAAAGGAATCCGCAATGACGTTGTGTACCGTTCCTGCGTAGCAAGAGGTAACCCCACGAGGAGTACATCTGGCTTCCACAGGCCTGTCAGGTTTACGAAAAGAAGTGATGTATTTTCCATCTCACAACAGCAGGCGTTGTATTTGTGAAGCGATCGCCACGAATTTCAACCTTACTTGAAGAGTTGTTTTGCGAAATGGGTCAGATTGTCAAACCTGAACTAGGTCAGATGAAGCTGCAGTAAGAAAGACAACTCGGCTAGAACCAATTTATTGCTGTACAAAAAACAATTCTTAGAACCGCTGTAAGTTGTGGATGCCCTGGTTCCTTTTTCGTTGTCGTATATATAAGAGAAATACCTGTTCCAAATTTAGACACATATACAAAATCGGGACGCTCTCTTCTCAATACAGCATTTGTGTAACTCCCTCGCCTATTTGAAACGTTGTTGTTCGTCCACCAAAAAAAACCGAAAGTTGTGAAGTGCGCAAAACTATCTCAAATAACTTGATACAAACGCACTGCTGCAGGCAGGCTGGTAGTTCTACCATAGCTGGCCACGTTCCCGAAGCCCAGCAAACTCCGCTGGCGCTTCTACGCCGAATGAGGTTCGTTCGTATTGCGTACCATGCCAAGGTCCATAAACGGACCTCTCCGCATTCCACGCATTTGCCGGAAGGCCAGGGTTCCACTGTACGGTGTTACCTAAAAAAGGGAAGATACATAGCTACTTCTGCACCCCCGTCATCACGCGTTGCTTCGCATCTCCGTTGGAGCAGGAAGCAGTTGGATGCCTGCCGATGGGTTTGACACCGGGAACATAGTTAGCGAAAGTCTTCCAGGCCGGAGTATAAGCCCGTATGCTCACTAGATTGCAGTGCTGAAAACTGCGGCACCAGCATATTAATACCACAAGCACCACACCCCGCAGTGCTTGTAAATCTGAACTCACGTCGTTTGTGTGCCAGCACATTTTCCCCTACAACGTCGCAAGCTGGTAGACGGCATTACAGTTGGAACTCGATTTTACAAAACCCGATTTTAGCGAATGCCCGCTTTAAACGAACAAATTCTAATTTCCCCTGGAGTTGCCCTTAGCTTAACACTTTCGATTCCAATACCCAAATAAACTTTGCCGCAAAAACCCGATTAAACGAAGCATTTCGCGGAAAAGATGCATAGAAAAAGAGGTATTATCCAAATTTAGGCTGTTACGTAACATTAAGCCACTTCTACGCAGGCTGAATTGCCAATGCGTGAACGTGATCACTCCCGCCAACCGTTTAAATTGCGTCAACGCCTTCTCAGCCCAATCACAAAGAGGGTGTGTATTAGAAGCAGTATTGTTGTTGAATAGCAAAGACAGGCCTACGTTGCCATGTCCTATGCATTAGTCTAGTTTTCATTGCCCGTCATGAATTATGCTCTTTCAGTAAAAAGAATTAAGGCAAAAATTCAGAACTGTTGACAGTAAACGTCATAAAACATCAAAATGACGACAGCGCACACAACCCATTTGTCAACCGGAACCACTGGACAAAGTTTAAAGCCAATCACAAAAAACTTCCCGCAAATTCCCCCAGTTCCATGGGAATTTGTGCAGGCGTGAATAGGGCACCTAGACCAAACCGCGTACGTATGCAAGTGAAAAGCCGATTGCGACTCAAGGTCTGTCACCTGATCAAGGACAACAACAGAAGTATTGCTGCTGGCGAAAAATTTGCCGCAACTAAGCCTGACTTGTGATATGTTCAATGGTTCCTTGAGATGTCACCGCTTGTGTGTTCCGGCTGGGTTGTGCGAGAATCGCAAGGCTACGGACATGGCCTCGCATGCAACTCTATCATACGCTACCACCGTATCTAAATCGCCGTACGCGTGAACTATTACGTTTTTGCCTTAGAGGCCCTTTGTGGCGACATCCGTGGTCGCAGGCAACTGCAAGCGAGTCGTCTTGGGCGCCGTATTGCTTTCGTTCGCAGCCGCCGTTTCATTCTCCAGAGACGCGAAGTGTTCGAGCCATGTAGAGCGCCACCACATGATGTGAGTGCGATTTATAATGTATATGTTGACGGAATCGCTTAAAATCGGGCTGAAAAGCAGCGTACGATACACGCTGCTTTTTGTTTACGTGAAATGCGGGCGCTAAGCGCATCCGCAGCACAGTGTCATATCGGATTTCAGGGTTATGAAGCGAAGCAAACCGCCCTCTAAATATTTAGTGAAGACCATCTATAACGTCATTACGACGACAACGTTTGTCTTCGCCGTCCACACGAGACTCCGAATTTCAGAATTGAGTGGTCGCTGGGGTAGTGGTAATGTTTACGTTCTAAAGTTGTGCTTCAACGCTTAACAGTTTCAGGATATATGCGCCCAACCACACCAATACGCCACGTTAAAGGGGGGATGAAGACAAAATGCAAGTTTGGTTCATTAGAAAAAGATTGCCTCGTTAGAATCCTACTGACACCACTTTTAACGTAAACTTCGTTCAGATAAGCTATATGATTAGGAAAAAAGTGAATGGCCGTGCGACTCAGTAGCTTATTTCCCACAACAGAACTTATGATGTCATACCAGCCAGCTCTGGGATCGGCGGAGGCCGGCAAGCGCAACCGCAAATTAGGTGGAACTTACAAGCTTGTTGAACGAGCTATTTGCGCTTAATGTACGGGCAACTTCTTTGATAGCAGTACGAATGGTGGGAAAAAACAGTGAAAGTTACGTCAGCATACGTCAACATAGAAGAACTGGATGGGTACGGCTGTTGGTACTACTAGCGCGGCACTATGCTTGGTTTGTTGAGATGCACAGCAACTGCGAGGATTTGCGGTTGTCTCACACGACAGTGGCCGATTGAGGCATGCGACGGTGTCTTACGTGACAATATTTGGAGAGCCAGCACCATGTCTTACGGAACGATTATTTTCTCCATGAACAAAAACAAGCCAGGTTTAAATACGGTGACAGACAGATCAAAGGCAGAAAACGGCTTGCTGCGGTGTGGTAAGTGCTATCATCTCGGTTGACTAACCGGAACAAGCCTTCGCTCACACCAGGTTAGCGGAAGGACCTGTTCTTATGATGTCATTGCAACGTCGTTGGGAACGCACGTTTTGGCACGAGAATAAAAACTTTTAGCTTTGAATAATTGGTTCCACAGTGAATAAAGTTATCGTTTGCGCTTCCGGACAAGCGCTGGTGTCACTATAGAACACGAAACCTTACCTGAAAAACGAAGTTGCATTTTGTCTTCATGGCCCCTTTAAAGCTTGCATTGGCAGTGATAGAAGTCCGCAGCGCACTTTTGGTGGTCTGGCCATCGCTCATTAGTGAAAACATGACGGCAGTCAAGTTTCGTAGCTTAAAAAGTAGAGCGCTATATATTTGAACGTCAGAGTCGGGACCTGTATTCGTTCAAAATCTGGTAATCAAAACTAAGTCGAACACTGCCAGAAAGCACTTAACGGCAACAACGCAACGGTGTGAGCTCGGCAACTGAAACAAAAATTAAAGCCGTTGCACTCAATGTGAAAGCTGTGAGAAGTTCAGAGCAGTGATTCGCCATAATAGGCTGTACCGCCGTTATCCGCTATCTGCTAACACCCCGTGCAATTCAAATTTCCCGCCTTCGCAGTGATCGCGCGCCCCCTGCATGAGACTGCGCCAGCGGGAGTTGTGTTCTCTGTGCTTTTCTCCCCGCACGTGTCGGCGTTGCACTGCCACTTTTTGCGTTTGCTATCGTAAAAACCAACCCAACTGACGTCCTTAACTAAAGGAACGCGGGCGCTGCCGGTTAGTTACGTATATTTTTCCTCAAATGTACATAGTGTTTTCTTTGCGCTAAACACCGAAGAAATGTATGACAAGCGCCATCGGTTCACAAGTTTCGAACGGTTATGACTATATAAACCGCCGTTCTTCGAAGCCTCTAGAGTTTCGACAAAAGACAGAGAAGTGGAAAGGGTCGGGTTTATCAATGTTTGCGAGAGCCACAGTTTGCAATTTGTTTTTATAAGCAAGCTATGGTATGTAATGCAAGTTTTGCATTGTTCAAGGCTAATATTCAGAAATTCCATCGTGTGTTCGCCGTGTTTATCTGGAGTTCATCATGGGAAAGAACGAAAAGAACGAACGACTTTCGGAAAGTGCGTGGAGGCGGACTTGGTTTAGCGTACTTATTTTTAAGGCAAGTGGTCAATAGATTTCCGTTTGTTCGTGATGTTGAAGACGCGTTTCTTAGGATGGTTTGTCAGCTGCGACTCGTAAGACTTTTGCCTGAATTTGTTGCGAGCTCTGAGTACATGAGGGGAACTATACCTGCATTTTTTAAGGAGGTGGTGTGGTCATACCGTTTTCTTTCAGTGCGTTTTTCTTTAGAGTACTTAAGCGGGGTGCGTCGGAAGAAACTACAAACATATCGTCGAGAGTGTATTGCCAGTGCCCATATACCGCAGCAAGTGTAATCTAAGGCCTGAGAGAGATATACTTGAGCGAGTGAAAAGAATGACGGCCCCAGGTAGAGTGACATCTTTCTTTTTCGAACTCCATACTGGAACACTGGAAGTAAAGACCTGGATGGAGGAAAAGGGATGGTTTGTGCCATGGCGTGTGCACTGTTTTCTGTGCCAAAAGCCAGAAACTATTGAGCACGTGTTCTTGGACTGTTGGGGAGCGGTGTTCTTTTGGACATCCTCCAGCCAACACTCAAAAAAGATTTGCCTGTCGATGCTTACGGTATTAGGTTTTTGAACATTGAAAATGAGGACGGTGTGCCGCTTTACACAATTATGCTGTATGGGCTACATATCATATGGAGAAACAGGATGGCGGTAGGCTACTCCGACCCAGATGCCAGACTCATCAGACACTACTTCAAAGAGTCAATAGGCTCTTTTTTGCAGATACAGAAACTTCAGCCCCCTAAACGAGAGTGGCTACCCACAATTGAAGCATTGTTGGTAATGAAGAATATTTAAAATCACCCGCTTGCCAAGAAGGGCTGCAGTTCTAGTGTTGGTATTGAGTATTAAGTGTACACATTATCAGTTAGCATGTGTTTTTGTTTTGTCATCCTGTCAAAGAAAGGCAATAAAGAAGAAAAAAAAGCGAAGCACACCGTTACCGCCCCCGGACGCCGCTTTGGTGGTCTATATACTTGGGTTCGAGGCGAGCGAGCGAGCTAGGACGACAAGGCGAGCGTCCTAAAGTGGTGTGCACTTAAAAATCTACTCGACTCTTTTTTCAAAAAATGCGCATAGCTTACGCACCTGGAGGCGACGAGCCCAGCACCCGAAGAGCTCTGTTGGGTCCTTTCAAGGCTGCCAGCCAGGAAAGCACCATGATAACCCGAAACGTCGGAGAAATGTCAGCAGTACAGGGCGACATTTGCTCCACCGCCCATACAAGAGTCGGCATCCCAGTTCTGTTGTAGAATAATTTCGTTCAACTCGTGGCAGGAGGCGGCTTCCACGTCATACCGCGTCATGAGTTACCGCAATGTCATTCAAGCCATGACACCCCAATGCCGTGGCCAACTACGGTCAGTTCGGACTACGCTCGCAGGATTCGCATTAAATTGAGCCAAAATGGCGAAGTCGTATTAGTCTGCTGACTAACTTCACCCCCAAAAAGACGGTGTCCTTTCTGAGAAGGTCGGTAAGAGGGCGTGTGATATCAGCGAAACCTCTCATAATCCATGAAAATAACAGGAAAAGCTCACAAAACGATGTATGTATTTCGATGGACGGGGCACATATCGGACACTTCCGCAGCCACTTAGCGTCGACGAGGTTTCTGAGATGCAAGTTGAACGCCTTCCGGAAACGACATTTCGCTGAGTGTGGCAGTTTTATGCTGACAGAAAAGATAGAGGCTATCGCCTAGATGCTGGACATGCGCCTCAAAATGTGAGAAAAGACTATTTCGTCATCGAGAGAGCCAGGACCAGTGGCCTAATAATCTCTCGAAAGAGAGTCCTTGATGCGCTCATAGTTGACCGGTGCGTTGCACAGACCAAAGGGGGTTACTCGAACTGGTGTACTTGTCCTAGTGGGACCCAGGCGGTCTTTCACCACCCAGTTTCATAGAATGCAGTCTGCTAGTAACTTAAGAGAATGCGCTGGATGAGAAGTTCTGTGCGCCATGTAGATTCTGGCAAGAGGATAGCAACCTTATTTTTGGTTATGTGGTTCAGGTGACGGCACCCCACGCAGAAGGTTCAGCTACCATATTTACTCTTCACAAAGCCACGCCGACTACTGAAAGGTTCAATAATGTACTTCGCAAGCATTTTCTCAACCTCGTGTTGGGAGGAACGTCATTCAATATAGGGGCACACGGTACCGCGTGTTTCGCATGGTTGGAGCAACAATCCGTATCTATGCGACGGATGCACACTACTTTTTTGTAATACTTGCAGGTACCTGGGAACAGTGTGCCGTTTAAATACCCTGACTTGACTTTGCGCCAAATAAGGAACACTTGGCCACACTGGTAGTCATCACATATGTGCGTGAAGCGCACGTCGCAGGCATGGTTGGGGCGAGAATGTCTGTGTTTTCCGTGCGCAAGTGTGCACCGTCTCCTTTGTTACAAAACTTGCTTAGGTGCTCCAGGTACTGCACTTAGTGCGAGCTTGAGTGCAGATCTGCACAGAGCATTTGCTACCTTTTTGTGTGTTTCAATGGGTTGCCCATGAATATGGATATTTCATTCTACATTAGGTGTCTCGAGGTTTTGGTTAAAGCACTTGTTTTGTGCACCAACTTCTGTCTCGTTCTGTCCTTACGCAAATTGACGGCTAATCCTCTTTTAATTTGCTTCAAAGCACACCTGTCACCAATGGTTTGTTCTTGTTTCTGCGGGGGAAGGCTACAGCAAGCCTCCAATCGGTTTTCTAAGGAGTTTGTGAGCACTCTGAACTTCGTTAACTGCCCGTTTTCCTTAAAATATCATTTAGCCTTCAAGGAAGGCTTTTGCGACCTCTTTATTGATAATCTATTCCCGGTTCCTCTTCATGACAAACCGCGTTTGCGTAACCAAAAAAGCAGTGATTTTAAAACCGTTGTTGAGCGTATTCCGCACCGCTTATATCTGGACGTTCTGTTTACGCTTCAATTAAGACATGGCTGCCCAAAAAAGGCGTGTCTATTTCTTTGTGGGACAATGGCCTATCATGCAATCAATCAGAATCTCTTGTTCATTGTTTTGTGTCTGGCCATGAGCGGTGTTTTCAGGACGTTGCAACGAACTCATAACATGATATTGATGTCAATTGCGTACGCAATGTCACTTGTTCCCTTTTGAGGATAATAATCGGGTGCCTTCCTCGCTTGAGGAAGTGCCGCATAATTGACCAGCATGCAAGAAACGCCTACACAATTAGGTAGGGTTTTTTTAAGAAAAGGCGGCGTTGGTGTGGAGGTGTTTTATGTGGTGCAGAATGATCCATCACACTAGCTCCATCTTTTGGATGCGTGCGCTTTTCCACCGGAGTTTTGAAATGGTAGTTCTCTTTCTTAGACTTATTTTCTCACTTTTCGCAGTCTTTTAGCTTTTTAATAATAGAATCCCTTGTTTCGCAAAATTTTGTCTTGCCGGGTACAATATTCATAGCTTAATGCGTGGGATCGCCGGCAAGATGTTTATGAAAGGTGAAAAAAGACGTTAATGCCTCCCTACAGAAGCGTTTTTCACTATACTCGGGAACAAGTAAAAAATGGCTATAGGTCATTTACGGTGTCACGCCGCCTAAGCGAAGCACCCGGATGTCAATAGGCGCGCGCCTTTTGAATGGAGGGTGTTTGAATGCGTGGTATCGTGTGCCTTTTCAAACATAGTTTGTTTGTCGTCGCTGCAGAAGTTAATAAGCATAATAAGTCCAAAAATCACGAAAGCAGCTCGTGCCATGTTTAAATATTCCCAGTAACGCACTACGTGCGCCGCGCGTAGTAATACAGGCTGCGGTGATGAGGCACAGCGCAATTTCCGTTGCGGTCAAGTTGTACCCGAGTATAAGTAGCTTCCATAGAATTTGTGTAAAAAATTTATGTGTCATTGTTGTTAAATTTTCTGTGGATTAGAGAAAAAAACGTGCTGAAGACAGCGCAGTTGCTAGAGCATGGGGCTAGTACTGCGGAGACGAGAGTCGGAATTCCATCGCACCGAGCTTGCTTTTTAGTCGCGACTGCTTTACGATCACTGCAATGCACATTAACGTATTCAGTTCCCGCTGAAGAAATATTTTCCTAATGTTTAACCAATGCGTGATCCATGAATGCTGGTTGGTTAAGTTGTATTGGTGAAGCACCTGAATGGAAACCTGAAGAATTCGATCAATCCTTTGTGTTGCGTTTTTGAAGTATCAACATCAGGCACGTACAGTAATCACGGGTGTGGTGTGATTCATCGGCAATGAGGAGAACTGCGTTTGCATCAGGCACTCAATATCAGATTTGGGTGTTCTCGGTGAGATGTAGATCGTGAAAATTGGGATTCTCATGACATTTTAACTGAACATTAGATCATGTTGAGACCGCAGTCGATCACACACCGAGCAAGTAAATCCAAATTTCACGTCCAGAAATTTTCTCTCAAAGTTTGAATTAGGCCCTTTAAAATTGGCCAACTCACCAGCGTGGTATATGTGCCATTTCGCAGCGTCCTCTGCTTCACGTCGCTCTTCATCGCATCGGCGGGCTTGTCGCTTGATATGAAAACGTCGTGGCGTCACTACTTATTTTGTACCCTGATGGGTACCTTTACACTCGGACTAGATAACGCAACAATAATCTTTAGCCTGAAACACATGCGGGGAGAATGAACGTGCTTGGAAATATTCGCAGACGCCGTTATCATACATTATGCGATTTCCACTTCACGCGAGGATTTTGAATAAGCGCAGGTGGTGGACCCGCCGCTGTGCTCGTTGAATACACCATCTGCCTCCCGGACTCTTTTTGTGAGCGTAGATTATTCAGTAAGACGACGGGGTCTCGCTGCATTGCACTATTTGCTTCCAGGTTCGATTCCTGGCGGTGCCAAAAATTTCTTCTATTGACCGTGGCCTCTTCTGCTGACGCCGCACACGAACATTTCCTTGGCTGCTGAAGGTATACTGATGTGCAATAAAACACGCACTCGTTCTTGGCCGCCATGCTCGTTTATTGTGCGTAGGACGGTGGCTATTGAGGCCATGGATATGGAGGCCATGGGTACTGAGGCGCTTGATTTCCGCCTTTGGCCTGGTCTACTAGTAGGTCGAGAAGTGGGGCCCCCACTGTTGGGACCATGACTTTCAAAATGCTGCCGAGCACCTTGCCGAAACCCCTTCCCTGAATAATAGCACGTTCCAACACTGCAAATAGGCGATGCGAAAAACAAAGTTAGAGATTCGTGTGAAAGTGTGGCATGGGCGCGACGCGAATAATATTTAGTGTTTATTTTGCTGTTGCGCGCATTGAGGTGCTGTGATTTGATGCTGACCAGGCAAAAGGGTGATTAGATAAATAAGGAAGAGGTCGCGTATAATTATTAGTTGAATAAGGACATCCTAAAAGCTGGCCTTAGTTTTCCTGGACAAAACATGGTAGATTTTGATTTGCAGGAGCTCCGTCTGACATTTAGGCATTTTCGCCCCAAGGGAACGGAGACTTGTTGGTAGGAATAGCACGGCACCCAAAAAGGAAATCACCACAGCTACCGAAACCTTTCGAGGGTACATGAACAAACTAGATGAAGCGGCTTCAACAATGTCGCCGTGGGTCCTTATCCTCGACTTTATGAACACTTCGTGAATTCAATTACATATCTCAAACGTTGGCAATCAGTGACGTGTGGACGCATAGTGCAGAAGACACGTAGTAAAATAAATGCTTAAGCTTCACCATCCTACCTATCAGAAATTGTCGTAAAAGACTAAAACAAACATTGGTACGTGGTATAAAACAGGGTCGGATTGTTCCGTTGGCAAAGTGAACCCATTTTTCAAATTCAGAAGTGGCCTTATACCACAGACCAATAATCCGAATGAGAGCAAAAGGGCTCTGGTAAAGTTGAGCACACTACGTAAATTATGAAAGTCGTTTTATTTCTTTTCATCGTAATGTCGACATCGAACCCACCAGATTTTCTAACAGTTAAAGATGCGTCTGTAGTGCGTATTCTAACGTCTGGTAGTCATGGTTAGTGCGTTGGTTCTGTTTGCGCAACTTCTCGATATCTTAAGTGCACCGTGTTTTTGCAAAGCCGACTTTCAGCGTGGATGTCGATATCAAATTGCTTCTACAATTTCTAACAAATTGCTTCTACAAATTGCTTCTACAATTTTCTAACACCTATTTTGTGACATTGCAAAGTCTCTAAATAACAAAAAAGTGCGTTTTCAATGTGAAGGCTTTGCTTTATATCGGTAGAATTTAAAGTAAAATCAGAAAATACTACATGTTTTGAAGCAATGCTCGCATTCAAAGACACTGTGATTCTACTGTAACTGCGTGATTAACAGCAAAAACACACTATACACGGGAGAGCTTAACCGTTACCATCGGCATCCTAAGTCTTCCACGCCATGAAAACATTAAACGAAAACGGTGTCCACAGGAAGAGTAAAAATAATGAAACATGTTATGCAGTGAGCAGGCATTACGTGAAAAAGTTTGAAGGGCAAGCTTTGAACATAGCTACACCCCCGGTGCACCTTTAGTGTAGTATGGGCAGAAACCGAGTTACGCGAGAACAGTGCGGCGCATGAAACACGAAAATAAATCTAGTCAGATCACCTTGACTCGAATCAGCCTAGAGAAATCTTCCTCATCGTTGATAAGACCTGTCGCGAACCCTTTGTTCACGCATATACCCTTTCCATTGACGTACCATTCTTTTGTTATACGCAGCCCCTCACTAACTCTACTATTCGGGTTTTCAGTCAAAATAACGTTTTTCTGAGCTCCTCTATATCAGACCCGCCATGGTGGCTCAATGGCTAAGGCATTGCGGTGCTGAGCACGAGGTCGAGGGATCTGTTCCCGGCCACGGCGACCGCTTTTCTTATGGAGGCGAAAACCAGAAACACCCATGTGTGTGCGAGATTTCAGCGCACGGTAAAGACCCCAGGTGGTCGAAGATATTCCGGAGCCCTCCACTATAACGCGCCTCATCGCCTGCGTTGCGTTGGCGCGTTAAATAATACAACTCAATCAATCAATTCTCTATATCAGACTGCTTATTCTGGCCCGATTTTGGGGTTCCAGGTGTCTATACGTGGGACCAAAACTACGGCTTTACAGACGCGAGTGGTAGAAAGCTTGTTGACGGCCTGCCGTACCTGCGTGGCGGCGGGTGCGACGTTGAGTTTGGGGCTACTTATCATTTTTGGTCAGCAAATATTTATTTTTTCACACCACACAACATATATGTCCCGGTTAAATTTCCCGCGTCTTCATTTGCGCTGGTTGAGGTCGTCCCTCAGTTTCCAAAATGCTGCTGCAGATCCGCACCACTTAAGTTACGATTTACCAACGTTCATGCTCCCGTCCTGCTGTCTAAGCATGGTTGCACGTGTGTGCCTCTTTTGCTGAAACCGGCCCATTCCGCCATTACAAAATACCTGTTTCACGTGGAAAGACAGTGTGTCCTTTCACCTTTGTTGTACAACAAGGATTCTGACGACACATAATAACTTCGTACTGGTTGTGAATGCGAGAGCGTTATGGGTCTTTTTATGTTTCTCATAATGCGAGAGCATTACGTCTCAAGAGATTAAACACTGACGCGGTATGCTTCCACACTGCGAATTTAAAAGCGCCGCGTTCTTGCCGGTTCATACGCTTTGCTTCAACGACTCCGCCCTAATACTTCCAAACGCCTTCATTCGGTCGGCCTCTCACGCGTTGCGCCGCGGCTGGGAGCACTGACGACGCGGTGACTGCCATTGATGGCCGGTTCGCTCATTTGGCTTGTTCATCCGTTCTCTTGCTTCTTCTCGGGTGTACTGAAGTCGACAGTCACCTTCCCTGCTGGTCAAGTTAGTTAGGCTCGCGATTTAAACAGCCTCGTGGTATAAAGCCCTTCCAAGACCCACTGGTTCTGGACCATTTTACAGATTCAGACGCCTGGGATACTCCCACGGCGTCTTTTCCACCACAATTACACGCTTATTTTCTTCGCAGTAACACTGAATCACCGGGCGTTAAGGATGGAGTATCTCCTCAGTAAATTACTACACCCGACACTTGTCGTTTTCAATTGGGTCGGAAGAGGGACTGAGAGATTCACTTTGTACCTTGTAATTAATTCGTTTGCGAATAACGCACGCGCTATTGACGTATTTCTCTCTCTCGCTGGAATTCAATAATAAATGGCAGGGACAATCAATCCTACCTCTTGGGTCCACAGAGTGTTGAGATTCACTTTGTATCTTGTATTTAAACACCGTTCGTTTGAGAAAACTTACCCTACTTTGAAGCCTTTCTCTCTCTTTCTGGCATTCAATAATGAAAGGGCAGGGACATATAATCCTACCTCTTGCGGCCACAGCGTCTTGCTCAGCCTGCGTCAGTTCTTCATTGCTGGCATACGTACTTTCAAACTCAGTTTCCTTCGCTCGATTGCGTCTTCCAGGGAACCCATGAAGCGTGCGGCAGTAGCAAACACCGTCTGAAACGGAATACAGGCCGTGCTTATTATAGACTGCGCCTTGTGTTTATAGTGGGCCGCACATTAAGCCTCCGTTACTGTGGTTTGGCGGGGTCGTGGTTTTGAAACCAAGAGAACGAAGGGAACAATGCAGCGGTTCCGTAGAGGCAGAGCATCCGCCTCGCGTGTAGAAAGACCGTGGTTCGAGTCCTGGTGCCGGGAAATTCCCACTGGATTTAACAAAAAAGGCGCGTGTGTATAGAGTTGCAGGAATAAGCTTGGGGTGCGGCCTGACCCCGGCTACCATTGACGGTAACGCAAGCCCTCACCAGAGCAGGATTGGCCACCCTGGTGTAGTAATGGCCACAACCTCCGATGAATATGCCAATTAAGCCAGGGCCCTCAGTCTCTGGAATTTCTAGTCACTCGCTTCCCCGTTACGTGCTTTCGATTATCGCGGCAGCCGCTCCGCACCGTGTCCCTATCGCCGAGGGTCTGCTTTCCCTGTTACAGTAAAAGGCGTAGCTGGCGCCCACCTTTCTGAGTATATGCTATCTAAGAAGGGATGTGATGTTTGAACTTTTATGTAATTGCGGCCGAGCTATATGTTAGGACCTGAATCAAAATGCCTGTGTCAGTAAGATGTGTTGCAGCCAGGCCGGCTTTATGGTGAATTAGCTGAAGTTCTCAATATAATGTAGGTATCTTGAAAACCCCCTCTGAAACTGGTGGTAGGGCGTCAAGTTGGCAGTAAACCATGAACTGGAATTCCTTGAGACGACTTGTATGAGCCGCCGTGAGCCACCCTAAAAATGAAGACAAACTCGGAACTGCTACGTGCATAGCATGTAGGCCTGTTTATACGCGAGGTTTTTCGTTCTGTGTCGAGAAGGTGCACAGATTGTAAATGGAGGAGCACAAACTTAATCTTCGTTATAAAGAAATGGGAAGTGCTGAGGGCTCTTTCACTCTATGAAGCAGGATGACTGGCGCAGCTAGTCATAGTAACAGCGCACCAAATAAATGCGCTTGTAAATTGTGATTGCGCATGCTTCTTATTAAATTACGTGAATGAAATGAACTGAGTAGAGTTTTATTCTAGCGGACAGACATCAGGCGCCGTTTTCTTAACTTAAAAACTCATTAATTGACAGCAAACCAAAACTCCACTACATTTACAATTACCCCGCGGCCTACTTCATAATTAAACGCATATAAAACTCCGCATAAATGTATTTTGATTTAACAGCTCAAAACATTTTGATAGTGACAGTATAAATAGATATTATCAGTCGAAGTAAATTTAAAAACCGATAACCTATACAAAGAACCTGAACATCGTAAAACAGAATTACGGAAATAAAAAAATGCGCACCTTATAACCACGATTACACCATAAGGGAAAATAAAACAAACATCTGAAATGCAAGCCTAAACACCGCGCAAAACTATTCAAAAAGAACCTACCATGTACTGCGGTATTTGAGAGAATTAGCATAAAAAACATCTAAATATCTTTTATTGTCACCTAACAATATTTACCGTAGAACACTTCAAGAAAATACGAGTAAAACACTCAACTAACGACCTGAAAATGTTGATCGTAAGCACCGCCTTCAGTCGATTGAGACAAAAACAAAAGCCATTCTAAAACTTCAAATCTTATTTAGACGCAAACTTACCGGAGAATACCAGAAAAACAAGAAGGTTCCAAACAAACCCCTTCATATTGCGCAGCTCTCGGTGCTTATAACAAGGCAGGATACGTTTCTTGACGATTGCCTTCCAACAAACTCGAGTTGGCGAAGTGTATATAAGGTGTTGGCGCTGGCGCCAAAACGGTGGCCGAAAGGAGAAAATTTACGAGGACACTTTTCCCCACACGAGATATTCAGGCAAAGCAAATTACTTGGTGCTGAAACTTTATATGTGATTGAAAATAGGCGTTCAACTGCATTAATGGGACACGAATATAGGCTTTGTATAACTTTCCACACGCCGTAAGCAAAAAAACGGAGGCCTATTTTGTAACCTCTTAAGAAGCAGCGGACGTGATTTTCAAGTAATAATCGTCGTTCAGCGGGCAGGAAATTGAATATTTTGGCACGTAATAAACGTCTGTTCCTTGTGCGTCACCGCATATGATACACCGTGGAGCACCAACGTGAAAGAAGTCGCAATGACGTTATGTCTCGTTCCTGTGTAGCAAGAAGTAACCGCAGGAGGAGTACATCTGGTTTCCACAGGTCTGTCAGGTCTACGAAAAGACGTGAGGTATTTTTCATCTCACAACAGCAGGCGTAGTATTTGTTAAGCGTTGGCCCCAACTGTAAACGTTACTTCAAGAGTTTTTTGCGAAATAGGTCAGATTGTCAACCCGGAACTAGGTCAGATGAGGCTGCAGTAATATATATAGGCAACTCGGGCAGAACCAGTTTATTGCTGTACAAAAAACAACTCTTACAAGCGCTGTAGGCTGTGGATGTCCTGGTTCCTTTTTTGTTGTCGTATATTTAAAAGAACTACCTGTTCGAAATTTAGACAAATATAAATATTCTGGACGCTCTCTTCACAATAAACCATTTGTGAAACTACCGATAGTTGTGAAGAACCGATAGTTGTGAAGTCTTCAAAAATATATCAAATACCTTGATACAACCGACCTGCCGCAGAAGGCGAGTAGATCTACCAAAGCTGGCCCTGTTGTGCAAAGTACCGAGGCAGCACGCCAGCTAGAACGGCAGCGAATTCAACGTCAGCAGAGTTACGATGCTGCTCGCTACAGGAAGCACAGGCGGACCGTGTTCTACGAAGCCGGGGAAGCTGTTTGGGTTTGGACACCAGTTCTACATCGTGGACGTTTGGAGGAACTACTCCGTCGGTATTTCGGGCCAAAAAAGGTTGCTCGCAGGATTAGCGCCTTCAACTATGAAGTGCGACCTGATGGAAGGGCGCCCTGCTCAAGACGCGTCCGGCCATATCCAGAGGTAGTGCAGGTGGTCCCAATGAAGCCCTACTACGACAGAGGGCAGCCTTGTTTGGCTGCACTGTGTGAATCCGGAACCAGCTGATCAATAGAACGTTTTCTCTGCAGAATACCTGTCACAGTTGCCTTTCAGCAATGAAGCAGTGCGTTAATTCATTCCGGTGCCGTCATCTATTACTTCCTCATGAACCGCACTTCGAGCATCAAGACGATGCCTCTTCCGAAAAGGAAGGGTAATGCCACAGTTAAGTCATTCGACGAGAGCTCTCAGGCATTCAAGCAGCGCAGAGTGGCGATGCCGTCAATCCCTCGTTTAAGTGAGAGCGATGTGTGCGCACACACCCCGGCTTGAAGAAAAAAACTTCCCCCACCTCCCCGAAAGGGATCGTGCGGAAATGCGAATGCATTGGGTGCACCGATGAGTGCGCTGCGGCAAGCAGTCACGGAGAGAGGCGCGCGCTCCACTGCATTTATATATATTTTTCCGAGCGCAGCGAGCGGAGAGAGGGTACGCGGAGAGGAGAGAGAGACCCGCGCAACACGCCCGCCCCGCGCGCGAGCTCTCTCCGCCGAGCTCCGCGATGCGAGCGCCCTCACACGCCCGAGCGCGCTCCTCCTCTCCACTCACTATCCGCTACTCCGCCCGAGCTCCGCGATGCGAGCGCCCTCACACGCCGAGCGCGCTCCTCCCTCCCCTTGCCCTCCGCTACTCCCGCCCGAGCTACCACAAGCTCCGGTTGCTAGGCGCGCCACAGCTGTTGATAGGCGCACGCCGGCCAACGCACGACAAATCCCGACAAAGAAATGCATTCGCATTTAAAAGAGTACGTTGTCTCTCGTGTGCTTCTCTCAGGTGTGACAGCGTCGCTATTATATTGCCATAAGATTTTTGGTCCCTTTTCCAATCACACTAACTCCTTATTGTTCACAAGTTGCTACATTTAGGCTGCAATATTTTTTTCCTTATTTGTGCCTTGGAATTTTTTTACTTTTATTTCGTTTTTTTGTTTTTCGGTGTCTTCAACCAATAATTCTCATTTGCAGAATGCTAACGATTAAAGGAGTCAAGTTCAACAATTACGTATTTTTGTGCAGGTGCTCTACCGGGGATCCCAAATCCGTAAACCAAGAAATAATAATGGACTACCCTGTGACTGACTGCGATTGGTTCAGTAGTTGGTCACGTTACTAAGGGCAGGGCCACGTGACGGGAAAGAGAAAGAGGACAAGAAAGGGCTCAAATAATGACACGAGGAAGAAGGAGAGATACAGGAAAAGAACGAGGCATAGATAACAAGAATGTTCGAAGGGACCCTGAGAGAAAAGGACGTGGGAGGTAAGAAGTATGTTTGAAGGGACTCTGAGGGAAAAGCATGTGGGAGGACAGGGTAATCGAGAGATAGGGGAAGGTCATATGTAAAAGTTGAGTGCAGGAGCATGACAGACATGACGATGAAGAATAAACTTTTATTGAAGCGCAATCCGATTCCGTGTGTGGAGGCAGATCAGTGGTGACACTGCATATTCCAAGAGTCCCTGGCTCTGGCTGGCAGTCCAAACCCGTTTTATCAGGTGAAGCGTGGACCCGGCTTCAGATCTTGTTAGTTGCGTGCCTGATTTGAAGGGGAGGGGTCAGTATTGAGGGTGAGGACGGCGTGTGGGAGCATTGCCATACGTTGGGATAAAAAGTGCCTCTTTCCGGGCAAAACTACCGCTGTGGAAAGTGAGATGTAGGAAAAATCAAACGGCAAAGTGTATTGTGAGGGAAGAGGTTTCTTCGAGAAAGGAAACTTCTGTGTTGCTCATTAGGTTGCGGATCACAGCCTCGAGCTCTTAGGTAAACGGCGTGTTCAGCGCAGAGACATCAGTGTGTAAACCCGTGTAGAGAGTGATCAGTGATGCGTTCACTTTTCTCTTGTTTCCGCTCATACTAGATGGCGATCTAAATACCGTTAAAGCCCACCGTTAAAGAAGTAGCAAAAAAGGAAAATGGAGATTTGTTGTTAAGTTAGTGCTCAGGAGGTCAACACTGAGTCGGAGAAGCTACGAATCTTTTTCTGGCAGATTTTTACAGCAAAGCTCTTCATGGGTACCCGATAATAAAATCCCGCGGTTCCCTCTATGCAGAAAACTCCCCCGGTGCAACACCCTGCGTATTGACGAAATAACGAAGTGGTAGAGCAGTTAGAAGGGACGGTATTTAACTGAGTTTATAGATGACGTACCTGGACTCTCGCATGTAGAGACACTGAGTGGGAAGGATGGATGGGATTAAATGAAAAACGGCCCCCCTCGCAGCAGAGCGCGTGCGCAGCGAGCTACTGCGGGAAGCCATTGTCAAGCGTCAGCGGTGGCCACGGGTAATGGCGAAGCGGACGCAGCAGCGAGAACGTCCTTGGGCCGGGCCCACTTTGTCTGGTTATCCTTCACAGAGTGTAAGGGCACTGAATTTTCGTTAGATGTCCGGGCTGCAACGTTACTAACTATAGCGGCAGACGACTTCTACGATAAGAGGGAGGGCGGCACAATGCTCCAGGTTGCGTGTTGGGCCAGGGAGGCCGCAGCTTCGTACTCTGCAGCACTACTGGTAAGCATATTAGCCAATGTCATCGGAGGGGAATGGTTAAGAGGGGTTGTGTGAGTGCACTCCTGAGTGAGCCTGCATACCTATGCTTTGAAGTAATAAAGGGTGTGGTTAAGTGCATTTCACTTGTCTCTGGTTTCACTGTTTTTAGGGCCACGTGAATGAATTCGAGTGACGCCGCATCGGAAATCGTTGTGGCTGCTATTTACCGCTTTGCTTTCCAACCACATTCGCAGGGTGGATTGGAGGATTTTTATATCAATTATGCACACTTAGCCCATTACAATGATGCAATGTGTTAACGGCACCAATCGTGCAATTGGTGTGTGAGAGAGAATGCATTTAATGGTAAAAACGAGGTTAGCCGAGCGATATCGCTTAGCATGCTACGCCATATGAAGGAACGAAAACATGAGAGTCTGTGAACTGAAATAAATAAATAAAAAAATAAATAAATAAATAACGAGGTAATGCACAGGAGTGTTCAAGCGCATACACAGCGTTCGGAAGTAAAAATCATCACAGCACTTGTTCCAGGCCAGTACTACGCAAGAACAAAAGCAGCGCTTTGGTAGCCCGTACGGCCTGGCGTGGGTCCGACCAAGGGCCCAAAACTGCCCTTAGTTCAAGGCCTGCGTGGTGTGGTATACACAGAGATGTTTGGAGAGTCTGCCGTGGCACTGTGAAGTTTGGACAGGTATAGATGACATGTTTGATGTCTTCTGTTACATGGCATGTTGGACAGGGTGGTGAAATGTTCTGTTGAATTTTGCAGAGGAAATGCCATGTGTACGCCACGTTGAGACGTAGGCGGTGCACTACCGCTTCCTCACGCTTGCAGAGCCCAGGAGACATCTTGAATCTGCATTTAGGGTCAATAGTATGCAGAGGCGTGTACTGACGATTCTTGTCGGTCCAAATGCACCGCTGTGATCTCCAGGCAATGGAATGAGCGACGCTTGCCGCATCCTTTCTTGTAAAAGGAACGGGCAGCGGTGGAACACAGAGGCTGTGGGCCGAAGAGGCTGCAGTATCAGCTGCAACATTTCCGGCGACTCCGCAGTGAGCAGGGAGCCATTGCAGTTCGACGCTGTGTCGCTTTTGTGTTGCTTGGAGGTGCAGATGATGTATCTCTCATGTCATCTGATCTTTCGTCAGTGATCTTAAGTATACTAGAGCGGAGCGGGAATCAGTGAAAAAAGCACATTTAGTGGGTGGCTGCTTTAGGATGTAGTGAAAAGCAGCCCGCAGCCCAGCGAGCTCGGTAGCCATCGTTGACGTCTTGTGGCTAAGTGGGACGCTAATGGTGGTTCGCGACGAGGGAATCCAAATCCCAATCGTCGAAGAGGTACCCGTCACTGATCCGTCCGTGTACACATGCGTATGGGCTCTATAGTAAGTATTATTGAGCTCCAAGGCAGAAAATTTCAAATCTGGGGCCGGCATGGGTGCTTTTCGCTTGAAGCCAGGAACAGTGGTCGTGATCTTCATGGGAGGGAACATCCACGGTGGGTGAAGAAAAGGGTCTGGGGCATGGAAATGTGGTGGCAGGACCTCCTGCGCCCTGGACACATAGACCGCTGCTAGTGGGTGCCCACTCTGTCTGGTTACAATGCGCAGTTGCGTTCGACATAGCTCCAGTGCCTGCAGAGTAGGAAACGGAAGACGTCTACTTTCTGTCATGGTTCCCACAGTGGATGTGGTCTTCGGAACCCCAAGACAGATTCGTAGTATTTTGGCCTGTAGGCCTTCTAGCCCTCTACAGTTCCCTTTGGAGAGTGGGTCAGTGCTGGGAGGCTGTAGCGGAGGAGGTCCTTCACAGAGAGCGTCATAAAGCCTTAAAAGAGAGCTGACACTGCATCCACCAGCGCTGTTGGAGAGCATAACAATAATGTGCGCAAATGATGTCAGCTTCTCTTTTAAGCTGCGAACATGTGGTGTCCATGTCAGAAAACGGTCAAAAGTGACACCAAGGAATTTGTGGTGATCGACATATGGTATTGGTACGCCAGCGGCCATTAAATGGTACTTGGATACATCCCGTTTAGTGAAGGCCATTGCGGCGCACTTGGCGGGTGATATCTCAAGGCCGCGTATCGCGAAAAACTTCGCAACCGAGTTAATAGCGCGCTGTAGTCTCGCTCGAATCACACGCCGGTTGCGGCCTGAGAACCAAATGCATATATCGTCTGCGTACATTGAGATTTTCATCGACTGCGGCAGACAACTCTCAAGACCAACCAAGGGAGTAATCTTGGTGACGGTGAGTGGCGACACCGCGGACCCCGAGCTCCCAACATAAGCCGTGTCCAACCGTGGCGATGTGTTTAAAGGTGAAGGGCAGAAGCCGTAAACGGTGGCCGTCGGAGCCTTGGTCAGCTCCGGCCGATGGGCTCCCTGCCTGTCTACCAGGCAGGGAGCTCCGGGACCTCTTTGACTACCAGGGTAAGGTCAAAGGAGAAAGTACCCCCGTCTCCCTGCTTTTATACTATGCTTTATGGTATTGTCTAAAACCCCCCCCAACCGTGATCGGTCCCTGAAAAGGGGCCGCACCGAAGTATCCTTTCCTCCGTTGCCGTCGTTAACCTTTCCTGAACCGGACCATTTTTCTCGATTTCTTGTGATGGAATCCCTCAATCCAACCCACCCTCTTGCATCTCAGTCAGTCTTCTTGATCGCCAAGTATCTTGAAGCCATAGTAGGAAAATCGTATAAATGCAAAAAACAAAGGTCTGGTGAACTCTTAATTGAAATAAATGACAAGCAGCAGTCTGCAAAGCTTCTAGCTCAGACTAGACTGGCTGATCTTGACATCCGGGTCACACCCCATCGGAGCCTCAACAGCTCGCAGGGTGTGATATCCGAGACAGACCTCCTGAACGAAACCGATGCGGACCTCCTTGCCTGCTTGAAGGATCAGGGCGTCACTGCCGTGAGACGCATCACTATCCGTTGAGACGACAAGGAGATTCCCACCAAGCACATCATCTTGACCTTTGACCGCGCAGTTCTCCCACAACATATATATGCAGGTTTTATCCGGTGCTCAATACGTCCGTACATCCCGAACCCGCGGCGCTGTTTTAAGTGCCAGCGGTTCGGGCACGGTACGAACTCTTGCCGTGGCCGAACGACGTGTGCGAAATGCGCGGCGCACGATCATCCTCGTGACAACTGCCAATCCGATACCCTCACTTGTGTAAACTGCGGGGGACCGCATGCAGCGTACTCCCGCAAGTGCGAAAAGTTCCAACTCGAAAAAAAGATAATCAACATCAAGGTAACCGAGAACATCACCTTCCCGGAGGCGAGAAAGAGGTTCGCCTCTTTCCCTCTGGGGAGGTACGCTGACGCGGCTCGCCGGGGGGCGGAGCGGCGTCTGGTGTCCACAGGGACCCAGTTCAGCGAGTCTGACCTGGTCCCGCCCCCGCCCCCCGCTGGGTTGCCTCACCCAGCCCAACCCGCACCACGCCGCTTGCTGAGGCAGCAGCGGTTGTGGCGCAAACCACTCCTGTCGGGACCGGTGCCGCTCCCGCCTCTGTCTCCCCGTCCTCCAGTGCGTTGGAGGGTACCGAGGTGATGGACACCACGGGACCCGCACCGGCTCCCACCGCCACCGCACCGCCTGTGCCACCTCTGGCGCCCCCGACGGTGGCGGCTCAAACGAAGGGCTCCCGAAGGGGGGCCAAGTCCGGGGGGCCCAGTCCGTCGGGCACCCCTCGGACATCCGACGACGAGATGGATGTTGGGCCGTTCCTGCCTGCAACGCAGCGCAAGGAGCGGCCACCGACTTCCAAGCCTACAGAGAGGCCCAAAAAGCCCAATCCAAGAGTAACAGCCCCGAAAGACGACGCATGAACACACACGAACACACACATTCCAGTCATTCTTAAATTTAAATAATGGGAACAGAAAATATCATCCAATGGAACTGCAGAGGCCTCCTTAAAAATCTTGACGATGTGTATGAGATTCTGCATGCCAGTCAGCCAAGATTATGTGTCTCCAGGAAACCCACCTCAACTCTAAACAAACAAATTTCTTAAATAGGTACATGGTATTCAGAAAGGACAGGGTTGGCTGCACCCACTCTTCAGGAGGTGTGGCCATTATCGCCCGGAAATCATTAGCATGCCACCCTGTCTCTTTAAACACTGTCCTCGAAGGCTGTAGCGATCCGACCATAATATTTAATAGGTTGATAACGGTATGCTCCATTTACATCTCTCCTGATTTTGCACTTCTGAGCTCTGATTTCGAGGCACTGGTTGACCAGCTGCCCGAACCATACATACTAACAGGCGACCTTAATGCGCACAACTCTCTTTGGGGCTCCACCAGAACGGATGCCCGAGGTCGCCTGATAGAGAAGTTCCTTACATCCTCCGGAGCATGCCTTTTTCAACAAAAAACAGCCTACATACCATAACTTAGGACACAATACATACTCGCATCTTGACTTGGCTATTGGTTCCGCAGTTCTCTTTCCATGTCTTGAGTGGGGTGTGGGCACAGACCCATTGGTAGTGACCATTTCCCCACTTCATTAACGTATATAGGTATAGGCCCGAGCAGTCCATCTTCCCATAAAAGGTTTAATGAATCACAAGCAAACTGGAGCACATTCACACAAACATCTCAACTACACCACACATCCATAAAACACCTACACGTGGAGGAAGCCGCCCAACTCGTCACGGCGCACATCCTCGACGCCGCCGAAAAGTCCATACCCCAGGCCTCCAGTGGGTCCCGCAGCCCAAGGAGGCCCTGGTGGAACGAGGACTGCAGGCGGGCGCGAGAGGCCCAGAACAAGGCGTGGGGTGTCCTTCGCCGGTACCCCACGTCAGACAACCTAATTTCTTTAAACGGGCAAAGGCTTTTGGGAAGCGAGTGCGTCGTGAGGGAAAAGGGAGAGTTGGCGCACCTTCCTCACTTCCATCAATTCACACACTGATACACACAAAGTCTGGACACGAATACGAAAACTAAAAGGACAACAGACACACAGCCTGCCCCTGGTTAGTACAACAGGGGACACACTGGAAGACCAGGCTAACACATTTGCACAACACTTCGAACACGTGTCCAGTTCAGCACACTACACAAACACTTTCATGAAACACAAAACATCTGTAGAAAAGAAGTCCCTGCGTGATAACAACAAGTCGCACACTTCTTACAATTCTTGTTTTTCAATTCATGAGCTGAAGGTTGCTCTGAGCACATGTAAGACGTCAGCTCCAGGTGCAGACAAAATCACATACACCATGATACAACACCTACACCCAGACACTCTTGAAACACTCTTACACCTATACAATAAAATATGGCTTTCGGGGCACATTCCTCGCTCTTGGAGGGAGGCCATAGTAGTGGCTGTCCTAAAGGAAGGGAAGGACCCTTCCTCTCCTGCCAGTTATCGCCCCATTGCGCTGACGAGCTGCCTGTGTAAGCTCTTCGAGAAGATGATAAACAGGAGACTTGTGTACTTCTTAGAGTACAATGGTCTTCTCGAGAGCTGCCAGGCGGGCTTCAGGGCGGGGCGATCTACCAACGATCAACTCGTTGCGTTAGAGTCTTATATCAAAGATGCTTTCCTCCACAAGCAGTACTGCATGACGGTCTTCTTTGATCTTGAAAAGGCGTACGATACTGCTTGGCGGTACGGCATCCTTAGCGAGTTGAAGTCCTTTGGCATGTCGGGTAACATGATGAACACGCTTGCCAGTTACCTGTCTGAAAGAACGTTTCGCGTGCGAGTTGGAGCTGCACTTTCTAGGGTTCATGTGCAGGAAAACGGCGTGCCGGAAGGTGGAGTTTTAAGTTGCACCCTTTTTATTGTAAAAATGAATTCTCTTCGTAAGGCGCTACCACCATCGATTCCTCCTGCATTTATGTAGACGACGTTCAATTATCCTTTAAGTCTTGTAACCTGTCTGTCTGCGAGCGCCAAGTCCTGCTTGGTGTTAACAAGCTAGCTGGTTGGGCAGACAGCAACGGATTTAAATTTAATCCGGGGAAGTGCACTTGTGTCTTGTTTTCCAAGAGGCGTGACATCCGGCCGGATCCTGACATTCATCTCAATGGTGTCTCGATTCCTGTCAAGAAAGAACACAAGTTTTTAGGTATAATCTTTGACGAAAAGCTCACATTTATCCCACACATAAAACAACTAAAACATAAATGCTTAAAAACAATGACTATCCTGAAGGTTCTGTCGCACATTTCTTTTGGTGCTGACAAACAACTTCTTTTACGTGTTTTTTACCAGCCTAATAGGTTCGCGACTGGACTATGGTAGCGTTGTCTATGGGTCAGCCACTAAAACATCCCTCAGAATGCTGGACCCTGTGCTTCATCTAGGGCTCCGCTTGTCATGTGGTGCCTTTCGGACTAGTCCAGTCGAAAGTCTGTATGTAGAGTGCAACAAATGGAGCCTAGAACGTCAGCGAGCCTACACAGAGCTGCTTTATGCTTTTAAAATTTCATCCATGCCTCACCATCCTTTTAAATCAGTTTTTCATGATACCTCCATGACTGAACTCCTTTTAAATCGACCATCGTTCTCTGCGCCCTTCTCTTACAGAGTTAGAGAGGAAGCGTCAGAGCTTGCTGTCTCCTTTTTAGATACCATCCAAAGTTCTGTAACAGATTTCATAGCACCATGGCATCTCCGCCCTGTGTCATGCGACACATCATTCACACATGTAGATAAAAACCGAGCTCCCACATGTGCAATTCTGCAGCACTTCTTGTACTTGCAGCAGAAGTACCAATGTTCTGAATTTTATACGGACGCCTCTAAAACTTCCACCTTGGTGTCCTGCGCGGCGCATGGGCCCGGCCTTAGTGTGACTAGAACTTTTAACAGTAATACAAGTACCTTTACGGCAGAGGCTTATGGTGTACTTCTGGTTGTTAATCATATCCTTCAAAGCCACATCCCACAATCCATTATATATACAGATTCTCTCAGTGTTGTGCGGGCGTTGCCCGTCAACAAAGTCTTGAAAAAATCACGTTATAAATTTAATAGTCAAGGGTGTTATGTCTGTGTATGTACGAAAATTTGAACTGGTTCTTTGCTGGGTCCCTGGCCACTGTGGTATAGCCGGGAACGAAGCAGCGGATCGAATGGCTGCTGCTGCTACACTCTCGAATGCAGTAGACATAACCACATTACCCTACACCGACGTGAAACCACACATCAGACAACAACTTCGCAAAACATGGCAAACACACTGGAGCGAACAAACAGACAACAAGTTACACGTAATAAAACCACACTTGGGACCATACGGCACCGACACACGCAATAGATACACTGAAGTCGCCTTGGCTAGATTACGGATAGGACACACTCAAGCAACGCACTCGCACCTTCTCACTGCATCTCCAAGACCTCTGTGCAGCAGGTGCGGAGAGGCCCTATCCGTGATGCACATCCTCATACAATGTAAGGCACTCGACACTACACGACGCAAACACTTCCCTCAACTACACACACGACATATTCCACCACACCCGTCATACTTCTTAGGAGATGATGCCATGTTCTCTGTTCAGCGCACCTTTAAGTTCCTATCTGAAGTTCATTTCTTACAACTCATCTCATATCACCCATAGTTTTACCCCTGGTCCTATACACCAGCCACCTTATTTATCTTTTAACCACTCACGTTTTCATCCTGGCCCTTTACACCAGCCGTGCTCATAGTCATTAACTGACTTTATTCGATTTCCCTCCTCATCAAATAACTTTGTATTTGGCGCTCTTTGCCCATGTCGGCCTTGCGCCATTAAACTTAAACCATCATCAAGACCAACCAAGGATAGGTTAAAATGAGTTGGGCTCAGGACGCCGCCCTGAGGAACACCGCGGGTAACATTGTGCGATGACGTGTCGCCATCTGCTACGCGCATGTAGATGCTTCTGCCGGAGAGGTAATCACAGATCCAAGCGTACATGCGTCCCGAAATACCTGCGGACCTCATAGCTGTGCAGATAGCTCCATGGAGGACGCAGTCACAAGCCGATTTTATGTCAATAAAGACTTCGATGGTTAATTGCCGTCGAGCCTTTGCCTCCTTAACATGTGTTGCCTGATTGCTCTTGCAAATGGTGTGGATTCATTACTTTCCCGGGCCTTTTCCATGACTTTAATATAATGTCTCGGTTTCTCTTTCAAGGGATTCCGAGTATTTTTTTCTCTGTGTATTACACTGCCTTCTTTGATTCCTTCTTCAGTTCGGCTGTTTTGTCGGTTTTCTGTAATTATTTCTTTCGTTTGAGTTTTTTTCTCCAACAACCCACATTTACGTGGTTACAGCTATAAATGTCGCTAGCTATGCATTTTCGACTCATGAAAGCCTCTTGCCATTTTGTTGGAAGGGTACGGTCTCAGCAACGCCCTGCAAAAAAATGTGCCAAAAATGCGAAATGAAGGAAATTTACAGATTGCATCTCTATATTAGTGATAGTGTGAATAGAGACTATCTCTGGAAGTGACTTTGAACAACAGAGTATTAGAGTCAGATTGTTTCTACTACTTAAAACTGAACTAACAAAATACAAAATTTCAACTTTATGTGTCGAGCTTGCAATAAGAAAATCAACAATGAAAACAACAAAGATTTTAAGAAAACATTATTATTAAACTTCCAAAATCGTCGAAAATAATTTAAGTTGAGGTCCCACATTTTGTTGAGACCGTACGCTTCCAACAAAATATGGGACCTCAACTTAAATTATTTTCGACGATCTTGGAAGTTTAAAGTATTGTTTTCTTAAAATCTTTGTTGTTTTCATTATTGATTTTCTTATTGCAAGCTCGACACATAACGTTGAAATTGTGTATGTTGTTAGTTCAGTTTTAAGTAGTAGAAACAATCTGACTCTAATACTCTGTTGTTCAAAGTCACTGCCAGAGATAGTCTCTATTCACACTATCACTAATATAGCGATTCAATCTGTCAACTTCCTTCATGTCGCATTTTTGGCACATTTTTTTTGCAGGGCGTTGCAAGGTAGGGGCTTTTTCCCCATTGTTTCGTGTTCTTTTGATATCATATTGTGTTAACCTTGTAACGGCGTTTAAGAATAATATAAGGTTAATAATTTTATTCCGTTGTTACATTTTTGGCATTTCAAAATTTTGTTTCATTACTTTTGTTTTTCTATTTCGTTTGACCAATAATTTCGATTTACCCACTCATAATGGTTGAAGAAGTCAAATTCAGCAATTTCTCATTTTTTTACAAGGGCGCTACCAGTGGATCACATGCTAGTAAACCCAGAAACAATTAGTGACTGCTCCGTGACTCACTGTACAATTGCATCGTTAGTTGGCCACGTGACAAAAGGCGAAACCACATGGCGGAAAACGGAAAGTAAACTACAAAGGACAAAAATAATGAGATGAAAAAGGGGTAAATAGAAGAAAAGGACGCATAGAGAAGGGTAATGTTGGAACGGCAACTGAAAGAGGAGGCTTGGTAGTATAGGGTGAATGGTAGGTGAGGGAAGCTCGTGTGTAGAGGATGAAGGAGCATCACCGAGAGAAAATGAAAAAGTGGTGCTGGGAAAAGCAATGGAGCATGCCTGGTAGTTGTGAGGCCGTGGGCAGGTGTGAATAGATATGAGAAAAAAGGAAGACATAAAAGAGTGAAGGCGGAGGAAGAGAAGTCCGCTACTTTGCATTGGCTGCTGCAGCGCAATCTATTTTTCGATGTCATGCACTGCGAACTAATCATATACGGAATGTATTTTTCTGAGTTCGCCTAAGAATCAACGAAGCGCGAGGTCAGCAGACAACGGGGCTACTAAACAAACGTCTTGAGGCTCTGAAATAATAAAATGTACTGAAAGTATCAAAATTGTGTAGTAATAGGTAAACATTACCCTGCCGATTGGCTTCCTTAAATATACCTAACGAGTTCTTTTTTCTCAGCAAGTTTGAAAAAGTATGAAATAAATTTGCGTATTTAGTGGCTCGAAAGGTTTTGGTTATATAGACTTGTCGTTGAATATTTTTTCTAACTTCTGTCCGGCCGCCTTAATAGAGGGTCAATCAGACAACCATACGAAGGGACAGAAGAAAGGTTTCGATTTGAGTAGCCCAAGAACAAATTTGGTTTCTAAAATCGTGCCTCAGAAGTGAAATTGTGTTACAAAACGGTGCTGTTACTGCCGCCACCTTCGAGGAGATGAGGATGACGTTGAGGAGGCCATCGATGATGGAGATTTGGAGCGATTGGCCTAATTCTTGCTTTATTATTTGAACTCAATGTGTGCTGGTGAGTCGAAAAATCCGACGTTGTATGCAGAAGATGGCTCGAGAATTCCTAGTGAGTGGACTTATCAAAAAGTGGAACCATGAAAGCGTAGCAATCGAACCATGAAATGCGCCGTTACAAGCGCGTGGCTCGATTTGAACAGGGCATTTATGCCAGACAATACTCGCTTTTCCATGTGCACTTTTTTTATTTGAACGTTTCCCCTGCGGCATAATGGTGCGCGATTCACAGGTATACGAACAACTTTGCTTCGTGTATAAAGTCTAGAAGTTGCCGATGAAATGGTCCATGAACCCAGCGCTGCAGGTCTGAAGGGCGGCCAGGGTGAGGCCGGTTGCACGAAGGTCCCGTAACAGGATCTGATGTAGTCCCGGGAAAATCCACTGCAGGTGCTGCACATTAACATTCTGTACGGTGGAGTCGTAGAATGGGGAGGTAGAGTCGTATGGGCCGCGGTACTGCGATGGCCAAGAGGCAGTCACACAGGGCGTAAGAGGGCCATCCCAACGCGTATTCTCCGCAGCGCAACCTCCTCTCGGCGAGTTAAGTCACCAGGGAGGTTTGAACCACACAGAGGTATGACCGTTCGCGGGGTGCGCCAGACAATTTCCTTCTGTTCTGACAGGTTTCCACTTGGATCTTCGGGGAAAGTGGTAGTCGCAGAATCAATGTATGCGGGAGACTAGCCGTGTTTGCCTCCCTACTGCCGGGTACAGCCGAAGCGGGTACCCATTCTATGCGGATCTGCAGTAGAGTGCTTCATGCTAGATGGTAAATGGCATCTGCGAACGATGTAGCTTGTGTTACGCGACAGATATCGTGGATAGCTTGCGTATAGTCACTGCGTAATATTAGTCGGCAGTACGGTCCTACCTGGACGATAGGCAGTATTGCGGCCATCCCATCGTATATCGCTGCTACTTCATCAAGATACGCTGGTGGCAACGGATGAGCGTCATAAGAGCAAGATTGTTCAACCTCTCGTAGCTGGAGGCAGATGAGTGCAGTGTGCACCATGCCGTTTTTGACGCTGGCGTCTACACATGCAATTGCCGTTTCTGTGTCTCGGCTATGTAGGTGAGAGACGGACCGTAGCCTGGCGAGATACTGGCTGATAGAGGTGACCGATTGGTTTGTTGTCTGTTAACGGTACTCGCTGCCACAGAGGAATGATTGAACATTTCGCAGTAGTATTTGGTACAACATACCCCATGTACCGGGCTAGCGCAGCGGCTGGACCTATCATCGAGATTTCTCAGGCGCGGGCAGAGCGGCATTGGTTCACCAGCTCATTAATCTTGTTGAGTTGGGTCTCCCCCTGCAGAGTTGGTATCGGGGTCATTCGGGGAAGTCCAGTAATGTTCCGTATAGTATTCCGGTTGATAGCATCGAGGCGATCCCAGTCCCTAATCGTGAGATGGTGGAATTGAGCCTGGCACACGAGTATTGGTTACACCACGGACCGCACAAGGAGGTGAGCCACGGTGGGGCGTGACCCGCCAGCCTTCGTCGCCATTCGAGGTATCAGGTGTATTGTCTGTGCGGCACGATCCCTCGCACTTTTCACCCGTGGAGCCACTGACCTCGACTCGACAACGCAGCATCAAGGGCCGGCACACGAATAGTTGGGACTTCCTGTAGACGTTGTTGATAAATAAACAACCGGAAAGACTGTTTCTCAAGTCGGCGTTGCCCACGTTTGTAAGCCGCTGACATGTATGACGTTTTTTTATTCTGATAGTTCAAGTCCTACTTGGGCGCAACAGGAATCGGTCGTGTGTAATGCCGTTTCCAGCGCGTTTCCTTGGACAGAGATGTCAGGATCCACGGACCACACAGTAGTGTTGTCAGCATACATGATGTAATACACGTCAGGTATCTCTGCCAAAGGCCAAGCTAGGGTAAACAGGGCCATACTGAACTATACCAGCGCCAACACAGAGCCCTGTGGAACACCACGGTGCGATGTGAAGTGTCCTGTACCCTTCCCGGCCAAGCGACAGGTGAAGGTGCGGTCCCGACGAAAGGTGTTCACAAATTTGCAGACGTGGCTTCGGAGTTTAATTCACTCTACGATCCGAAAAATGACTTCGCAGCTGACATAGTCGTAGGCCTTCTTAATGTCCATTCCAAAGAAGGTTCGAATCCGGCGACAGGATCCTGCGATCTGGATCATATTAGAAAAGTGCGGCAGTCTGTCTTCGACGCCCAACTGGGGTCGGAATCCAATTCGGGCGGGATGGTACCATGAAACTTGCTCAAGCCACCAAGTAAGACGTGCCCCTAGCATGCGCTCCATCAGCTTACAACTCGTTGAGGTCAGAGCTATTGGCCGAAGGTGGGAAATCCAGTCTGGTGTTTTGCCGGGCTTCGGGATAGCAACGATTTCCGCGTGACGCCAGGAGTTAGGAATCGGAGCTGAACTCCACGCTGCATTTATGGCTCCAAGTATGACGTCAAGTGTACTGCCTTCCGTGTTCGTAAATAGCTCATAAGGGATGCCATCAGGTCCTGGTTCAGTGCGCGGCCTGGCATGGTCGATGGCTGCCGAGAATTCCGCCATTTTAAAGGGAACCTGAATCCCTTTAATGTCGTTGCATGTGGGCAATAAACCGGCAGATGCCGGCAGGCGGTTTGGAATCGTAAAGATAGCTGGTGGAGTGTCACAGTCGGGAAAGAAGGTATTTGCTGCGAGAGAGGCAAAAGCAGATGCTGTCTGGCCAGATGCTAGGCGTGCACTAGCTGCTGGATAATGATGGCGGTGGCATGTTTCATTGCTTGGTATGTTCGCCAAACCCAGGCATTATACGACGAAGGGCCAAGCGAGGCGCACCAGTCTAGCCAGCGGCTTCGTGACAGTCGTCGTTCATGTCGGCGGGCTGCTCCAGTGAGGCGGTGAAGGTTCAGACGTGCATGCGGGATTCCGCAATGACGTTAGTTCAGCTTAATGGCGGGCGGCCCACAGACGACAGAGTTTTAGGTCAGGGGCAGGCCGCGATTCCTTGAGCTACGCCGCACCAGTCGCTGCTTCCAACGCCTCGCGGAGACTCGGGCACGGGTCAGGTAAGGTGCTGGAGACGATCGTAGCTGCTGTCGATCGATAGAGTTCCCAGGTTACCACCCGACAGACTCTTCGAAGGCGATTCACCCGGCCGAGAGAAAGGTTGAGATAAATCGGATGTTGGTCACTCCCACAGCAGTCTGGCTCACACATCCAGGACACTGAAGCACTTCCTAACCGCAAAGATAAGTCAGGTCAGCTTGGAGAAGCACGTGGATGTTCACGGCGTCGTGTAGACACTGACACGTCATTTAGGAGAACACGGTGAGCGTCCGTAAACGTGTCGTACACACACACGCACACGCACCACGCGCTCTGGAACTGACGTAGCCCCACGTAGTGTGTGGGCGCTGAAATCTGCCGCCACCAACAACGGACAGCCGGGATGCCGTCGACGTAGATGGGAAAGCCAGCCGAGGCATTGTTTAGCTGAACGGCCGCTGTAGGGGCGATCATAGTATGATACTATGATGAAGTCCGTACGCGTGAGGCGCGCGAGCACAGCGATGACTTCCTGCCATAGTGTGCACAATCACGCCAAGTCTATGTAGGTTTGAGGAAAAATTGTCCGGGCATATACGGCTACCTTCCTAGAGGGACATCAGGCATAGTGATTCGAGGATCCAGAATGGACGGAGATGAATAAGCCACAATTCCAGGACGGGAAGGGAGGCCATTGTTTCTTGGAGTAGTAGTTCCCATACATGTAGCTTCCCGGACCGAATGCGTAGTAGAAGTTCTCCAACCTTGCCCGATATACCGCGGCTACCCCATTGCAGAACGCCTTGCGACGAGCCCACAGATACAGGTACCATCACAGGTGGATGTTAGCCAACAACAGTCTGGAGTTGTTTCGCGACGAAACACAGGTCTTGTGGTGACATGGTTGTCGACGCGGAACCCTGGATAACTGGAGGCACAGACAGGGTCGCTGATTGGGTGTGAATGGAGCGGTTGTTCACACGCTGGCGATAAATTATACGGCGTTGCTTAAAACGCTGAAGTTCCTTTTGTAACGTAGCTAGTGTGTTATCGATTTCCCATTCTTCCTCCATATCATAAGCAGGTGATTCTTGTACCGGTGATGAAAGTCGACGGCCAGGACGGGGCGTTTTAACCGCGGCACTATACGCCATCGTCTCTGACACTGGACCAGCTGCGGCCGCGTCTTCCTCTAAAGGCGCGAAAACAACGTATCGATTAGAGTTCGGCACCTGATCAGACAGTGGAGATTCACAATGAATTTCGTTTCGGTTTGAGCTGCACTCGCGAACTTTCTTGCTTGCCTCCAACTTCGTGGGGCGCTTCCGGGAAGTAATCTCATGGTCATCTGACCTACAGAGGCCACATCGGAAAGTCTGTGGAGCCGTGGCTTCCATAGGGTCTTTCTTTGGCGGGTAAGGGCAGAAGGATTTCTTGTGTTCTTGTTTGTAACGTGCGTAGCAGTACACAACTGATGGCTTAAACGGTCGAGGGCGCAAGATGCAACCATAGTAGCTGATACGGTTCGGAGGATTGGCGGGCCCCACAGGGTCACGAGACCGGTGCGGCTTCTGCCCATGTATCGGATGGCGACCACTACGTGAGTACGGCAGTAGAGTTTTTGGCGAAGCTGTTCAGGTGCCTCACCGGAGCCTACGCCAGACACCACATAGCGTCTTAAATCCGTTCCAGCTGCCAGGTATGCTTGAACCTGTATGTAGTCAGACTGCGAGACCTGTATGGTGTTTAACGTCTGGAGCATAGTCTGGAGCATAGTATGAAACACACCGAAGTCATGCCCCCTTGGCGCGTGCGGCCTGGCCGACGATGTCAACCGTGCTTGAGCGAATTAAAAAAAGAGCTTTTAAAAAGTTTTGCCACCGCTTCAAAATAGTACCATAAGGAAAGGAAGAGGTGCAACAGCTCGTCATTGCCTTTTTCGCTGAAACTCTGGCTCTGGAGAAGCAACCCAGACGGGTGCTACTCCACACAATGAGAGAGCATGGTATTGTTTGTGACAAGCGACTAGGACACCACCACCCCGTGGGCCCTGACGATATTTGCGAAACAAATTGACAATTGCGGAGATCAAGCAGGAGCTCGCGCTCTATTGAGAGCCAGCTTTCACCTAACATAAACATATTGCCTCGTTCACGCTTTGTAGGAAAGACTCGGGCGTTGTAAAAATTAGAGCAGAGGGAAATGTTCAATCGGAGTTTGTTACACGAACACTTTTTTAGTTTGCGGTGACAGGTTAATGGCTTTACGAGACTACTTTCACTACTTCGGAGAGTCATTCAAAGATGTTGCGTTTGATCCCTATGAAGTGCAATATAAACGCCGTGGATTTGGTTTTCGAAAAGAAGATTATGTGGTTTTGACCGTTTTTGGAAGAGACCGGGCGCAGTGACCACCATGGCGTAGCTACTTCTCTTTAATTTTTGGCCAGAAGAAAAATTTTTTTGTTTTTTGGACAGTCATTCGTCATTTGGCCAGTCATTTGGCCAGTCATTCGTATGTTTCCCAATGCGGTTCGGTGGTACTACTTTATTACGGTTGATGTACGAATGTAATCGTTGAGAGCAACGCTTAAGGACAATGCGTTCAGATTCGGCGAAGATCTCGAGCGGCAGCTTGTCAAAGATTGCGGAAAATATAGATTGTATTCACTGCGTCCAACTCAAATTGCAGTTTCGTTCTTACCAGTGTTTGTGAAGGTGTACGGATTCATGATACGGGATTTTCGATGACAGGCAGTGTTTTCGCCACTTTATGGAGCTTTTCGTCGGCGTCGGTGCAGCGGCAAGCTACGTCTATGCTTCGTCGACTGGTAAGCGCGTCCTCCGCAACCTGAAACGACTTTTATCCAAGATCGAGGCTGCTACTAGCGTATCTACGCTTTCAGACAACCAAATGTGCGTCACAGTACAGTGAGAGGAAATCTCGCCCGAGAAATATCACAATAACGATGGTTGGACGCTCGCTGGGGAACGCAAGTCGAGGCTACGTCGACGATCTCCAAACAATGGCGAAATACGTGAACAACGGCTACGCAATGTGAGTACTTCAACAAGGCAAGGCACGAATTTTCCCACCGCCGGCATCAAGGCTGCCCGCATGCCAATTACGGCTCGCGAGGGATACAAGGTTGTCGTGAGACGCAGAGGAGGGCTAGACATCATCAAGGCAGGCACTGCAAATGTGGCTGATGCAATACTGCGTGCGGCCGGAATTTCCAACGAGGATAGTGCGGGAGATACCATCTGTCACAATGTTTAACAAAATGTCGTGGTCGTTAGTACCCGAAGTGAAACAAATGCTACAGAATATGCGAGATTTCTAGCAATTTGTGTGCACGTTAAGTTTCACGAGGTCGGCGCCTGCCGCATGGCTTCTCACGATAACTATCAAGGGCGTCACTAGGGCAGTCCGCCTGTCGTACAGCACCGGAATAATTCACCGCAACATTGTGAACAGAAACCCTCTTTCAGTGGGCACCAAGAGAATTGGCGAGACCACCAAAGTCATCGTCGTGTTCCAGGCCCCACGGTTCCAAACTTCGTACGCTATGAGTGAACCTGATTCGTTGACATCTCGACAGGAAACAAATTAACATATGCCAATGTAGTGGTCAGGTTGTTCCTCATCTGCCCGACCCCTACAGGTAAGACATGTTTAGCATGCAGGGAAACCAACCCTAAACAAGACAGCACATGCTCACCCAAGTGCAAGTTATGTAATGGCGGTCACCCAACAGGGGACCACGCGTGTAAAGCCAAGCACAAGGCCCACTACATCATTCGGTGCAGACAATGGGCCCATCGACACGCTGAGCAGCAGCTGCCGAAGGTAGACTTTTCACCGCTCGGTCAAATTCAGATGCCGCATGCACCAACATCACATTCCCGCAATCGTTTCTAGTCGAAAACAAGAGATGCCAGCAGCTGCAGCAAGAACCATCGGAGCCCCAGTGTAGACATTAAAAGCGCCAGCAGAAAACGCTCGCCGTCACAAGAGCACGTTACGTGGGCTGACGCGATGAAAGAATAGAAGGCGAGCAAGGCTCCGGCACACGCCAGGGTGCCTAGGAACGGAGAGGCCATGGAATCTCTACGGAGGGAAAGCATTGCACGTAAAGTGTCCCGGAACAACCTCGCAAAAAAACACGCCTTGAAACTCAAAGACATCATGGACAATCTCAGGAAGATGGTGGAGATCCACGCGTTGTCACAAAACAACCGTCTAACGTATTATCTGATTCGACGTAGATGAATAAGACTATGGGCACAGCCAAGATGTAAGGCGAGAGCGACCGGCCCGCTAAGTAACCAGCCATCAAGAAGAGAGCCATCGAATTTCACTCGTCAAGGCATAACAAAAGCAAGCAAATCACTACGCGGTCTGGTCAAATTGTTCGCAGAATACTCGGCATGATCATCGAACGGCACCGAAGAAACAGCGGGACTATCGCATGCATCGCAGCCAATACCGTGGACGAAATGAGGATCTGACGAGTCGCATCACGGAAAGCTGGCATGAAGGAGGACAGCCTGATCAGACTATCCCACGCCTTTGTGATCAGCCACATTACGTATGTCACAGCCTACCACAACTGGTTAAAGGCCGACCGTAATAAGATCAATTACATCATTAGTAAGGCCTTTAAGTCCGCTATAGTCCCGTTTGAATCTACAAACGCACCGTTTCTTTCCCAAGTTAGGAGTCCTTAATACGCTCGAGGAGATAGCGGACGTACAATGTACGCCCAGCTCGAACGTCTAGCTACAATGAAGACGAAGAAAGAATCGTACAGGACCTACGATATGTACGCTTACACCGAACACGTAAGTACAGCCAGCTCGAACGTCTATCTACAAAGAAGACCGGAAGAAAGGGCCTACAGGACATGGGATCTGTACGCCACAGCGGATGGGTGACAACAAGATCGAAATCCCGGACAAGATATTGCGCCGGATCAGGGTAGATCTCCTACCTGAAAACCATGAACCCCGACCGCAAAAGGTTAGGAGGGCGGCTCGTCAACTTACACGAACAAAGTAAGAACGCTCGATATGTAGACGCGGCTGAGTATCAACATGAATCCTTCGCTGCCCTTGTCATAGAGGTAACCACCGGAGATACTGAGATGGCGGCAATGTCAAGTGCACTGAAGCAGAACGCGCACAGGAGGTGGCCATTCGCTCTGTCTATTCCGACGCAGGCTGCCAGTCGGTGATTGGCGAATCAAGAGCGGCAGTTTGGAACTGGGTTAAGGGGCGCATCTGCAAAGAAGCTTTTAGGCTGCTACGCATTGCGCCTCTAGAAGGCCCAAGAACTCTTCGAGTGAAATGGAATCCGGCGCATGGGGTAAGGACGTGTCGAGTAAGAACGCAGACCACAACGAGATGGTACACGTGGAGGCGCGAGCACTAACCAACCGCGCCGCCGCAACTGACCGTCCAACCTGGTTCGGTGCTAAGGACCTAATGATGGTTTATGGCAAAAATTCCAAAGCCTACCGCCTGGCTAGTAGGACGTTCCCACCTCAGGACCCGGGGTTGAGCAGAGAGGAGGCAATGCTACTAAGACAGCTTTTGACCGGCTCCCTACTTACCCCGGCTCAGATGCACCGAATGCATCCGGAGGCGTACCCGACCGAGAAGTGCCAGCTCTGCTGCATGGAGGCTACAGGCTAGAAGCGCAACTTGTCATGAACCCTGTAGAAGCGACGTTAAGAACCACCCCACCTTGTCTTTCAGAAGCCGCAAGGAGCTACACCTACAATCTTCAATGCTAGGCCGTCCAGCAGTTCCTGCGGGCGCTCGAAAAACGTCAGACTCGCGAGTCGGCAACGACGAGCTCACGTCTCGGCTGAGTAGTAACTAACCACCAGGACGACGCCGAGGCCTGCATCGCGGTGCGTAAAAACGTCCTTCTGGCGGCTGAAATAAAGTTTATTCCATCAATCAATGACTGGCGTGCAAGCATGCGGGCAACCATACTTTTAAATGTAGGGCATTTCAGTAACTCACGATGTCACCCGCGTTGACGTCCGTAGTCGTAGTCCGCCACCCCTCCCCCTACACTATATATAAAAAATACTATCCGGCGCCTGGTTTCGATCCCTCGACCCTGCGGGCGGAACGCAATGTACATGGTGCTCTACCCCACTGCGCCACAAAGCCGACACAGAATGGAAGGCTACGAACGTGCCCTATATCCTTGACTCATTCAAACAACGTCAAGAAGCTGCTGATACAACGCATTCACTACCACCAACTCCCCAAACACTAAACGTTAACGCAGTACACCCACCCCCTATGCGACGCATTTACACGAGTCCCCCTCGCGGGGAGATGGGCCCAATTTTTTATTAGATGCAGAGCATCTGATTCACTCGCCTTGTCCCTCCGGCGTCGTAGTCATTGTCGTCGGCGTTGTCCACCCCTCCCCCATTCTCCTCGCTGCGCAAGCTCCGCTCTCCGCCGCTCACCCCCTCTCCTCTCCGATAGTGAACACTCTCCCGCGATGGGCATTGGATTGGATTGGATTGGATTGGATTGCTTGGATTGGGTTGGATTGGATGGATTTGGATTGGATTGGAATGAAGTGGATTGTGTTGGATTGTGTTGCGTCATAGCCGCGGCACGTTGTGTCATAGCCGCGGCAGACGCGCTGGGGCCGGCGCATGTGCAGTACTCTCTCTTCCGCGGTTTCCTCTCCTTCGGGCGCGCTGCGCATATAACCGGTGTGCCGTTCTCCGGCGAAGCAACATCCACGCTTGGCTCAAACACTAGAGTCCACGCCGCTTTACAAGTACGCCAACGTCGTCATCGACTGGGACCGGCTTATGCAGTCCCTCAACGTTATGCGCGCTATAAAACGCGGTCCCTTCGCCGCTCGCCTATGCGTCGCATCTACACAGGGGTTCCCGCGAGGGGAGGTGGGAGTTTTTTTATTTAGTTATGTACATACTGCAGACCTTTCATAGCTCCAAGCTGAACAGGCGTTTACAAAAACGCAAAAAACAAGAAGAACATAAACAACAAAACACAATAAACATGAGAACATCAATTAAGAGAGTTAACACCACGTGATTCAATATCAGCGTTCTAGTCATTTATCGTCTGGGGAAAAAAGAGAACTTGAACAGGGCTGTGCGAGCGAAATATGGCGTAAGCTTTCCCGGGGGATCGGGGCGCGTACACTTCCTTGACAAAGAATTTAAGTAATTACTGGGGTCTAGCCCAAGCTTTCTATTGACGAGAAGAGAAAATTAATCTAAACGTAGTTTCTTCCGACGTGCCTGAAATAATGGAATGTTATTATCACGCAGTAAGTCTGAGGGGGAATAATAAGGTGAAAATTACCTGGCGGCTTTCTATCGGATTTTCTCCAACTTACTTATATTAGAAGATGTGAATGGGTCCCAAGGTATACACGCGTACTCGAGTTTTGGTCTATTCAGGGAATAATAGCTCAACAGCTTAACATTAAAGGGTGCAGCTTTAGGTTTATGTCATCAAAAACACAGCTTACGGAATATAGAAGAACATACATTGTCAATGTGCTCGTTCCATGATAATCTATTTGTTAATTACAAACCCAAATATTTTATAGAAGTGACGTCTTTTAGTGGTGATGATCCCAACATGTAGGTAAAGCTTAAGGGCACTTTCTTGCGTGTAATGCACATTATGACACTTTTGTCTGCGTTTAAAGCCATTCCCCAGCGGGAACACCAATCAGTTATTCTACCGAGACTTTTAAACAGGTTTTCTTGGTCACGTGGAGAGCTGATGTTACAAAAAAGGACACAGTCATCTGCAAATAACCGCATTTCCACACCAGGGCAAGCTTCATATATGATAGCATTAACCAGAAGTAAGAAAAGCAATGGTCCCAAGACACTTCCTTGGGGAACGCGAGAGCAAACTGGAAGAAAGTCAGATTTTTCTTCGCCGAGCGAGACAAAGTTCTTACGATTAGATAGGTAGTCCGCTATCCATGCAACAATAACATTAGGAAGTCCAATATTTCTTAATTTTATAATTACACTGTGATGGGGAACCTTCTCGGAGGCTTTATTAAAATGTAAAAATATTGCATCAATTTGGCCAATACAATCTAACAGCGAAGCGAAGGAGTGTATAACAGAGACCAATTGTGTATATGTGGAATACCCTTTCCGATATCCGTGCTGATGCCTGGTTAGTACGGAGATACGTTGGAGAAAATCGTTTATGTGGTTAGCAATAATGTGCTCCGGTATTTTGAAACACGAGTATAGTAAAGATATGGTTGAGTAGTTACCTTGAAAACCGGCAGCAATTTTTTGTAAATGGGCACGACTTGGGCTATCTTAGAGTCGCTTGGGACTTTCCCAGTTAAGAACGAAGCACGGAATATAATAACTAGAAATTGTGCTACCTTCAAGTCACTTGGGACTTTCCCAGTTAAGAACGAAGCACAGAATACAATAACAAGAAATTTAGCCAAAGAATCGGCATATCTGCAGAGGAATACATTTGGAATATCATCAGGACCTGATGATATCTTAGTTTTAAAGTTCCATAACATAGAAACATTACCGTGATAAGATATAAAGTCGGCATCTGAAGAATGAATAGTTGCAGCTTTTGGGATATACGGTTCAAAACATGAGTATACACTGTGAAGGTAGTCATTGAAATGATGAGCAATGGCCTTCTGATCAGTAACTATTGCATCACTAATTTTTAATTCAGAGATGGGTTTTTTATTTCACTTATGTAGTTCCAAAATTTTGTAGGATTGTTTCTGATAAAGTTTTGCAGCGATACGTTAAAGTAGTAATCTTTAGATTGTTTCACTATGCTTGCAAGGTCCTTTTTCAATTTTCTGATAACTTCAGATACATCGCGCGCTTTTTTTAATCGTTGATATTACGCTTGAGTTGTATGGTCTCCCGCGTCTTCCAAGTGGTGTGTTTGTGCGCTTTTTTTTGGTTTTGTTGGTACAAAGTTATCTATCCAAAAGTGGCAAATGGCCATGAACTGGTCCCGAGTGCGGATGCGTCAGGGATATCGAAGCTCAAAACGCACGTTTCCAGATATTCTATTACAGAGGCGTCGTTGGAGTGGGAAAAGTATTTAAAACAGTGCACGCCTTATTGAGAGCTGTCAGCAGGTGCGTCTATGTTAATTTCAATGTTTACGAGGTAATGATCCCAAAGCGCTTCCCCAATAGTCAAACTGAAGTCATAAAAACTCCTCGGCAAGAACACCAGGTCTCTAGATAGAGCTACTCTTACCCTGCTCGCGAGTGGGTTCTTTCACGAACTGAACGGGGTCATGTGACACCATGATATTACATAAGTAATTGACATGGTTATTGCCCGTAGTGCAAGGTTGCAAATTGTCACAATTTAGGCCACGTAATTGAAATCTCCTATTAAGAAAACCTTGGTATTCGTATGTCGGGACATATGAGTTTGTAACTTTTGTAAGTAATCAGGCGAGGCATCTGGAGGTCTATAGAGAGGGTTAAGAATAAAGTGTTTCCCCCAGCAAGTTATTTTCAGGCAAATACATTCTAGATCTACAATGTCTCCAAGTACATAAGCTTGTAATTGCTCCTTCACGAGAACCGCAACCCCACCACCCCTGGACTATCCGTCTTTGCGGAAGACTTTATATGGTGGTGGAAAACTAAGTCGCCCTTAATATCCTTGTGCAGCCATGTTTCCGTTAGGATTGTGACATGTGTATCATATTCCAGGAGGGCGATTTCAAGCTGATCGGCTTTATTGACTACACTTCTTGCGGTAATATTTATAATTCTTTGCTGCTTCTTTATTTTCTTTCAAGGCAGGGTTCAGAATCCTAAACTATTGATGAAGCCTAAACGAGTTAATAGAAGGTATTGGGCGTTCTTCATTTGGTAAACGCTTACGATGCTGTAAAATGCGCGCGCATCTCGTAATAGGCCGGCCTGCAGTACCGAGTCGCCTCGTTTTTTTTTATATGCACTCTTACGTTCCAAAATTCGTCCAAACGTAGCATTTTTTTTGTTAATGTACAACGTAGTAATAGGCCGGCTGCAGCTACCGCAGTCGCCTGTGTTTTTTTTTATGTTGCACTCTTTCGTTCCGAGATTCGTCCCAAACGCAAGCATTTTTTTTGTTAATATACAACGTAGTGAAGGATAGCGATACATTGTCCTTTCTTTCTCGAATCAGATAACGCTGTGCCATAGCTTTTTTCTGATAAAGCGTACACTTTGGGAAAAATCCTGGCCGATAGATAAGTTGGTGTCTCTAATTTTGTTTGCATTCTTCAGTATATGGCTTTTTGTCGCAGATCCGGAAGTTTCAGGTTTATCGGTCTAGTTTATTTGGTGCTGGCCTGCCGATGCGATGAATGTTTTCAATGGCAATGTTGCGCATTCAAGAATATCTTCAAAAATGTTCTTATTAACAGCCCGTTCAAGGACTTCTGTAGTCTCCTCGTTGCTTTCCTGCACCCCTTAAACAATTAAATTGGGCATTCTGTTACGGTTTTCTCAATCGTCAACCTTTCTTTGTAGATCATGAATGCTCTGGCTACTGACGCAAGCTGATCCTGGTAACAGGCAATCCTGCCTTCAAGTGATGATAAGGTATCTGGTTTAGTTTCAATGTCAGCGACTCGTTTTTCATTTATATCTTTGATATGGAGAGCGATCTCGCTTAGTTATTAGGCAATATTCGCTAAGTCAGGGCCAGGATTCGCCTTAATGTCGCTGCTCAACAACAACAACAATTCTTTCAACAATTCACGCACTTGAAACACCAAATAACCTATCCCTGTGCGCGGCAGCACCAGCACAAACGGGTCACTAGAGCGAATACACTTTCCATAGCGTTTGCTCAGCTGCGGAAAAAGCAATAATGGACTGCGTGACCACATTGTTGCGGTGCCGCCGCGCCCAGTGCCACCATGCCGCCATGGTGCCGCCGCGCCGCCTGGGGCCTTTTTGTCTTTTTTGCTAAGGCGACATGGCACTGTTTAGTTCGGGCTCCACGAGATGACAGTACTCGTCCATGCTGGCGCCCGAAAGAGAAGAGCACGTGACAACAGAGCGATGTTCCAAACTATGCCCCACCGAACGCGAAGTAATACCTCGAAGCCAATTACTGTTACGTGCAGCACCACAACATCTAGGGCCCTATTCTCGACTGCACAAATCCGCAGGAAATTTGCCATGTTTTAGCGTAAGCACAACGTAAGCAAAAAGTGACGTGGTGCACGTACAGCTCTCACGACATGCGGTGTAATTTGACGCCTCACTCATAAAGATCACAACTGAGGTATCATATATTGCCCATGAAAGACATAAACCCTTGGCAGGTATTATAAAAAGTGACACGGTAGCTGAGTTTGGCAAGGGAAACACAATTCTGCAAGTCAAAATTGGCGTCAACACAACAAGGCGATCGAGTAACGGTCATCCAAAAGCGAGTGAAAGGGGGATGTTGAGCTAAAGGAGATCACACAATCTTTTTTATCGTACCTATTTATTTTTTTCAATCGCTTTAAGTAACGTAGTTGAGCTCTCTGCTTCACTGGAAGCTTTGTTGCGTTATCACTATACTCGAATACAAGGCATGAAAAAAGGGGCGTAGCCCAATCCCCCACTTCCAGTAGCCCCCTTCCAGCCAATGGTGCCGCTCTATCAACGGGACGTTGCGGCCGACCGCATTGCACCTGCAGTAAGCGCTCGGAGCCAACCTTTTCTGAGTGAGTCCGCGCCGAAACGTAGTTCTTCAGGACGCCTATATTTTCATCCGAGATAAAAACCTTAGCTAAAAATTCTTTATTTGCCAATGTAATGCAACACGTTAAAAACGTATTCGTCAGCCGGAGTAGTGAGTTTCAATTTTATTGCTGATGGCAAATTTCTGCTCTTCCGGGTTTTCCCTCAACCGCTTGCTTCTGGTTTTATGCATTGCCTGTTCCCTTTTCCGGTTTGGAGCCCGAAGAAGCCACGTGTGAGACTGCGTTATCGTTCTCGACTGTGGATTCGGAGTTGAATGATGATGGTTGGTTGAGTTTTGGGGTGGGGCACTGTTGTGCGAATCCCTCCACCATCTGACAACGGTAGGATTGTGGTGCGTTCCCATCCACGCCACGCCGATGGTACAAGAAAAACAAAAGCTCCCTGTCATCTGCAGCTGCGGGCGGGAGATGATCCGGAACGCGTACGTTGGCTTGCGGCGCATCTACACCCGGAGCGCAGCGTTGAAGAAACGGTCGCGACAATGAGCGATCTTCTTGGAATCAGCGGGAGTTTGGTGATGGACGTGAAGAAGGAGATGAAAAATAACGATTGCAATCTTGCGACGCCCTCCCGAAAGTGCCCGCCAAGCGGTAGAAAGAGACGATGCTCAGAAGTGTACGACGACTTCACGGAGTGCGCATTGCGGTCATCCGTGCATCGCCTTTTTCGCCGCAGTAGGATCCCGACAGTGAAGGCAATTGCTGCGGAATGTCAAAGCTAGCGGCGATGTTACTCCTCTCAAGCAATTGACTGTGCGCCGGCTGCTGAATGACAGCGGGTTCAGGTATGAGAAGAGGGGGCAGAACTCGCTGCTGATCGAGCGGCACGACACTCTCGCGTGGCAGCAGAAGTACCTGTACGACATCGCCAGGTACAGGGTTGAAGATAAAAAAATATTCTACTTCGATGAAACCTGAGCGAATGCGGGACACACGATATCAACTGTTTGACGGACACGACGGTTGCTTCCCACCATGACGCCTCCATGCGTGGTCTGACGACAGCTTTGAAGCAGCCGTCAGGGAAACGATAGCGCCTGATTGTAACGCACAGCGAGGTGGCTTCGTCGGTGGGTGCCTGGACATCTTTCGGAGACGAAGGCAGGCGGACTCCCTACGAGGAGACGGTACGACATCCGCTTTGAAAGGTGGTTTGCGGCCGTTTTGCTACAACTGCCACTCGGTAGTGTAATTGTCATGGACAATGCCTCATACCACTCGTGGGTGGAAGATGCAGTGCTTACGACGAATTCGCGCAAAAATGTTGTTCAGGACTGCGTGACGTCCGAAGGACTTGCTTGGGATGAAAAAACGCTTAAAAAGAAGCTCCTCAGCCTTGTGGCCTCTGTTAAGACACGGTAAATCAGGTAACGTATTGAAGGTGCAGCTGAAAGAACAGGATGTATTCGGGAGCACTGCCATTGTGAGTCCTACTGAGCGCATATGGGCACAGATGAAGCGAGGCGTCGCAGCAAGAAACGCCACATTTAAGCTGCCACATGTAGAGGTGCTCCTGAGGGAAGAAGTTGCCAAGATGACAGCTCAGCAGTGGGCAAACACTGTTTAGCATGTGATCAGCATTGAAACAAAGTTAAGAGGAGACGGTGGAGCAAGTGCGCATGTTCAACCTATTATAATAGATCTGGGTGAAGACATAGACTCTGGCAGTGACCTACCTGCTATCGAGTCCAAGATGTGTAAGGCTGCGACCTATTCGCCAGTGCCGTCTTTGCCTCGTTCAATTAGTATGGAGTGCGGTGTTTAGCTTAAATACTTGCGTTTCCATAGCTGCAGAAGCAAGAAACTCATTCAGACAGCAGAGAAGACCAGATATGCTGTTTGTGTGCTTTATTTATTTCTGGAGTTAACTGTACAGTCTGTGTGTGGTGCGTAACTCGCTCAGGGTTGATTGCTTTGACATGTAGCTATGAGAATCAGAAGAGACCATTGCAATGTTTGGTTTGTAATCTCATTTGCCATTACTCAGTGTTGTCTGCTGTGTCGTAGACTCAACAGTGATCTTCCAGTATAAGAGTGAGGGCGGCAGAAGCTATTTCAACAATCGGGTTATGATCTCATTTGCTGTAGTAAACGGAGCGGTGTTTTGTGTGGTGCTGGCTCATGGTTGATTGCCTTGATATGTAGCTATGATAATAAGAAAGGGCTGTTGCAGTGCTTTGTTTCTGATCTCATTTGTTATAAGTGTGGTGCAGGAATAAAGCCGAATAAGTTCAGTCATGACAGGGTTCTGCGTGGCAGATGTATTCATAAAAGGAAACCGTACATCTCGAGCTAGAGAAAACGCGCACTGTTCCAAACTATTTTCTGGAAGTAAAGCCACACTTATACTGTGCGATAGGTTCCGCTGCACGAGGAGGGTGACTATTCGCATGTATAGGCGAGTCTAGTGAGTTCACAAATTCACTTCAAGCAGAAGCACTTCTGCGGTGTGTGGCGTTGGCGCTCCTTGTGCGACAATGTAAATGGTAATAAAGGCAAGTTTCACCTACAGGACAAGACACTAGTTTGAGTTTTCCCTGCAAGTTTTTTTACATTGTTTGGACACTTACGTACGTATGGGATGCAGAAACAGTTGCAAATAAAATAGCCTACATGAAAGCATGTGACTGAACATTGTCTGCTTGTGTAGCTGGCTGAGCCAAGTTGTCTTTTGATTGAGCGTTAAGAACTAATAAATCTGCTTCAGTCTCTTATTGCTGATTTCATTTGCTATTCATAATTAAGCAGTGTGTCGGTTTAGCTGCCTCAGCCAAATCTTACGTAAAAGCAGTGAGGACCAGAAAAGTTGCTTCGGTGTTTTATTTCTAACTCATTCTGTTAGCTGCTATCTGCTGTCTTACGCAGGAAATAGGATAAATGGGCTTTATCTGTGGCCTAAGCCACTGATAAAATGCAGAAGCACAACTTTAATAAAGACAATTGCCAAAGCTTTGGGACGAGGAAACTACGTTGGCTTCAATCGGATCCTCCCATGTATGGGTAAAATTCAGGGAAGCGACCAGAGCAGCAGTGGCCGTAACGTCTCGAAAGAGACTAATTACCACGGCAATCTACGAGGACACGAGGACCAACCACAGCGGAAGAAGTGGCCATGGCACTAGCGCTGCTTCAAACCCGGCGTCGAAGTCGTTGTCACTGACAGCAAGAAGGCCTACAGCAGCTACCGGAAGGGCACGATCTCCTCCTTGGCAGCACACATTATGAATAAGAGAGAGCCACCAGAAAGGGTAGTCGAGATCGTATGGACACCCGCTCACTCCTCATTAATCGGCAACACAATGCCGACTACTACGCCCGAGAGGATGGCACGCCGGGGGCACAAGAGGAGGCGAGTGGAGGAGACGACGACCGACTCCCGTCACTAGCTTCAAAGCGATAACAGAGATGTACAGGGAGGACAGGCGCACACTGCCGGCACCCCATTGTACACTTACACGGAAAGAAACAGGACCAATATTAAGAAGAATTCAAGCGGAGTCGCTGGCCCACCCCAAAATTACTACACACCATGTTCCCACAACAATATGAAGATACATGCCCCTTCTGTCGCCAAGAAAAAGGCACCTTGCGACACGTCATCGCAGAGTGTACGTCACTCAAAGCCCCCATCCCACAAATCCCATTCCCAACCACCACCCCCCTACCCCCTTCCCCCAAAGAGCGATGGGAGATCCTACGGTCCAGCCCCACCGCAACGACCCACGCGGCCCTAGTGGCCCGGGGCCTGGAGGTGTTGGCCGTTTATGGGCCCTGTGAATAAGGGACCACCCCGTCGGAGGCCGCCTCAACGGTGACCTCAAGGGCTCGAATAAAGTTCTATCTATCTATCCCTCATGTAGTGTATTTTTGGCAAGATAATAAATTTCTTCCTGAGCATATGATCCGATTCTGGCTCTTGCGTAACAAGAAAAGTATGATAGCATTGACCAGTTTCAGCGAAGCGATATGTACCATATATGTTTCCATGCGTTCACTCAACCGACATGTCATACATCAACCAGTGCAGATAGCTTTTTATGGTACAGATCACTAAGTAACCCTTCAAACATATTTCATTGTCCGTGTTATGACTTTGGCATCAATTGATGTGCTGTCATTGTGATTTACACTCCTAATATATGAGCAGACATTGCACGTGTTGCGTTGTGAACAGCACTGCAGCAAGCAGCAGCTTACTGTTCGACTTGGCATCCACGATGTTGAGCACTGCTGGAGCAGCGAGCTTCTCGCTCAAGCAGCCACTTGTGATGCAACAGGGAGAATGGGTGAAATGCTCACTTTTTCCATCGTGAACGCTCTATCTCGAAGTTACAGCACATGCATGCAGATGACCATTACAGCAGCAGCTTCTTACTTAAGTGACATAAACACAAGGCGAGCAGTGCCCATATAGCTTAAATAATGCACATCTCTGATGCAAGAATTTTATTTGGTGAAGAATATGCATGCGCATGTGTAGGAAAAGCTGAAAGGTGGGTTACTTGATTTCAGTGCTATGTTTCACGTCTTCACATGCATTGTTGCAGCTAATCATACCGGTGAAATCTAGCTCATGAAATTTCACTATCGCGAAGCACAGCTCATTTGCGAAGCCTAAGCAAGACAATTAAATTGAACTTACAGTGGTAATACTCATGTATAATGTTTATTATCTTAGACAATGCGAACTCAACGAAGATCTCTATTCGTATTTAATTCACAAAGATGTTTGTCTCAAACAACAATTTAAAGCGCTCCAAGGCAAACAAAACATACCAGCCTGAAATAACACATTTAACAATGGAATCTCAGCGTAACCGAGAATCAAAATAGAGAAGGTGGCATATTAAATCCCATCACGCAGCTAAGCTACAGCTCGTACGCATTTACGTTCAAAAAGGCGATAATTCAGCTTTTTGTATTTGGCGACTTGATCACAATTTGGGCGAATACGCTTGCGCCCAGCATGGACTTGGGACACACGGATCGACATATGCTCTAACGAAATGCAGCGCGCGACGTCGCGCTGTGTGCATTTCGCCCCGTGCATAGCTCTCATTGGCGTTAACGTCGTGTGCTATGCACAACAGTAATATTTACGACTGGCGTAATCTTCGAGAAATTAACAAGGAGCTATCGCCCCGTGTCGCAGTCACTGGTGCGATAATGTGGGTAGCTCAGACACAGAAGGGACTAAACGGTAGAACGAGAAGCACTTCACGCTCAAGACGAAACGCCCGCACAGGATGACGACGACCGCTTTGTATCACACAGCGTACACAGAATCCAGTACCTGCAGCGGCGGCTATTTGCCGGCAACGCCGGTCGCTCACAAAACAGAAGAAAAAACACCATAGCGATTGTCGTTACCGAGCATGTTAAGAACACTGCACACAACAGGCAAACAAGGAATACGACTGAACGGCACTACAAATCATTCTCAGAGCCGGACGCCGCCGGTGGATTGACGCGAACAGCGGAGGTGGCCATTTTGGTAGAAGTCCGTAAGCGCGGAAGAACATGCTCTGTGATTTCTTCCGTGAACGCGGCGTACAGGCGATCTACCATGACGTCACGTTCATACGGCGACACCATTGGCTGGAGGGGGGTCCTTTGATGAGGAAAAGCCGCATTTTTCTTTAGTTGTATCCGAGTATAGAGGCCGGAACTTTAGGCACGAGAAATCTAGGTTTTAGGCGCCTATAATAGCCACTGAGATGTGCCATTCAGGCATATATAGGCACCAAATACTCCCGTTTAGGCATATATAGGCTCAATTTTTTTGCTTAAAAAGCATATCTTAGCACCAAATTTTGACTTACAGTGAAACCGCGGACACATGATGTGCTGCAGGAAAGAAATTTTGCTTTCTTCTGTAACATAAGCAACAGAAGAGGTATTATTTTAAAATTTACTTGAAATTCACGGTGATTCAACACCAAAAGGCAAGATTGAAAGCCATGAAGAACTACACCAAACTGAAAGATTATCTGCTTGAAGTTGTACCCCCTTTCAGTCGATAATTGTGCGGGGAAAACAACGCTCAATGTCCACTGAAGTTGGGGGAACGTCATTGTAATCAGGGACACTCCATGATCTAATTCCATTTTGAATATCACAATGTTTGCTACTCAGAACATCGTGCAGTTATTTTAGCACGTGGAATCCAGTGAAGTGAAGTGAAAAAAGACTTTATTGATCACCGGCAACAGACGTAATATCTCCACTGCGCCCGGACGATGCCACTCGTCGATCCTGGTGTCATTCTAGTAAGCAACATTTTAGCTACTCACTGCGGGGGTGGACACCCTTGTCTCCAGAGGGAGAGCGTCGACCCGCAGCTTTCCCCCCGGCGCTGCTTTTTGAGAGCGGTTAGGACCTGCTGAACGGCTCAGAGTTGAAGTAATCCAGAAATTTTATGTGAGGCAGATTCAACAAACCAGTCCCTCGGGGTGGTGGAAGATCTGTCCTGGTCCTCCCAGATGAACTAAGCATTCTTAAACAGAGTGGCGCTAAATCTCCCAGCTGCGAAATGCTTTCTGTTAACAATGCGAAATAAGCACACGAATGCGCCCTGTCACATTGAAGTGTAGCGTGGGGCAAATATTTTGGGCTGCGACGCATTTGTCTATTGCAAAGCTTCTGATAAAACCGGAATGTTTATGGTATAGTTTTACGCCTTTAGCCGACTTGTTTAAAGGGACACTGAAGTGATTTGTAAACATTGCGGGATTACTAGCACAAATTGTAGTCTAGAGTCCATCAGTGTTGCGGAGTTGCCACTCCGGAATTGGAATGATTCCGGATTCATTCGACCTGTTCGAGATGCCGGAATGGAATGGGAATGGAATGAGAACAACGCTTGGAGGAATGGAATGGGAATGGAATTAAGGGCATTTTGCTCGGAATGGAATGGGAATGGAATTAGGATTTTTAGACGGCGGCGTCACCATTGCTGGTGCCTTCCGGCTACTTAATTACTTAGTCTGTGGCGACTACTGCGTCGGTATATCTCAAAGGGAGCACCGGCGACGAAAGCGAGAACGCGTACTTGGCATTTCGAGTAACTGACTCCGCGCAGCGCGTATGCAACTGAACTTCGAGCGGCGCAAGCTCGTCTGGCCAGTGGCAACGTCAGGTCGGCTCTTCGTGCTTCGGTAGGCTTTTTTAGGCATAGCTTTCTCTGTAGAACCGTCCGCGGTGCCGATGGCAAACCAACGTCTCTCTCAGTGGCAGGCGCCGTGTGGCCAGGCCAGCAGGCGGGAAATATAATCGAGAACCGGGGGGGATATGAACGGCGCGCATCCGAAGCCGCGGCGTTTCTCACCACAAGCTGATACTGCGAAATATTGGAGCTAGCAATATAAAGCGTTCGCACATGACACAACAAAGCGCTTCCCTCCGGCGCGCAATGAATAGCGTTGTAGCTCGAAAGCCGACCTGGTAGGCATCACGCGGGAATACGGCGCCAATCTGTCGACCGTCTGCCCGTGTGTTGCAGCGGCCGCGGGGCTCCAGTAAACCAATGCCAAGGCAGCAAAAAGAAAATTGTGGGTGAGGGATTTGCGTGCCCAGCATCCGCGAAAAGCGTAAGAAGTGAGTTTCGAATATGTTACTGAGCTGTCTACCTCCACGCTCTGCTACGGAGGCTACGGTAGTGAGCAGATGGGATATACAATTACATGAGACAATGCACAACACAGCTGTCGACAGGCGTTTGTTTCTAACAGTTCTGGCTCCAATAGCACCTTTTTTGCGAGAGTTTTGACGCTCTCAGGAGTGCGACACCGTGTGTTGCTTCGATCTGAATGTGCGGCTCTCTCCTCCATTTGTGCCAAACTTGTTTGTGCTTTGGTTGCTGTGTTTCTGTGTACGTGGCCGTTGCGCCTGGGTACAAATGTACCTCATTACTGAAGCCTTAGTCGTCGGCTCGAAAGTTGGAGCATGGGCACTATTCAGGAAGGCAGGTCACATTTAAAAATTTTGATCAGGTCCTCGATCATATGGTTGCGCTTTCATGGAAACAAACTGCTTGACCACATTTGTTAACTTTGACAGGGCTCCCGTCCCGATATGGTCCTGTCACTTTAAATGAGGGAGTCATAAATAATGTCCTGTATTGGACGTATGGGGCTACGGTAGTGCCACGTCAATAAACAATCGCAATGAAGGTCAACGTGGAAGCGGTTGCGACTTTTCTAGAGTGAATGCAAAACCTGTACATGGTGTTCTATGACTCTGCCCTCCCGTCTCTAGCGTTGTAGTGTAGAGAAAGGGCTCAATACTGTAGATTCACTTGAAATAATTCAATTAGGCATTTCGAATGTACATGTGAGCAAGCTCCGCGTGACATACCTGTGAGTTATCCACATCATACTAATTACGCTGGTATGACGGTACACAAAGCATACTGCAAGATAGCACGCCCCAGACTGTGCAGTAAAACGAAAAAAGCCGACATCAACGTAATAGCTGCTTCATCTCGCGTAGCGCAAGAACAAACCATTAAAACATGCTAACATGCAAATACTACAATGAGTAGTGGGATCACGCTATTTATTATGAAAAAAGGGGCAGTGTGACGCTGCCACTTTTCAAAGCAAAAGCTGTTTTAGTGAGACCGATCGCATTCTATCGAAAACCTAATGTATTCGCCCTTAGACCGGTTGCACGACCGAAAAGCTCTGGTAATGTCTCTGCGCACACGGTGCGTGCGTGAAACCGGGGACCGCAAATTATCTCTCTCTCTCTCTCTCTCTCTCTCTGAAACTGGGCTTCCATTGTGTGAAACGCTTACTTGAAAATCGCAAAAAACGAACGGTTCTAAATGAAAAACACAAGCGTCGATAATAAAGGACTACAATAGTATACCTTTATCTCATAAACCACGTAACCGTGTACACTTATACCATTCGTAGTTGCGTTTTCTTAGAGCGCGAAAAATCGTCGCATGGGTTCGTTCTTCGCTTGCGGTTTGGGTGTTTAAAGGTTTGTCGATCGGCTAGATGCACTTTCAGCGAAAGTTTGGTGCACTTTTAGCTTTCGCGCTTCTCTCGGATTTCGTTAGGAAGGGACGATAGCTTTTTGAATTGGGTAGTTATGCACGACATATGTAACCAACCTGCTAGCGCCTCTCAACTTCGGTGACATGTTACACATTTTGAATACTTTTGCAGTTTTCAACCCGTATGGTAGCGCCAGATTCATTTTGCGTTCCTCAGTAATTTGATAGAGAACCTGAGGCAGTTTTTACATTTAAGAATTAAAGGAATGGAATTGAACTTCCCGTTCATTCCAGGAGTGGGAATGGGCTAACTTCTGTCATTCCGAGGAATTGAAAGGAATGGAATCACGACAACTTCCAATTCCTCGGAATGGAATTGTAATGGAATGGGGATGCCCATTCCGCAACACTGGAGTCCATAGGCCATGTTTCGGCCACTCTGAGCGCGTTTACGCGAATTTATTTAGTAGAAAAAGCAATTCGAAAATGCTGTCCTTTTCTCGGCACCCTCGCCCATTTATTGCGGCGTTTTCGTGTGACGTCACGAGGAGACGAGCTGGCAATTGGCTGCGCTACTGCACGGCTCGCCAACCTTCCGATCGAGTCAGTCGGCACAGCGTTTAGACCGCCTGCCGGCGACGGGTCGTCGCAATTGGCTCGCTCAATTGAAACTAAGCCACCACACGTTTGTGAATGAAAGAGTGTGCCTTTCTTTACTTTGTTAGTTTGTACACTGTATCTAGCTCCAAGTCGAGTCAAGGTCGCCTCACACAAGCGCTGCACAAGGGCACATGGGACGCTTGGCTGACTTTACGCTAGTAGGAAAATGTAAGGCCACTTGAAGGGGAGAGAAGAGTCAACGAAGTCAATAGTGGTACTAAGAAAATAAGATAAACTGAAACGTTTACTGTACAGCGCAAAACTAGGGAGCAGGAAGCACTTTTTTGCGCTGGGTGAACAAGCACAGCGGTCAGCAGCACGACCGCACATCGGCGAACGCTTTTCCGTCCAAGAAATGCAATTGATAGACGTGAGATATTGTGGAAGTTTGGGGGACGCTTACTGCACGGGCGCTATTCGACAGTCACCTAAAGTACTTCAAATAATCAGGCTAAATAAAAGTGTAAACTGGTTATACATTATATACCTTGTATATCCAGTCTCGGCAGAGAAAAAGAAAAAAAAAAGGCCTGTGGCGGAGTGATCTAAGGCGCTAGGTTATCGTTTTGCAAGTCGCAAGTTCCAATCCCCGAGGGTGCATCGTTTTTTTTTTTTTTGCCAGTTGATTTTTTCCGTTTCGGCCGATGTTTTATAAAATGAGTTCACCATTTTTGGGCCGTAACGTTCACTGTTCCACGAGCGAGTTTGCAGAACGCGCGCAGACTGCCACTGACGCTCTAGCGAGCTCTCCTTAGCGTGCTGCTGCTTGCGGGCAGTGGGCACAGGCCTGAATCATCACACCCTTGGCCTGGTGCGAACACGCTTTTTACGATACAGGCATGAGTGAGGCAAGCTCCGAATATGAGGGAAAAGCGCATGGCATTTGAGCGTCAGCGTTGACGCGGAGGGCGTCATCCACTCCGTAGGTATCGGCTAGTGATTTCTACGATTCCAAGCCGCCCTGGGAGGCTTATCTCAGGCATTTTACAGCCGACAATGCCTGAGATTTCACATTTTACAGCCGACAATTTTACAGCCGACCGGTACGGCGATTACTGAGATATCGAGAAGGCCCATCCAACGATGCCGTCGGATGTCAAACATGTTGTTTTACAGAACCGAAATCGAAACTTGTTTGAATGCTAACCTCGGACATCGTCCAATCACGGTGCCATCTCCTCGCGACGTCACAGCTTTAGTTGATGCGACTGCCACAGACCGCGCATGGTAGTTTTTCTTCTTTCCCGCTTTACAAAATATTTAACAGCTTATCAACCGGATAAACAATGAAAAGTGTGGTAATTTGAGCCAATCTACGCAGTGCACGCAAAACCGGGAGCTTGACAAATTCACTTCAGTGTCCCTTTAAGGGGTAACGATGGGCTCTGGTTGAAGAGACACAATCGGTAACTGCTGCCTGACGACAGCAGTGCTTCGAACTGTGCTTCGAATAAAGATTCCGCGTGGCTGTCGAAGGCGAGCTCACTTAGGCGCACGGAGGCTGCGAGGGGACCTAGCCGGACTTTTCTCTGTTCCGTCTGGTTAACGAGGTACACGATCTGGCCAAGACTAGCTTAGGCCAGAAGGATTCGTTGACGGAGCAGAACGAGCTCCTCAACTCTTCACAACACAGATGAATCTCATGGATAATACAGGGAAGTGCAATACTTCTCTAGAAATTACTCAGCTATTCTGTTCTGCAGAAGCGGATGACTTGTGAAACTGCAGGAATAACACCCTTCACTAACTATGCGCTATATACCGACTATCAACATTCGACAGCACGCAAGATTCTTTGGAACTAATTCGCTTAATGCCAGGTTTATAGTTGCCCTGAAAGATTACCCGGCCGCGGCAGATGACGGGTGCCACGACTAGACTACTTGTAAATTGCTGAGATCCCCATTCCTAATCTCCGTTTCTTGTTCCTTCATCGTGCTACGCGTACTGCATCGTCCCAGCTGGCGGTGCACGTGTGATCGGCATCTGACAGTGCACGTGTTTGTGCCATCACCTTAAAACTTTCGTGTCCCAGATCTGCACGTGGTTTCCCGCAGATGGCGTCTTTGAGCTTGAGCGGCATGTACGGGGCTGTGCCGCGTTCATTTTTTCTTAGCTGTATTTATATTCCGTTAGCAATAGATATGGCACGTGGGCAAAAGTTTTCCCTGTTGGTCCGTGGACACAGCACGTCAGAAGGGCATAGAACAAAAGAGTTCGCGCGGACCGGGGTGACGTCGGTCAGCTTGGCTGCGGTGCCGCTGCGCACGGGTTTCTGGCGGTTCGGCCGAGGTAGCGAGTTAGAGGTGGTGGCGGCTTGGGCACGGTTTGGGCTTCTCGGCGTGTTTGGCCCGACGAGTAAATTATTCTCGCAAACGGCGTGAAACAAACGCCTCATTGCGGACTTCTGAAGCGAGAACAGTGCCTGCAGAATATCGACTCAAAAAATTCAAACGAGGCATATATAACACAAAAAAATACATTTTTAGGCGCCAAGAATCCCATCTAGTCAAAATAGGCACTATAGGCACAATAAACGATTGCTTAAATGCTCCCCTTCCCTTAGTTTCACGCATATACGTAAATAGGCTTGATTACGGACAGAAGGAAAAAATAGGCATTTTGCCTAAAGTTCCGGTCTCTAGTTATCACCTTCCCGGCCGCCACCGGCGTCGCGCTATCGTCTGCTGCCATGTTACAAGTTTATGCGGCGATCACAGAAAAAGACGGTCGCGAACATCGCTTGTATGACGGCTAAGGGAAGCAAGCGCTACGCCTGATAACTGCGGAGCATACCGATCTCGTCGATTCACTAATTCTTCAACCTTTACTTCAGTCAGCGCAGTAATAAATAAAAGTCACTTTTCTTTCGACTAACCTACGACCCATCTCCCTCACGTCTTGCGTGGGAAAGCTCCACAATGTACGGCTTCCGACCAAATCTTTCTACCCGAGATATCCTCTTGCAACTGAAACAAGAAATAATTGATTGGCTCATTAGCGCACACAAGCGTTGCATCCTCACCCTTGATATCAAGGGGGCTTTCGACAACGTCTCCCACCGCGCCATCCTTCAGGGACTAATCTCAATTGATTGCGGACAGCGAACCTACGACTATGTCGCGGCTTTCTTCTCCGGTCGTACTGCAACCTTCGGCATAGGATATCTCCGTTCCACCACATTCAAGACCATTCCTAAAGGCACCCCTCAAGGATGCGTCATATCACCACTTCTGTTTAACATCGCTATGATGGACATTTCCCCCCCCACCATTGGAAAATATCCCACATCTGAGGCACGAGCTTTACACGAATGAACTCACCCTATGGACCCCTACGCGGTCCATGGGCGAGCAACAAGACGCCATGCAAAGCGCTATCGAAGAAGCACAACAGTATCTAAGTGCCCGGGGCCTTGAGTGGGCTTCGGAAAAATCGGTCCTCCTTACTCTCTGCACCAAGACAGCGCAACATCGTAAACAGAGCATCCCGGATCCAGCGCTCACAATTGCAGAAAAACCAGTCCCCAACGTTGCCCATCTCCACATCTTTGGTCTCACGATACCAAAAAGGGATCAGGTCTCCATACGATCGCACCGCTGCAACGAACGCTCTCCCAACTCATTCACCTAATACACCGTGTACCCAATCGAAGATTCGGAATGGAAGAGTCTGATACATTACGCATTTACAAGCCGTATTCATTAGCCGCCGGGTCGCCTATGGCACACCATATTTGGCCTTCAAAACGAGTGAAAGAGCAAGGCTTAACATTTTGCTCCCCCAGGCGTACAAGACTGCCTTAGGCCTACCTCCAAAGACATAAACCAAGAATTGGTTGCGTCTAGGAATCCATAACACATGGGAAGGGATACAAGAGGCGCATCACATCTCACAGTTATAACACCTAAACTTAACACCAACTGGACGGGCCACGCTGAGAAGGTTAGGCTATTCAACACCCCCTCTACAAGAGCACAAAGAACGAATACCACTGCACGTACGAGAAGCCATTCGTGTAGCCCGGATTCCGAGAAACATGGATCCGTTTCACAATGACGCTCGACGCATCGCTAGAGTGCTAGCTATGTGCGCTAAATACGGTAATAGCCCAATTGCACGATACACCGACGTGTCCCCGTATCCGCATCGGCCAGCCCATGCTATGGTTGTAACAAATGCAGCAGGGCATAAAATGACCGCTCTCACAGTCCGCAGAACATCTCAGAAGGCTGCCGAGGAAGTTGCAATTGCCCTAGCCGCCACGACGGGTGACGACGCCATCACAGTGCTGACCGACTTCCAGGCAGCTTGCCGTAATTACCTACGGGGACCCCATTTCCAAAACAGCGCTTTACATTCTCAATAGCATCCCCCGACTCCCCGAAGTACACCTCGTCTGGGTACCTGGACATGAATTCCTCCAAGGTAATGAGGCGACACATGCCGCGGCCCCCGTGCATACACACCGGGCCATTACCGAAGAGGGAACAACTTCGCTTGTTGCCCCCAAATAGGACGCACTCATGAATTACGCCGAAATATTAGCCCACTACCGTCTCGACCGAAGAAATAGCCGGAACCCGCACCCTCGACTATCAGAGATGAAGCCACCACCCTGAGAAGACTGCAGACAAATACATATCCCCACAGCACCCTTCTTCACGCCATTTACCCGAAGTCAATACCCCGCCGCCTGTAATTTCTCCCCATCTCCTGGCACCCTATATCATCAGGTATGGGAGTGTCAAAAAAAACCCCGCACCTCCCTCCCAACCCCACCCCATCCTTTGAGCAGTGAATGGCTTGCCTGACTAGCCCAGACCTCAGGATCCAGCAAGACCTGATGACGAAGGGCCCGGACAGCCAGCCGCAGCCATGGTATCCTGGACTAAGGATGCCCTCCACGGGGCGGGCGCCCTAACATCTACGCCTCATGCTCGCAAATAAAGATTTAAGAATCAATTAATCAAGCAAGCAATCATTGTTATTTTCTTCGTGAGTTTGATCATGTAACCCAGCAGCTTACTAGGAGGAGTGTGGTCAAATGCATGCATTGGGTTCTGTGTCATAAGAGGCTTGTACTGCCCTCTTAAGTTGCTGTTACGCTAACCAAAATTTCTTTATTTTATTGTCAAACATGAAGCAAACTTAGGCACGTTATTTTATGCTCCGTTATCACTGACTTTGAAAACATTCAAAACTATGTATTATTTCGATAGAAAAACGCATTAAACCGCGCGTCATGCGAAACTGGCCTGCTGGATTTCAAGGTCTATTCACGGCGCCGATGGTCGGAGAAATTTTTCGCCCTTTTTTGCGGCAAAAGAAGCCGCCTATTGCATGCTATTACCTATTACCCACGTCATTTTTACGCAGACTAAGTTGCCAATGTGTGGACGTATACATCCCGTCCAACTGGTTTTGTTACGTCAGATCTTTCCAGCCAATTCACAGAATGGTCGTGGCCTGCAAGCCATAATGCTGTTGAATGGCAGACAGGCCTCCGTTGTCATGTCCGCTGGATTTCGTCTATACTCCGTTTCATACATCAAGTGCAACGCTGTCAAAGCTAGCGCTCTTGTTTGTACTGTGTGCTTTCCGCGACTAAAGTAGTGGGTTGCTTGCGGTGAGCCAGAAACAATAAATGCTTCGCCGGCAACTTTCAAGCATAAATATTTATCATGAGCTTGACAAAAAAGGCCCGTCTTGCCGGAAAAAGAACTCGAAATATGCGAGTTTGTAGTTTATGTTTGTCGCTTTCGTATCAGGTTTTCGCTCTCCACGTGACCTTGGCTGCCGTTGTTTACTATTTGGAGCAGCGTCGAAGAAATGGCGTCCAGCTCTGCTGCTTCGACCACCTCTCCTGTACGCATTTTGTCGAGGAGTTCGCACATCAAAGTTGCCAAAGGACGCCCAGCACGTATAATTGCAAATTTGTACGCCCGTACCAGGATGCGTTTCCCGAAGAAATCTGTGCTGGCAGTACTATTATGAGCGAGGACACTGGAGTATCTCCCCATACCGTGGCGAAATTGAAGGCGCTCCGAGGCGTCTGCGTGGGCCTTTGGTGTATCGAAAAATTTAGTGCCCTTCCACTCTGTGAAGAAGGATGGCCAGCAAAGCTGCGGTGCCGAGCCTCAACGTGAGCTTTGACTGGGTCGTAGTCCAAAGGGTGCGCGAAGCAAAACACGCTTGTTTGTAATTTGCGACTGAGCATTGTTTCTGGTTAATTAACTGAAAGAACGTCTGACGAACCAGAGTTTTGTTCGCGTGGACAAGCATGGGGCTGCCCGTTTCCATCCCCTGATATCCCGTATGTATTGACAGCGGACAAGAATTCCACATTATTTACAACTTCACTCTGAACCATGCAATTTTTAGACGCAGTTCGCGGTCCCTTCCTGAGACGCACTTGCCGCCGCCGCCGCAGAGGCTCACCGTCGAGAGAACCCACGAGTGAGTGCGGCCCCAGCGCACGGCAGCCATCAGGAGTGAGTGCTGACTGCGAGTGACGCAACCGGTCGTGCGCACCTGAAGCGGATGTTGTGGAACGCGCACATGCGATCTCAGCCAGTTCTTACTGAGCAATGAGCTATGCAACTGGTTGAACTGCGTCGTCTGCCGCGGCTGCTAAACGAGCTGCACGAATTGCTGCGCCCAAATATCGCATCAGAGAGTATGGTAATCACCAGCCAGTTTTTTAAACGAAATATAAGCCGTCTTGTATTAAAATCTGAAGGATCTAGGACCTGTTTAATTTTGTATGATTTTTTCCATGCCCCGGGGGTGTGCGGCGCAGTTTTACGATTCCGCGGATTTGAGTGGGCTCCGCAAAGTGGCGCTACGCTCGCCACCGATTCCTGTCTACATCGCTCTGGGACCGGAGACGATTTGCTGGATCCTAGCCATTTACAGCTTTGCTGTAAAAAAAAAACCTCGCGACGTGAAGATTTCAAGCTCGCGAACCGTCAAACATGAAACCTTCACAGTCCATGCCATCCGTCTGAAAGTGCAGAGCATGTACGCCAAGAAGGAGATCCCGACACTGGACAGTGGGCGAAAGGATGTAAACGAAGACGACGACTTGCGTAACTTCACGAAAACCACCTTGTGGAGGTTAATGAAGGACATGGGCTTCACGTATGATTAGAAAATACGGAATCTTGGCATCATTCATTGCCTGGCGCCGCAGGTTCCTGCGGGCGATCGAGGAATTCCGAAGACTGGGCAGGGGGAATCGTTGATGAACTTTTCAGGAATGTGTGACCTGTTAGTGGCGACTTTGTTCACGAGGGTCAACTGGCAAAGCTGGAGCGTGGACACCTTTCTATCCAGCCTGCTCGCGCTGCTGCATGCTGAGCCGATTCCCTGAGATGGCTTTGTTACCGCGACAAAGCAAACTGTGTTTTTTCGTCGTGTGGTTTTGTTTATGGGGTTTAACGTCACCAAGTGACCCGTGCTATTAAAGGCACTACATTGTAGAGCTGTCCTGTTGGCTCTTGAAGTGTTTACAGCCGGAACAGTCATATAACGTCTGGAAAAACTGGGTGGAAGAAAGGAACGAAAGGAAGAAGTCGGAGCCTACCAGAAAATCGACCAGAGGTGCTCTCCTATAAATAAAGTTTGTTTTTTAAACCGCGAAAGTCAGCCTCCTCTTGCAATATTTGTGCATGACACACAATCCGTATTGCCGCTGTATACATTTATATATTGAAAAAAAATCTCTAACCCATAAGCTAGTACTGTGTTTTGTCACAGCATTAACCTATACCATAGACATTTCCTTAACACAGAAAAACAGGCTATATCAAGGTTCTGTATGTAAAAACAATGGACCTATCCATGATTCTCTTGCGAATTAGAGCCTAGCTTAAAGAGCTCTGTTTTTAATCAGAAGAAAATATAACTTGTTTCCGGGGTGAAACATTGTAGTGAAAAAATATATAAATCACGCACAAGAATTCACAAAAATGTTGCATATATTCCGACTGAAAAGGGGCGAATAACAAATTTCAAATATGTATTATGCGTTTCTCTGCCAGAAATCAGTATTCTAAGATACAGAAATATGCTTTCTGGCCTTTCCCATGAATACCAAATGACACGTTATTCGCACCAAGTGCTGCCTCCAAAGTGCATTGCCAAATTCGGTTCCAAACTCTTTCGATAAAAACTGAACCTGTTTCTCTGTTCACGGCCCGGTATAATCAATAACATGCTGAATGTTTTAAGAGAGGCCCAGAAAGAATTGGATCATAAGGCAACCGCGAAAACGAAAGTTGAAAGTGAGCACCTGCTGGTAATTCACCCTGGTTGGAGCAGCTGTGCTAACTAATCAATGAATTAACGTATTTTTCATACATAAAGTTCTCGCTAGAATCAACGAGGGTAAACTGACAATTCGCAGAATCGGGACAAAATCGCCATTGCTGGTCAAACATCGGTGCGAGCTTGTTTCGGCCCGCACAAATGAGCACGGTAGGCATCCAATGAACTCATACGTGCAATTCATTTCGCATGCGCATAGTACTGGTAACGAAATAAGATTTAAAATTGAACTGGCAGAAGATGTGTTCAGAAATAAAAAGAAACGTCGGACCGCGGTTGCGAACCCATGTACTTCAAAATTCAGCGTCTTTCTACAGAGCGACGCCTTAGACCACACGGCTACAAAACCGCAGCGAAGCGATACACCTTCTTTCCTTTGCGGGCTACTTGTGTAGCCTTCACCGCGTTGCACTTGATGTTTGAAACGGAGTATAGTTTTTTCTTGCCGGCCAAGAATTGTGCCACTTGACGTACGAGAGAAATAAGGCAAAATTTAGAACTGTTGACAGTAACGTCATGAAACACCAAAAGGACGAAAGCACACAAACCGCTTTGGCAGCCGGAAGAAAGTGACCAAAATTAAAAGCCAATCAGAAAAGACTTCCGGCAAGTTCACAGTTCTTTGGGAAATTGTGCAGTCAAAAATAGGGCCCCTATTTATCGCCAGATAGGTTGAAATTGTCGCACGACCAGATAGAGCGATAAATAGTTTGGAGCCTACGCATGCGCGCAACTGTGTGGCATTGTCGTGCTGGACTGTGTAGGGTGCGTATGCAAGTGAAAGTGATTGCCACTCAAGGTCTTCCCCCCTGATCAAGGACAACAACATAACATTGCTACGCAAAAAGTTGCAGAACGTAAGGCCACTCTTGTGATATGTTCAAAGGGTTGCTCGCGATTCACCGGCACGAGTTCTGGCTGGGGAGTACGAGCATGGCATGGTTCGGGACGTGGTCTTGCATGCACTGGCTCCTACGCTACCATTGTATCTAAATCGCCGTGCGTGTGAAACATTTCCTCAAAACCATTATTCGGTTTTCGTACTCAGCCACGACTTCGAGGGCACTTGCAGAGACATGCGTGGTCGCAGCAACTGCAGCGAGTCGTCTTGCGCGTTGTGTCGCTTTCGTTCGCAGCCGCGGTTCCATTCTCCGGAGACACGAAGTGTTCGAGGCCAAGTAGAGCACCACCACATGATGTGAGTGCGATTGATAATGTATATATTTCCCGAATCGCTTAAAAATCGGGTTCAACGCAGTGTACGATGGACGCAGGTTTTTTTTTTTTCTGTGCGATGCGGGCGCAAAGCGCATCCGCAGGGCACAGTGGGAACTACATGTCATACCGTATTTGAGTGTCCTGAAGCGAAGAATGCGCCCTCAAAATATTTAGTAGAGTACCATCTATAACGTTTATTACAACGCCAATGCTGGTCTGCGCCGTCCACACGGGTCTCCGAATTTCAGAGTTGAGCGGTCGCTTGGTAGTGGTATGTTTACGTTCGCAAGTTTCTGATTGCACGCGTAACAGCTTCTGTAAATGTGCGCCAAACACACCAATACGCCGCGTAAAAAGGCCATGAAGACAAACTGCAAGTTTCTTTCATTCAAAGATTGCCTCGTTATAATCATACTGACACCACTTGTAACGTAAACTTCGCTCGAATAAGCTACATAATAGGAAAAAAGGGAGTGCCATGCGACTCTCTAGCTTATTCCACAACCGAACCTGTTATGTCCTACAGCCAGTTAACGCTAAAGCAAAACCAGCCAGCTAAGCAAACGCAAATAAGGTAGAGCTTATAATCTTGCCGAACGAGCTATTTGCGCTCACATTTAGGGCACATTCTTTTTTTAGCAGTAAGACTGGTGGGAAAAACAGTGAAAGCTACGTAAGCAGCGAAAGCATACACTTACAGATGCGTACTGCTGTTAATACTGCGCGATTTATGACTGGTTTAGATGCGAAGCACCGAAGGGCGTTGGGGTTAACACTGGCGGATGGACGAAGCGACGGTGTCTTAAGTGAACAGATTTGTCGAGCGAGCACCATGTTTCACGAAACGAATATTTTCTCCATGAACAAAAGCACGGCAGGTTTAAATACGGTGAAAAACAAACCGAAGGCAGAAAACGGCCTGCTGTGGTGTGGTGGCGCCATCTAGGTTGACTAACAGTAAACAAGCCTCCGCTCCACACCAAGGTTGCGGAAATACCTGTTCTTATGATGTCATTGCAAACGTTGTTGGAACACATGTTTTGGCACGACAATAAAAATTTTAGCTTTAAAGAATTAATTTTCCAGTGAATAAAGTATCGTTTGCTTTCGGACAATTGCTGGGGGCACTATAGAACACAAAATCTTTCAAAAAAAAAAAGTTGCCTTTTGTCTTCATCGCCCCTTTAATCCTGCCAAGGCAGTGATAGGAGTCTGCAGCGCACTTTTGGCGGTCTGGCCATAGGGTCATTAGCGAAAAAGTTGACCGGCAGTCAACTTTCATAGCTGGAAAAGTATAGCGCTATAGATTCAGAGTCTGATTGAACGTTAGAGTTGGGATCTGCATTAGATTCATGATCTGGTAATCGAAACTAAGTCGAACATTCCCAGAAAGCACTCGACGGCCACAACGCAGTGCTGTGAGCTCGGCAACTGAAACAAAACTTAACGCCGTTCCACTCAATGTGAAAGCTGTCAGAAGTGCAGAGCAGTGATTCGCCGTAATGAGCTGTACCGCTTTTATCCGCTTACTGCTACCACCCCATGCAAATTTTCCCGCCTTCGCAGTGCTCGCGCGCCCCTGCATTAAACTGCACCAGCGGGAGTTCTGTTACCTTTGTGCTTTTCTGCCCGCACGTGTCGGCGTTGCACTGCCACATTTTGAAAAACCAGCCCAACGGGCGTCCTCACCTAAAGGAACGCGGGCGCTGCCGGTTGATTACGTATATTTTCTATCAAATGTGCCTGTTGTTTCCTTTGCTCTAAACAACGGCAAGATGTATGAAGCGCCAGTGTTTCAGGAGTTTCGAGCGCTTATGACAATATAAACCGCTTGGCTTTCGAAGCCTCTGGGGTGTCATTGATTTGTTGTTTGCTTCACTGTACCAAGCCGGTAATAAAAAAATAAGCCGCCAACAACAGCGTACCCCGGGATGCCGCATTGGTGGTCTATATACTTGGGTCGAGGAGAGCGAGCTAGGACGACAAGGGGAGCGCCTGAAGTGATCTGCATTAGAAAAAATTACTCGTTCTTTTTGCAAAAAGAGCGCATCGCTTACGCACCTGAAGGCGAAGACCTCAGCATCCGAAGCACCCTGTGGGGCCTTTTAAGGCTGCCAGCCAGGAAGCACCATGATGACCCGAAACGGCGAAAACATGTCAGCAGTATAGGCAAGGGCGAAATTTGTTCACCGCCCATACAAGACTTCGGCATCCCCGTTGTGTTGTAGAATAATTTACTTCAGCTGTGGGTAGGAGGCGGCTCGGGCATGCATTACCGAAGTCGTGACTTATCGGAATATCATTCAGCCATTACACCCAATGGCATGGCCAGTAAGGTCAGTTTTGACTACGTTCGGAGCATTCGCATTGAAATGAGCCAAAATGAGCTAAGTCGTATTAGTCTGTTAGCTAACTTCACCCGAAAAAGACGGTGTTCTATCTGAGAAGGTCTGTAAAAGGGCGTGTGCTATCAGCGAAACCTGTTATAAACAGATGAAAATAACAGGAAAAGCATACGAAACTTCGTATGTCTTTTGATGGACGGGAGACAAGAAAATACTTATCAATTTTGATCACATCGGGACCCGGCCGCACCCAAGTAGCGTCGACGGGTTTTTCCGAGATGCTAAGTTGACGCCTCCGCAAAGGACATTTCGCTGAGTTGATGTGCAGGTTTGCCTGCCAGAAAAGAACGAGGTTTTCGCTGACATGCGCTGCAAAATGTGACAAAAAGACGATTTCGTCATCGTCAAAGCCAGGGCCAGTGGCCCATAGAAACCTCAAACAAGAGTCCTTCATGCGCTCATAGTTGACCGGCGCGTTGCACAGACCAAAGGCGGTTACTTTGAACTGGTGTAACCTGTCTAGTGGGACGCAGGCGGTCTTTCGCGACCCAGTTCATAGACTGCGATCTGTTAGTAACTTAAAGGAGCCATGAAGACAAAATACAAGTTTGTGTTATTCGAAAGATTTCCTGTTTTATAGTGCCCCCAGCGCTTGTCCGAATGCAAACGACGCTTTCTTCACTGATAAATTAATCAATTTAAGTTAAAAGTTTGATTTTCCCGCTAAATCGTGTGTTTTTGTGGTCCGCAATGACATCACAGACCGTCCTGCAGCCTAGGGTCCCTTGATTCACGCGTCCGCCGTACAGGGTGGAGACACGTATACGCTGGCGCAGACATTTTGGGTCGCTCGCTCGCCGCCGAAACAAGTCATTGTATCAAAACCGCGCTACAATTATCGCCGCAACGCGGTTAACTGGCGAAGTTTGAATCATCTTATCCGTTTCACGTTGCTGGGTCGCGTGGGAAACGAAAAGAATGACTCGTTGAGCACGTTGACCAATTGCAGCGGCAGGGGACCGTTCGAAGGGTGTCTCCACCCTGTACGGAAGCGTTGCATCGAGGTGTTCACGCGTTTTTTTACGTTAAACCTAGATGGCGCCACCATACCGTGGCCTGCCGTTTTGTGCCTTTGGTTTGTTTTTGACCTTCTTTAACCTGACTTGTTTTGTTCTGGAGAAAATCGTTGCCTGAAACATAGTGCTCACTCGACAAATATGGTCACGTAAGACACCGTAGCCTCAATCAATCGGCCAGTATCGTCTGAGACGACCCCAAATCTCCGCAGTTCTGTGCAGCTAAAGCGGGATTCACACGACGGAGAAACCCTCTCACGGAGGCGGACGGATATGTGACGTCAACAGCACGTGACCGGATTATCCGGCCTGGCGGCGCATCCAAACGTGCGGCGCTACGCGGAGTGACTAGCAGACGACAGCGCCGAGGAACAGGTTCCATTCCCCGCCGAGGGCCACCGCCGTCGAGCGAAAACATGCGGAGGCATTTTTCTTCGCGAGCCACCGCGGGCTATCCCACCGAGGGGCGGAGCCTAAAAACCGGTCACGTGAGCGGGTCCCGCGGGCCAAAAAGAGAGGGTTTCTCCGTCGTGTGAATCCCGCTTAAACAAGCATAGTGCGCGCAGTACCAACAGCAGTACGCATGGGTACTTCTATGTTTACATGTACATTCGTAACTTACACTGTTTGTCCCACCATTCTTAGGGCTTTAAAAAGAATGTGCACTAAATTTAAGCGGAAATAGCTCGTTTAGCAAGCTTATAAACTCTGCCTAGTTTGCGTTTGCTTTTGCCGCCCTCCGCCAATCGCAGAGCTGTCTCATCTGACATGATAGGTTCTGTTGCGGGAAATGCGCTAGTGGTCCGCATGGCCATTCCCTTTTTTCCTAATTATGTAGCTTATTCGAGCGAAGTTTACGTTAAAAGTGGTGTCAGTATGATTCTAACGAGGCAATCTTTTTAATGAACCAAACTTGTGTTTTCTCTTCATGGCTCCTTTAAGTGATTGTCGATGGATTAGAAGAACTTGGCGCCATGTAAATATCAAGGGATCGTAGATTCTGGAAAGATGATGGAAATTTGTTTTTGGTTATGCGATTCCGGTGACGACACCCCATGCAGAAGGTTCAGATACCAATATTATTTTTCACTAAGCTGGCGGACTACTACAATTTTCAATTATGTCCTTTGCTAGCACTTTTTATACCTCGTGTGGGGGGACACGTCTTTCAATATAGGGAAAATGGTACGCGCTTTAGCATGGTTTGGGCAACATCCGTATCTATGCGACGGATCACATGGCTTTTTTATAATACTTGCAGGTATTAGCAACAGCGTGCCGCTTGAATACCCTGAATTACCGTTGCGCCAAACAGGGAACACTTGGTCACATTGGTTTTCATCACTTACAAGTGTAAAGCGCACGTCGCAGGAATGGATGGGGCGAGAACGTTGTTTGTTTCCCGTCCGCAAGTCTGCACCGTCTCCTTTGTTACAAAGCTTCCTTATGTGCTCCAGGTACTGCACTTACTGCGAGCTTGAGTCCAGGATCAACACAAAGCATTTTCTACCTTCTCGTGTCGTTTCAATGAGTGCCCATACGTATGGATATGTGATTGTACATTGGGTGTCTTGAGGTTTTGGGTTACAGAACTTGTTTGTGCACTGTCACAAACTCCTCCCCTTGATAATTGCGTCCGCTTGCAAATACCAAAGAAGGGCGCGAGACAACAGTTATTTATATTTTAGCAGGGTGGCCGGCGCGTGAGTTTTCACGTGTGCCGAGATTGCTGGGGTGAATAAAATCACAACGGAGATGCTCGACTGCGTTTTTACTATATAGTTTACTACACGAACAAAGGATTACAGGGCAACGCCCGACACAAGAAAAAGAAGCCTTCACACTGCCATCGGCCTTGTGCTCGCAGGCAGTAATCGACCGTACACTAAGCGCACGCGCGCGCTAACTAGATAGTAACACAACAAAGGACAACCAAATACACAAGGTGGCCACTACGGAGGCACTCGATCCACCGTGGCCTACGCCTTAACCTTCGACCTCGAAAACATAACTCAGACAGCTGTACGCGACACGCGAAACACTCTAGAGGCAAACACTTGTTACACCTCAGTAACGCAACTATACAAAAAAATACTAGCAACACGCGAAACACTCTATGGGACAAACATCGTTAATCGCCGACAACAGTACTCACTATAAGAAACATCCAACAGCTCTGCAAGCTGTACACGACACGCGAAATGTCCTCAAAATCATTACCCTCACCAACAACACTACTACAAAGAAGACACCAAAAAAACCAACTCTCAGCTCGCTAGCTACAAGTGACGCTAGAAAAAAAACCCGGAAGGATGCGGATATCTTAATCCGAGACGACAAACAAAATACGGCGGGAGGGGCGTTGTAAAAGAAAGTCTCTACGAGGCAAGGAGGACACGCCGGTTCACCGACGGAAAGTCACGACGAGGTGGAGCCGACCTCGCCGGGCAGCCGCTTACGTGTTTCGGGGCTCCGGGGTGCAGAAGCTGGTCGGCCATGGGACTCGCGGCGACGGGCGAACTCGAGCGCTGAGCCGAGGCGTGGACCGATCCGTCGCGAGCCTACCGATGTACTTCCGCTAAAGCGCGTCACCCCCGGACCCTTCCCCGCGTAGCACGTTCACGAATCTCCAGCCGACTGCCCCAAGCGACCGCGTGCGCTCCCTTAAATAACTTTCGCCAGCCGCTGAAGTCCTGCTCTGACGTCTTCCCATTGTTCCTCTTTTCCCCCTCTCGCGGCTCTCGGCAACTCGCCACGATCGTACGCGCGCGTCCGAGCCAGCGATCGTGACGTCACCCTCCGCACCTGCACGCTGGAATGCGGCAGCTCGCATTGTCCTCGGAGCTGGCAGGGCGAAACAAAGGGCGTGAGCACAAAGCCGAAGGGGGGACCCCGAATTCCTCAGCGAGGCGCAAAATGGCCGAACCCCGTCCGGGAGGCCGTCATGTCGGCCGTCCGAATAGAAAAAATGGAGGGCCTGGCCTGCAGTTTGTGACATGCACCAACTTGTGTCGAGTTGTGTCTTATACAATTTGAGGAATAATCCTTTTTTGTTTACCCTCAAAATCGCAACGGTTACCATTGTTTGTTCTTGTTTCTACGGCGGAGGCTAAGAGCAAGCCTCCATGGAATTTTCGAAAGAAGGTTATGAGCACTTTGAACGTCGTTACTACCCGGTTTTCTTTGAAATACTTATTCAGACGGTCAATGAAGGCTATTACAACCGCTTTATTGACAACCTATTCCCGGAGCCTCTTCATGAAAAACAACATTTGCGTGACCAAAAAAGCAGTTATTTGGACCGCGTTGAGCGTATGTCCGCACCGCGTATGTTTGTACATTTTCTTCACGCTTCAATTAAAATATGGCCGCACAAAAAAAGGCATGTCTATTTCTTTGTTGGACAATTGCATATTCTGCAATCAATCAGATTCTCTTGCTCATTGTTTTGTGTCTGGCCATGAGCGGTGCTTTGCAGGACGTTTTCAACGAACTCATAATATTACATTGAGGTCAATTCGTACGCAATTCGTTTCTTCCCTTTCAAGGTCAATAATCGGGTGGCTTCATCGCTTGAGGAAGTGCCGCATGATTGACCGGCATGCAAAACCACCCATGCCAATTAAGAAGTTTTTTTTTAAGAAAAGGCACCGTTGGTGGGGAGCGGTTTATCTGTTGCAGAAAGATCCACCGCAGTGGCTCTATCTTTTGGGTGCGTGCGCTTTTCCACCTGAGTTTTGAACTAGTACCGCTTTTTCTTAGACCTATTTGTTCAGCTTTCGCAGTTTTTAAGCTTTTTATAATGAAATTCATTGTTTCGCAAAATTTTGTCTGACCGGGTACAATATTCATAGTTTAATGCGTGGGATCGCCGGCATAAGGTTTATTACAAAAGTTGAAAGGAGGCGGTTTGTACTTCCCTACGAAAGCCTTTTTCACTATACACGCGAACAAGTAAAGAACGGCTATAGCTCATTTACGATATCACGCCACCTAAGCGAAGGACCGGATGTCAACAGGCGCCCGCGTTTGTAAAGGAGATGTTTTGAATGGGTGATATCGTCTGCCTTTTCTCACGTAGTTTATCTCGCTGCAGCAGATAATAAGCATATTAAGAAAGCAGCTCGTGTCATGTTTAAATATTTCTAGTAATGCACTACTTGCGCCGCGCAGAGTACAAAGGCTGTGCTGATGAGGCACAGGGGCAATTTCTGTTGCCCTTTAAGTTGTACTTGAGTATCAGTAGGTTTTATAGTATTGCGTGTAAACCTTTACCTGTCATTATGGTTAAGTTTTTTGTAGATTAGAGAAAAAAACGTCCGGATATAGCGCAGTTACTAGAGCATCGGGCTACTACTGCGGAGACGAAAGTCAGAATTCAATCGCACCGAGCGTTTTTTTTTATTCGCGACTGCTTTACGATCACTGTACTGCACACTGACGTTTTCAGCTCTCACTGTAGAAGTATTTTTGCTAATGTTTAATCAATACATGACTCATGAATTCTCGTTGGTGTAAGTTGTTTTGGGGAAGCACAAGAGTGCAAACGCTTACACGAAGAATTTGTTCAATCATTTGTTTTGCGTTTTTTAAGTATCAACATTAGTATCCTACAATAATCGCGGGTGTCGTATGATTCATCGGAAATCCAGAGAAGTGCGTTCGCATGAAGCAGTCTGTCAGATTTGGGTGTACTCGGTGAGATTTAGACCGTGAGAATTGGGATTCTCATGACATTTGAACTGAACATTAAATCATGTTGAGACCGCAGTCGATCAAGTAAATCCACAGTTTAAGTCGAGAAATTTCTTCTCAAAGTTAGAATTAGGCCCTTGTAATTGGGCCAACTGATCCGCGTGGTATTTGTGCCATTTCACAGCGTCCTCCTGCTTCACGTCACTTTTCATCGTCTCGGCGGGCTTGTCGCTTGATATGAAAGCCCGGTGGTGTCACTACTTCATTTCTTTGCTGATGGTACTTTTTCACTCGGAGTAGCTTACGCAAGGCGTAATCATTAGCCTGAAACACATGCAGGGAGAATGAACGTGCTTGGCATTATCCGCAGTACACCGTCTGCCTCCCCGACTCTTTGTGTGAGTGTAAGTATTCAGTAAGACAACGGGGTCACGCGTCATTGCACTATTTGCTTCCAGGTTTGATTCCTGGCGGTGCCAAAAATTCCTTTTATTGAGCCTGGCCTCTTCTGCTGACGCCGCCACGAACATTTCCTTGGCTGGTGAAGGTATACTGATGTGCAATAAAACACGCACTCGTTGTTGGCCACCATGCTCGTTTATTGCGCGTAGGGCGTTGGCTATTGAGGCGATTTATTTTCCAGATTTTATCTGGCCCATTATTAGTCCATAACTTGGCTTGCGACAGCAGGGATCACGGATTGGAAAATGCTGCCGAGCACGCTGCCGAGGAACCTTCCCTGAATAGCACGATCCAACGCTGCAAATAGGCGATTTAAAAAACAAAGTTACAGATCCGTCCGAAAATGTGCTCGGAGACGTGACGCATATAATTTTTAGTGTTTATTTTGCTGTTGCCCATATTGAGGTGCTGTGATTTGATGCTGAGCAGGCGAAAGGGTGATTAGATAAATAAGAAAAAAATCGCGTATAATGATTAGTTGCATCAGGACACTCTTAAAAGCTGTCGTTATTTTTGCTGAACAAAATGATATGGTAGAAGTTGATTTGCAGGGGCTCCGTCTTACATTCAGGCATTTTTGCCCAAGGGAACGATCACTTGTTGGTAGGAAGAGCACGGCATCCAGAAAGGAAATCACCACACCTACCCAAACCGTAGGAGGGTACATAAACAAACTGGATGAAGTGGCTTGAGCAATGTGGCCGTGGGTCCGTATCCTCGACTTTATGAACTCTACGTGAATACAATTACATATGTAAAATCTTAGCAATCAGTGAAGTGTGAACGCATAGCACTGAAGAGACATAGTTAAATTCAACGATTAGGCTTCAACATCCTAGCTATCAGAAATTGCCGTAAAAGATAAAAAAACAGTGGTACGTGCTATAAAACAAGGTCGGATTGTTCCGTTCACAAAGTGAACCCATTTTTGTTTTAATTTAGAACTGGCTTTATACCACAGACAAATCAAATAGCAGTAATCCAAATGAGAGCTAAAGGCCTCTGGTAAAGTTGAGCACACGACGTACCTTTTCATCGTCGTTTTATTTGTTTTCATCCCAATGTTGACATCGAACTTAGCAGATTTTAAAATAGTTAAAGCTGCCTCTGTAGTGCGTATTCGAACATGCGGTAGTTCTTGTTAGTTCGTTGGTTCTGTTTCCGCAACTT